>RXPK01000049.1:1188171-1882167 GCA_004143645.1 Protaetia brevitarsis
CTTTTTTGGTGTTTTTTTGCACAATACTGACATGCTGAGATGCTGTATATCATCCATAATGATGTAGCGTAGATTTCCTTTATATAATGTTGTATTTATTGTGTTATATTTATATCACCTATCCTATTTTCTCTAAAACTTATTTGGCGATCTAAACAGCAACCCACACAGATTCACTATTTTAAAATGCAATTATATCAGTTTTAGTTTTCCTGTTTTTTTGTTTAATTTCGTAAATACATCAGACTATTTGTTTCACATAATTTAAAACAAGTGTAATATAAATCAAACAATATTTCTTTTAACTGAATAACCAAAAACTCATGTGTTAATACATAACCATGCAACTAATATAATTTTTCCACTTACCTTTTTGCAAATATGCGATTACTTTCCCTTTTATCATAGTAACGTTGCAAATTATCTTGTGCTAACGGTTAATTAATTTATAACTTACACTTACACAAATTACAAAAAATGAAAAAAACCGTTACATCAACTGAGATTTGTTGTTTCAATCTAAGTAGACCAGTTGAAGGCGTACAAATTTGCCAAGGAAAGATCTTTCAAGTTAGCAAGCGACCTTTATCATTGTTATAGGTATATGTAAACATATCGAATTTTTTAAGTTGTCAGATTCACATTTTACACAATCAGCTGGTACAAATCAGCGAGGTTATTAGCCGGCAATTATTCAGAATCACGATCACTTGCTATCCAATAGAATTTACGTAATTTTGAAATTCTCTTCGCTTATTGGTTGTTAGCGAATACTGATATAGTCACTGACACGAACGAAATCAGCTTATAATTACACTATTACACCTACGGAAAATACACTGTGCACGCCATGATAGAAGTAAGTATGACAATTTTGTCACATACATGCAGGTACATGTCATGGAAGTAACAAGGGGCAACTTCGAGCAGAACAAGCATTTTTACCGTAAAATAACATATTTCTACCATCTACCTACATTTTGGAAAATTCTAGCATGAAATTAGTTATAAGGATAAATTTGATATCAGGTTTGATTGATGATGGACGTTTGCTAGCTTGAAACACCTATATCGATTCGATTAATGCAATATAGTTTCACAGCATAACAATTTAAATTTAAATTCAATTTAAATTTCCAAAATAACCAATATATTTTTCAATTAATTTCATTACATTCCCCATGTATATACTTATTAATCAGCATGGTTTGGTTTGTATAACTATCAAAACTTTTATTTATCTGTACAGTCACTGTTACAATACATTTTGTATCATATTTTGAAACTTAGTATATAAATTGCGTTCATCTACATACGTAATTCCATTTCAAATCGTTTCTTGTTATGTGCTTTTTTCTACATCGAATCCTGTAAACAGTTCTTTACATATTCTTTACCGTAACGTGTGACGCATTATGGGCATTATGTGCACAATTGTATGTTGTTTTTTTATTATGTATCATATATCTATCTATTTTAAGTATCTAAAAAGTATACATTTTTTTATATGTATCATTCTATTTATTAATATGTACTCATGCGCAGTAAGTCATTGTAAAATGTTGAGACACGTTTTAAAGCACATAAATTGCATGTTTCATTTTTATTTCTGAATATATTTTTGGAGTTTCTCATGTTTGTAATTTGTTAAATTTCAGCCGAAACTGAAGAATCGTCCGGACGAAGACAACCATCATCTGAACGAGAAAGGTAAGATTTTTGCTTACTTCATCTATAACATAAGAATATATTTCAAATTAGAATTTGAATAAAAAATCATTATAGTAAGATAAACAACGTAGCAGTAGGTAACAATATAAGGAGGTGTAATCTTGAAAGAATTAATTTTTTTTCCTTCTGTTGGTACCCAACTTTTATGTATATGTATGTTATAGAAAATTTCTTTTATTTGAAAATAATTTGAATTTTTTAAGTGTATTAACCATTAGGTGTTAGCAATCAAAGGCATCTTGTACCAATAATTGATCAGTCAAGTTACAAACAAATTAAATATTATATAAAATATTAAAAATATAAGTAATTCAGCTATAAAAAATTCTATCATCGCGTTTACTCAGAATTTGTTCGTCAGTTGCATTCATCAGCTGACTTGGGTAATTATATTGTTTATATCTAATAACATTTTATTTGAAAAGGAGTACCGACCGGAACTTCGTTGAAGAATAAAGTAAGTTATATGGGTAAAACGGTCTTAAGATAAAAATGCTAAATCGCCTCAATATTTCGTTATATATTTATAACTTCATCAGGAGGAACATCTACAATATTATAAGTATTATTTTAAATATTTCATTACTATTGATTCATATTCTTTATAATATTGTAGATGTTCCTCCTGATGAAGTTTATAAAATATATAACGAATATTGAGGCGATTTAGCATTTTTATCTTAAGACCGTTTTACCCATATAACTTACTTTATTCTTTAATAACATTTTATATATTATTTTTTTGAATTCCATCTGAGATATTTTTGACAGATTCCTTTCCTGTTTTTCTATTGAACTGTATAAAAAGGAGCAGATACAAAATAGTATTTGGCTGAGGCACGTTTGAAGTTAGGCAACCATCACAACATAAGTTTCTATGTGACAGACAGTAGGTTGTTCGCTGTGCAATCAAGAAACTATCCACAACTGAACAACGCATGCGTAATAACAGCTGTGCGTTCGCAGTGCAACAATTTCGTATTTCGACCGTTGTAATTTAAATGGTGTTCGCACAGTATCAAATTGTAGTCAGTGACAGTTTGTGATTAATCCAGAAAGTTCACGGATTTCTTGTGGATTTTAAATTCGCTCATGCGCACTAAACGAGAAAGATACACTGCGCCGTGTGCTCCGCCGGCTGACATATAAATTCCAATTGCTGGACACAGATGGCAGTAGCACAGAATATCGTAACAACCAGAATGCAAACTCTTTGTCGGCTCTTTTGATCTGAGGCAAATTTCGTGACCTTGATGTCAGTTGTCTCGGGCGAGAAGTCAGAGTCGGCTTCGCTAAAATTCCGTGCCTGACAGGACCTAACTGAAGTGAATTTCGAGAATATGATACATATCTACGATAAAATGAAAGAATATGGCTTATTTTACAATTATTTTACTTTCTTTTCCATTATTTTCATATTTTATCGACTTGCACTTGATAACACTATTTAAATTAACATACGAATATAAACTTGAAGTCAGCGACGTGTGCCTAATGCAAAGAGCGAACATAGCCGAAACCACAAGTTCTCGCCCGATTTAATGGCGGATCAAGCTGCGCGATGAGAATGCGCGAACCCTTCCCGCCAAGCCAAGTTGATGTTCTGGTTGTTAGATATTCTGTGGCAGTAGTGTCGGTTTTGGATGTGTTCACAGAGCAAATTATCAAACTAATTTCAAACAACAATCCCTTTTTGAATCATGCGCACTGGAAAAACCGAAATAGTTTCCAATTAAATTCTGATTCGCACAGCGAACAAAGCTAGTGATAAATGCCTCACAATCTCTCATACCATCTCATACATAATTTCTACTGCCTAAAATGTGACAGATAGAGACATATGTCCCACAAACCTTGAAATCTTTCTCGGCCACAACGGCTGCAATAGGTAGGAGCCGTTCCAATTGTAATAAGAGTCCACTGTTTTTCTTGTAATGATGATGCAAACTGTTAACTATTTATTTTGCAATACTATTCTTATAGGGTAGTATATCCTTTATCTCTTTTTGTGTCGACATAATGCTTTCACAAGTGATATTCCTAATTAAAGATCAGAGAATTGAACAGTATAAAACTAAATTTGTTGCAATAGATAAGGTTAAACTAGGTAAGAGATAAGCAATAATTGACACTCCACATGCACCACTTTGACGGTAGTTACAGCACTGTAAATTTGCAAAGGGGGCGCTACCGCAGTTATTGTTCTGACGTTGACTTTGACTAATTAAACATTTAAAGGCGCGGGGCCACTGCACGCGAAGCAAAGCGAAGCTCAGCGAAACTAATTTCCTTGAACATTAGCTGCCATGTAATCATATGCGGACGCGGCAACTAAAGCTAAGCGAAGCGAAGTTAGGTTAGCGAAGATGCGCGTATGATTACATGGGAGCCAATTTTCAAGGAAATTAGTTCCCATGTAATCTTACGCGGACGCGGCAACTAAAGCTAAGCGAAGCAAAGTTAGGCTAGCGAAGATGCGCGTATGATTACATGGGAGCTATTTTCAAGGAAATTAGTTTCGCTGAGCTTCGCTTCGCTTCGCGTGCAGTGGCCCCGCGCCTTTACTCCTGAGGTAAATCTAACGCATTTTTTTAAATTTGAAATCCATGTTATACGGGATCACATCAAATGCGTCCACAGAAAGTGTCATTTCTTGTTTTATCTCTTTATTGGTTAAACTCACTGTAAAGAGAAACTAATTATATGTTTTTTTTTATTTATTTACAGACCCATAGCAGATCAGCATATGCTCTCTGATGAAATGAAGAAACTTCTGAAAGAACTGGAAGAAGAAAGCAAAAAATAAATCGCTCTCCCGTCGTTAAATTATATGTTGATATTAATTTTTGGTTATAATTTAATTAATTATAAATACACACACCACGTATGTTCCTTCCTAGTCATGACGAATACGACCAAAGAACTTCGACCTTAAAAAATCAACTGACGAAACAATATTTTACGATAATTGACACTTACATAAATTTGAAGTTAAAACGAAACTGTCGCTAACTACTTAATCGTGATTAAAACAAATATGGATTATATATTATATGCAAAGTGCATAATAGAAAAAGAAAATGTGCAATGGCTTTAAAGTTAAAAAAAAAATGAATACAACACTCGCTTTGTTTCTGCAAGAAGAACACATGCATTCTTAATTATTGATACGTCTGAGATAACAAATTTGTCCATATTTTAAGCACACTATGATAGTCCAGTTATATACATTCTTACAGAAAAAGAAAATTTTTATTCTTTAAAAACGCTTTTGCCATTTTGAAACAAAATGCGAAAATGTGAAATAAAAAACATATTTTAGTTATTATACTGTAGCTAAGATATATATACACATACATAAAAAGTATATTTCCAAAAGTAATTACAAAGAGAATCTCGTAGTTAAAACATATACATACATAAATAATAACGTTTGTGTGATTGAGACACTGTTTAAATAAATACGTGTTATACGTTTATATAATTGAAAATATGTTACAATAAATGAATACTCGAATAACTAGAAAGCTGTTTATACGTAATGTACTATAATAATATATTTGAATGTGATTAGTTTAAGGAATCGTTTATAAAACAGCGTTCCAGTTATCCTTTGATATTTTAATAGCGAGGTACTTAAAGTGAAAAGAAAATAAATGTTTGATACTGATAGCCGTGACAATTGCCTGAAACGTAATAGCCGCATCCTTTTTTTATATTACCAATATACTGTATAGCTATTTAGGATATCGCTTTTTGTATTATTATTTTTTTATTATATATTGTTATATTTATTGAAAACGGGAACGTCCGTTACGTTTCGACAATTTCACCGGAAGTTACAATTTTGTATAAAGGGATGAAAATTTGATTGGATATTAAATTTTAATCTTAGTGTTTATCCATAGCTTAACGTTCCGTTATATTTTTCCGTTTTCGAGCGTATTATTGTACTAACAGTGGTCACTGAAATTGAGAGTAATGGGTTAGTGGTTTTTCTCATTATCGCAAAAAAAAGTGGTTCAACTTACGCGAGTAAAGCAGGAAAATATTCCGGAACGTAAATATATATATATTATTATGATTTTTTGTTTTTGTCTCAATGTGAATTATATTATTAATACTCTCATGTGTATCAAAATATTTAAAAAATAAAGCTTTCAATAATTTAAACGTTGCTTTAATTATTTGTACTTCCTCTTGTAGCTATCTTATTATTGGCAACTTGTTATACACTTCAATGAAAAGAGTTGCATAAACATTTTTACGAAAAATAGGGGAAAATTAATTAGTGGCCGAATATTTTAGGACAAGAACATAACTAGATCTCCCATCATCAAATCCGCTTACATGTTTTGGGGGGCGTAAATAAAACGATCGTGGCAGTTTGTAACTAGGTTTAATTTATACTCATAAAAAAATCACAAAATACAAATAGAAGAGAAAAAAATTTCCCGGATTTTTTTTTGTTCAAATCATCATAAAAAAAATCACTTTGCATATGTTACAAGAAAAAGCGAAAATTTAAATCAACAAAGCGTTTCAGGGCATGCGCTTTACACCAGCACTTCATCCGCGCCATTTTTTAAAACCTCACACGGTTTTGACGGTGGATTGCACCACGAGATACGAAATATAATATCATCACTTCACAGCGTCACCGTAAAATGGATGCGAATTCGCCTTAATGTGTTAAAATAATTGTGCAAAATTAGAACTGCATTAACTTGTAAAAGACTAGGGTTATACAAAGAAAAATGACTTAATGTACTTCATGAATGACGAATCCATAAAATAATTTCAATATTCGAGAGTTAACTCAATTGAAAAAATAACTTTCGAATTATGTCCTAAGCACCTCGCAATTGTTTTAGCCAACAAAAAGCTGCCGATTTTTGCGTACGCCCAGTGACACATATTTCAAGTATGATTTGATGGTTTTTAATAATAATAATAATAATAATAATAATGTTTATTGATGTCCAACAGGTACAGACCCAAAGAGGACACAGAATAAAGTAATGCATTGCAAAATTCAGTTATAAAAAGACAAAATTTATTATTGTTACAATCTGAAATATAGTGTAGATTATAATATATATCTATATTTTTAATGAAACACATCACAACTGGTATTGCCAAGCTTGACCATCACTAGGTGACCGTTTCATCAAATTTGTCTTGACTTGAGGTGGCTTAAAGCTGTATCCGCGCCTGGTGTTTAAGTGTGGGAGAAGAAATGTGATGTTTCCAGAAGATATGGACAATCGATCTTATTCTGGAGTAAGTTTATTAAAATTTCCTACATTGTGCATCACGACGCTCCCAATAGATCCACTTGAGGTATATCAATTTCTGGATACATTCTGTCCAACTTGAATGATAAGAATTTAAGAAATTTACGGTGGATTCGATCTAGTTGCAAAGAATCACACGCATAAAATGGGTATCAAACTAATAGCGCATATTCCAGCTTGCTAAGGACATAGGTATTATATAAAGTCTTAATAACTTCTATGTCAGTAAAGTAACGCGATACACGTATCAGGAAGCCAGGGGGGCTGAATGCATTTTTGCATACAGATATAATTTGGGATTTAAAGGTAAAACCGGCATCAAAGAGAACACAAAGATCTTTACATTCTGTCTTCCTCTCTAAAGAAATGTCAAATAACACAACACTTCTTAACATTAATATTGAGGCTGTTAACGAGCTTATTTAAATTTTCCTGTAGCATGATGGCATCTCTATTAGATGAAAATTTAATATCATCAGCATAGGTAGGACAGGACAGGTAAAACATGTTAAGAGGTTGTTTATAAAAAGATTGAATAAGAGAGGGCCTAAATTTGAGCCTTGTGGCACACAAGTATGTAATATGTATTCCGTAGATACAAATTCGTTGTAAGATACATAACACTCGCGGTTACTTAGATAGGAGCTCAATAAATGAATAGCTGATGTTACAAAACCAAAACAAATCTGCAGATTTTTGGTTCGTAATAGTGTTTAAATGACATCTAGTATAATTATTTAATAATTTTATTTATATTGGACATAAACCAGCCATCATACAGCAAAAATGCGTAGCAGGTAGACTCGCAAAGCCAAATCTCTCTCCTAGTCATCATTATCATCCCCTAAAAAAATAAAAACGGTTACCTACCGTTAGAACGAGATTCGAACCGACGACCGCCCGCAGTACTTCAGACCCTATAAGGCACTACTTTACCATAGTTTATATACAATAAATAAAATCGTTTCGATAATGAGAATAAAGATCTTCCAAAATTAAATTTATTTTTATTCTTGCAAATATACATACAAAAAAAATTACATAATTCACAAATATTCAGTCTGTTTCTATACATATTACACATATACATTATAGTAATTAACTATTACAACAACGAGTACACATAACAACTTTTTTGTAATTATATATAGATCAACAGTTAGTTTATTACCTTTGCGATATAATTCAAAGTAGTGAAGTGAGTGTTATATTGTTTAGTTCTATATTTGTACGTAAATTCGACACACTTACATTTAGAACACTCATCGAAACGAACCTTCCTGAAGCTATCGCTGCCTTTTTGATATCCTAAATAGTATAAGAGAGACAACAATAGCTTCGACAAACATCGTCTCAATGTGATCCTCTAAGATTAAATACATGAAATAGCCATCTGTGACTAACATATAATTACAACATTCAGATCAATATTTACAATCGAATCCAAGAATCAATCAGTTCACTTACTGTTACCCTAGCAGCATTCAACTGTGGAGGATCGTCAGGAGCTGCTGGATACATATTGGCACAGTGGGCGGTACCTAAAACATACAAAAAACGGTTTACACAACATACAAATCTATGAAATTCTGAATGAACCTCGAATGTAGATAGCAGGTGCGCCTTGATGCTGCGTTTGGATTATTCCCAAGGCATGCCATGGATCTACAGATCCATGGACAAATACCACCTTTGAAACATCTATGTCCGTGCCACCGTACAAAGTATTGGTTCGTTTAACAGCGGTTTCGATGAATTTTTTATTGTATTTTGGTCCAAATACATCGATGCACTGCTGTATGAAAAAATCGACCGGAAATTTGTTTCCGAAATCTTGTGGTGTGTTCGTAGAAGATTGGAAAAATCCGAATTCAGTACAAGTTTGGTAGAACCATTGACGACCTATTAAAATATTTCGAAAGAATGATAAATTCCCGAAATTTTATGTACATTCATTACCTCCTTCCGCTATTGAACTATTCCAACTACTGTTCCTGTATTCGTTTATCATTTTATCGTACTTATAATCGAGGCATGTTTGATTGTTTGCTTGTAACAGCATCTCGTTAATAGCAGCTAAGCGATCAATGGGCGGACCTAAGCTTTCGTTGGTCATAATACCACATAATGTATCGATGGTAATGTTGCTCTTGCCCTTGCCAATCCTGTTGTCTTTATTGTACTGAACTATACCGGCGAAATTGCCAGCCAATGTTTCAAAGAGATTTGCAACGTCATTAGTGTTGTTAATGTTCTTTTCGATAGGATCGCACAGTTTGAATTTTTGATTGAGATTTCTCTGTCCGATCATATGACGCATGAGAATTTCTATTTGTGCTGTGCCGAGTTTAACAGAGGTAGCGCAATTGCTATTAGATTCTGTAAGAGCTGAGTCAACAACCTCATAGTATGCTGAAAAGAAAAACAACATTAAAAAAGTTTTTACCGTTAGAAACTAAATACATTTCACTGCCATATTAATAGAATTTTCTCTTGACTCAAACAATACCAATTTACAAAAATATTTTTCCAGCAATTTTAGGAACAAAAAAATTCTAAAAGAACACCCTAAAATATATATATACAGGGTGTATCAGATATAGAGGTAAATATAATAATATGTAGCAGCTGTAATCATATACAATCAAAAAGTCTTAATGCACAGGGGTCTATCTGTAAGCATTAACGAGAAAAAAAATATTTTATAAATGCCGTGGGCTAGAGCCGCACCTGTGCCCAACCTAAATGCTGTCCCGAGTATACCCCCACATACCACTATCATTCAGCCATTACCGCTGTTAGTTTTGTGTGGATCGCCGCTTGGAGTGCAAGCCACTTCGAACATTTTATTTAAATTCTTTCCGCCTCGAAAAACCATCCTTTTCAGGACCATCATGATTTCATATAAAGAAAACCGAAGCTTGATGCATCGGCAAAAAGCGCGGGAATGTAGAGATAGATAGTAAAAAGGCGTGTTTTGCAAATTTTCTGTATCTACATTTATTTCTGTGTAATTCCACTCAATTCATTTTGCGTTCTATGATTAAATAAATCCAAAAGAAATAACTCAGATTCATGTGGTACCGTTTATTAACAACTAACTCTCGATTCGACAAAGCAAAAGAAAAATATTTACGTTTTTTGTAACTACTGAAGTCGCATATTCGGTGAAACTTGAACGTTTTATCAGGATATTAAAAATAATACTTTGTAGACGTAGAATGCTCTTAACAAAAAAGGAATGTTTATTTTATAAAAAGAAGAAATTAAAATACCTCAGTTTGCTATTTTTACAAGGGCCTTTATTTATTCAGAATGACGTTAAATGAACTTACGGCATACCATTAAGAATAATACTAAATGAGTGCAATGTATTATACATAATACACGTTTAGCGGGTGCTTAACATGACGTTTCCTTGCATCAGGCCCGGACTAACGAATATTTGGCTCTAAATTTTACTTTTTTTTTATTCTTTAATGATGAAATCCGGTTTCGGTGGGTTTGTGCTTTATATGTCGTGTAGTTAACACCCAAGCAAAATTTACTTTTTTATCTGATACACCCTGTATATTCTTAGAGCTGACAAATCAAACA
The DNA here is from genome assembly GCA_004143645.1 of Protaetia brevitarsis. Classification (NCBI taxonomy): domain Eukaryota; kingdom Metazoa; phylum Arthropoda; class Insecta; order Coleoptera; family Scarabaeidae; genus Protaetia; species Protaetia brevitarsis. The sequence continues at coordinate 1,198,797 of RXPK01000049.1, forward strand.
AAACAATTTTAATGTTCAAAGTAGATTACAAAGATACAAAGCTAAAAAACGATCCCACTTAGAAAATTCAAAAATCGGTTAATAATTATAAAAGTAAAGAGCAAGCCGTCAATTTAAAAACCAATAATGCACAAGCACCGCGAATTTGTGGGTTGCCAAAAAATACACAAACAAAATGTACCATTACAACCTATACTATCAAAATGCAACATACAGTTTAGCAAAATTTCTATCAAACTCTTTAAGTCAAATTTTAGGTGAAAAAATCATGGGATTTTACAATTTTATTAAAACCCAAACAATTCCTTCGGGATATAAAACAATTAGCTTGGATGTGATTTCGTTGTACACCAATATACCGATTGATTTAACACTGCAAGCTATAAACGAAAAATGGAACGATTTAAAAGTACACACACCACTAAATTTAGTAACTTTTTGTTTAAAAAGAACTTTTATAAACAGAGCAATGGGATCACCCATCTCAACAGTATTATCAAAGATTTTATTTACACTGCCTGTTTCGGTAAAGTAAGTACCATCTTCAGGTGTAATAAACGTCAATAATAAAATACCAAAATAGTAGACTAAATAAGTCGCATTACGAATTAAAATGAGTTAGTGCATTTAACGTGGTCGGATCAGTCTGATGTTTCTGAATTTTGATCTAATTCACTAGAAGTATTAACATTACTAGCAAATCTCACTAAAAAATAAATACCGATTTGGGTTTATAAACATCGGAGTGACAATTCTCCCGTTTTAAAAAATAAAAATGCTTAAGTTTCCTGACAAAGTGAAGAAATAATCGAATTCACATTAATATATCTACCTACATCTAACTCCTCTATTGGATAAAATCATTAAATAAAATAAAAGATGGCCTTATTTGTGATATAAACTGAGGATTAACACTCTCAAAGCAAATTAAGACTTTGTTATAGATACTAATAATGAAATATTTGAATGGTATCTAGTTTGTATTATTTTAATTTTCCCATTACTATGAATAAACAAATTACTAATACGTTACGTAATATCATCAGTAAATTCTATTGCGGTTTACAGCCCGTGCAACTTCCAATAACAAATCATTCTACGGAAGTGTGTGTAAACAAATTCATTCTTTAGTAACTAACAAAAACTTATTCAATATGGCTTTACATATATAGTTTCAGGATAGCAACATAATTAGTTGATTACGCAATAAAGAAACCGGTTAGTTAATTTACATCGGCGTATAAAACGCAAGAAAAATTCTCCCAAAAATAATTACTTCGACGGTAAAGCTTTCAAAGTGTGAGCAGTAGTTTAATGATCTGTTCTAATCAAGAAGTTAAATATTATGATCTAATAAATTGATGTAAATGCCATTATTCAGCACTTTCCAACAAACTAAGCATTTTTATAATATCAATGTACAGCTCCTACCACAAAAACGTTAACAATCTGGATCGCGATTTTGGTTATATATTCTTAGGTTGAACTATACATACAACTGTGTTTACTGGAGGTAGTTTTATTCATGCCACTCAAAGAGTAGTCAACTTAACGTAATGTTTACTCGTGTGTTGGTGAATTCGTATTTTATGTCCACTATACAGTTGGTAAATTGTTTATGAAAGTTGTGACGGCGATCTTGATTTATTAGTTTTCAAATAAGGGTATTCATTTCATCCGCAAAAACTATAAAGGAAAGCATTTGTATTTATCTGATATTCGCCTCTTATATATATAAATAAACATATTTTTTATTGACACTTCGCATAAAAATGCATACAGTTGCGGACAAATGTTATACGCTTATTTTTCATAATCAAATTAATAAAACATTTGAATCAAAATTTTGCATAATTTATTTATTTTTATTTTTCTATTGTTTTTAATAGTTTCTAAATAGTTAGGTTTTCATTGCTTTATTTTACTACATAATACTGAAAAATAAATTACAAATAATTCTTCTCTGCGACTGTATATCTCAATACTAATATTTGGACTCTTTATTTTTAATAGTAAAAGAATTAGAACATTGAATACTTCAAATGGAAGCAGTAAGTGTTCACATAAATTTACGGCCTATTAGTATCGCATATGCAACGTTTTGGAAATAGTTCAGATAAAGTTTAGTTAGTCGAAATTTTTCCATAATGCTGATCGCACTTAAAAAGTCAGAAAATGCTGATTAACTATTGGAAAAAGTGGACGCTGCCTGGCAAAAGATTTCTATAGGATTTTGCGAGAAACTTCTGGATTCTATGCCGTCCAGATTACAGGAAGTAATCAAAAATAATGAAGGGTGGACACATTATTAGATGCAAATGTTATAATTAGATAAAACAAGCAAAGTATCCCGTTAAATTGCATTTGCTATTGAAAACTATATATTTATTTATATTCCAATTGACTTATTGCTAAATGTTACAATTAAAAAAATAGGAAATTGAAAGAAACAAACTTGTCTATCCACTACATTCCATATTGGCAGGATATAGGTATATATACGAAATAAAGTATTCTAATATGTCAATAAGAACATCCAAACATTATTCAACGTGTGTGTGTTTGTGTCTTGATAATAAAAAATAAATTATAAAAATGAGAAATTATGTGTCGGATAAATACACAATGAATCATACAGAACACCTGCTTGCGTAACCGCAGTAAAACCTATGGTCCGTCCTAAATGTGCTCGCCACATATATTTTCGCGCAGGCCGTTAACTTTTTTTTGGTAGGAACTGTACAACGATTTTTATATGTTTCTGTACGGGCAATTTTACCGTCGGAGAAGTATACATGAGGAATCCGAAATGATTCTATTCTTGATTCATTGTGTTGAAACTAAGGAATATGTGTCTTAAATTCAAGGATCTACACTGCTTATACATTTTAATATGGTACTTTATAAAAGCACCAAAGATGAAAAGACCGGATAAAGCCAGTATAAAAGCTAACTTGATGTACTAATGTTTAATTGCTCGTCGATATATCATAGAATCAAACAATTACGTTCCATAATAATTATATCATTATTTATCCTTTATATAAAACTAATATTTGTCAAAATTAAATAGGTCAAAATATAATGTTATTAATTCCGCAGTTGTTAGTAAATATAAAATATGTTTAATTTAAGATTACGAAAAACCAATATTTTGCTCTAAGATATGTAAGAAATTCCTTTTGATTTATCTAAAGTCAACATGCAGGGAATGTAAAGCAGCATGAATAGAAATAAAGTGAAATCTAAGGATATATGTTGTAGAATATTTAAAAACTGTAAGTTCGCAATTATTTAACCAATATTTTCATTGTTGTTTTATTAGAAATAAGAAAAAATAAGTTTTAAATAACCTAAATATATTTAATTACGTAAATTTCTGACCCTTTAAAGTTGTTGTAGCTGGATAAGCTATTTACTACGGACATTCTATAGCTGTACCCTATCTATTGTTGTATAGTACCTCATGTTCAGTTTTACTGTCTTTTCAAGCGGTTCAACCACAGCAAATTGGATCAAAGTTTCACACAAGAAAGCTGGGATAGAGGAGCATATTTAACGAAAGTATATTAATATTTCTGGGGGTTCCAAATATATTTTTTTAACTAGTTAAATTGTTACAGCAGGGTTAATTTTTTTTTAAATAGAAGTACTAATTAAACAAATTGTTTCTGTAAAATTTCAAATCAATTGTTTAAAAAGAGGCGAGGATTGCTTTTATCAACCCCCCTATTATTAGTTGTATAGGACTGAAATTTTGCAGAGATCATTTTAAGCATTAAGCGAAACTTTTGTGTAGCTTTTTAATTTGATACCATCGCGGGAGTACTTTTCAGTAGTTTATCCAGCTATACCATTTGATTGTATAATAAAAAGTTATAGCCGTCTGCATAAATTTGAAAAATTCTTACTGAAAAGTTATCATTCTGCAGATAAAAGATTTTGGATATAGGTGTCGTAGGACAAGTAATTGGTTGATAGTAGTTGTCCATTATAACAAGAGAGGTATTCGATATTATAATAACGCCTAAAAAACAATTTCGTGCATTCACAAACTGTTATTATTAAAAGATATAGACAGACACCTCACTTAATTCAACTGTAAATTCAAGGTGAAGTTGCATACATAAGCGATGCAAGTATAATAGAACCACAGAACGTTCATTTGAAATCGCAACGCGTTCACTTTATAGCTTCCCACTTTTTCTTATTAACTTTTTAAGATAAATCGCCGTTATAAAACAATAAAACTTTTGACACATCTAAACATTGTTTTTTATTTAGAAGGCAAGACTAGGGTAAGACTTTTTCTTTAAAAAAGAATGCAAAGGAAAAGCTGCCAGTTTTGAACGTTTTAATAGGTTTTAGAAAACGAAAGAATATATTTAATTTAATACAGTTAATGTTGGAGGCTTTTACTAAAATCACGACAGTTTAAATTTTGGCAATCAAATAAATACAAGAATTAACAAGTCATACTTTCGAACTTGAAATATTACGTACATAGAATACAAACACACAAAAATATGGAAATAGGCCAGCTTTCAGAAAAAAAGTGTCAAGCGTGTTTAAATCTTCAAATGGGGGTAAACTTCTAGCCAAAATCTTTTGACACTTACCTGCCATTTACTGTCTCAATCATTTAACCCATTAACCGTCAAACTCCGTATCAAAAAACTCAAAACCAGTTTTCTTTTTTTCAATTCACAGAAAAGGGCATTTATAATGTTTAGATGTATTGCTTTTATTTACCAAATAGGATTAAATTTGGAAAAATATCCTTAACACCTTCAAACCGGAAGTGTTTTTTTTTGCCTAGTTAGTGTAGACGACCCACATAGCCAAATTTAAATTGCCCGCAATTATTCTTAGTAACTTCAACGGTGAAACATAAAATTACCTACCATTTATTACAACATTAATAGTTATTTTAATGCTTTTACGTTGAATTCACTAAAAATAGTGGCGGGAAATTTAAATTTGGCTATTAGGGGATGGCCGCGTTGAAAGAATTGAGAGTGCCTCGAGGTTCTATTTTAAGTTCCTTTTCTTTTATTTTATAACGCACTAATCATCTATACTGATGACTAGTGCAAATAGGACATGTGCATGTGTAGAAACACTGGAAAGATGTTGGGTGATCTGAACCAAGAGTTTAATATCAGCAAATTACACATGAATCTGTCGAAATTTTAACATACAATTGAATGAATACAGTTTCCCAACAGTTAGTTAGAGAGGAAGAGTTAAGTACTTTGGAATTAATAAATTTTCTATACAAAATTAAGTATAATGTTTAAATTTTTGAATTTGATCTTATTTCCAGTAAAATCAGGAATGATAATTTAATTCAAAAAATAAAAATGTTTTCAGTGCAAACTATTTTTTGGGAATTCTCCATGCATTATATAACTCATATCTTAATATTGAAATGAACAGAACACAATGATTTTATGGTTCTTATATTTATTACTTGCCTTTAAAGTCAACTTGTGCTAGGAGAGGGCCACTAGCAGACATGGCACCATGAACCAAATGTGGATATTTATCCTCATCCAAGCAGCTAAAGAACCAGGATAAGACCCACCAAATACAATCCATTTTACATCATCATTAAGTCGATATTGCTCATTCATAGCCTCGATGAATACAGCAAGATCGGCTAAAGCCTGTTGACTTGTCAGATATTGTAAATTTTTTATGCTTAGATCCCTATTGAAATACCAAATAAGAAACATTTAATATATTAAGCATTGTTATACTCACGGAGTGGGATGACTGTCACCATAATATCTATGTTCCAGTTGGAAACAAAGTGCCTTAAATACTTTAGCATATTCAATCCAAGACCCATTTGTCATCCAATCTTTCGATGCTCGACCTTCACCTCCAATCATGAGAAATACTGGACCTTGTGGAGAACCGGCATAAAATTTTTCATTTACAAAATACCGCTGTAAAAGAAATAAAAATAAATATTTCAATAAAAGTCAACTCAATTCCTCAAACCTGTTTCCATTTCTGATCATTTCCAGGATCAAAGTGATCTAAATTTTGCACAAACCATTTTTCTGGGATGTCTCTTACTCTAGGAAATCTATAGTGGAAAGGTTTTCCCAAATTTCCGCCGACCATTCTTCCATGGTGAAGAATCTCCATGCAATTACGTTTTTAGCAACAAATAAAACTATACACAAGAATAATAACGAACGCATCTTTGTGAAATTTAATAGACTTGCTTCAAGAGGAGTAAGCGCTTTGTGAATATGCGATAAACTTTTGAACCTGTTTGAACTCTCACGTTTGGTCTCACAACTTATTTCTTATCGATTTATCAATGTTCGTTGGTTCGTTTATTAGCAAATAAATAAATTGCAAGGCCCTGGAAGAATTGATTTTCAATTAACGCGCATGCGTATAAATTTAAATTTTAGCGCTATTCCTAGGCTAATAATTACTAGCGGGCGGATCGACGACAGGCTCTACCGTCGATGTACATTAGCTTTGTTTGTTTGTGTGCTTGGAGCAGTATCTACTGACGTCATCAGAGTAACTTGAGAGCGTCTCAGAGTTGGATTTAAAGATGGTACAAACAAACGCGCTCAATTGCAATATAACCTTAATTTTATTATTTACTATTGTCAGATTGTCGCAGCTATTATGAACAGGAAAAGTAAAAATAATTTTCCAAATTAATGAATCTAGACTACAATAAAAATGCATCATATACTTGTAAAGTTATTAATTGAAAACACACAGTTCTATTTTAAAGTATAAAAACTCTTTATTAGTCACTACAATACTTCTTAACACTGATACTATCTATTCTCTCACAACACACTTCACGTACTCTCTCATTCATTGCCAACATGGCGGATTCGCTCATTCTCTGACATTCGGCCATCCTATATATATCTCGCCCCCGAGATATTTAAAATTTGTTAACAAATAATTTGAGTTTAATATAGTTCATAATTTGCTAAATATTTAGGGGTCTTCTTTTCTCGTCTTTCGGTAGGGTTGTGTGACTCATTCACTGAAGTTTCTTTCTTGCCTTCTTCGTTGTCTTCTTCGGTTTCGTCTTCTTCTAGATCTGATACCTGGTCATCTTCGGTTTCAAGGGGTTTTTCATTCTCCTCTTCATCATTACCAATTTCATCTTCTTCTTCCTTTCCATCCTCAACTGTTCGCCATATTTTCAACTGGCTTACATGAGCAGTGGTTGTATACCTCCGGCCATCAGCCTCACGTATTTCCGTTACTCTGTAAGTATCTCCTGGTAATACTTGTATTATGGACAATGGACCTCGATATTTGCGTTGTAATTTGGTGGATTCTCCGGTAGGTATAACTGCGCATCTCATGAACACTATATCACCGACGTCATACTTTACGTGTTGAAACGAATGTCTGTCATACTGTTCTTTGTACCTTTGTTGTTCCTTCTTCATATGCTCCGCAGCCTCAGCCTGTAATAGCTTTGGATCGGTATAGGTCTCATTCTCCACGGTCAATTTTCTAATCTGCCCATCTTTGAATCTTGGTACATACCCGTAGAGTAATTCAAAGGCACATCTTCCGGTTGTTTTATTTACTGATGTGTTCAAATTATTTTCTATCTTAGCAAGGTGCAGGTCCCATGCTATGTCGCTTGAGGTAGAAGTAGCTATTTGTAACATAGGGAGTATTACAGCATTGACCCTCTCCACCAAACCGTTTGCTTGCGGGTGTCTACTTGAATTAAGAATGTGTTTGATACCATATTCCTTGCAGAAGTTGTCGAACTTTCGGGATGTGAAACAGGTGCCTCTATCGGTAACGATTTTCTCTGGGATCCATATCTTCGGATAAATTCTTCGATTTTCTTAATGTTGGGCTCGCTTTTGGTGCTACGTACTGCCTGTAAACTAACAATTTTGTTACATTATCACACAAAACTAAAATATATTGATTGCCCCTTTTGGACGTTACAAATGGTCCGAGATGGTCTACGTGTACCAATGCAAATGGACGTTTTGCGGGTGGTATTGGATGTAACTCTCCTGCCGGTTTTCCTGTCACTGCTTTGGTGAGGATGCATTCGACGCACTGATGGATATGTCGTTTAACATAGGCACGCATTTTTGGAAAGTAATAATAGTTTTGTATTTTACGAATCGTTCTTTCGACACCACAATGTCCCATTAAATCATGATATTTAATAGCAATCATCTTTCTCATTGTTTTAGGCACTACAAATAAATCTTGCACTTTACCGTTTACATTAACAGTTTTATATAATAATCCGTCTTTCACCTTATAGTCTTTCACTAAGTCAACGTCAGTTTGCTTTTTGTTCATGTCACTTAATTTTAAAATGTCAATCTTACGTTTTATATCTTCATCCGAGTATTGAAATAACACAAGTTCTTCTTCACGAGTTAGAATAGAATACATTGTCAAATTCTGTATCACTTCCTTTACCGGTGTTTCTTGATCTTCTATCGGTGCACGGCTCAAAGCGTCAACATGTTGCATTCTTCGTCCAGGTTGATGCTTAATAGTGAATGAATACTCACTCAGCTGGTTATACCATCGGGTAATCTGTGGATTTCTGGTCTTATGGGCATTTAGGTAGATGAGAGCTTGACAATCAGTCACCACGGTAAATTCGATTCCTAATAAAAATATTCTCAGTCGTCCTATTGCCCACACAATTGCTAGTAACTCAAGTTTACTGGAGTGATATTTTGCCTCTGCTTCTGATGTTCTTCTACTAATCATATAAACTGGATGTAGTTCACCGTCGGCACCTTCTTGTAGCAAAATGGCAGCCATCCCACGGCGCTTGCATCGGTGTTTAACTCTGTGCACTTACTATTTGGGTTATAAATTTGTAACACAGGTTGTTTACTAATGCCATCTTGAGCTTCTCAAATGCTTCATGTTGTTGAGTTCCCCATTTGAATTCTTCATTTTTCCTAAGGAGTTGTGTCAAGGGCTTTGCTTTTACGGCAAAATCTTTAATAAATCTGCGAAAAATCCTGCTAATCCGAGGAATCTCCTTACTTGGTGCACATCTGATGGAAGGGAAATTTGAGTATCGCATCCTGTTTTGCTGGTCCTGGTTGAATCCCTTCAGGAGTTATGAGAAAACCAAGGTACTCCACTCTTGTTGTCCCAAATTCACATTTGGATAATTTTATGGTCAGTTTCGCTTTTCGTAAAGCTTCTAGTGCTTTTCGTAATCTTGTCATTGGGTCTGTCCAATCTCTTCCGGGTATTAGAATATCATCAAGATAAAATAATACGACTTGACCTCTAAGCGGTCCCAAAAGCTAACTGCATCAACTTTGAGAAATAAAATGGTGCATTCATGAGCCCGAAAATAGCTCGCGTAAATTCTCCAGTTTCGTCGGGTGTTATGAAAGCGGTCTTCGCTCGAGCCTCTTCCTTCAAGGGCATCTGCAAATACCCATGTGCTAAATCCATTACTATAAACATCTTGCTTTCTGCTAATAGTTCCAAGTGTTCATCAAGGTTCGGTAACGGTAACTTACTCTTTGGGTTTGTGCGTTCAACTTACGGTAGTCGATAACAAGTCGTGGTTCACCGTTTTTCTTTTTCACCAATAACACTGGACTTGAATAAGGCGAACTTGTTTCTGTAACCAGTCCAACCTTCTTCCACTCAGATACAATCTCTTTTATTGTTCCTTTCTTCATTATTCACTCGATATGGTTTACTGCAAACAGGTGTACTTCCAGCCTTTTCAACAATGTCCATCTCTAAAATATCCGTATGCCCCAACTCTGATATATTTGTCGCGATACAATCTCTGTACTCATTTAACAAGTCGACTAATTCATCCACATTTTCCTTCGACTGATTTCCAATCTTTAAGTCCTCAACCACTATTGGTTTCCTGGTATCTTCCTTTAATTTTTCTACTTCACATATTTGGTATTTCTCAATTGTTTTCTTATCAATTTTCTTCTCTTGTCCAGTCAGGTTCATCATTGGCAATGCGTATTCTTCTTTCTTGTTCATAACTTGGATAAAATTGATCGAAAATGGTTTCGTAATTGCATTCTCTTCTATCATCTTCACAGTAGTCGGTTGTTCGATATTTAAATTTGGTAGTATTTGCTGAAACTGTTCATTCCGATAGTAAAAGTTTAAGTTTTCATCCATTTTTACGTAAACAATGTGAGGAAGTTCAGTATAACTGCGCCCAATAAGCACATCAGTAGATTGACTATCATCCGGAACCACTCGAAACATAACATTTTCCGCCTCAACATTATCAATAACAACATTAGCAACTACATACCCTGGTGATGTTACTTTAAATTCTGATGGTCCAAAACTTTTGAGATCCACTCTCTCTCTGACGATTTCCAGTCCATTTGTTAACACAATAGTTGCCTTAATAGTACAGTCAGAACTACCTGGGTCAACAAGTCCTTTTAAATTAACATCAAAGTTCAATTTAACATTCTTTATATATTTCGCAATATTTGTATTTGTCTGAGTTTTACTATCAATAACTGCAACTGTTGAATCCATTTCCTTCGTACATTGTCGTGCTATATGACCCTTACCTTTACACTGGAAGCAGGTAACTTCTTTCTTTTCTTTACAAAACTTAGCTATATGACCAGCTTGATTACATGAATAGCAAACAGCTTTCGTTCTAGTTGTTGGTGTTGTTACCTTATTTTCTTCCTTAACATCTTTCTTAAAGTAACACTTCTCCGCTTCGTGCCCTTTTCGGCCACAAACACTGCACTTTTTATCTTTCCTGTCATTTGTCGACTCAATTTCATTCGTTAAAAGTCTTAATAATTTAAATAATTCCATAGGGGTTGCGCACTGTGCCGTCACTAACTGTGCTCTTATTGTGAAGTTATCAATGCCATGTATTAGATGGTGTATACATTCAGCATCCGTCATTTTCATCCTCTTTGCTAAAGAACATTTTTCATGATAATAATCTTCTACATTTTCGTTTCTTTTCCATTTTCTATTTCTGATCTTGTCCATTAGTTTTCCAATATCCTCCTGTTTTCTAAACATTTCTCGTAAATCATTCACAAATTCAGCCCATCCTTTTCCTATAATTTTGTTCATCCGATTCATACCATTTCTTGACATTCTTGCCCAATTTGTTCGTAGCTAACACCTTAATAATTTTGTCATCTAGTTGGTAAATTTCCTTAATAGTTTCAACCCTTTTTATCCATTCATCTGCATCAATTTCGTCTGTTTCATTTGTAAATTCTGGAATTTGTACGTTAATTTCAGAAAATGGAACTCTTATCCATACAGCACCTTTCATTGCAATTACATATTAAATACGCCTGTCTTAGCTTTTCTAATTCGCGATCCTTTTCTTGTATCATACTAATCATGTTAGTCACCTGTGCCATCATTATTTCCATATTTCTTTCACATCTAAGAACTACATTCAAATCTCGCGCGTTCTTCTGTATTTGGCGCGTTTCCATCTGCCGATCTTGGCGCGCTTTCACCTTCTACATTCTCTATTGTTACTTTAGACATTTTCTAAGATAATTCCTACCTTTATTGTAGATTCAATTTTACGGTTTCACTTCCTAATGTCTACACACGGAGTTTCCAACGATTTCAATCAACACTGTAACTTGCTCTAACCTCAACAACTCGTCAACCGTATACACAAACACTGTCACCGAAAAACAAACGTTTACATCCAACTAATCTCACTTCTGATATGTAAAGTTATTAATTGAAAACACACAGTTCTATTTTAAAGTATAAAAACTCTTTATTAGTCACTACAATTCTTCTTAACACTGATACTATCTATTCTCTCACAACATACTTCACGTACTCTCGCATTCATTGCCAACATGGCGGATTCACTCATTCTCTGACAATAATAATAATTTTTAACATATTAATTTTCGAACTCGAATTGATAAGGAAATTTGAGTTTTTTGGACTGACATATTTAGCTTGGAATCTATTCCTTTGGTGTTATAAATTACAAATATATTATTTAAATAAACAAGAAGAAACTACACCCAAATGCCTACACTTATTAAAAACAAAATAAAAATATTAATATTTTTTAAATAGATACAGTGAAACCTTGCATAATAGACCACGCATTTATAAAATACAGATGTGTTAATTATTTTTTGCATAATGTAGTTCTGTATTAAAAGAAAAATTGTTAAATATGTGGATGCTTATAAAGGACAAACATTTTGCTAACACTTTCATCTTTTAACCTTCTCATGCAAAAATAACAAGGAAAATATACTTATCACCCCTAACTGCTCCTCTTGTTCAGTTCTCCAAAATGTATTATATGATTGTTTAAGCGTTGAGGTAAACTTGATTCTTTTAGTTTGTATTATTTTATCACGACGTTTCATCAGCATTGTTTTCTGACATTATCAAGTGTACGCACTGTAATAATTAATATGGTGTAAATACAATCATATATATACATGTTAATTGTAATATATATGATTGTATTTATACCATATGGATTAATTTTTACAATATGTACACTTGATAATGACAGAAAACAATGCTGACGAAACATCGTGATAAAACAATAATAGAGTTATGAACTAAAGGAATCAAGCCCTTTAATAAGTTCACAACATACAATTTCTGTCTTATTTATTTATAAATAAAACGGTACTCTTTTAAGACTGCGTAGATTTTTTCTTTTTAGATTGGGTTGTTATTCAATAATATTGTTAATAAATGCAACGTTTAATTGAATAAAATAAATGCGTCTAAACAATTAAACAAAAATAAAATGGAAAAGACGTGATAGTATTCTTAAATAGATACAGTGAAACCTGCCACAAACGACCCTGAACTTTTAATAATTAAAGTGCATATTAGTGAACATTCCAGACGTATTCTAACACATTTCAATTAGATTTATAAGTTTATTGTAAACGTTAAATATAAGCCGATATATCAAAATATTCATTAATACGAAAATATGCAATTTTTCTCTTTGCGATATTTTTCTTTATATAATAATAAAAAATTACAGCATTACTTTTTTTTTGTGCTTTCATATAGAACAAACTGGATACGTCACTTAAACACTTAAAATCACCATTTTTTTAGACTTATATACATATATTTTAAAGAGTATGGAAAGCTCATCTGTTTCTTTTTTTTTGTAGCAAAATGCGATTTTTCGATCATTAAATTTAAGTGTATAGGTGGTTGCGTAACACCTAGAAGAAGATATTATAATCACGTTTCCTTTTTTCGCGTAATTTACAGAACTGAATCACCATAAAATGTAATGTAAAAGTAACACAAATCCCTCTTTTTGATCAAAATATACAAAAAGCTACACAAAACAGGTTTTTAGAATAACAGAAAGACTCGAAAAGAAAAAAAGATTTTATACAAAACGATATACCTAAATTTAAGGTTGGGAATCATTATTTAATATCACTTGGGCTCCTCATGGACTCGTGTTGGCGCCGCCCTCACTTCTCAAAATCTGAAATTCCGAGAAAATTCTGTTTTACCGACGACACACCGACGTTCATCACAGCTAGGTCACGACTTTCTCGTAAGATGGCGGCGGCGAGTCGCGTAGGATCGTGAGTGCGTCCTCCATTTCCGGTTGGGTCGGCAACATGATCGCCACGTGATAGGGTGGTGGGGATACCTCGGCTGTGTTCAGCGGGGACACGCTGTTTGGCACTTGAGATGTTGGTTCTTCACTAGATTCGTTCTAAATGCAATTAAAATGTTTTTTTTTTATCATTGAAAATATTTTTTTTGTATACAGAGTGTTCGTAGTTAAGTGGTCAAACTTATGGCAGAGATACGTGACATATATAATTCTGAACAAAATATTTTAATGGAGTATGTTCTTAAACTATTTTGTTGTCTGATATTTAAAATGTACTGATTAAAAACTAATAATATATAAAAAATATTTTTAATAAATAGAAAAGAAAATGCACAAGCATACACAAAAGATAGCCAATAGTAACCCTTATCAAAGCCAGCCTGTATATCCAAAACGAGTCATTTGCGGATCAAGGTTCATTAAGATAATTTATTCAGAATTATATGATGTATCTCTACTTTAAGTTTGATCACTTAACTGCGAGACAGCCTGTATATAAGAAAAATTACCTGATCGTTAGATATTTGTACCGAAATTTGTGCGTTTTGATTGATACGTCTAGAGGAGGTGACTGTTTCGTATAATGAGACTAATCCGCCTATTATCAGTATCAAGATGAGGAATGAGCAGAAAGCCAAAGCTTCCATACCTATAGTTCCCTTTAATAATGGAAATTAAATTAATAAAATTGATAATAATCCTCAATTATTAATGCTTTTCTGCTAACACTGTTAGCATTGTTTAAATATATCTAGTTAGTCAACGTAGTGTCATTATTCGGAAAATATAAAGTATTGCTCAGGAAGTGTGCACTCTATCGGTAATGTAAATTGATTTGACAACGTGATAAATAAACAGGTATCTCGTCAGAGTAGAGACAGATTTCTGTGTTTTATCCATCTGCGGAAACGACGGAATCCGTATCGGTGATTTACTGCATTGGCGATTGTGTGCGCGGGGAAAGGGAGGGTGATGCATGTGACGCTGTGATGACGCACCTCGCGATAATTTCGTGTTTGTTTACATTAGAATACTAGAACTCTGAGGTATTCTGTTATAAATATAAAGAAATTGAAAGTATATTGCAAGCACGTTCTTGTGACAAACATTAATTGAACAATTTTCTAATTGAGTTTTTTCTTTTAAGAATAAAATATTTAAACTTAAAACAAAAATCACTGAAAGAGAAAAGTTAAATCTAAAAGGACGAAAATTTGCCAGAAAAAAAAACATAAAACTACTTCTCAATTTTTTTTCTAGTTTTTAAATTAATAATTGTTTTTTTTTAACTTAATTTTACTTATGTTTATGATTATAAATAATCAGAAAAGTTTTGTTATTATTAAAGATAAGATAATTTAGTTTGATAATATATAATCTGTAGTTCGATAGCCTTTTTATATTTAAAATTTTAATAAAACACCGGTTTTCGTCGAACAATATATGAGAACCTTCTTCTCTCTCTCTCCTATTGCTATCTCGCTTCTCCCATGTATAGCGGTACTGTTCGCTAACTTCAACTGGTGTAAAGGCGGGAAATTTATATAGTTTTTCTATATTTACAAAAACATTTTTTACTTATTTACTTATGTTTACTATTACATAATAATAGAAATTCGTTTTTTATATGATGAAAAATAGATGTAGTTTGGGTACAAATCGCCATTTATTTTTTACATATATGCCCACCACTTATTAAAAAACACCATACATGCTGACACATTGCGCTCTTTCTCTTGACGGCTGAAAATTACGAGGTAAACCTGGGGGCAACATCCGTATATACAAGGTTACATCGTAACTTTTCAGCCAATCAAGAGAAAGAGGCCGAACGGCGTCATCAGTATGCTGTTTTAATAGCTTTGTTTGTTTGTGCTTGGAGCAGTATCTACTGACGTCATCAGAGTAACTTGTGAGCGTCTCAGAGTTTGATTTTAAAGATGGTACAAACAAACGCGCTCGATTGCAATATAACCTTAATATTTATATTACTTATTGTCACAGCTATTATGAATAGGAAAAGTAAAGTAATTTTTCAAACTAATGAATCTAGACTACAAGAAAAAATGCAATCATATACTAGTATTTATTACCTATCAATGAAGTTTTTAAAATATAATGATCGTCTCTTCTATCAAATCACATGTGTATCATATATATCCATATCGTGCATATTTGATGCAGGTTATAAATCAGATTACATTACAAGACCAGTTATACAACACGGTGTTAGCGCGATTAGGTTATGTTGCACAAATTGCTCGTAATTGCTCGGACGTCGGATCGCGAGCAGAAAGAGGAACTTCTTTGTGATCTGGATTGCTTGCCTAAACAAACAAACACGCACAAATCATGCTCTAAAATACAAACAAACGCGTAAAATTCCATGGATCTGCTTAGATCAGACAAACAAACAAACCTAATAAGTAACGTGTGCATATATTAAATATAAATGGCGATTTGTACTCCCAAACTACATGTTTATTTTTTATAATGAAAAACGAATTTTCTAGTATTATGCAAATAGTAAACATAAGTAAATCAAATAAAAAATACTATATATATATAACACAAAACTTAGAACTACACACATATATGGAGCATAACATTAAATTAGAAACAAAAAAAGTAAATGAAATGGTAAAAAAAAATCACGATTATATATATCAAACCTAAAATTTATTCTTCCTAGAAACAAACATTTCAAGTAAACACGAGAATATCGCGTGGAGCTCATCACAGCGTGATCGCCATCCACCCTCTCCTTCCCCGGCTCACCTACAATCTGCCTACAACTTACGAGGTAACTATTGCAATTAAATATATTTTACCGACACGTAAGAGAGCCATCTTGTATGTAGTAGTCTAACTATAAAGTTTATATTTAAATCGAGACGGACATCAACGCCGTGCTGCCATCTACCGCTTTTGTCCAAAATGTTCAAAAATCCGTTAACTATTTTGTGCATAAGGTTGACTAACTAGTATGTATATAAACAATGCTGTTAGTAATGAGCAAAATTTTAACAGTGTTAACAGGAAAACATTAATAATTGATGATTTTCGCATTGTGAATTCTAATTTAAAATTATTCAAATCGATAATAAAGTTTAAAATCACTCTCACCCCGTGAAAATAAAATTTGGCACCGGCTATGAAGAAGGTGACCATCGCGAAGAAAGCCCAGACGCCGCATTTCAACCCTGTGGTGGGGGAACTGATGGATCTAGGCGTTACGGTGCTATTCTCCCTAGATGGCAGCAGCGTCATCGACCTATTCACACGCGCTCGTCACTTGTTCCACGTTGCCGACGTTCGACGCGGCGTTGCCAACGTTATTTTGCCCACTGTAAAGTCGGAAAATCGTTAATTTTCGGCGGTGTTCGCCAATGTTTACAGTAAATTACTTGTCTTGCGGGCACGTAGACGGGCGATGTATGAAAAATCGCGGATGGTGACGGTAATTTGGCGCGCGTACTCGCCTACCGAAGCCGTCGCAACCTCCAACAACCTGAAACCTATGTACCGGAGTCACCATTAGTTTCGGATACACTCCCCTGCAGAAACCAGCACGTCTGGAACCTGCAACATCGAAACGAAAAACGAATGCCGTGGAAGAATTCGATCGCGTCGCGAAAAAATGAACTAATTTAAGTTTGTACCTTTCACATAGATGTCGCTGTAGTCGCGTCAAATAAAATTTTCAGCCGCATTTATACACATAAAACGATTTCTGCTTATAATATAGGATATCTCAACCGAAGTAACAATTAATTTAAAATTTCTATTCAAAAACTCATAGAAATTACACGAGATAATGATCCTAATACTACGCGAATCACAACTAGACTAACACTTTATCGTGTTATTAAAACCACGGCAAAAAAATCCCGACTAGAATTATCAGAATTAAAATATACATATCAGAGAATTCGCCTCTTTGATTGACCTCTATTAACATTACAATAATTACGAATTAATGCACAAAAATTACGTATTTTTTCTTTCTTAGAATCTACACACAATATCGTCGTTTGACCTTTGAATTAAAACAATAATATTCTGCTTTATTGGTGGGATTCGAATTAGCACCGCCTCTTCCTTCCTATCATCTAAAATTGCTCGCCTATATTTAAATGTTAAAAATAACGCGTCTGTAACGGAGAGAATTGATTCTGGTCTCATTTTAATTTTACCTGTACCTATTTTACACCTGGTTTAGAATAGCGTTGTTTATGTTTACGTTTAGGCCCAAACGTACCGGGATTTTTTATACTCGTCTCGTTTATTACCGGCATTATTTATGTATTTACCTGATATGGACGGTGGAACCAAATATCTCCCATTAAATCCGCATCCTTGGCTACGTTTGTCGATCCAAAAATGCATGTGTATCATGGGGTGATTCTCGCCTAATTTTTTTTGTGGTCACTTTGGTCGTATTCCTCACATTATCACTGCGGTTACGATGCCGTTTCTATTTAAGTCGGCAGGAACATCTCGGAATTGCGAATACGAAACCGAAGACGCGCTTATTTAAATACTCGACACGGTTTGGATATAGATCGACCGCATTAATAAGAGGAAAAAAAAAAACCGTAAATGTCACAACAACATGGTTAAAACGGCGTACATCTATTGATTGCACGCTCCGCGTTAATTTTTAAGTACATTTCGGCCGAGTTTTGTATTTAAAATATACGTTTTATGCGTATAAAACGGTTTATGTTAACGCAAAAACGAATCGACCGGTTTTGATTGTTGAATGACATATTAAAAACAGGCGTTCAGCCGAGCTTAAAGCGCTATCAAAGCTTATGGCTATTTATAATTTTTATGATTATTTTTGCCAGATTTTTAAATCGGTATTTGTTTTCTTTTTTATAGCAAATAATATGATGTGAATTAAAATAGATAATGATAATGATTTGAAAAAAAAAGATCATAAATAGAGTTGCTGTCAAATTCCATATACCATGAAAATATTTTATCATAGGTTTGTTCTAACTATCAATTTTTACACCCAAACTCGTATGAGTTGTGACGCTTTTAGTATAATTTTTTTACATCAACCAGTATCAATTTAACTGCAATGCAATAAAAAATATGCCACTATCACCCATATATGTATATTTTTTTAATGAAATTATTGCATTTAATTAGCTGTTAAAGCTTAATATTTTTTGTGTGTAGGATTAGAAGAATTTTTAATGTTAGATCAACTATCAAGCCCTAATCACACCGGATCTTAAATTTATACTTAATAGTATATGTACAAGAAGAATGCAGAAATATTAAAAACAAAGTTGCGAAAGAAATTGTGGGCCATGATAGCCAGGAGTTGTAAATAGAAGATCCTATTACCTGTTCCAAACGTTTCAAAGTAATAATAATAATTCACTTTATTGGCTCATATAAGTAGATACAAATACTTACATATATCGTATGATGTATATAAACCAAAACCTAATATCGAATACGAACAATATTTTGACAAAATATTAGATAAAAGTAAAGCTGTTTACCCTGACCTTTTGTTATGTACAAAAACTGTCATCAATTGAAACGTGTCCTATACAGAAGGAAAATTTAATTCATAAAATTAAAGGACGTAAGATGTAGATCATACTATGTAGATGTTTGTGCGATAAGCATATAAGTCATTATCGCTTGCAATTTCACTTATTTTGTAAATAGATTACTATTTTCAGGATTAAATATTGATCGCCGAAAGGTGTTAGCTTATGGTTTTATTAAGTAGTTGGAACAAACCTTATACGAATTAGCTCGTGTTCCAAGTGAAAAAAAAAACCACTGTTTTGTTGGAAATGACCATGAAATGACGTTCATCCTTTATAAAGCATAAGCAGATCGTAAGATAATCTTGTGTATTTTACGTAATATTCTTCATCCCGTATACCAACATAAATAAATAAAAACGTCAGTTTTGACCTCTTTATCTTTCTTTTATTTTCGTTATTTAAGTTAAATACATCACATCAACAAGTAGCAAGTAGTTACAGAGATAATATATGGTAGTTATGACATCGCTGATTGGCGGCCAAATGGGAAAATGACAGCAGCAAAACAGAAATCAGCTGAATGTCCTTTCAGTATTTTGCCGATTATTATTTAATAGTTATCCCCGGTTATCGGTGACATTTGCCCATACTGCAATCCGCGGGGTATACAGAGCGTATTATGCGATAAGGATAATCTCTGCTTCCTAGTTTTATTGTTATAATATTACATCAACAACGTTAAAAGTGTTATAACCTAACAGATACATACACATATCTTTGTTCCTATCGAATTAAAATCGTATGACTCACGTTTTTTGATACGCGCTTTGTGTTCTTGTTTTAAAAACTATGGCGAGTATAAACGACGATGAATTTCAAGATTATCAAACAGGTGATAGTGAGAGCGAAGGTAGCAATGTAGAAGATGAAGATGAGCTAACTAGAATCATACCACCGGAAAGTAATACATTTTTAATTCACCTAGGTTCATAAACGCTAAAATTTGAGCGATATTTTAGTTGAAGATACCAAAGACTGTTTGAAATCCAGGCATATATTAGGAATATTAGGTTTCCTAGGATTCGCAAATGTCTACGCGATGCGAGTGAATTTATCTGTTGCTATTGTTGCTATGATAAACAACACGGCTATACCAGATATTCCTGATAATGATACATTCAATCATTGTCCCTTACCACCAGCTTACGACAATGATACAACCCCAACGGTAAAAATTAAATCAATACATTTAAAGTTTTTTTTTTTCTTTTAATTATTTAATTTTAGAGGGACGGCCCATTTATGTGGGACGAGGCTAAGCAGGGCATAGTTTTAGGTTCCTTCTTTTATGGGTATGTCTTAACACAGATTCCGGGTGGACGTTTCGCCGAATTATTTGGAGGGAAATTAGTTGTTCGGGATTGGGGTGTTGATGACTGCGTTTTTCACGTTATTAAGTCCGGTGGCGGCTGATGTGAATTTTACTTTCTTCATAATTGTGCGTGTTTTAGAAGGCATGGGTGAGGTAGGTAGTGAATTAAATGCTTATTTTTTTCTTATTGGTTTTATTCTATTTTTTTTTAGGGTGTTACATTTCCGTCAATGCATGCTATGTTAGCTAAATGGGTGCCTCCATTGGAACGGAGCAAATTTGCTGCATACGTTTATGCGGGTATGTATTCAGTTTTCCCTAATCATCTTTAATTTCATCCAATTCAATGAAATATAAAAGAAAAACAAATGACAGTTGAAAAATGTTATAATGATTGAGGTTAAAAATATTCTGACAATTGCATGCGGTGGTAAGAGATGGCGTTGTTATAAAATCGTAATAACTTAGTTGTAAATTCGCGGTAGTTCGTGGAAATCAAATATTGCAGTTTTATTTAACCAAACAGTTTTAATAGTAAGATAATTTAAATGCTACTGGTTCTCAATTTAGTTTATTTTAAATTTTTATAATTGATCTAACAAAGTTTTGCATTCGACAGATGCCTAAAATACCGCATTTGCATATGTTCCTTTATTTCCTCTTGATGCTCCAAAAATGCATTGCCCCATTCGTAGTTTGGAATGATACGCCCGTTATTCGTCTTTATTCTTAGTATAAGCAGATCTTTTGTTCTGTTTGCCTATGTCACTTCGAAGCAGTAATTGCCCTAAATACAAAATATTACCCACAATGACAGATGATTTAAATAGACACTAATGGTTTTACACCACTTGAAATATGTAGGAACAGTAGGAAACTGTATTTGTTTGCAGGAAACTGTAATAATTCTACAGAAAACTATAATTTTTGGTGAAATAGAATAAAAACTAACTTGAAGTTAAAAGAATATGAGAACAGAATTCCCAATAATCTTTGACTTGCTTCGTTGTGACGTCATCTGACCGATCTTGGCAAATATGAGAACTAAAGCCAGCAAACTATTTATTATGTATGTTTTTTTTTTATTTTAGTCGGAAGTTAAAAAAAAACTGAATTAAGTATTTTAATGTACTTTGCAATAGTTCTTGGCATTCAGTTAATGTCTTCCGCTCATGTGCTGACATCTATCGTTATTTTACCAACATTCTACCGCTAGGAAACAATTTTATCTGGCAACATTGCAACAAATACTTTAACGCATACTAATTAATTATTAATCAATATAAACCTGTTTTACAATATCGTCTTCATGTTTTTAGAGTAGGTTATTCAACATGTGCCCTTAAATAACCATCGCCGATGATTGTAACTAGCAATTAAACATTTTCAACTCTATCGCTACTTAGTTGCAAAATACACATTTTTCCTCTGTTATCACCTAATGTTTATCGACTCTCTTTAATTCTTACAATCGATAAATATAAAATTGTAAGGAAATGTCACGTAATAACCCTCTGATGATAGTGCAGCCTGCCTGTAATTAAGTACATCAAAATTGCTGACCTAGTAACTTGTGATACACTTAACAAACTTAACTTAAACTTTGCCGGAAGAGCTGTGGCTCATTGGTAGCACTAGACTATTTAGAGCAAAATTGGAAAAATTCTTGTTTGAGAATTCAATCTATACGGTGGACGATTATCTTAGAGCTTAGGTTAAGTACTCGTTCAGTTTTATCCTGACAATTGCCGATGCCTGTAGAGCTCTATGGTAAATTAAACATTATTATTATTATTAAGAAATATAAATAAATAAACAAGAAACAACGGTGATAAGACACATCCCAGTGAACCAAATTCAAATTTCCCGCAATTATTTTTAGTAACTTCAACATTAAAGCATGATTTTGTATTAGATTAATAGTTATTTGAATACCTTTAAGTTGAAGTTACTAAATATAATTGCGGGAAATTTGAATTTAGTTTACTGGGATGTACCAATGAAGCTGTGATGAGTTTTGCACTATGTACCTTGCAATCAAATCATTTTAAACTTAATATCTTGAGATAACGCTAAACAAAACGCGAGGGTGGTATGACACCTACACCTCTAAAACTTGGTTGACGTTTGCAACTACGCGAATTTTAAAATTGTGCTGACCTTACGTCTCGTAATAACGTATATTAACTCGAAGCGGCGGTGATAAGACATTTGCATCGATAATGCTGTTATGATGTTTGTAACTACGGATTTTCGATAATATATACCATGTGATTCAAAATGATTGTCGTAAGAAAAAAACTGTTTTCCGGAAAAAATTATCTATACTTATTACCAATTTAATGAGCGAAGTTAGCTACATACAAATTTCATACATTAAATGAATTTTCTGGACATTTAGCTACATTGGCGTTCGTGTTGTAGTATCTTTCGATTATTTATCTTATAATTTTTTTCAAACCGTTTATATTTACATCTAATATCACCAACAATAATAGTATTTCTGAATACTGTAAGAAAATAAGGGAATTTATCTGTGGTAATAGCTCAACAAACAGGTAAAAAATCAATATTAACATTAAGTGAAATAGTTTATTACATTTTATAATTTTATAGGCTTATCATACACTTCAGCGCAATGAGCTGTCAAAAGAAAGTTACGTTTCATCCCTATAAAGTTTCTACGGTACAGGAATTATTACATTAGATCACGATAGGCGATTGGAATATTGTCATTGGTTTAATAACAATTTAAGGGACGATGACTTGCTAAACAAATCATTTTTCTCGGATGAAGCCTGGTTTTATCTAACAGACTATATCAATTTACAAAACTATTGTATCTGGTCTGCAGAAAATCCACAGGAATTTCGAGAAACGCAATTGCATCCGGTAAAAGTTGGAGTTTGGTTAGCTATGTCCAGGCAACGAATAATAGGACCAATTTTCTTCGAGGAAACTGTAACAGCCCAATGTTACCAACAGATGTTGGAATTGTTTATTGCAGAGTTACAAGAAAATGAGCTTGAAGCAGGTTATTTTCAACACGATAATGCTCCAGCACATATTGCTCGACAAACCTGCCAATATCTTCAACAGTTTTTTGCTGACAGGGTCGTTAGAGCACAAAGATGGCCACCGAGATCGCCTGATCTAACCACATTAGATTACATCATGTTCGGCTATCTAAAAAATAGGATCTATAGAAACCGCATGCATACCATAGAAGAACTGAGAGATGCAGTTTTGTCACTTAATAATTATACTAATTGTATGTTATAATTTAAAGTAATAAATAAATTTAGTTAAACACCAGTTAGTACTGAATTGTAAAATCATAATTTAGTAAAGTTAAATTAATTACATTTCATTTTTACAAGCAGAAACACCAATCCATAGTCGTTTATATAATGCGAGTTCAAATATAGGTTTCGTTTTCCTTATTTATGACAGATCCGTTTACTTTCTTGTGTTCCAACACTGACTTAGTTCAAACCTTCATTACAAACACGCGGCATATACCTACACTCTGTTACTATCTATAGGAGCGGAATTGACAATCATTTTGAATCTCTGTGTACAGGGTGGAACACGCGTGACCTTGAAAAGTGGCGATAGTTTATTGATTCGCTCACGATTTTCAACATTGCGCATGTGTTTGATCTCCTGACGATCTTTGAGGGAAGTGGGGGCTTTTATTTTCACACATATTGCTTTTTAGGTGCGAATTTTGGCACCGTAATCTCATTACCGTTATCTGGCTGGCTGTGTTCATTAGATTTCATGGGTGGATGGCCGTTAGCTTTCTACATCTTCGGTATTTTGGGTATAATATGGTTCGTGTTTTGGATGTTTTTCGTCTACAATTCGCCCTCAACGCATCCGAGGATTTGTCGCCAGGAGCAAGCCTTTATATTAGCTAGCATAGGGCCTCAAGTAATATGTTTTATAATATGTCGAATTTAAAACATCATTTCCTTTTTGTACGTCGAATTTCAGGATGAAGACGACAAATCTTCGATCCCGTGGTGTAACATGTTAAAGTGTTTGCCGCTGTGGGCCATTCTAGTAACGCAATGCGGACAATCATGGGCCTTTTACACTTTACTAACGGAACTGCCAACGTATATGAGTCAAATACTTCACATCGAAATACAAGCGGTAAGAATATTCTTGGAAATCGATATTTTAATCAATATTTTCAACGATTCAGAACGCTATTTTATCGGCATTACCTTACCTAACCAGTTGGATATGCGGGATAATTATAAGCATATTTGCCGATTGGCTGTTAACGAAAGGATACCTCACTCTGTCTTTATCGTATAAAATATTCAATTCCATCGGTAAGGCAAATTAAATAATCTTTTTGTTACGTTTAAACTTATAAATCGTATTTCAGCGTCGATTATTCCCTCGTTGGGTCTACTGGGAGTCGCCTGGTTAGGTTGCGATCAACTGGGCGTGCAGATCATGTTATCCGTTCCGGGCGCCTTTGCCGGAGCTGTTTACGCTGGTAACCAGATGAATCACATAGCTCTAAGTCCGAAATACGCGGGGACTATGTATGGGATTACGAATGCCGCTTCGAATATGTGTGGTTTCTTAGCACCGTACGTTATAGGGTTACTAATAAATGGACAGGTAATTTTTTTTTTACATATACATATATTTATGTTGGCAACTGTGGGTGTAGCCAGAAATGTTGTTAGGATGGCCCACAACAAGTCGATTGCATATAACTATCGAATAAGTATAAAAACTACCGGCCGGACTTTGTTAGGGAAGAAAATTACTAAACGAGTTTAATCAACTAGTCCAATTTTAGTAATGATTGTTTACTTGATAATGTTATCCCTATATTTTCGGTTCTCTTTACTTCTGGTATTGCTTTTTTTTCCTTCTAAAAGTGATGAAGAAAATTTACTTGAGATAGACATAGGGTTTTGCACGATATTGAAACGACCCAACTATATTATGATCTAAAAGTGATGAAGAACATTTACTTGAGATAGACATAGGGTTTTGCACGATATTGAAACGACCCAACTATATTCTGATCTAAAAGTGATGAAGAAAATTTACTTGAGATAGACATAGGGTTTTGCACGATATTGAAACGACCCAACTATATTATGATCTAAAAGTGATGAAAAAAATATACTTGAGATAGACATAGAGTTTTGCACGATATTAAAACGACCCAACTATATTATGATCTAAAAGCGATGAAGAAAATTTACTTGAGATAGACATAGGGTTTTGCAGGATATTGAAACGCCCCAATTATATTATGAATACATTTAATAATTATGAAGAAACGCAGGGAAAATTCAGGAAATTCAATTAATCGTAAAACAGATACAAATCAACTCATATTTATTGTAATATTTTACATAATATCTAGTAACTTTACCTTATTGACAAAAATGTTGCCTTTTTAAACATATCTATAATCTAAATTAAAATAATTTAGTTTATATTACATTTATTTATAGATATTAAATTCAAACTGTAAGTATTATTTATACATTTGTTATCTCATATCATGTTATAATATTGTAAATCACCTCCTGAAGAAGGCATAAATGAATTGACGAAATATTGAAATGCTAAAACAGTATTTTTATTAAATAGATCGTATTACCCAAATAATTTTATACCCTATTATATATTTAATTCTTCTCATTTTAATCTTTAACCTGCATGAAAAAATAAAAGTTGCGAATTTTTGTATTCTTGTCCAAATGTCCATTTTGGTAAGCTATCGTCATTTTTATGTACCCGTACAGAAGATTATTTCTCTTCATATTTTTGGAATTACATTTTATGTCGCATTATATTAAAAATTAAAAGTTATTATATTAGTATATAAAAAAGTAATATGATATATACAAACACCTACATACAATCAAGAAAGTTATGCATCTTGTAAATATATATTATATTTGACGTCTTGGCAAACCAATATGTTTATGATTGCCAATATATGCAATAAAAATAAAGTTACATTTGTATACTTACCACTGCCTATATAAAGGGGTGTAGTCAGCTTGCTGAAGTAAGTGTGTGGTTCTATTCAAAGCACATATTTTTCCATTGAGTATATTGAACGTCTCGACAACATTAACAAGTTTAATAAATAACCAATACCAATATTGTTGTATACACAAACTGGAGCACTGAAGCATTTGTACAAAGTGTTTGACATCATTGTGAGTGGCTGTACTAACTAACACTCAAATTTTCCATTCACAATCCGACTTCAACATCAATATTGCCAAAGGCTTTAATAAACTTAAAGGAAAAAAATGCCATTCTGAATGCGTCGTAATTATCTTTAACAATATGTGTTTGATAACTGATTGTAACACTAATGAATAGAACGAGACACTTTATGATAGTAGGTTACACACCCTTTTATAGAGGCAGTGATAAGTATAAAGATGTAATTTTAGTTTTAAAGTTTTATTTATAATCACTTGCGTACATTGGTACCCATAAACATATTGATTTGCCGAGACGTGGAAAGGTAATTTATATTTACGAGACGATCAACTACGTACGCACTTCCTTAGCTGTTAGTGTTTGTATGTGTCATATATCAATGTAATAAACAATTTTTAATTTTGAAAAAGTTGCAAAAACTCGTAATTTTTATTTTTTTCATGTAGTTTAAAGATTAAAAAAAAACTTTATGATATACAAGAGAAAGAGGTGAGAAAAAAAATGCTATTTTCCCTCCTAACGAGCACATGCTCTTTTGCTCTTTTTTGACGTAAAATATACGGCTGACAACAAGGAACGATATCTTATCTAGTTTCTGAAATATTGCAATATGTGTGTTTTTGGGGTAACTTTGAGGTCCATTATACCCCTAAAACTTGAAATCAATGCTAACAAAATAAGCGTCAAATATTTTTCGGTGTTCTACATGTCTACTACATTTTATCAAAATCGAAGAGATGTTTTTCCTTGTTAGAGCTGTGATTTGCTATTAATAATGGTTTTAGGCATATTTTACTATTAATAGGCATTACCACCCCTTTAAAAAAAAAAAAAAAAAAAAAAAAAAATAAATCGTTATTAATGTCTGTATCGCTGACTTTTATCTCCTTTTAATATTTATTAATATAGTAAGATGTTCCACAAGGTACTACTTTAGCGCCTCTATAGTTTATTAAT
Organism: Protaetia brevitarsis; assembly: GCA_004143645.1. Taxonomy (NCBI): domain Eukaryota; kingdom Metazoa; phylum Arthropoda; class Insecta; order Coleoptera; family Scarabaeidae; genus Protaetia; species Protaetia brevitarsis. Next base: position 1,226,524 of record RXPK01000049.1, read on the forward strand.
AGAGGAACGCGTTTGTAGGTGATTTACAGCAGTGTATCTATTATTTAACGTTCATTACGATTCAAGATTACTAGATTCTAACTTGCAGGAAACCTTGGGGCAGTGGAGGATGGTATTCTACTTAGCTGCCGGAATTAATATAGGCGCAAATTTGTTTTACGTGGCCTTTTCGAGCGCCAGGGAGCAGCCTTGGTCCAGATCTCGACGTCTAAGCAGTATCAACTGACAGGCGTTATATTTAGCGATGTTAGTTGAAACTTGATAGCTTATCTTATATATATATTTTTTTTCTCTATAGTGATCGATTTTGCAGATCAGTGCATGTTCGTACCTAACTTGTTTAAGTGCTACAACTTAGGCGTATTTATTCATCCTTATTATTTTAATTTATTAATATTACATAACTCGCCTTAAAGCAACTATAAACCTTTTTATAATAAGAATCAGACTTTTCTATAAAGATTTATTGCATTTCCGATATTGATGTTAAATCACTTCTAGAGTCGAAGAACATTTCTTCAGGTTAATGTGATAAATTCAAATCCGATATAATATATTTTATTTTAAATATTAGCAGATTCTATTTACTTTGTGATGAAACCCAGTAATGCGAAGTATTGAAGTCAATATATAAAATATATAAGTATTGTAATCAATATTTTCGTCTTAAAATTTGTAATATATTATAAATTAATATAGCTGTACAGTTAAATAAAATAAATGTGATACTAGCTTATAAATAAATAATAAACATCAATAAATAATAGGGTGATAAGTCTGGTTCATCAAAATTTATTTTTTTTAAATATATTTTGCAGTATTATATGTATAAATTAGTATTAAAACAACTCTAAGCATTAATAAAAAAAAATGATAAACAATTTTCTTTATGTAAAAAAAAGGTCCTAACAACTTTGCGGCACTCCAAATTTATATAATATCTTACGTCTTAACTTTTATATTATATTAAAGCAGAAAATAGAACTATTCTAGTCTAACTATGTACTAGATTGTTATTCTAATTATTTAAACGAAATTAAGCTCAAAAAAACATTTTTTAAATCTATTTCTCTCGTTTAATTGTGAATTATATTAAATAATATCTATTTATAACATATAAAATAGCTTTGTGGCTGTTAACATAATAATAATGAATTTTATTTTTTCCTTTAAATTAGTTAATTATACACATATTCAACTTGGCAATTTAAAAATATTATTATTTAACAATTATTATAATAATAGTTAATTTTTTTCTTACATGGCTGTTTGTATTTCAACCCCTGGGAACTCTCTGTATAATTTTATTTTTTTAGTATATACTTTGTATAAATGTATGAACATATTTTTATTAAAAGAAATGGTGCTTTTATTGTAATTTTATACATATATTTTTTTTGTAGTAATTTATTTAATAATAGTTAACCTCAAGTATAATCATTCCAAAATCTGAAATATACTGTTATTAGTTGTAATTTTTCATGAACTAAGCAATTTAAAACGATGTAATAATAATAATAATAATGGTTGAATTTTAAATTACCCGCGCAATTTTTTAGGGAATTTAGTGATGTTACTACTAATAATAAAAATCAAAAGAATTGTTTTTATAAATCTGTCCAATATTGTATATATTTATTTTCACAATAAATATATTTTAATAAATACAATATCAAATGAATTTTTATTTGTTTTTTTTTACTGAAATTTCTTTCCCATTTGAAATGTATAACTAAAACTGTACAAAATAAAAAATAACTAAACTAACACTTGATCTGTCATTTTTGTTTTAAATATCATTTTAATAGGTTATAATCGATTTTAATAGTAATGTCTTTAATAAAACAAGTATTTAAGAATAAAAACAGTATAAAAATCTATGTAAAGAGATGCTATTCAAGCAGAAACACAATAAAATTGAAAGATCGCGGTATGTATCAAGATATATTCCCAGAAACTTCAATGTAAGTCACCCTAACCTAAAATCGTTCATGGCGAAAAAGATTATGCCGCTTCTGCTTTAGGAGGGAAGTAATCGATTTATTAAACGCTAAACCCCAAACAGTGTACGCCGGATTCGACCCAACAGCCGACAGTTTACACGTGGGAAACTTATTAGTATTAATTAACTTGTTACATTGGCAGCGAGGTGGCCACGACGTTATAGCCCTGGTAAGTCCCAAACTGTGGTTTTAGAATTAGCAATTTTGATAATGAATTTAGTTAGGTGGGGCGACAGGAAGTATCGGTGATCCTAGCGGACGGTTAACTGAACGCGATGAATTAAACTCTGTGTTTGTTGAGAAGAATGTAGAAGGAATAAAACATGATATAGAAAGGATATTTGCAAATCATGAAAAGCTTTTTTGGAAGGATGATCAGAAATCTTTACCTAAAGTAAGGTATTTATTTATGTATTTTAATGTAAATATTATAGTGATCTTGGGAAAAAAAATTGCATATTTTAGTGGAAATTCTTTTTAGCAGCTGTTATTTCCAAGATAGCAATAATATCTTTATGAAAGCTTGCCTCTTTGAGTATTTCTGTTAATTATAACTTTATATCTGACAGAATAGCAAATAATGTTGATTGGTACAATGAAATGAATCCTGTTTATTTGATTGGGAAAATTGGTAGGCACTTACGCATGGGTACTTTATTATCGAGGACTAGTGTGCAAAGCAGATTATCCTCACCAAATGGGATGAGTTTCACCGAATTTAGTTATCAATTATTCCAAGCGTATGACTGGTTGCATTTGAATCAAAATTTCGGATGCAGATTCCAGGAAAGTGAAATCTTTATGTATTTCAACATGAATGAAGTTTATTTTAATATGTTTAGATTGGGGGAAATGATCAAATGGGTAACATAATGTCCGGGCATGAACTTGTGAAGAAAATCCAACGGGAAGAAGTTTACGGTAAGTCAAAAATAACTGATTTAGTTTTAACATTTCGAGAAATGATTTTGCAGGATTAACTCTACCTTTGATAACCACGGAAATGGGTGACAAATTTGGCAAATCGGCTGGGAATGCTGTGTGGTTATCGAGCGCTAAAACATCTCCATTTACTTTCTACCAATTCTGGAAGAGACTCTCCGATGCTGATGTGGAGAAATTTTTGAAATTATTTACGTTCGAACCTTTGGGATTTATCGGGATTTGATGCGAAGGCATCTGGAGAAGCCCGAGCTACGTTTAGCGCAGCAACACTTAGCGGAACAAGTTACGTTGTTGGTGCATGGGGAGGAAGGTTTAAGAGCTGCTGAGGTTGTCACGAAAGCTTTTTATGAGAGGGATGTTCAAGCATTAGCTAGCATGAAAGCCGAGGAGGTCGTTAATTTATTCGATGGGGCAAATTTGGTTAAAATACTACCAGAACCAGGACAGAGTGTTTTGGATATCGCTTTAAAAGCTGGATGTTTCTTAACAAATCGTAAGTTTTATAGATAGATAGATAATTTTATTTCAAACAGCCACAAAAAACATAAGTGGGTTGAAACAAATCCAAACAATTACAAATCAAAAAAAAAAAGTGACATAAACATATACCTATTACATTTTGATTCCAAACAAGGTAGTATTATTATCAGAAAAAGTTTAAATAAAAAGCTTATATAATTACTAAAAGTTAAATATTAAGTCACAAAACAACCCGAGGTAAATATATTTCTTAGCAGCAAACTCAGAAACTACATCTTAAAGTAATCCTCAAATTCATAAGGTTCCAATTAATTAGAAAATTAAAGATTTCTTTCTTGAATAATTTCAAATTATTTATATTTTTAATTCGTTGGGGAAGTTTATTGAAAAACTTTATACTTGAGTAGCAAGGGCCTTTTTCAAATAAAGACATGGTGTGCAATGGGTAATTATAATTTGTTTGAAATCTTGTATTATGACAATGGCCTGGCAGATGTTCGTATTTTTCTTTATATTTGAAATTAAAAATTAAGCACTCGTAAATATACAGCGCAATAACTGTAAGTAACCTATTAGTTTTAAATTTCCCACGACACGATTCCCTCAAAGGAAGGCCAAAAATTATACGTAACACTTGTTTTTGAATTCGAAAAACTCTAATACCTGAAGCGTTGCCCCATAGCAGGACAGCAAATTTCAGTCTTGATATAAAAACTCCATAGTATATAGTAATTAAAACGTTTTTTTCACAATATTTACTTAGAATTCTTATGCAATAACTGAGTTGATTTAATTTTTTTACCAATATGTCCAGATAGGAGCTCCAATTTAAGTTTTCATCCATAGTGAGACCCAGAAAGGTAACTGACTTACTTAGAGATAAATTGTCATACATTTTGAAACTATCAATACCTATATTAGATTTTTTTGTATGAAATATTATAATTCTAGTCTTGGCTATGTTTAGTAATTCATCATTTTCCAAACTCCATTGTCTTATTCTATGCAATATTTGTTCTGCTTGAGTGTTTAAAGTAATTAAATCTTTTGATGTTATAAGTAAAACATTATCGTCTGCATAGTTAATATGCGTTTGCAAAGTATTTATTAATATGTTGCACAGATCAATGATATAAATATTATATAATAAAGGACCTAATACGCTACCCTGTGGCAAACCTCTTTCAACTAATTTTGGAACGGACTTGACTATATTTCCATCTAAGTTTACTTTTACAAATTGCTTTCTACCCTTCAAGTATGATTCTATCCATTTCAAAGTTGTGTCTCTTACACCATAGCTGTTTAATTTAAGTAATAACTTATCATGATTTATGCAATATTTACTTAGAATTCTTATGCAATAACTGAGTTGATTTAATTTTTTTACCAATATGTCCAGATAGGAGCTCCAATTTAAGTTTTCATCCATAGTGAGACCCAGAAAGGTAACTGACTTACTTAGAGATAAATTGTCATACATTTTGAAACTGTCAATACCTATATTAGATTTTTTTTGTATGAAATATTATAATTCTAGTCTTGGCTATGTTTAGTAATTGATCATTTTCAAAACTCCATTGTCTTATTCTATGCAATATTTGTTCTGCTTGAGTTTTTAAAGTAATTAAATCTTTTGATGTTATAAGTAAAACATTATCGTCTGCATAGTTAATATGCGTTTGCAAAGTATTTATTAATATGTTGCACAGATCAATGATATAAATATTATATAATAAAGGACCTAATACGCTACCCTGTGGCAAACTCTTTCAACTAATTTTGGAACGGACTTGACTATATTTCCATCTAAGTTTACTTTTACAAATTGCTTTCTACCCTTCAAGTATGATTCCATCCATGTTAAAGTTGTGTCTCTTACACCATAGCTGTTTAATTTAAGTAATAACTTATCATGATTTATGCAATATTTACTTAGAATTCTTATGCAATAACTGAGTTGATTTAATTTTTTTACCAATATGTCCAGATAGGAGCTCCAATTTAAGTTTTCATCCATAGTGAGACCCAGAAAGGTAACTGACTTACTTAGAGATAAATTGTCATACATTTTGAAACTGTCAATACCTATATTAGATTTTCTTGTATGAAATATTATAATTCTAGTCTTGGCTATGTTTAGTAATTGATCATTTTCCAAACTCCATTGTCTTATTCTATGCAATATTTGTTCTGCTTGAGTATTTAAAGTAATTAAATCTTTTGATGTTATAAGTGAAACATTATCGTCTGCATAGTTAATATGCGTTTGCAAAGTATTTATTAATATGTTGCACAGATCAATGATATAAATATTATATAATAAAGGACCTAATACGCTACCCTGTGGCAAACCTCTTTCAACTAATTTTGGAACGGACTTGACTATATTTCCATCTAAGTTTACTTTTACAAATTGCTTTCTACCCTTCAAGTATGATTCCATCCATTTCAAAGTTGTGTCTCTTACACCATAGCTGTTTAATTTAAGTAATAACTTATCATGATTTATGCAATCATAAGCTCTAGAGAAGTCAAGGAGAATCACTAGGGGAATGCTACCATCCTCCAGAGCCTATTATATATTATATATTTTATACTTACTTATTTCTAAAGTCCATTTACATTAAGAATATATTAAATAGCACTGCGATCGGCTTCCGTAAGTGATTTATTTTGTTTTGCAGACGATGCAGTACGTGTAATATCAGCCGGAGGATTCTACATCAATCAAGAAAAGACGACCAACCCAAATGAGATCTTAAATCCTTCAGTTCACCGTTTATCAAATAATATCTCCTTATTACGTGTAGGAAAGAAAAACTATTACGTTGTAAAGTGGCTTTGATTTATTAAAAATTAAATTTTAAACAAAATTATTTGGTTTTTAATCTTAAATCCTATATTTACCTAGCATAATTTAATGAACTAAGTATTTGATATTGCGTGTCCGCTATTACAAATTATATTATAAATGTATTTGCTTAACAACTCTAAATGATTATTATGTATATTGCACATCTCGCTCAACTCCTTCAAAATATCCTCGGAATTTATGAAATGCTTTAATTTCGTCATGTCCAAGGCGCACAATAAAATACCGCAAGGTAAGTACAAACGGTTCGTGATCATATCCTGAAAAGCTTGTAACGCGTCGGCATTTTGTTTGTACACATTTTTTAACTTATAAAATAATCTGCGATAGTAAATATACACTAAATCCAAAATTTGCACGCACAATCCTATTATATCGACACGTAACTTGAAGTTTTTCAAATAAACGGTAAGGAAAGTCTTCAAATCATCTACCTTTGAATATAACGGCAACCTATATTGTAGAGTAATCATTATTTCCACCTCCATCTTCTTCAACATATCGATAGTGACATCCTGTTCGGTGATGCCGGCATATATTTCGTATAATCGTCGGCCTTAGATCCGATTGTTCGCCTACATGTTTACTGCATATAAAAATTATGCACACAATCACTAGGAGTTGGTTTTCGATCAACACATTTCTGTTATTTTGTATCATAATATACTGCACTAAGATGTCGGTGCTCATAACGAAGACGTGACTGTCTTGTTTTAACGTATCGCAGAGGTGTTTGATCAAATCGACAGTCATGGAGTCCAAAATAGGTTCCCTATAGATGTAGCAAGTCGCCTTAAATTCGTCGAACCATAATTGCAAGAGGTATTCGTCGAATTGTCCGAATAGTTTGTTGTTTAGCGTCGACATCTTTGCGTAAATATGCTTTTAAATAGCTGACGCACGAAATATGCACTACGTAAACTTTAAAAAATTGCTTAAACGTCGTCAATTGATCCGAATTTTGCATAACCATTCAAATTGGAAATGTTAAACGTAAAAAAAGAGTAAAAATACTGAAAATACGACGGAAATGTCATATTTTTAAATTTGAAATTAGACACGCATGCGTAGTAAACATTGTTTAGTGTCAAAATCTTCCGAGTTTAAAAATAATTGATCAATTTCTTAGGAAATAATTTATTTATTTTATTAAATATATGTATTTCTTGTGTATTAGCGATAATATAATTCTAACATAATATTCTTTAATTTTAAGTAAATAATTTATACGATTTGAATATGTATTGTGGACTTCTTAAATAGTCTTAACCATTATAATTAGATATTGTACGAAACACAAAATATCAACGGTTATTTTAACGACTTGTCTTTATTATAATTTTATACTCTACCCATGCCTTTTATGCAATATAATAGCACAAAAATGTACTTTACGAAAGCCAACTTTTCCGCATGATATTAAAAATCAAATCTGCTCGTCTGGGAAATGGTTTATCCCTTTTTAATTCGACACTAATCATCCCTGCTGAGATAATCTCGGTTTGAAAATAGTAATTTAAATTTCAAAACATCATTCAGTCAGATAGAAGCGAGTGCGTAGCTAGTGGTCAGTAATTAATCCTCTCGGAATTGCCTTTTACAGACTTCCAGTTCCGGATAGTTCTATATTTGGTTCTATATAATGTTCGTAAAATCATATAATACGAATAAAATCTTGTGAGTGTTGACACATCACGTCAAATCACATCGTTTATTCATCATTCCACCACTTCATCGAAGAATAAAGAGCGCACAATAAATAATTATTTCTAAGGCTTTTCGTTCGTCGGGTGCTAATTCAATTTGGGCATGTTTTGATTAGCGCGTGGACGGGGGAAAAAGCTCGGGAGAAATTTAATTTAATTATTTATCTGCCCGTACTACACAACGGGCGGTCGGGGAAAATAGCCTACGCTCCGCTAGGGTAATAAAGGGAGCAATTTGTGCTCCGAGAGGGCTTCCTTTTATGGGGCGACTTGCGCGTGCTTTCGTTCAGCGTAGGTGAATATAATGAGAGATTTTTACGTATTTTACGAATCGCGATTCGCCCGGCAGATGGCGAAAAATAGCCGTGTATGATACGAAAGCGTCGACAAAATAAAATAGAAAAATAGGTTTTTCTCAAATAACGTTCACGAGGAGACGGGAGTTTGTAGGGATTTGTTTAGTCTACATCTACCGCGAAATGGTTTGTACCTGGCGAAGAAAACAAATAAGAAAACATCACCGCGAAACAAAAAAAATACGACAAAAAATGGAAAAAACATTGGGAAATATTTTTCTTTTATGTTTCTTACCTAGTATCTAGTAGTCCTGAATCTTTTTTATTCTTTTATTAGCTTCACTTTTATATGGCAGTATATCTCTTGTGTATTATTGTAAAGATATGATTTAAAAAATGCTCTTGCTTCTGAAATGTATATTATTATATTTATGGCAGTATATCTCTTGTGTATTATTGTAAAGATATGATTTAAAAAATGTTCTTGCTTCTGAAATGTATATTATTATATTTAGGACATACGATGCAACAAGTTGTATAATAAGTGCAAGTCATTTTCATACAGTATCAGTCAGTTGATCATCAATTGTATTGATAGTGCCAGTATGCCTAACAGGAATTAAATATTTGCCTTTTATGCATTATAAACCTAAGTTTATATTTTTGTATCAACTCACCGATTTGATTGGTTCTAGATCTTATCGGAGCTTTCTGTAGTTCGCACTGCCTGTATCCCTGTTGTGGTAAATTGTAGCGGCACTTTTGTCTTTAAGTAGGTATTATTGACAATTAAACGCCATAAACATTGGCACAAAACAAGTGTAGCGATCTATTTAACTTCATTTTATAGTTTTTAATGCATTATAATCTGGCGTTTGGCTAGTTAAATTTATCTATCTTTCTCAAAGAACAGTTTTATGCATAAACGTTGCATAAATATATGCAAAAAATTGCGACAATATGTAAAATTTTTACATAAAATAAATAAGAGCAGAAATTTAAACATTAACTTTATTGCACAAAATTTTTTCACAACATATTTCTAAAACAATTTATAATTAAATGTTTTTTAAAATTGTGTAAAAGAAAGTTTGTCTTCTATCAGAATACATATGTTTCGAAATAGAAAAGCTTCTTTCAACATCCACAGATGTAATTGGTGCATTTTTTAACTTTGCAATACATTCTAAACTAAAATTAAAGTCGAAATCGTTTACTGTTTCACCTTCCAAAATTTTCTTAACTTTCTTCAATTTCAAATACCCCGCATTTTTATTTATCACTTTTTTTAAATTTATCGTATATAGAATTACCTATTGTACCCTTAACCTTCTTATATAGCATATCAAATTCGTCTACTATTTCGACTGATTCCGAGAGCGACATCCCTTGCGTTTCTAGTTTACGAATGGAACTTGAAACAAAGCTATAATTTGACTTAATATACAAAAGGTTTTGTAGCAATTCTGTTAATGTTACTATCTTCTTACAGTTTTCTAGAGCAATGCCGTCAGCAGTGATTTCAATGATTACATTTTTTATTCCTTCAAAATTATCGGCGAAAAAAATTGCAGCCTCTAACCATGTACCCCATCTCGTAATAATCGGTTCAGGAGGCAACTTAGCACTGGGAAGTCGCTCCTTTGGATTGGATTCGTAAAGGTGCTTTTAAAATACTTTTTTGACATTGCTAATTAAATCATTAATCAAAGGGGATTGATTCCTAATGTCTTCGGCTACACGATTGAACCCATGAGCTGAACAAGTGGTATGAATAATGTTATTATAAAAAAAAATTAAATTTTGCGCGGCTTTTATCATGTATGGTGCAGCATCGGACAACATTGGTAAAATTTTTTCACAAGATATACTTCCAGGTAAAAAGAAATTTGATAAACCTTCTTGAACGAATTGGGCAATTGTCACATTATTTGTTTTCTGAAGTTCTTTACAATAAATTAAATATGATTTACCTACAATATCCTCATGAAGAATTCCTATTAACAAATGGGCAATATAACGGCCACACTTATTCATACTTTCATCTACCATGATATAAATAAAATTATTCCCTACCAATTGTTGAATTTCTGCTATTGTTTGCTGGTAACAAGATGTGACACATTTTTTTCGTAAGGTATATTATGTTTGCAATATTTTTGCAGAAATGATTTCAAATTAACATTGTTTAATCTTGCTAATGGTATGTTAGACGAAATTAATGCGTTACATAGATCCGTATTATATTCTTCTTGTTCTGAGTTTCGTAAAGTTGATGCTACACATTGACGCATAGATTGCTGCACACATACGGATCGCTTTAGTTTTTCACATTTACCAATATGTGATGGAATTTCAGCGTGTTCATCAATCAGGTATTTTCTCTCAGAAGAAACCCACAACAACAATTGTCATTTTATATCAAAAGTTAAAGAGTTTAAAAACAATTGTAAAGCCTTTAGTAAAATTAAACTTACCAGTTTACTGCAGGCTCGACAAAATATTTTGTCGCCATCATTTACCAGTTCAGGATATGGCTTAATCCATAAAGAAATTTTGTTCGCTATACTCATTGTATGTACGCAGAGTATTTACAAAACGTAACACAATTACATGCTGTTTCACTCAAAGATATTCAATGAATGAATAGTTTATTTCGGAATTAATAATAATAAAACGTATTTGCCATATCCCTTCTGCTAGGCGAAATTAAACAGGTGCAGTTCTTGGAAAAAAGTATTAGAGAAACCAATGTAAAAGGTTTATCGTTCTGAGAATTGTCGGTTCTCGATCTATATTAGGAATTACTAGGAATTTTTACTAATAGAAAGGATAAGAAAAAGCTGAAATATGCAATATATGCAACTTTTGTAAAAAATATGCATAGAAATGCCTCAATATGCAATATATGCAATCGCTAATTAGTATAATACGTCTACATATAGACTGTAATTAAAGATATGCAAAAAATAAAATATATGCACTTTGCATATAATCCGGTCTCTAATAATAAGTATCTTAGATTAGGTAGAACAGCATTGCTGGACTTCGCCTATGATTGGAGTTGTAAATTACCTTTCAATAAAGACCATTTATTATTATTATTATTATTGTATTTATTTGAAACAATTCCATAAAGGTTACGGTTATTTTCCGACCAAAATAATCGCATTTACTTTTCCCCTTCGAATACTTAATGTATAAAAGGATTTAGGCCCAATAATATTGGATTATACGCACTAAACAAACAGAGTTTATTTTTGCTCGGCTATCATTAAATGTGGAGGAAATTAAATCCCATCACCAACAAACGGTAAAATATCCTGTTATCGTACTTGCGCAATACAATGGCTAATCGTACGCACCTCTTGGTAAAATAACGTTCGCTAGCGCTATAACAGCAGATTTCGAAGAGCTTATCTCAAGCATAGAAGAGGGATCTAAAGACCAACTGGTGCGCCGATGCTGTATCTATGGCTACCCATTCAGATTTTACAGTATGAATGCCGACGAATTTCAGCGCGTTTTGTAGTCGACACGCGCTTTTCTCGTAGAATAGTGGAATACACGACACCGCGGAGTAAAAAAACTCGAGGGAAATAGCGAAAGACGTAAGAACGCGCCAAAAAGAACAAATTGGGTTTGAACGATGCCATTCGGAGTCCAAAAGGATAGGTAGTGAAGTAGAATATGCTTGAAAAAATCGCTTTTGTTCCTTTTAAATTTAAAACAAAGTTTTAGTTATGGTGAGATTAAGGTAAGTAAAAAAATTCTCGCACTATTTAAATCTGAGAGAAAAACGACTGTTTTATTCGTATAAAGTACGTATTTACGTTATTTGAATCGAGATGCGACACGATCCACTTGTTGCAATTCTGAAATGAATTTTGAAAAACTTTTTATATATTAAAAAACATTAGAAATTCGATAGAAGTGGTCTCCGTCCGAATGTTGTCAAATTAAAGTTTATGAAAGCAAGGTTGAAAGCAAGTAGAAAAAGCGTCGTATCTTACATGCGTTATTTAGAATTTTCTTTTTCTAAAAATCTATTTTTTTTTTTAATTTATTTAAAATAAAAATTAATGTTATATTCGTAATCTGCACATCCCATATCTTTGAAACGATATGCAACATGATCTATTTCTGAATAAGTCTTACAATTAGAAATAAATTTTGGATAATTTTTGAGCGTTGTATATTATTTATATTGCTTTGTTTTGAATCGTATTGCATTTCAATTTAATTTTTTTGACGGGTAGAATTAAAAAAAAAATTGTAGTTTTCAAAATTATTTTATTATTAGTTTTTTTTATTATTATTATATTTATAATTAAATAAATAATAAATTCGTAATCTAAATGTGCGATATTTTTGAAGTGAGGTGCGACATGACTTACTTCTGATGACTTAAAAACTTATTTTGTTTATTGTAAAAATTTAAAATTTTCACATTTAGGCCGTTTCGCAATAACAAATTTAAGGTTTTGATGACCAGAATTCAAATAAAATAATGTTGGTTCTAAATTGTATCATTCATTCAACTTTCTTTTTTTTTAAAAAAAGAAATATATAAATATATACGTAGTTCCCAAATCTATGAACAAACTAAATACCATTTTCGCAATCTACGTACCCGATATTTTTGAATTGATATGTGACATGACCCCTTTCCGACGATTCAAAAATAAATTTTGAAAAATATTTGAGCATTGTCTAATTTCAAATCAAATATCAATTTAAGGGTACTGACGTGTAGAATTCAAATAAAAGACTGTCAATCCCAAAATTTGTCACTTACTACTACTTTTTAAAAAATCTTCAATTCTCTAAATTTGTAAATAATATAATTGCAATTTTCATAATCAGGATACCCGATATTCTTGAATTGATATGCGACATGACCCCCTTCTGACAGTTCAAAAATAAATTTTGAAAAATTTTCTAGTATTTTTTTTTTATTGGAGTCTATATCAAAATAACGAGAGAAATTTTAATAATAAAGGGGTATCGTTTGCAAAATTTGTTATTCATTTCTATTTTTAAAAGTAAATTTGGAAATAATAAAAATGTTATTTTCATAATCAGCATACCCGATATTTTCGAATTGATATGCGACATGACCCCTTTTTGACGACCCAAAAATGAATTTTGAAAAATTTTCTAGTATTTTTTTCATTGGAATCTATATCAAAATAATGAGAGAAATTTTAATAATAAAGGGGCATCGTTTGCAAAATTTGTTATTCATTTTTATTTTTAAAAAATAAATTTGGAAATAATAAAAATGTTATTTTCATAATCAGCATACCCGATATTTTCGAATCGATATGCGACATGACCCCGTTTTGACGACCCAAAAATGAATTTTGAATTTTTTTTTGAGTTCTGCAAGTTTTCCAATTAGTGCCGTGTCGCATATCAAATTAAAGGTCTTGACGCCTCGAGTTCGAATATCGATGACGCAAATCTAAATTTTTAATATAATCAAATTTATAACGATTTATATGTGCATTCGATGGCCATTTTGTTGCATTGTGTTTTCTCTCCACCTTTTTAAGTTTAAAGTATTCACTGCTACGGGAAACAAAAGACAGATGCTCAACAGTTCGGCGTTTACAACCGATCGATTTCCCGTAATTAGCGATTCCTGCATATCAGGATGACTGCATCTTTTCCGAGATCTGCTTACAAGACCTCCTTGTTAATGGGGCTCCTACTCAGCCTAACCTGTTGCTACGAATTCGACGTCAGTCCACGGGATCAAACACAGTCGTGCCGGTCGCAGGCGGAAAAGAAACGTCTGCAACTCGACTACAGTTTCCTGTACGACTACTTGACAGGCACTGGTGCCCACAATTTCAGCGAATCCGTCACCATAGGTTTTCTGGCCGCTTACGGTCAAGCGCAAGTCGTCTTGGGAGCATTGCCTTTAGCTGTACGAGGCGGTTAATAATGACACCAGTGAGTATTTTTGCGTCGAACGCTAAATTAAGTGTCTGGGAATTTCACGATGTCCCTTTGGGAACGCTAGATATAAGTGCAATCATGTCTAGAGCAAACCTTTTCAAAGTTCGGTTTTTTTTTTTTTGTATGTCTAATTTTGGTAGTTCTTTGACACATTTATCGTCAGAAAATTTACTAAACTAATTTTAATTACCACATCGCTAGCCTTCATCCAACATCATCACAAAGATTGGAAATTTCATCAAAATTTAATTGGAACGGGCATTAAAGTGATTCGAAACTCATTAAGTCTTCAACTTTTCCACTAGCGAACTTTGTATCAGCTTTAATAAAGGACGTAGGGGTTAGAGTTTGTAGATTTTTTTTGTGCCAATCTTCTATATTGTTCCAGACTTGTTACCAGGCAGAAGATTGAGGTATGTCGCGGCCGATATCGGTACTAATCCAGCGGCGTCTGGTTTGGCTAGGTCGCAATCGTCCTTAGCTACTAGTGCCATCACGATAATGACACAAATGCGAGATAACGGAAGCCTGGCTTTCATAGGACCTGATGACACTTGTTCATCGGAAGCGCTGGTAGCTGCTGCTTGGAATTTGCCTATGATATCTTACGTAAGTAATTTTGCGAAGAGTATTCAATCCACCAACAAATAAATAGCATTAATATACAGGTATTCCACGTAACTGGTTCATTAAAAGTTTATAATGTTCTATTATTTACGTATATTTGAGATTTTGACACGATTATCTGTTCGGTTGGAAGTATAAATGCAAAATACCTTAACCAAAATATCACTTCCGGTTGACCGGAAATGGATGTCAACTTTGTTATTTTAAATAGAATGATATAATTTTTTATTCATTTTTGGATTCTACAACTATAAATACGTCAGTTTTCATTAGCTATTCCTATAGCTACGTGTTGCCGTTTTTGAGTTATTTAAGTTTTTCTTTTTTTTTTAAAAAATTAATATCTCGGTTAATACTGCAAGTAGAGACCCCAAATTTGCTATGTTATGAATGTAGATATTACTCTAAGAAACGGTAAGCACACTTTACATTCTAACATACAGGGTGTTCAAAAGTGAGGAACAAAGTGACATATTTTCAAATGCAGAAAACTCAATTTTTTTAAATAGAACACCCTGTATTTTAATTCGGAATTAGGAAGTAAATATCACTCCTATCAGTTTATATGAGCATTCCCTATACTTATCTTTAATAGATTTTAAGATATGAGCGACTTTTTGTTAAACAGACTAAGTATTCTTTTTTTTTAAATAGAACACCATGTATTTTAATTCAGAATTAAATTAATAAAGGTATTAATCGGAGAACATTGAATATTTATAGTCCCCAAAAGTTTTCGAAATTTATTTTAGAACCGTTAGAATGACCCATTTCTAAAGGTTCTAAAATAAATTTCGAAAACTTTTGGGGACTATAAATATTCAATGTTCTCCGATTAATACCGTGTCGCATATCAAATTATAGGTCTAAACGAGTGGAATTCAAATAAAGTAACGCCCTTTTAAAAATTAATTTTTTATTATTTTCTTTTCTCAAAAATCTTGAATCTTCCAATCTACGAAATAAAAACAATATTAGATTCTTAATGTACATGCATGGTATCTTTGAATCGACATGCGACATGACCCATTTCTGACGATTCCAAAATAATGTTCGAAAAACTTTTGGGAACTGTAAAAATTCAATGTTCTCTGATTAGGACCGTGTCGCATATCAAATTAAAGGTCTCCACGAGCATAATTCACATAATAAGGTATTATCGTTCCCAAAATTCGTTCTTGATCGTCACTATAAAATTATTGCCTTCAGAGTTTCACATAAAGTCTCTCTGTTTTCCTACCCATTCTTACAGTATTGCGTCCGAATTTTATTTAATTCTCTGTTTTCTGTTTACTATAAAACAGTTGAGAGGAACACTTGAATGCCTTGATAAACAGTTTAACATTTACAACCAATTAAAATAAATACGCTTTACTGAATACAATTTACCTGGAGTGCGAATAACAGACGGTAGAATATTTCACGTTTTTTTTTTTGAGATAGCGTAAAAAAACATTCTATGGCGTCTGGATTAAATGATCAATATTTTGTTGGGATAAAAAAAAATGGTGGGTAGGATTGCCCCATTTATTAAAAAGTGCTAGGTGTTGCAATGTGATAGCCGATTGATTTTGGAATGCTATAGAAATCCGAGAATTTATCCGCTTGATTAATTGAGGGCACGTATTGATATAGATGTAACATACACCTGGGTATCTAATTCTTTATTATTTTTTTTGCTTCGATATGTTGGGTAATATTAGTAAAATTAATTTGGTAAAATATTTTTTTTTTCGTTTACGTATAGCTAGAGTACAGGGTGTCTCATTTTCGATACTTTTAGTGCTATCAAAAGAGTAATATAGGTTGTCATGTCCTCTTTTTGGATCAAACTTAAAATGGTAAAATCAAAATTTGAAAAAAATACGGGAAAAAAATCAAAAAAAAACGTAAATTTCAAAATTACCCTATATATTATTAGTTAAAAGAGATACAGAAAAATATTTTGTACAAAAGTTTCTTTATAATGATTGTTGAATAATATGCCGTGTTCAGAATAGGTATATGGGGCTAAATAAAAAAGTTATTGGACCTGACTTATTGCTCTTAATGCAACATTCTGTATATTTTAATCTAAAAAGATAGCATTTTAAATTCTCTTTTCAAAAATATAACACACCATGGATGATATTGGCTTTCTAGGGGCGATTTATTTAAACTTAAACATGCCCCGCTGATCTTAGCCCACCACATTGACAATGTGAATCATTAACCCTCCCAAAGTTTCTATGTGACAGATAATGACAGATGTCCCAAAAGCTTTCTTACCATCATCACAATTTCGCGATTTTCTATTGTTTAACCCGTCGTATGCCCGGTAACATAAAGCGTGTGTAACCAAGTGATTAGTTAATCATTTGTTAGCACTAACAAATTGTTAAGTAAAAGTTGCGTAACATAAACTTAACCATTTGTTAAATGTCGAGTAATTAGTTAACAACTGATTAATGGCTGTTGTAAACTAGTTAACTGTAAATTTACTAAAATTGATAGTTCATTTTGGTTCCGATAGAGAGGCAACTTGAAACTTTGACGTTTTCACCTAGAAATCTAGAAATTCAGTAATTGAGGTTTTGCTTCTGGCTTATGTCAAGTTTGTTATAACGATTATAACCAAAACGGATATATGGAATGATTAATCATCGCCCTCCAATGAAGAACTATTCGATATACTAGACAACATATATGATAGACGTCATAGACCACGACTGCTCATAGAAGAATCATGTAAATATAAGAAAAAAAGGCAAATAAAACAATGATTTGGTCGTGTTGATTGTTCTTTTTCCTAAAGTTGTATAATGTAAATAACTACTCTTTCATCCTTAACCCAGTAGTACTATGACGATTAAATTCAGATGTAATTTCTGCTCATACTTCGTTTTTTTTTTGTTTAATAGATACTCTATCCGTTTTTTTTTTATTTTCAATTACTTTACAATTTTCAATGATCGCTAACGATGTGTGTTTCTTTTGTACCGTAAAATTTCTGGCTCTTCCCACGGCATCCTGCATTTTCCTACTTATTATGACGCATAGTGTCAAATTTAGTGATAATATTGTCAGAAATCGAATGTTGAAATTACACCTACCTAGCCTCCATAATTATAAAAATGTAATGTAATAATCACTAAACGTATATATTTTAAACTTACTGCTGCTATCTTATTCCAAATTAATTGATCAGTGATCAAATTGAATCAAAAATAAAAATTCTGTCAAAATGTCAAACAGACTTGCCGCCTAAGCGTCAAATATTCCGCCATCTATTGATGCAATCATGCACGGTAACTTTCGTTGCACATTCGGCAAATTTCGTGCTTTGGTAAATCTTACAAATGTGTAACTACCGAATAGCAGTGGTTAAGTTAACAACTGAATTTAACAAATGATAATCTCCTAACAAACCTTTATGTTACTGATTTTTGATGTTATCCATTGATTAACTTTGACAAATAGGTAACTATTGTTTATGTTACCGGGCATTAGTGTACTATATTGACAGCTATTGTACAACTTAAGGCGACATCTTGTGGAATAATATTGCATAAGAACGATTGCAGCGCCTCCATATTAGGTTTTTTTTTTCACAATCTAGCTTTGAAGCGCCCTCTTAAATGAAGCATTGAAGTATCTCTAGGGAATATTGTATTAATTTACATAATTCATTGCCTAAGAGATTTAATGACGTAAAAATGGCGCCATTATGAAATGTTAATGGCATTTTCTAAATGTTTCTATGATTTGCTTGTTTTGCTGTGATTTAAATGTTATTTAATGACATTCCTTTTTTTAACATAAACTCTGCTCAACTTTTTTTGTTAATCTGTCATTAATTTTGCCTAAAATATTTCCATATGGATTCGTCTGCTTTATGACAAGTAAATAATACACTTACTCGTCATAAATCAAATCTATCTGGTCTAGCGTTGGGCGAATGGAATGAAAAAAATCATTCGACTAAGAACAAACGATTTTTCGTTAACTAATAACGAGATTTCGATATCTCTTACCTTAGTGAATGCAAAAATCGTTTTCCCAGCCGAGTATTTTTTTTACCGAATATTCATTCAATAACATAAAATCGTCCGTTTAGAAAGAAACATTCGGAATAAAAATAAAACGAAATCTTTTTCAGACATTGCACTAGCCGAATGTATATTATGTATAATAATGAGCTTATATACTTCTCGAGTTAATTTTTTTGCTGGTCTGTTTCGTTTAAAATAAAAAAGTCCTTATCTGGCTATTAGAAACACGTATGCTTTTAAGGATAAGTTTGAAGTTTGTATTACATTTGTTATTCTATCTCGGAATTTATACATTTCAATTCTAAACTTTGTTATGCCCATAAAACTCACATTTCAAAATATTTGCAATAAATATTTCATGTGTACATATACATACAGGAAATTGTATTTTTTACTGCTAGAAAGACATTACATTGATATTTAATTAATTTTTATTTATTCAAATGTAGAAGCTAATACACTTAATACTTGGAATTTGAAGTTTTTAGGTTATTTCATATTTCTGGGGTATAGTAAATACACATATGTCATATGACATTTCTTTATTGGTGGCTAAACAATATAAGTTCGTTTAATTTTTTTCTCACTAATTCGACTTGCAGTTTTGCGTTAATTTCACCAAACTATGAAGCCGTATTTTACAATAACACTCAATGATCACTTTTGTTAATAAGATCGGATCTTCTTCAAGGAACTGTCTGCGATGTGCTAAAATTACCAATACATATTCTTAATCTCTCGGATCAGCTGACTATTAATCCATCTTAAATAGAATACATGTCATATCTATGTTTTGTGTCAATAGTGCAGAAATACCTTTATTCTCTCATTGCGACAGTATGTATATTTATTTTCTCTCAGATTCTTTGTAGCAGACGTTAACTGCACTAAGCACTCTTCATAAAGGAGAATGCGATAAAGTTATGCCACATATCTATAACAGGTAGATTATCGTTGGTTCTTACTGATGGAAACTAATGTTACTACCAGGAATAATAATTTACGAATGCTATTACTTCAAGGCACACAACAAGACATTATACAACATAAACACTACTTCATATCTTATAATAACACCACAAACCTCACTAAATGTTTTCTTCAGAGTTGAGCTCTCCTAACAGACATTAAAAAGCAGTCCAATGGAAATGTTTTCTTAAAAACAATTTGTTATTCAATAATTCAGGTAGCTTCACATTAATAAGGTATCAGTTACTAAAAAAACTTTAGTCTAAATAACACCATAAATATAAAATGTCACAAAAACGCAAGAATAACCTTAAAAATAGCACGATTTATAAGCATCTCAAAACATAATACTACGACAACAGCTGATCTATTTGACACGGCATACATCAAAATGGCGATGCTTAGATAACCTGAAAGTTTGCGAATGCGCAAAGGTCTAAACTCTTTCTAGTAGTATTTTTCTTGTCTATGTTTGTGCCACAAAAATTACAACAATCGTAACTGATGGAGGTTCCATTATAAAAAAATGCGGTAAATGAATATTTACATAAAGATAATTTTATATATATCGCACACACTTAAATTCGGTAGTAAAAGAATCGCTAAAGGCCGTCGGACACGATGCTAAATTATGTACACAATTGTACAAAAAATTTAATACTAAATTTAGTATGGTATCAGACAGGATTTTTGTCTTAAATTTAGTATGAAATAATTCGGCTATTTGTTGCCCCACTTTGTAGATGTTTTTTCTTCGTTATGTTATTTAATTTGTACAAGTGATGCAACAATAAAGAAATTATTATTATTATTATTAAATTTTTTAAAACCTGTTCTAAAAAATGCATAATATGTATTCTCAAACTGCATTTAAGTTGATAGTGCATTTTAAACATAGCGTGACATAATAAACATAACATAACCTATGAGATAGAAAAGTTTACAGTTTTTTCTCTTTTGCTGTGTTGCATATTTTCTTCTCGACAATGAGCACTTCATCATCATTATCGCTATTACCGACGCAATTGAATAAATAAGTATGTTATTTTTGCACGGCATTTTGTATAGTATAAATATGGAAAAATTGGAAACAATATAACATCATTCACCGTTGCCAGATACGATTGACAGCTGACGTTTTGATATTTGGTGCGCATGCGTTAATACAAAATTTTCATACTAAATTTATAATCGTGTCGGACGCAACTGTGACGTGAGCATACAATTAATTATAAAAACAACTAAACAAAATTTCATCACTAATTATGCCCTAAATTTAACATAAAATTTGGTATCGTGTCCAACGGCCTTAAGTGACAATAGAGAATTATTAGATGTAATTAAAAAGTGTCGCAGCATTATTGTAAGGCATTTTAAACATAGCGTGTTTGCAGCAGATAAGTTGCGACAATGCATTATGAGTATATTCTTGCAACTCTACAAAATCCCTTCCTTTTTCCGAACTTTCAAAATACTGACGTGGATTTGAATTTAAATAAGATGACGCCTTTGATCTCGCGCGTTCCTAAATCGATCCATTCAAGCCGGTACACGCTTCACGACGTAAATCTACTCCTATTCTCCTATATGAAGAATGACAGAGATGTGCCACCCTACCACGAGGGGGCACATAAGTTAGTTTGTTATTTCTTCGAAGGACGACAGATGAATTTTAATAAGCGTTTGTGACCGCACAGAACTCGCACAGCGTAACGTAAGCAACTTGCTGGTAGACCTTGGAGTGTGGCTCGTGCACAATTTCGTAGAAATCGAAGTTGGATCTCGGGTGAATCATTAATGATGTTTACGTGTGGGATAATTTGCGAATGGATTAATGGAATAAGGATTTGGACGATTAGATGGCTCCATTAACGAGTTGTTGTTAAGATTTATATGTAGGGTTGCATTATTTGTGTGTTGTAATACCGTGAATATCCTACTCCACTTTCCACAAAGATTATATCAATCATGATACAAGAAAATAAGGTATGCTCATCTGAAAACCAAAACTCGTCTTTTTCGCGCATGGCCCTCAGATACGTCATCACTCGGCTGTCGCCATTGTTGTTGATGTATTTACCAAATTACTATATTTATTTTAACAAGTTTCAGTTATTTTTAAATCGATTAGAACACTTTATTTAGTTTTTATTTAATGTTTTGTGTCAGCTTATGCTTGTAGTAGTTTCGATTTACGTGTATAGTGATTTTAGTTAGGTGTTATAAGTTCGTTTTAGGTTTTGTGTGGATAAACTGTTTATAAACGTTGTAGTGGAAATTCTTGAGTGACTTTCATTCGTTTGAGGGAGTAGAATAAAAAGAATTGATAAATGAATTTGTAAAAAAGGAAAAATAAAAGACTGCACTCACAATCGTTAATTAATTCTTTCTTTTTTTTATTCCAACACTGTCTGCATTAATGTTTGTACCAGACTAATAGATATTTCATTAGCCATTAAAAAAAATATGAACCACTTACAATTAGTGAAATTTTAGTACGTGTAAGTACAAACAAGTATGAAGGTAAGAGCTAAAGAACTGTAGAACATGTCCAGTTAAAGTAAAGCTTGTAAATATTAATGCTGTATTTGCTTCATTGCACTAAAATAAGCAAACATGAAATGTTATACTAAAGGCAAAAAATACTTTACATCAACAGAATCACTCATCACAAAGCAATAACGATTTTGCATTCAATTGAAAATTACATTTAAAAATGTGAATTATCTAAAATTTTGTTTCAATGTAAATTTGATTGAAGGAAATGGCAAAACAAACAGTTTTATTGATTTTAATAGGATAGATTTAAAAAAAAATGGGAGTTAATTTTCTTTATATTAGTGATATCTATTAAGTTATTGGATTGGTAGTACTGTTTGGCCCTCAAATACGTCACACCTAGATGCGCAAGAGCATACCTTATTTTCTTGTATCATGATATCAATATTATTTACATCCACTGTTTCGAATGAAGTTAGTTCATAAAACACAGTAACATGCGGTCATTCTGCGGTTTTTGTCTAATTGTGCGTATGCAACTTAATATACACTAATGTCAACCCGGACAACAAGTGTAGTGCACCAAAATTGCATCTAAGGTATGAGTCATTCAACTAACTCCCGTGCAAAAATAACGTAATAAACATTTTTCAAAACAGTATACTTCTGATAACAAATACAACCGGGTTTAATTAAAGGTATAGAAGGTTTAAACAATATATATTGTAAAAATACACATTTATGTCATATCTCAACTTATATCAGACATTCTTCATAATTTATACGAGGTACTGAATGGACAATAATGGATGGGTGCTTTTCATAGTCATACGCTCTACAACAAAAATATAATATAAATTAAAAAAATTGGGAACATGTTTCTTTAACATACCTGCACTGCTTACATGCTGTGTTCAAAGTGAGAACCACCATTATTTATGCAACCATCTACCCTTTTCTTCATGTTTTCAGAAACATTTATTAATTGCTGATTTGTAATATTCTCTATTTCATTTTTTTATTGCTTTTTTCAATTGATCCATATTATGTAAGCAGTTCCGATAAATTTTATTTTTTGGATACACCAAATAAAAAAAACTCAAGCAGTTTATGATATAGGTGGCCAACGTTCAAAGCCAATAACTCTGTTATCAAAAAAAAAATCCTACAAATACTCTCTTGTTTCTTTTGTTGTGTGAGCAGTAGCATTGTCATTTTGAAAATAGCCTAGCTGTAATTCATCATCAAATAATTGTTGCACAAATTCATGTAATATAAGTCTAATATCTGGCTGCTGTTATCGTATCCTCAAAGAATATCGGTCCTATTATACGTCTCCTGGACATTGCAACTCATATCCCTATTTTTACAGGATGCAATTCCGTTTCTCGAATAACATGAGGATTTTGTGTGGACCAAATCCTAATATTTTGAGAATTTACATCACCTGTTAAATTAAACCAGGCTTCGTCAGAAAAAAAAATAAGATTCAAAACATCGTCATTCCTTAGATTTGCATTAAACCAATGGCAATATTCCATACGTTTTTCGAAATTTAGTAGCAGTAATTGGTGCACGATAGACATTTTATATGGATGATAATGACGCTTCCGTTTTACAGCTTTCTGAGCTGATCCTTAAGATTTGTCACCTAGATTAGGAAACACCTTGTACTATTATTATTACTTATGGTTACTTTCACCACTATCACAGGATGACCACACGTAGCAAACGTCAAAATACGTCGAACATAACCCGGAAATAGCACTTTTCAAACACTTTTTTTTTACATTCTTTTCATTTCCTAAAAAAAAAGAATGCTGCTTTCGAACTCAAGAAGAAATGCTCTAACCGTTAATATGCATTTCACATTTTCTTTTTTAAAAAAAAAAGCAAAAGAATTTTTATTTAGTCATCATAATATGATAAAAAAATTATTCCATGACAATTGTTAAGGTGAAAAGTATCATAAACCAAAGTTGTTTCAAATGTCATTATATTAGAAATGCATGTTGTCCTTCATTTCTCATATGTCTACTTTGGTACAGTCTGGATTTTCTTTACAATTTCGTACACTTATCTTTCGAATGCCTCGGTATATACAGGTGATTCTCAATATATGCGACCAACTTTAAGAGCTGATTCCTGAGGTTATTTTGATCATAAAAGTTTATATGAGTATATGTCTAAAACGGTTTGGTTTTAAAGTTATTGAATGTTTAATAATAAATTATGAACTATGACTAACACGATATAATATCACGGTTGGTTCTTCAAAAACTATTGTGTTGAAAGGGAATTGTTTATTTGTCATTTCACTATTTGTCAATAGTTGACAGAGTATTCATTCAGTCCATTGCCAGTTTCTGTTTTCTAAAATGAATCACACGAATGCTAAGATGTGTGATATTTTACATTTCGTTTACGGTCTTGCCAATGGAAATTCGCGTGCTGCTAGACGTCTTTATGAAGAACGATACCCGAACCGTATCATCCCGCATCATTCAATAGCTTTGTTTGTTTGTGTGCTTGGAGCAGTATCTACTGACGTCATCAGAGTAACTTGAGAGCGTCTCAGAGTTGGATTTAAAGATGGTACAAATAAACGCGCTCGATTGCAATATAACCTTAATTTTATTATTTTATATTGTCAGATTGTCACAGCTATTATGAATAGGAAAAGTAAAAATAATTTTTCAAATTAATGAATCTAGACTACAATAAAAATGCATCATATACTAGAATTTATGTACCTACCAATTGAAGTTTTTAAAATATAATGATCATTCTTTACATCAATCACATTGGTATCATTATATTATCTATTTCGTGCATATTTGATGCAGTCGATGCAGTTATAAATCGGATTACATTTACAAACGACAGTTTACAACACGGTGTAAGTGCGATTAGGTTATGTTGCACAAATTGCTCGTAATTGCTCGGACGTCGGACGCGAGCAGGAAGAGCAACCTCTTTTGTGATCTGGATTTGCTTGTTCTAGACAAACCAAACACGCACAAATCATGCTCTAAAATACAAACAAACGCGTAAAATTCCTCGGATCTGCTTAGATCAAACAAACAAACAAACCTAATATTTGCCTGTCTTCACCAACGTCTTAGTTAAACGGAAAATTTTAAAAAACGGACGACTGATAACGGACACCCATCTACAGTAAAAACTCCACAAGTTGAAGAAATGGTACTGAATGAAATTGAAGAACATCCTACTACAAGCACCAGACAAATTGCGTTTGCTTTAAACATTAGTCAGGCCACAGTTTGGAGAATATTGAAAGATCAACTGTTGTATCCATATCACATTCGACGGGTGCAGACACTTTTGCCGGCAGATTTTCCGCAAAGAGTGGCTTTTTGTCAATGGATGCAACACAAAATCGCACAAAATCCTGACTATTTGACTCAAATATTCTTCACCGACGAGGCTACTTTCTCTAGAAACGCGATTATTAATTTTCATAATAATCACATATGGGCCGAAGAAAATCCGCACGAACTAGTGAATGCCCGTCATCAACATCAATTCTCTGTCAATGTGTGGGCCGGAATTGTTGGAGATCACTTGATAGGTCCACATTTTTTACCGATGCGGTTAAATGGCGAGGTATATCGCAATTTTCTTGAAGAGGAGCTACCACTACTGCTGGAAAAAGTTCTGTTGCAATTAAGATTACAAATGTATTTTATACATGACGGTGCTCCAGCGCATTTTAGTTTAGTTGCTCGCGAGTTTTTGGACAATACGTATCCAGATCGGTGGTTAGGACGGGGAGGTCCACAACCGTGGCCTCCTCGGTCTCCAGACTTAAATTCTTTGGGCTTTTTTTCTCTGGGATCACCTTAAATCATTAGTTTATACGACTCCCATTGAAAATGTCGATGAACTGAGATATCGTATTATCGCAGCTTTTCAAACAATTCGAAATACTCCTGGTATTTTAGAACGGACTCGCCAGTCAATACGACGGAGGATAGAAGCTTGTATTGCAGTTGGGGGCGGTCATTTTCAACAGTTAGTATAAGTTAATTTTGTTTTACTAATTATTTTGTTAAATTATAATAAAAACATTAATTATGTTCACTTACCATTAAACATTGTACAACTTTAGAACTAAGCGATTTTGGACATATGTTCTTATGAACTTTTATGATCAAAATAACCTCAGGAATCAGCGCTTAAAGTTTGTCGCATATATTAAGAATCACCCAGTATATATGTATGTATGTGAGTGACATTAATATCAGTTATAATATCGTGTTGTGACAATGTTGCATTGAAGTGCGGAAAAAAACGCACCACATCAAACCACAATCTAAAACTTATTAGGTGTTCATTGATCCCAAACTGATTGCTCGGTAAACATGTTAATCGTACTCGAATATGACACTTCAGCATAGCACGTTATACGACAGCAAACAATGTTAATTAACATTAAACATGCGTTCGCTTTTGTTTTAGTAACGTAAGGTATTGTGCTCAGCTCTAACGACCAATCGATAATACCATAATAATTGTAGATGGTAATATAATTGAAGCAATGTTGTGTGTTCGTGGAAACAGAGTTTGATTGGCGATGAAGTTATAGAGCAAGTTGGCCAGCGTACTAAAAATACACAAGAAGATTCCTATTATACCGTCCCAAATGGCTGTATACGTAATTAGTATGTAAATGTGACTGATTTCCCCGAAGGTTCATCTGTATACAGGGTGATTCTCAACATATGCGAAAAACTTTAAGCGCTGATTCCTGGGGTTATTTTGATCATAAAAGTTCATAAGGACATATGTCCAAAATCGCTTAGTTCTAAAGTTGTACAATGTTTGATAGTAAGTTAACATAATTAATGTTTTCATTATAAATTAACAAAATAATTAGTAAAACAAAATTAACTTATACTAACTGTTGAAAATGACGCCCCCAACTGCAATACAAGCTTCTATCCTCCGTCGTATTGACTGGGGAGTCCGTTCTAAACTACCAGGGGTATTTCGAATTGTTTGAAAAGCTGCGATCATACGATTTCTCAGTTCATCGACATTTTCAATGGCAGTCGTATAAACTAACGATTTAAGGTGACCCCAGAGAAAAAAGTCCAAAGAATTTTAGTCTGGAGACCGAGGAGGCCACGGTTGTGGACCTCCCCATCCCATCCACCGATCTGGATACGCATTGTCTAAAAACTCGCGAGCAACTAAATTAAAATGCGCTGGAGCCCGTCATGCATAAAATACATTTGTAATCTTAATTGCAACGGAACTTCTTCCAGCAGTAGGGGTAGCTCCTCTTCAAGAAAATTGTGGTATACCTCGCCATTTAACCGCATCGGTAAAAATGTGGACCTGTCAAGTGATCTGCAACGATTCTGGCCCACACATTGACAGAGAATTGATGTTGATGACGGGCATTCACTAGTTCGTGCGGATTTTCTTCGGCCCATATGTGATTATTATGAAAATTAATAATCGCGTTTCTAGAGAAAGTAGCCTCGTCGGTGAAGAATATTTGAGCCAAATAGTCAGGATTTTGTGTTGCATCCATTGACAAAAAGCCACTCTTTGCGGAAAATCTGCCGGCAAAAGTGCCTGCACCCGTTGAATGTGATATGGATACAACAGTTGATTAATATTCTCCAAACTGTGGCCTGACTAATGTTTAAAGCAAACGCAATTTTTCTGGTGGTTGTAGTAGGATGTTCCTCAATTTCATTTAGTACCATTTCTTCAACTTGTGGAGTTCTCACTGTAGATGGGTGCCCGTTATCAGTCGTCCGTTTTTTAAAATTTTCCGTTTCACTAAGACGTTGGTGAAGACAGGAAAATATTGAATGATGCGGGATGATACGGTTCGGGTATCGTTCTTCATAAAGATGTCTAGCAGCACGCGAATTTCCAATGGCAAGACCGTAAACGAAATGCATATCACACATCTCGGCATTCGTGTAATTCATTTTAGAAAACAGAAACTGGCAATAAACTGAATGAATACTCTGACAACTATTGCCAAATATTGAAATGACAAATAAACAATTCCCTCTCAACACAATAGTTTTTGAAGAACTAACTGTGATATTATATCGTGTTAGTCATAGTTCATAATTTATTATTAAACATTCAATAACTTTAAAACCAAACCGTTTTGGACATATACTCATATGAACTGTTATGATCAAAATAACCTCAGGAATCAGCTCTTAAAATTTGTCGCATATATTGAGAATCACTCTGCATAATAGGGCAGGTAATCAGACTCCCAACTGTTAGTGTGCTGGCTTTCCAAAATATTTTTCCAAAACCTTATAATTATTGGTGGTTCCAGTTTATTCCACGCTAGATATAGATTAGAATGGGGGGTGGTTTACGGACTTGTTTCATTAATGCCCATTTTTCTTCCCAATTTTGCCCTCTTAATAAGGCCTATCATCATTGAAAGCAGCTTCTTGGTTTAACTGCTAGTTGTGGAGTTCTCCACACCCATTATTAGAAACCTTGTCCTCGCCAGGCCTTCACATTGGTACAGCATACGAACTGGTGTTTCTTCCCCCTGTTGGCAGAATCTGCAGGTAGCAGCATCTACTTGTACATATGCCTATTTAGTCTACAGCAAATCCCCCTAAAAACATTCACACCGAAATAAGAAGTTAATGATACGCCTTTAAAGTTTTTCTTTTCGCTTGATAGAGATGCAGTGACAAGCGAGTTTCGGACAAAAGGATATTCTATACTTTCGCCAGGACTCTACCGTCATCGAGGAAAGTTTCCAAAAGCGTAGTGGCTCTCTTGAAGGCCTTCAGATGGCATCGTTTTGTGGTGGTATCAGGATCTCATCCAGCATCCGGGAGTGAAGTGCAAGAAGCCATAGAGGTTAGTATACAAATAGGACTTGAAGGCAACACATTTGAATAAACAAATCGACCCTTGAAGAGATTTGGTTAATTGATGCCGTTTCGGGTGAAGAAGGCTACATCACTAAAAATATTTTTTTTCCGAGAAATCCTTCGATTCCTCATCATTAGAGACCGGATTATATGCAAAGAAAAACTGGAATATATGCGCATATATATGCATCGATTTTTGAGAAAATATGCATAAACCTATATGCATATATGCAAAAGAATTGCGACAATATGCAAAAATTTTACATAAAATAAATAAGAGCAGAAATTTAAGCATTAACTTTATTGCACAAAATTTTTTTCACAACGTATTTCTAAAACAATTTATAATTAAATGTTTTTCAAAATTGTGTAAAAGAAAGTTTTGTCTTCTAGCAGAATACATATGTTTCGAAATAGAAAAGCTTCTTTCAACATCCACAGATGTAATTGGTGCATTTTTTAACTTTGCAATACATTCTAAACTAAAATTAAAGTCGAAATCGTTTACCGTTTCACCAAAATTTTCTTAACTTTCTTCAATTTCAAATACCCCGCATTTTTATTTATCACTTTTTTTAAATTTATCGTATATAGAATTACCTATTGTACCCTTAACCTTCTTACATAGCATATCAAATTCGTCTATTTCGACTGATTCCGAGAGCGACATCCCTTGCGTTTCTAGTTTACGAATGGAACTTGAAACAAAGCTATAATTTGACTTAATATACAAAAGGTTTTGTAGCAATTCTGTTGATGTTACTATCTTTTTACAGTTTTCTAGAGCAATGCAGTCAGCAGTGATTTCAAGAATTACATTTTTTATTCCTTCAAAATTATCGGCGAAAAAAATTGCAGCCTCTAACCATGTAACCCATCTCCTAATAATCGGTTCATGAGGCAACTTAACACCGGGAAGTCGCTCCTTATAAAATTGGATTCGTAAAGGTGCTTTTAAAAATACTTTTTTGACATTGCTAATTAAATCATTAATCAAAGGGAATTGATTCCTAATGTCTTCGGCTACACGACTGAACCCATGAACTAAACAAGTAGTATGAATAATGCTACTATAAAAAAAATTTAAATTTTGCGCGGCTTTTATCATGTATGGTGCAGCGTGGGACAACACTGGTAAAATTTTTTCACAAGGTATGCTTCCAGGTAAAAAGAAATTTGATAAACCTTCTTGGACGAATTGGGCAATTCTCACATTATTTATTTTTTGAAGTTCTTTACAACAAATTAAATATGATTTACCTTCAATATCTTCATGAAGAATTCTTATTAACAAATGGGCAATATAACGGAAACACTTATCCGTACTTTCATCCACCATGATATAAATAAAATTATTCCCTACCAATTGTTGAATTTCTGCTATTGTTTGCTGGTAACAAGATGTGACATAATTTTTTCGTAAGGTACTTTCGTCAGGTATATTATGTTTGCAATATTTTTGCAGAAATGATTTCAAATTAACATTGTTTAATCTTGCTAATGGTATGTTAGACGAAATTAATGCGTTACACAGATCCATATTATATTCTTCTTGTTCTGAGTTTCGTGAAGTTGATGTTACACATTGACGTATAGATTGCTGCACACATGCGGATCGCTTTATTTTTTTCACATTTTCCAATATGTGATGGAGTTTTAGCGTGTTGATCAATCAGATATTTTCTCTCAGAAGACACCTACAACAACAATTATGTCATTTTATATCAAAAGTTAAAGAATTTAAAAACAATTGTAAAGCTTTTAGTAAAATTAAACTTACCAGTTTACTGCAGGCTGGACAAAATATTTTGTCGCCATCCTTTACCAGTTCAGGATATGGCTTAATCCATAAAGAAATTTTGTTCGCTATACTCATTGTATGTACGCACAGTATTTAAAAACGTAACACAATTACATGCTGTTTCGCTCAAAGATATTCAATGGATGAATAGTTTATTTGGGAATTAATAATAATAAAACGTATTTACCACATCCCTTCTGCTATGCGAAATTAAACACGTGCAGTTCTTGCAAAAAAGTATTAGAGAAACCAATGTAAAAGATTTATCGTTCTGAGAATTGTCGGTTGTCGATCTACATTAGGAATTACTAGGAATTTTACTAATAGAAAGGATAAGAAAAAGCTTAAATATGCAATATATGCAACTTTTGTAAAAATATGCATAGAAATGCCTAAATATGCAATATATGCAATCACTAATTAGCGCTAATTAATTTCAATTAGTGTAATACGTCTACATATAGACTATAATTAAAGATATGCAAAAAATAAAGTATATGCACTTTGCATATAATCCGGTCTCTACTCATAACAATAACAAGGAAATCAAGCGCGGAAGGTACCTAATACTTTTATTAGTGTCTATAGGGTTATCTAAAACTTCACGTGCTTATACCTCAGTTACGAAAGAGTTTTGGGCATATCTTCATTTGATATTTTTGTCTCGAAATTGCTTCAGCAACAAATAAACTCTGGCAGTCACGTCATGGGACACCCGGTATGATACACTGTGTTCATCTGTTGATATTCAAATCTACAACAAACACTCGATTAAAAAACAAGGATTTACTTGAAAATTCTCTGTTTTTTACACCTTCCAACTTGACGACCTGTTTAAAAGCACGGCTTGACGATTATATTAAAAATGTACAAGCAAGAAAAAGAAGAAACAGAAAAAGTAAAGCCATCAGCATTATTTTTCCCTCTATTTTGTGAAATATATTATACGAAGCCCGAGTAAATATAGACGGATATTATGTATTTGTATGTTCAGTTTAAAAGCGTTTCTTTAATGGAACGCCTACTTTTTCTACGTTCGCAGGAATTGTCTCAAAAACACGGCCTTGTAGTGACCGAGACTAGAAAATATACGGATTATTTACCCACGTACATCGATCTAATGGATCGCATAGTGGCTGACACGTATCAAAAGACTAGAGGTAAGTTTTTCAGAGGTGGAAAGTGACTTTGTATGTTTCTGTGAGAAATAAATTATTTTTATTTTATTTTCCCATATGAAATAGTTAGAAGATATAAAAAAAAAAAAACTGACTGAAGCGAGTTGGTAAATATAATTTTGTTATCGTAGGCTTACATACAGGGTATTCCACGTAACTGGTTCATTAAAAGTTTATGATGTTCTATTATTTACTTATATTTGATATTTTGGCAACAGTATCTGTTCGATTGGAACTATAAATGTAAAATACCTTAACCAAAATATCACTTCCGGTTGACCGGAAATGGATGTCAACTTTGTTATTTTAAATAGAATGATATAATTTTTTATTCACTTTTGGATTCTACAACCATAAATACGTCAGTTTTCATTAGCTATTCCTATAGCTACGTGTTGCCGTTTTTGAGTTATTTAAGTTTTTCTTTTTTTTTAGTTATAATCATTGCATCATTGAGAAATTAATATCTCGGTTAATACTGCAAGTAGAGACCCCAAATTTGCTATGTTATGAATGCAGATATTACTCTAAGAAACGGTAAGCACACTTTACATTCTAACATACAGGGTGTTCAAAAGTGAGGAACAAAGTGACATATTTCCAAATGCAGAAAACTCAATTTTTTTAAATAGGACACCCTGTATTTTAATTCAGAATTAGGAAGTAAAGATCATTCCCTATCACTTTATATGAGTATTCCCTATACCTATCTTTAATGGATTTTGAGATATGAGCGACTTTTTGTTAAACAGACTAAGTAGCCCTATCTTTAAATGTTTGTAGCTGGCTTTGAAATGGATTCACGTCAAATTCATGTATTATTTTTGAATAACCATACAAGAATGTCTGTTCGAATAGTTATTTCTATTAATATTGCGTTGTACGAAAGTGTAATTACAATGATATACATAAACACTTTTGGTTAGTCAATGAATTTGACATTAATCCCATTCAGAGTCAGCTACAAACATGCAAAGATAGGGCTACTTAGTCTGTTTAATAGATTTTGAGATATGAACGACTTTTTGTTAAAGATAGGTATAGGGAATGCTGATATAAAGTGATAGGGGATGATATTTACTTCTTAATTCCGAATTAAAATACAGGGTGTTCTATTTAAAAAAAAAAGAATACTTTGTTTAACAAAAAGTCGCTCATATCTCAAAATCTATTAAAGATAGGTATAGGGAATGCTGATATAAAGTGATAGGGGATGATATTTACTTCTTAATTCCGAATTAAAATACAGGGTGTTCTATTTAAAAAAAAAAGAATACTTTGTTTAACAAAAAGTCGCTCATATCTCATAATCTATTAAAGATAGGTATAGGGAATGCTCATATAAAGTGATAGGGGATGATATTTACTTCCTAATTCCGAATTAAAATACAGGGTGTTCTATTTGAAAAAAAAGAGTTTTCTGCATTTGAAGATATGTCACTTTATTCCTCAGTTTTGAACACCCTGTATGTTAGAATGTAAAGTGTGCTTATCGTTTCTTAGAGTAATATCTACATTCATAACATAGCAAATTTGGAGTCTCTACTTGCAGTATTAACCGAGATATTAATTTCTGAATGATGCAATGATTATGACTAAAAAAAAAGAAAAATTTAAATAACTCAAAAACGGCAACATGCAGCTATAGGAATAGCTAATGAAAACTGACGTATTTATAGTTGTAGAATCCAAAAATGAATAAAGAGTTATATCATTCTATTTAAAATAACAAAGTTGACATCCATTTCCGGTCAACCGGAAGTGATATTTTGGTTAAGGTATTTTGCATTTATAGTTCCAATCGAACAGATACTGGTGCCAAAATCTCAAATATAAATAAATACTATAGAACATCATAAGCTTTTAATGAACCACTTACGTGGAATACCCTGTATACATATACAGGGTGTAATAGAAATAGAGTTAAAGAAACTAATATGTAATATTTTTACTTGTAAACGATCGAAAAAATCTTATCTATCTTTTAAATTTTCTCGAGAAAAAAATATTTTGTAAACGCAGTGTCCTAACGCCGGACCTGTACATAACGAACTGGTCGGAACAAAGATCAGCAACAGTTGTTTTGTGAATATTCATGTATTAAAAGTTTTGATTCGATGCGTCGTTGAATGTGATGTTCTTGAGTTGGTTATTTCATTCATTTTGTTTTTGAATGAATGAATGAATGACTGAATAATGTATATAATACTCCCATTTGCTGAAAACTTTATGTATATTCTTTTTTTCAAAGTAATTATTCTTTCCACAAGCGCATATTATCAATATACCTTATCAATACGATACAATTATATTATATAAGCAGAGTTGTGTAAACATTATTTAAATAAACGAAAGCGATAGATAAAAGTGTGACAATAAATGTATCTTTCATCTTAAATAATTTTATCTTTGAATAAATTATTATGTTACTTCATTCTATTTATTTACTTTATTATATTTGCTTACTTCAAAATAATCCGTAAGAGTTGCAATCTAACAAAGAAGAACAACATTTCTCACAGTGCTAACGAATCACCCTGTATATATTTACGTACCTACCTATAATGGTCAGAAATGTCAGACGCTTTTATCGAGAGGTATTCTTCGAATTCCGGATATCTGGAATTTGACGTCTGGAGATATGTAGGTAACATACGTTTCTTACGTATGACCTGGTTGTGAGCTACCAACTACAATGCATTTAAATTCTTTTGCAAATTCCGCGGATCAAAAAGATATAAACGATGTTTTGAACGTGTCATTTTCAAGTGATCTGACGCATGTATGTTCCTTCTAACGAACTACATCTCAATACTCAATCAGATCTCAACGACTTGATACGGGATTTCGGTTTAACCAAACAGAAATCATAAATTTCGATTAAAATAAAACATTCTACTACAAGAATCTGCGTATTGAAAAATCGTCACGAAAAATTTGGTTGAAAGAAATTTCTATTACTGCCGTAAATTGATGTTTGTATGAAATGAGTATTGTATATATAGGGTGAGTTTTTTTTTATCTTGAGAACGGAATATCTCTGAAACACTGCATCAAATTTAAAAAAAATCTTAATAAGATTTGTTATAATGTAGCGTGCTCACTGAATGGTGCCGAACTCGATCCCCCACCTCACTCCACCCCAAAGTGGGAGAGGGGACAACTTTGAAATCTTAAATGGGAACCCCCATTTTGTATTGCAGATATTCGGATTCTACGCCATCATGTATGTAGTTTTTGTTTGAAACTTTTTTTCGATTCGTAACAGATTGCGCTGTAATCGCAAAAAAAAACATAATTGTGAATGTCTAGAAAAAATACACAAAAAAGAAAAGCAAGCAAACATGATTTTGTGTTTTTTTATTTTAACATTAAATAACATTTCAAAAAGCCATTCAACAACGAAGAACTATACTTTATCACACCCATTTCAGAAAATGTG
Source organism: Protaetia brevitarsis (assembly GCA_004143645.1). NCBI lineage: Eukaryota > Metazoa > Arthropoda > Insecta > Coleoptera > Scarabaeidae > Protaetia > Protaetia brevitarsis. Next base: position 1,262,242 of record RXPK01000049.1, read on the forward strand.
TTCGAAAATGTGCTGCCCTTCCACTTCGATACATTTATTTAATCGCAATTGGAATGATTGCACACAACTGAGAAGTGTTTCCGGCGTAATCCTTGAATAAGCGTTGGTGATTCGCTCAATCATGGTTTCCCTCGTGATTGGCACTTCTGTATAAACTTCAGACTTTAAGTGGCCCCACAAAAAGAAGTCAGGGGAAGTAAGATCTGGCGATCTTGCAGGCCAAGACACTGGACCACCTCTTCCGATCCATCGACGATTGTAGGCTCGATCTAATACTTCTCGTGCTATTTTTGAATAATGTGCTGGACAACCGTCATGTTGGAACCACATTGTTTATCGTACGTCCAAGGGAAGGTCTTCAAGTAACACTGGAAATTCGTTCTGCAAGATGTTTTGACATTTATTTAAGTTTCCATAGATGAAATATGGACCAATAAGCTTATTGCCAATTATTCCACAGCAAACATTTACGTTCCAAGGATGTTGATGTTCAACTTGGCGCAACCAATGGGGATTTTCGATACTCCAGTAATGCATGTTGTGCCGATTTGCCGTACCGTGATTTGTGAATGTCGCCTCGTCAGAAAATAATACTCGAGCAAAAAAAATGGGATTATCTTGTACCCGTTGAAGCGCCCATTGACAAAATCGCACTCGATTTTGAAAATCATCGCCATGAAGTTCTTGATGCATGGAAACTCTAAATGGTTAATATTTCCTACGCTTCAATATTTGGCAGATAGTGGACTGAGAAATTCCTGATCCGCGAACTATTTCTCGAGTACTAATGTGCGGATTATTAGCCACTGCAGCTAATACCGCGATTTCATTATTTCCTCCAGCAATTGTTTTTCGGCGATTACGTTTTCTTGGCTGTACAGTTCCTTCGCTAGAGAACTGTTGAACGACTCGGTAAAAAGAAGCGCGCGATCGCACCTTGTCGGGAAAACGTTGTGAATAGAGATTAACAGCATCATCGATATTCCTACCACTGTTTCCATAGATGTAAATCATTTCAATTCTTTCTTGTGATGTTATAGCCTCCTTTACTGTTCAAATATTCAACACTAACTAATTTGTATTGGATTAATTAATTAATAATCTAAATGGGGATCGGACAATGTGTAAGTATTCACAGCTTGTCAAGTACTGAATAGAGTACGGTTTTGTATCGTTGAATAGCATTCCAATTGCGCATAAATAAATGTATCGAAGTGAAGGGGTACAGTTTCGAACACATGGCTTTTTGAAGTGTTAGTTTATGTTAAAATAAAAAAAACACAAAATCGTATTTGCTTGCTTCTCTTTTTTGTTTATTTTTTCTAGACGTTCACAATCATGTTTTTTGCGATTACAGCGCAATCTGTTACGAATTGAAAAAAAGTTTCAAACAAAAACTACATTCTTGATGTCGTAGAATCCGAATCTACAATACAAAATGGGGGTTCCCATTTAAGATTTCAAAGTTGTCCCCTTTCCCACTCTGAGGGGGGAGGTAGGAGGGGGGGAAGTGGGGGATCGAGTTCGGCACCATTCAGTGAGCGAGAAAATAAATTCACATTATAATATTAACATAAAGCAGAATTATAAACCAGTTTCAAAAGCTTGCGATCCACGTACATACCGTGAAATCTTTTCTTACATCAAGAAATTAAATTTTCTTGCAAAACTCAATCTCTATTCAACAAAGTAATGCAATATTAAAAATGTGTTTGACGTAAAAAAATATCTTTCATAAGTTTTTATTATTACTAAATAAATACTTTTCTTGGGGCGAGAAAATCAGAAAAAAAAACATGTTTTTTACATGTGAATCATTTACTTGGTCTTAAGTTCTTAAGGAAATATTCACAATATATTATAATCAGTAAAAATTATTTAATTTATAAAAACATTTGTGGATACGCATTTAACAAAAAGATTTTACATCAATCAGTATATCTTTTCCAAGTGTTTATAAAACGTTACATGATTATTTCATTACAAACACATGTTCTTAAATGAAAAAAAGCAAAACTAAAAAAGTATTTTATTTCAAATAGTAATTCTACTGTTGTGGATAGTTGAATGTGTCGAATTACGGCGCTCAATCTTTATATATAAAGATTGAGGGAAAGAAATGCATTGATTTAAGCAAAATACGCATAACCAACCAAAAAATTTGCATTAAATACGGCCCACCGAAATTTATTGTTAGATTGAAATTTACGATTTGTTGAAATATATTTGTTAACTTAAAAATAACAGACTCGTTGATTCAACTGAACTCTCAATTTCAATTTAAGCAAGTTTAATCGTTAATGCAACACTTTAGTTTAGTTGATGTAACATTGGTTTTGATTTGTTAATACAGCTCTAAGTATGTTAGAACAACAAAAAAAAAGTGTTTTGTTTAACTACCATTGCTGCTTACTGTAACTTCGAAATTGTGTTGAAACTACTTCGAAAAACAAATTCTTGCTTCAATGCATCTTTATGGTTACATTAGCAAATAAAACGTATTGAGTGCACAAAATTAAGAGTGCAATGCAAACATTTTATTTTTGGTTGATTTGAAACAAAAATTTTGTTCATTCAAATAATCTCATTTTGAATATTTTGGAAATTTTATTAATTACAAATTGGGGTTTGTAAACAAAATATGACTAAATTAGGTTCATATATTTATTAATAACTTCACAACAGTTGTATACAACAAAGTATGAAATATGTGAGTACACTTTACAATAATAGTAGGTATTTAAAAGTAATGCCTAAAAACATGTATTTACAAGTATATTTGAATGCCTTCCGAGCGTGGATTGTTTCTATGTCCAGAACCTCCAGGTAGGTAGGTACGCACTATATCTATGAAAAAGTATTCTACAATCTAATAAATACGATATATTCTGGGTCTTAATATACCAGTTCAAACATGAAGTATACCGTTGCATTATGTTGTGCTAATAGCTAATATGGCGTTCATTTGCAAAAACATCTATAAAAATCAAAATGTGCTTACCTGCAAACACTGAAGTTAAATATTGAAATCCCCACTGGATTAATAATTCTTTTACTCGCTCGTCCCCCATTTAATTAATGTAAAATAGGTAATAATTAAAAAATATGTTGGCATTGTACTAGTATTAGAACTCACAAAATATCACGATATCAAGAGCCACGAACGAAAACAATGTGCTTTTTGACAGCAAGCAAGCGATCAAATCACGCCACAACATTGATCAAATGAGTATCTGACGGTATAGGTAATATACCTACATTAATATATGTAGGTACATTCCATAATATACAAATACTGACTTATTAAATCGTATTACAACCTAAAGTAGAAATAATATAAATTGTAATTATGATATTGTTTTTTAGAAAAAAAACTCTCTACATAATAATTACTATACATAAAACGGATAACGTAGTATATAGGCATACTCTTAAGATCTACATATGTAGGTGCGCAAAGCGCAAACACCTTTTTTGATTAAGTTAACCATTTTTTAGTTTCAACATTACGCTATGAACGTTTCCATTCAACTACTAAGATTTTTTTGTTTTAACATTACCATTTTAGTCTGTCCAAACAAAAACTTCTTAGGTATCTTAGCTTTAACCATCTAAGGTTTTTCAGTCAACAGATTTTTTTAACACAAATAAATAGTTGCACAAATGACTCATTTTAGTTGGATTAAATACAAAATTTGTTGCATTAACACCTTTTGTGTTAACATAGTAGATATTGTTAGATTAACGCATTTCTTTCTCTCAGTGTACAAGAAAACGTTTCTCTGTGTGCAAAACATGTTTAGTTTCACGTTTTTTTTTCTTACTTGATTTATTATTTATCGTACTTTAATGTACACTCATTAAAATAACTGATCTCATTGAAACGTGGAACAGAATCTAAAGACCCTGTTTAAAATTTAGACACGTTTCTCTAATTTCCGTACTACGAGGTATGACTAAAATAAACAAGGGGCTGGCGACAAACAGCCTTGTTAAACTACCCCCTTCCAATCATGCTGACACACGCATCTGAATACGAAAGTGCGACGTCTGTTTATAGTATATATCAATTTATTTCTCGTTTCTGTGTCGCTTCAAGGACCTTTTCTGGAATTGAATATATTGCCTCAGCGATGCAAATAGCTACATTATTATACGGTACTCTCTCTCTCTGGAATAGGCGGCAGGACTTTTCGACTCTATAACTCGGAAAATTGCTGACCCAATTCGCAGATACCTCAGTCCTTTTGTTGTAATGTAATTAGGATCTCGCGGTCGTAAGATATCTTCTAACTATATACAAGGTGATTTTAATTTTATACAGGGTTATTCAGGTTATACGATGTTCAAAAAGTTTCACTTTCTATTACAATTACTTTTTAAAGAATATTTTCATATTACGTAGGTGTTTCTAAAAGCCTTAAAGATATCAAAGTTGCGTTTTTTTTTTGTTTTAAATGGAACCTTCTGTATATTATTGCACTTTTGGTTCCCTCATTAGCCCATTATGTACAAGGTACACTAGCGACACTTTCTAATTGTACGACCTACAGCATAAAACAGAGCCTAAATGTGTAGCATGGGTAGTAGACGACTTATGCATTCACTGCCGTCTTCGAAATATGTAAACACAGATGTGCGGTCTCGGTGTTTTTTTGTAGTAAATCTACTTTAAATGTAAGGAAGAATGCAGTAAATAAACATAGAAAAAAACATTGATCTTATAAAATAGAGAGAGAGAAAATTAAATACATCAAAGGCGCATACTTATGCCTGCCGACCTACCTCGGTTAGCACAATTCGAATTTTTTCATTTACTTACCTTAAATATAATATTGTATACAAACAGATGTTTTGTTTTCTTTACAAATCCCTACAGCTTTACCAAATATGTTTGTGTTTTTAATCCAATTGATTCACAATGATTGTTTTCATAACTATTTTTAATTCGCCCCGGCTCCTTTTTTCGATATTAACATAATGAATAATTAATATTTATATAAACTAATCATTATTACTAATTTAAACCTGCATTTTGTATTTATAGCTATCACTACTGTTCAATTTAGCACTAATTCAAATTTTGTATTTCTTTTGAAAAAATATTGTGAGACTTTTGAGGTAAAATCTTTGAAACTAGGGAATTTATAATCGAAATATTATTTTATCTTGCTATTATAATATTAATGGAAACATACCATTACTATAACTAATAAAAAATATTTCTGACGAGTGTAGAGCTTTTCCTTCTAATATCTGATAATCTGATATAAAAATCATGGTTTTGAATGCATCCTCGCCATATCTCCTTTATTATTTAATGTTAAAGAAGGAAGCCGGAGCGAGTTAAAAAAAATGATATGAATCATCATGACATTAATTAGATTAAAAAATATAAGCATATTTGGGTAACGCTGCAGGGAAAACAAAACATGCATTTCTGTCAATAACGAAATTACTACAAATTTCTCTGCATTTAATAAATTAATTGGCGCAACACCCACTTCACGAAAAGTGGAAGTAGTAATAATCCTTATTACTATATTGTTTAATATCTTGCATAGGGGCTGTCGCAATCTAGTTAATGCATTAACTAGATTGAATGAAACACTTTTTTCAATATTACTGAACACATGTGTTTCATTCATAACGGAGGTGTGCTTTACTGATTTCAGTATAGCTAAATACTTTAAATGTCTTCATGCGATCCATTTTGATAGTTTCATTATTATTTGCATACGTATAAAATGAATAAAAGTAATAAACCCATTGATATTGCTATTTATTGTATAATTAACATGCCTTTGGTTTAGTTCCTAGTCATAGTTCAACTGTAAAATGAAAATACCTTTTAAAACCATTTAATAACACTACAGCTATTCGAAATACTTCAAACATCAAATAAATTTATTCCTACGCAAAGATAACAAATACATAAGAGATGCATTCAACTTCGCACATTAATAAATCCAGTCTAAGCTTTTTTAAAATAACCGACAGAGAGACCCCACATCTGTGTTTACATATTTCGAAGCGGCCAGTTACTGCATAAATCCGTCTACTATCCACGTTAAAGATATGGGCTCTATTTTACCCTGTAGGTCGTACAATTAGAAAGTGTCGCTAGTGTACATCGAAGTTGACCCACCCTGTACAGGGTGTCCCATTTTTAACACTTTTATAGCGTATCTTCGTAATTGTTAGTGCTATCAAAAGAGTAATATAGGTGTCATGTGTTCTTTTTGAATTAAACTTAAAATGGTAAAATCAAAAGGGTCTAGCCGGTTAAGCATATGAAAACTGCACTCGCGTCTGATGAAGGGTTATTACCAGAGCAAGGAGGTCCGCGTTCCGAGCGAACACACGCACATACGGGTGTCGATAGGAAGTTATCCGATTGCCCGTATAAATCCTCTAGTTGTTTCGACGGGTCTAGTACGTTTCAGCGCCGCTGATTCAGCGCCAGGACATGTTATTGAATGGTTAAACTATGGATAACGTGATGATTCATCTTTATGGAGAATTAAAAACAGATAAATTAAATATCTTAGTCATTAAGAGAAAGGTTTATTTTATCTGGTGTTTTTCCTCGGTCTAGGTTCTAGGACGTTTTGACGCCAGATGCAGTACCAGTTGAATTTGATTTAAATATGCGATGCAGAGATTTTTTTGAACATCTGGAAAGAGGACACATTAAAAATGTCATCATATTTTTTTTTAGTGTTGGACGGGGTGAGAGGGGGAAGGCATTAGTTTTTTTAAATGAAAATGATATTTTTTTTCTTTGTTTTTGAAACATCGGGAGAAAGAATTATAAATGTTTCAGATTATTTTTTTTTTAATATTGGAAGAGGTGGAGGGGAAGGGGCATTAGTTTTTTTAATGACAATGTTTATGATTTGAAACATTTTTAACGCGTCCTCTCTCTTCCGATGTTTCGAAAAAAAGAAAAAATACATTTAAAAACTAATACTTACCCTTCCCCCTCCACCTTTCTAATATTAAAAAAAAATGATTTAAAACATTTTCAATGCCTCCTCTCCCGTTGTTAAAAAGAAAAACAAAACATTCTACCCCCTCCCTTCCCCCCTCCAATGTTAAACAAAATATATGTAAATTGTAAATAAAATATATATGATTCTATATTTCGAAAGAAAGATAAAAAACATTCCCCCCTCTCCCCTCCTTCCAATGTCAGAAAAAATATGATTTAAAACATTTCTAATGCATCTCCTCTCTCGATGTTTCGAGAAAAAGAAGAAAAACTATCATTAAAAAATACTCCCCCTTCCCCTCCTTCCAATGTTAGATAAAATATGATTTGAAACACTTCTAATGCATCCTCTCTCTCGATGTTTCTAAAAAAAGAGAAAAATTATCATTTAAAAAACTAATCCCTTTCCTTCGCACCTCTTTCAAAAAAAAAATATTTGAAACATTTTTTAATGCCTCATCTCCCTATGTTAAAAAAAAATCAAGAAAAACAAGGGTAAAACCCTTCATCAGACGCGAGTGCAGTTTTCGTATGCTTAACTGGCTAGATCCTTTACATTTTTTTTTTGATTTTTGCCCGTATCTCTTAAGCGAGCGAAAATTTTCAAAAAAAAAAAGCACATGACACCTATATTACTCTTATCAACTACGGAGATACCCTATAATAGTGTCCAAAATGGGACACCCTGTACATATCTAACTATATTTTTCAGTATACGTTTTCGTGGGTGAACACATCGCATTGATTGACTTCGTGAAATGCCTGCAGAAAAGAAAGTTATTGGACAGCGGTGACTATGTCGTCATATCAGTTGACGACGAGATCTACGATCCAAATAGAAGAATTAAAATAATACAGAGAGGTAAGTAAGTACCTCTAACACACTTGGTTTGAAAACAGTTGAAGTCCGGTACAGACTATTTCAAGACTGATGAACTACTGCAGCTCCATCATCCCTTATGTGTCTATCTAGCAGTTTTTTAGTCTTCAGCAGAAATGACATAGCCCTAACAGCCAGAAATATTACATTGATATTTTTAAAAATATATTTTATAAATATTTTTCGTGAGAGGTTTTTGAATATATTTTTCATATTTTTTTTCTAAATATAGGTAAAATATTCAATTAAAATATTTATTCTGTATTTTAAAATTAATGTAAGCGCTATATTTTTTCTAAAATATTGATATGAAAATTGAGATTTTTTATGCAATCTATTGAATTTGTCAAAATAAACTAAAATTGTTCTTGGTTATTTAGAATGTATAACGTCGATAACGAAAAGTTGAAACATACATAGAGTTGTCTAAAAGGCAAGAACTTGTTTTTTCACACTCACCATACAAGTTAATAATCAATAATTCTGGCATCTTTTAAGGCATATTTAAGGTTTATCAAATTAATCACTATTTTTTAATTGAAGTGTTCTAAATAAAAAACAAACGTATTTATATCATTTTATTTGAATAAGCCAATAAAAATGAAAAATACTCATTTTTAAGTCTAGCCTTGGCTGGTGCCAGGTACAACCCTATGGCTTTTTCATATCTTCGGTAGTGGCGCTCTCATGGCGTTCCCTTGTGGCCTCTAAAACAATGCCAATTGTATTAGATCATACCATGAATAAAACATCGTACAACATTATCAACACCTACTAATACATTTGGAGCATTTACAATAATTGGAGTGGTAGCTACATTCTAATACTTACGATACTTATTTTTACTTTATTTCATAATATTTGAAAACATTCTACGTACAAACAATAAAACAACACAACGTATTCTAACCTCTATTTGACGTTATGACGCTTATCTACCGAGATGAATCTCTTAAGCAAATCAACTAGCAATTTTTCTGGTAGATGCAGTACATATATGATGCATAAAATTCCTACAATTATATTATTAAACGATTTCTGTACATAGCGATATTGAGCATTCCAATTATCTTATAAATGCCATGACATGTTCAAAGTTTTGCTTACCTCGTTGTCACCACAAAAACTAAAACACACCCCGCAACAATTAATTACACAGTTAACCCTAATCTGCTCTAATCGTATACTATTATAAACTATAACATGTAACGGACAAACGAATGAAAACGTTGATGATACGCACGTGCGCGTATGCATTCTATGTACCTAATCCATAGACGCATAAACAATACTAAATCATATAACACCGGCACCGTAATGAATAGAGGTGTTGTGTTGACGTTCGCAACTTAAAAATATTACAAATAATATAATACAAAACGCAGATATATTAAGAGAAAAGTTACAGCGCCCAACTTAGATACTAATTAAATCATATTAGATATATATTATCTAATTTAATCTTTAAACTATCATTTTAAATAGGTACATACCTACTTAATATGCGTGCATATTTTACCCATTTTATATTATTCGTCCTACGCACCAAATGTACAAAAGCAAAAATTCAATCTTTTTTTTATATGAAATAAATATTTACAGAAATACAAAGCAAATATTCTTGCAGAGTTATGAAAAATATATTGAGAAAACATTTGCAATAAAATATTATTAATGCTACATAACATATATATTTTTTAAATGTTTTCCTAATATATTTTCTATAATATATTTTATGCATATTATATTAATATAACTAATATTCAAGAAAGATTTAATATTTTTTAAATATTTATAAAATATGAAATAAATATAGTTGGTCACTGGGGAGGCTATTAGTATGAATCCCAATGCCACATTTCCCTGAGTATTAACATGTTAAATTTATGTACTTTTATCATTTAACATGATGGCTCATAGAAATAGAAAATATATTAATTTTAATTAAGTTAAATTTTATATGGTCAAAAATATTGATTAAAAATTCTGCAGGAAACAAAATTATCTATCTACTGACCAGAATTAATTTTTGTTGCCTACGTATTAGAGAGCTGTTTATATACGTAATTCCTTAACTGTACATTAAATATCATACATTTCCAAGCGCTTTGTCATTGATTCCCACAATATGCCGATATTATTCAAAGCATTTAGTACGTGTCTGGGCGTGAAGCGATTATAAACGAAATTTAGATTGGAAAATCTGCCATTGAACCGATTGTTGTTTTGATCCCAAGCCCAGACAAGCGGCGTTCGACACGTCTGTAGTTGACGACAGCTAATATTATTTATCGGGCGGTTTTACGCCACAGCACCATCTAAAATTCTAACAGAAAACCTCTAACAAACAAGAAATTCTTGGAATTCTCACAGATTACTTGGACCCGTTCCTGAGCGAATCGTGGGGCAATATGAGCGATTATATTGGATTCAGGTCCGTATTGAAGTTGACACCGTCGCATCCGAGAAATCCTAAGTATAAGTGAGTCGAATTTAAAAAAAAAATTGAGGATAGGATGCTTAAAATTTGATGAATTGTAGGGATGTATGTGAACAGATCAAGGCAACGTCGATCATGCCCCCGTTTTGCGTACCTTATCATCATAAATTCTTCGACAGTATCTCTGTAAGTCTTCAAGCATCTTTAAAGTAATCGTTTGTTTACGGTAATCTTTTCTCCTTCAGGTCCCAATACAAGCAGCTCATTTGTATGATGCTGTCATGATATATGCGAGAGCCCTAACCGAGGTGTTCCAAAACAATGAGGATCCCAGAAATGGTACTGCAATTTTGCAAAAGATCTTAAACAGGTCTTACCACTCAATCCAAGGATACGATGTAAGCTTGCTCTTTCAAATTGAATCTTAAATATTTTTGATTTCGCTTTTTTACGCTATACTGGGTAAGTTTTTTAAAACCTGACATATATGAATGCATAAACAATATTGTAGAGAATTTCTTAACTAACAAGAAAAGGCATATTGAAACGATATTTAGTTAATATTACCCAGGTAGCACCAAATATTAATAAAATATATTTTTTTCTAATATATATTTTATATAGGAAGTGACAGATTTTTTTTATTTCATAAATATTGCCAACTAATATTTCTGGCATATTGTCAAATACATATGTAGTATATATTTATTTCTTATATACATATATTTGTTTCAAATATGTATTTCATATAGGCAGTGACAGATTTTTTTTTATTTCGTAATTATATAGAGCAAGTATGGGCAACCTTTGACATGTTGTGGGCCAAACTTTAGTGTGCAAATACGTTCGCGGGCCGCGTTTAAAAGTAGTGCATTTTAAAGTAGTGTTCATAATTTTTAGATAATCAGACATGAAATAATACAACAATGTTATTATAATTGAATTTATTAAAATAAGAAAATTAAATGAAAAAAATAGGTACAACATTATAATTAAATCGTGAAATTTGGAATTATTACAAACTACGAAAGTTAAATAGCGACAACGAAATCAATGAGACCCTTGAGGCTTGAATTTGGGAAACTAATCGATCGATGTTTGGATGAATTCCACTGATACAAAGACGTAAAGAATTTTCCAAATTATCGTCAGTCAGCCTTGTACGATGTTTTGATTTATTAACTTTCATCATTGAAAAAAGAACTGTTCGCATTTATAAGTACTGCCAAACGCACAAATCAATCTTCTTGCGAATTTTCTAAACTCCGGAAAATGGTCTTCTTCGAGGTATTTTTTTTTTGTAGAAATCGCACAACTCCACGTCTTCAAATTTAGATTTTAGGAGTGAGTTTTCTTGAAGCTCGATCAACTCCATTTGCAAGTGTATTGGAGCATTTTGTACATTACTTTTTGTTGGAGTAGCTAATAAATTGAAACTGTCTTCCATGTTTTAAAATCGCTAAATCTGTTCGAAAATTGCTCCGACAGTAACTTGAGTTCTTCAGCATATTGAGCATAAGCAGTATTTTCATACGCAGAGAGCGTGGTGAAATGGTAACTGTTACCAGACAGCAACTGCGCCTCCCACAAGCGGATTATGTTTTGAAACGCTTTCAAACGGCTGTACAAATCATTTACTAACTGTCCTTGTTTTTGAAGTTTCAAATTTAAATCATACAAATGGCCTGCAAGGTCGACCAGAAATGCTAAGTCACATATCTATTTTGGGTCACTCAATTCAGATAGTGGTTTACCTTTTATTTGCATAAAATCTGCTATCTCATTTCTAAGCTCGTAAAACCGTTTCAGCATTTTTCCTTTGCTTAACCATCGGACTTCACAATAATATGTTACGTCGTCATATTCGGCTGATATTTCATCCAAAAACACCTTGAACTGACGATGGTTAAGCCCTCGGGTTTTTACTACCACATTCATAACATTCTGGAGTCGAATGGACTTAGAACACAAGTTCTGTTGGTGGATAATGCAATCAAGGACTATCAAATCATCTTTTTGCACATTTAATTCAGTTGCTTTTTCCTACAAAATTCCGATGAAACCTTTACGTAAGCCGACCATAGAAGGTGCACCATCTGTGCACACACCAACTAATTTTGACCATGGCAAACCAAAACTTGTGAATACCTTTTCAACTTCATTAAAAATGTCCTCTCCTGTAGTGGTTCCTTTTAGCGGCTGTAAAGCAAGCAATTCCTCAGTAACAGTGAACTCTTTATCGACACCTCGAATAAATATAGCCAGTTGAGCTGTGTCAGACAAATCGGTGCTCTCGTCTAATGCTATGGAAAATGATTCAAAACCAGCCATACGGTCAGTCAAAGTTGTTTTTATATCATTAGCCATCATTTCTATACGTCGGGCAACAGTTCGTCTTGACAAACTAATTTTTTCAAATTCATTTTTCTTTTCAGGACACAAAACACTGCAAACTTCTAACATACACTCCTTGATAAATTCTCCTTAAATATCCTAAAATGTAACAAAACACAACTTTTGTTGGTTAAGTAAAACCTGATAATATTTCTCATGTATGTAGATATAGTAGTTGTTAAATATTAAATTCATGTTGTATAAATATTGTGTGCTATACATGGGAATATTTCCCATATATTTCGTAACCAATATATTTCCTTCAAAACTAATTAATATTTGCGGTATATTCCTTTTTATACTTAAAACAATATATTTGAAAACTTAATATGTGCTTAATATGTATAAAATATACATTTAATAAATATAGGTGTTAGACTCATAAAATAATATTAAATAAATATTTTCTTAAAACCAAAATAAGATATTGGAAAACGATTATAAAATAAATATTCAACAAATATTTTGCAATCAATATTAAACTCGAAATATTTTATAAATATTGCTTATATGTTGAATGTTTATTTTGGGTTTGGAATGTGTGATATAAATATTGTTTCTATGTATAATAAATATGATTTTTAAATATATATATGCACAGTTATAAACAAATATTATATAAATGTGTTGTTTATGTTGGAAATATTTCTCATACATATAATATTTCAAATATTAAATAAATCGTTACACATAAAAACAATTTTTTATGTTTCCTGTCTTCACACGTAAAAAAATTAAACAGTTCTAATCCCCCATAAAGGTTTTCATCGACGCTAATGGAGACGCTGAAGGCAATTTCACAGTGGTGGCTCTATTAGACGACCAAGAAATGAACACCACTCTAAGAATGAGCATGCAACCCGTTGGATACTTCCAATACGCCTCCAACGGTAGCAGTCACTTCCTGGACCTGCCAGAGTTTAAATATCTCGACATGTCTAGACCGATACAATGGATCGGTGGCAAGTTACCCAGTGCAGAACCGGACTGCGGATTCCACGGGGAGAAATGCATATACAAGACAGATTGGAGGTTCATCAGTTTCCTATTTTTCGTCTCGATTATTTTGATGATCATAGCTTTGTTCGCTTTGAAGTAAGTACTGGGGTACTGCTTAAATTTTGGCCCACACGCATAACCAATGATGGATTTGATGCTGCAGGCATTACAGATATGAGCAGAAGCTGGCTTGTCTCCTTTGGAAGATCGACATGAAGGAAGTGACTGTGATACCTACCCAAACAGCTGAAGCCACAACGAATGGTAGGAGTATGGTAAGATATCAGAATTTAATTGGTGTACTAAAACAGCGGTTAAAGCTTTCTGTTTTAATTGGCTATAAAAGTTCATCGGAAATTCCTTGTAAATTTGCAAGGCTTCATCCTTGCTTCTCAATGTTTCCTTCTAATGACAAGTTTGGTCTTTTGAAATAAATAAGAATTGTGTCTGATAAATGAGTAAAATTATGTTGAATATAATTTAATTGCTGTTGTAGATTTTTCCTGAACGCGAATGTAATATGTAATGTAATGGGTGAAAAGAGAAAAGAAAAGATCTTTTACAGTTTTAATATCTTTGAGACACATATTAATGGGTGCTTTCTGGTCCTTTACCAAAAATCGCAAGCATCATCTGGTTAATACTAGTGATTAGGTTTATAGTGACTGCGGATACACAACAGACGCTCAAAAAGCTAAAGGTTTTTCTAGTGTGTATGGACCTCCTGCATGGTATAAGATTGATACTCTCACTAACTTGTGTTCAGAATGTGTTAATATTGACAAAATATCAGGTGGCGATATCTGTGAGGCTTTAAAACAGTTGAAATCTAAAAGATCTTCAGGTTTGAATGGTATTCCCAGCTACATATATAAAACTTGTGCTAATTTTTTTATTCCTCCCTTCAAACATATTTTTAATCTCTCTCTAAGTACGTCTCCCTAAAGCAAATGATACTGAAATTATAACAAGTTATCGTCTTATTTCCATTCTCTCAACGGCATCAAAGATTTTCGAAAATCTACAATCAAATCAAATATAAGTTAGCTGATGCACAACATGGTTTGATTAATGGCAGATCTATTGAATTTAATTTGTTAATTTTTTGTGATGCGGTTTCTAAGACTACTGCAGACAGATCACAAATGGATTTAATATACACTGATTTTGCAAAAACTTTCGATACGATAGATCATGACATTTTATTACAAAAATGCAGTATTTTTGGTTTCTCTAATGCGCGTTTACAACTTGTTGCATCTTATTTGTGCAATAGACGGTAAATGGTTTGTTACAATGGAGCCTTTTCTGAGTCGTTTTTGGCATTATCTGGTGTTCCTCAGGGAAGTAACTTGGGTCCTCTCCTTTTTCTTATATTCATTAACGATATTGTAAATGTTTTTATTGTTTATTGTATGTAGATGAATGCAAATTCTTTAGAGAAATTAGAATTCTCTTTGACTCTGCTCTATTGCAAATGGAGCTTGATGAATTGACTAATTGGCGTCAGTGCAATAGGCTTTCACTTAATGTAGGTAAATGTTCGGTTATGAGTTATAGAAGACTAAATCGGTCAAGTTTGTTCGATTATCAGATTTATGTTAGAAGCGGAAGAGACAATAACATGCTACTTCATTCATTCATTCATTCAAGTTAGGGCGGGCACTTGAGCTTGATGCTCATTGTACCATCCCTATTGATTCTCTTATTTCCACTCGAGCAGCTTGGTGTGCTCTATAAAGCCCAGTATCTTGCCCAGTGGAAACTTGAGGACCTTCGAGGGCTCCAATAGATCTCTCCCGAAATATTTCTGCCTGAGTACCTTTAGTTCCTCACATGTGCAGATTACATGTAAACTCGTTTCCTCCTGTAGTTCGCATCTTCTACACCACGGTTCGCTTACACGGCCTGTGTTGTATAGATGCTTTTTCAGAGGACAGTGTCCAGTTACCAACCCAGTAATGGTTTTAACTTCTTTCTTACTGCGCTTGAGTAGGTTATCAGAGAAACTACCATCCCCATCCCCTATCAGCGTTTTGGTATGGAGTTGACCTTCAGTCGACCTCCACTTCTTTGTACTTTCTTTATCTAACCAGGTCCCAGATCTCGCTTCTTTGCGAATCCTTAGTAATCCACATTACGGGCTCTGGACCCATTAAGTGTCTCTTAGAGCCCTCCTTGGCTAGTTCATCGGCTATTACGTTGCCGTTTATATCCTCATGTCCCGGCACCCAAATCAGAGACACCGTGTACATGCTACTTGTGGTAACCATCTTTTTGTGGCGACCCATCACATTTCACACATGCTCAATCAGGTTTAAATCCGGAGAGCGAGCAGGCCAGGGTAGAATATCTACTTCTTCTTCGTGTATAAAGTTCTGACAGATGATTATTAGCCAGTTATTTTGTTAAGATTTCAGCTTTGTGACTGATCTTCGTCGAGGCCTTGTAATTTTTTTGACACTTAACTTATTTTCTGCTTCTTATCGACCAAATTTTCTCGATCCTTTTATAACTATACTTCAACTTTCGCAGATTCAAGTGTGTAGACATAGCGTCTTCCAAGCACCCACCAGCAGTATAACAGAGATTGGGGAGACCAGTCCCAAAAAGGGCTTACACCAAGATCGGCCTGTACAAAGGGAACATAGTGGCCATAAAACAACTGCACAAGAAATCCGTAGACTTGACACGATCTATAAGGAAGGAATTAAAACAAGTGATGCTTTGTAATCTGTCGTTATATTTGCAACAGTTAAAAATATTCTTTTTTTTTGTTGTACAGATAAGAGAAGTTAGACACGAAAATCTCATACCCTTTATCGGGGCTAGCGTGGAACATGGCAACGTCGCAATATTAACAGCCTACTGCGCTAGGGGAAGTCTAGAAGATGTGTTGATGAATGACGACCTGCATTTGGATAATATGTTCGTGTCTTCGTTGGTGTCAGATATTTTGAAGGTGAGTTTTGTATTAATTTTAAACATAAGGTGTTTATAAATTTGGGGAAAACTTATATAAAGGGTTTTGCAGCAATAGAATACCGGGTGTTCAAAAAACCGTCGGCATAATCACATTACATTTTTTTTTTATTAATTATTATTATTAAGAAGTTAACAAAAAGGTAGCCACGTCTACAGTCTAGATTAAGTTGTAAAAGAAGTATCGTATACATAGTCTTATGGACTAAGAATCCTTTTTCATCTCATACCTGTTTATATGTATCTATCTTTTTTTTTGTGATTGGGATTGTTGCCAGATTATTTGGTGGCTGTTGATATATCATTCATTGTTCTTGTTAGTTGTCGATTTCGATTATATTTCTGTACCTCTCGAGTTTATCTCAGTTTTTTTTTCTACTACGTATTTACTATGAGATTCAACATGATTGTCGTAAGGAAAAAACTGTTTTCCGGAAAAATTTATCTATACTTATTACCAATTTAATGAGTGAAGTTAGCTACATACAAATTTCATACATTAAATAAATTTTCTTGACATTTAGCGACATTGGCGTTCGTGTTGTAGTATCTTTCGATTATTTATCTTATAATTTTTTTCAAACCGTTTATGTTTACATCTAATATCACCAACAATAGTATTCTGAATACTGTAAGAAAAAGGGAATTTATCTGTGGTAATCAGCTCAACAAACAGGTAAAAAATCAATATTAACATTAAGTGAAATAGTTTATTACATTTTATAATTTTATAGGCTTATCATACACTTCAGCGTAATGAGCTGTCAAAAGAAAGTTACGTTTTCATCCCTATAAAGTTTCTACGGTACAGGAATTATTACCATTAGATCACGATAGGCGATTGGAATATTGTCATTGGTTTAATAACAATTTAAGGGACGATGACTTGCTAAACAAATCATTTTTCTCAGATGAAGCCTGGTTTTATCTAACAGGCTATATTAATTCACAAAACTATCGTATCTGGTCTTCAGAAAATCCACACGAATATCAAGAAACGCAATTGCATCCCGTAAAAGTTTGGTTAGCTATGTCCAGGCAACGAATAATTGGGCCAATTTTCTTCGAGGAAACTGTAACAGCCCAACGTTACTAACAGATGTTGGAATTGTTTATTGCAGAGTTACAAGAAAATGAGCTTGAAGCAGGTTATTTTCAGCACGATAATGCTCCAGCACATACTGCTCGACAAACCTGCCAATATCTTCAACCGGTTTTTGCTGACAGGGTCGTTAGAGCACAAAGATGGTCACCAAGATCGCCTGATCTAACCCCATTAGATTACTTCATGTTCGGCTATCTAAAAAATAGGATCTATAGAAACCGCATGCATACCATAGAAGAACTGAGAGATGCAGTTTTGTCACTTAATAATTATACTAATTGTATGTTATAATTTAAAGTAATAAATAAATTTAGTTAAACACCAGTTAGTACTGAATTGTAAAATCATAATTTAGTAAAGTTAAATTAATTACATTTCATTTTTACAAGCAGAAACACCAATCCATAGTCGTTTATATAATGCGAATTCAAATATAGGTTACGTTTTCCTTATTTATGACAGATCAGTTTACTTTCTTGTGTTCCAACACTGACTTAGTTCAAACCTTCATTACGAACACGCGCCATATACCTATAGCCTGTTACTATCTATAGGAGCGGAATTGACAATCATCAAAAAATGAAATGTAATTAATTTAACTTTACTAAATTATGATTTTACAATTCAGTACTAACTGGTGTTTAACTAAATTTATTTATTACTTTAAATTATAACATATAATTAGTATAATTATTAAGTGACAAAACTGCATGTCTCAGTTCTTCTATGGTATGCATGCGGTTTCTATAGCTCCTATTTTTTAGATAGCCAAACATGAAGCAATCTAATGGGGTTAGATCAGGCGATCTTGGTGGCCATCTTTGTGCTCTAACAAACCTGTCAGCAAAAAACTGTTGAAGATATTGGCAGGTTTGTCGAGCAGTATGTGCTGGAGCATTATCGTGCTGAAAATAACCTGCTTCAAGCTCATTTTTTTGTAACTCTGCAATAAACAATTCCAACATCTGTTGGTAACGTTGGGCTGTTACAGTTTCCTCGAAGAAAATTGGCCCTATTATTCGTTGCCTGGACATAGCTAACTAAACTCCAAGTTTTACAGGATGCAATTGCGTTTCTCGAAATTCGTGTGGATTTTCTGCAGACCAGATACAATAGTTTTGTAAATTGATATAGTCTGTTAGATAAAACCAGGCTTCATCCGAGAAAAATGATTGTTTAGCAAGTCATCGTCCCTTAAATTGTTATTAAACCAATGACAATATTCCAATCGCCTATCGTGATCTAATGGTAATAATTCCTGTACCGTAGAAACTTTATAGGGATGAAAATGTAACTTTCTTTTGACAGCTCGTTGCGCTGAAGTGTATGATAAGCCTATAAAATTATAAAATGTAATAAACTATTTCACTTAATGTTAGTATTGATTTTTTACCTGTTTGTTGAGCTATTACCACAGATAAATTCCCTTATTTTCTTACAGTATTCAGAAATACTATTGTTGATGATATTAGATGTAAATATAAACGATTTGAAAAAAATTATAAGATAAATAATCGAAAGATACTACAACACGCACGCCAATGTCGCTAAATGTCAAGAAAATTAATTTAATGTATGAAATTTGTATGTAGCTAACTTCGCTCATTAAATTGGTAATAAGTATAGATAATTTTTTCCGGAAAACGGTTTTTTTCTTACGACAATCATTTTGAATCACATAAATAGATTTGGCATCGTTGGATACGATCTCCATAAGAGTAATATTTCCTTCTGAACTTGAACTTGACTACAGACTTTTTCGCGAATATCTAAACCCTCTGTATATATCATAGACTGAGGTAATTAGTTGATGTACTAATTACCAAGACGTTTGCGAAGCTCTAAACACTTGAATACAAATTACTTTTCAAAATTAGTATAAAATACCTAATGAGAAACAATTTATTACTTTTCCTAATTCCTTAATTTCATAAAACGTCATTCATTCCCAAAAATCTAGATGCCGCTACAATCGCAATGTAATACACTAAACTTTACGTGTCGTTAGATAGATGTCACCACTAATAAGAATGAATGTTTTTCAATAGATGTCGTTACTCTAAAATATATTTGTACCTTCTCCAATAGGGTTTAATTTATTTGCACGACAGTGAAATAATATCTCACGGGAATTTCCGCACCAGCAATTGTCTGATCGACAGCAGATGGGTTTTGCAAATCACCGATTTTGGTTTGCACGAGTTCAAAGGTATTTCAACGTAAGTTTAACTCTTATATTCGTACTAAATTATATTTTATCCTTCTTGGGGAAAGCTGGAGAAGACGATCCAGATTTCACCGCGAAAGAAGAAAGGCGTTACTTGTATAGGGCGCCCGAATTATTACGTTGCCCTTCACCTCCTTTGAGAGGGAGCCAAAAAGGAGACGTATATTCCTTCGGAATAGTACTGTATGAGATTTTGGGGCGCCGTGGACCTTGGGGACCGCTGGAGAAGCAACCAGTTGGTGAGGAATGAAACAATGTGATCGGGTTTATCTTTGTGTAAAATAAACAGAACAACTAAGGGCAGAATTTTACAATTTGCTTTGCTTCTGTGCTCATGGATTGATGTAGAAATAATTGGGGAATTGAAGAGGGAATCGGCAACACCCTTTAGGCCACCATTAGAAGTACTGGAGGTGCAAGATTATATTCTACGCTGCATAAAATCGTGTTGGCACGAAGAACCGGATCAAAGACCTGATATACGCTTCGTTAGAGTCATGCTAAAGGAGATGCAGGTAAATCCGAAGATCTTGCGAAGAGATTTTGCCATTTGGATTAAAAAAATTTCAGGCTGGATTAAAACCGAACATCTTTGACAACATGCTGGCGATCATGGAGAAATATGCTTACAACCTGGAGGGTCTGGTACAGGAGAGGACCAACCAATTGACTGAGGAAAAGAAGAAGACTGATGCCTTACTCCATAGGATGCTCCCAAAGTATTAAAGGTCTTTAAAATTATCAAAATTCTACTGGAATTATTTCCAGATCAGTGGCCGAGGCGCTGAAACGTGGTGATAGGGTTGAGGCGGAAAGTTTCGATTGCGTCACGATTTACTTCAGTGACGTAGTGGGTTTTACGGAGTTATCAGCCAATAGCACGCCGTTACAAGTCATAGATCTCCTGAATGATCTCTACACGTTATTCGACTCTATAATCTCGCATTATGACGTATATAAGGTCAGTTCTAAACTCTTTTTATTGTTGTTGTGGGAACCGTTTGACCTGAAGTCCCCGGAATGACTGCAGGGGCTCTTGGCTTTTCGTATTTGATCTTCCATTTCTTTTACCCGAAATTACCACCTTACAGAATGTATAAGCGTTCTCTGACTCTAATCAGCCTCCAGGCCAATACTAACAAGGGAACCTCGCGAACTGTAAATCGCATATTTTGATGAAACTTTGTCAGTTTGTAGACTCCATGGAGTGTTACTTAAGGACGCTTTCCGTTGCTGCGGAACATCAACTTTAGGGGGTGCAATTCACCCTTGCAATTTAGCCCAAATTTGGTTTTTTTCTGAATAACTTTTAAACGGTAAGAGATAGGAAAAAGTTCAATGGCGGACTTGTACCGTTTAGTGAGCCCTTTCGATTGGTGTAGATATTTATATACAGGGTGTTCCAATAAACGTAGAATGACGTATGTTGTGCTTATTTTATCGAATTTCAGAAATCGGGTTATAATGGCCTTTTTTGTGTTCAAATAGTCTATAGAAAGGTAAGTTAAAAAGTTATACAGGGTGTCCACAAAAATATAAATTTTAGCATATTTCCTTATTCTAATGAGATACTCTGTATATTGTTATGTGGCTGTATTGTATGTCGAAAATCAGTGTAAACTTTATACTAGCGCTAAAATAGTTATATGTGATAGTTTTCGAGTTATACGCGTTTGGTTGTATGTAAGACTATATTATCCCCAACAGCAGACAAAAGAAAATGTAACTACTTCGACAGATTGTTGCTGATACTTTTAACATTACACTGTATATACAAAATAACGACAGATTACGACTTCAATTTTCATATTCATACTGTTCGTGGGTAGATAGTTAGGTACCAAATAAAATTATATTATATTGATTTATTAGTTTATTGATATTGGTTGAGTTCATATTGTTTTGCAAATGTGCAGTTAGCTAGAGCCATTATAAGAAAAACTTACAATATACAGTCGACGACAATTTAATTATAATTTAATTATTTTGTGTAAGACACAAACAGCCTGTAAATATTGGGTACAACGTGCACATCTTATAAAAACGGGCTGTCCACATATTGAGCATATGGGTAAAATGCCTTCATCATCGAACGAAAACGCATATGTCACTGGATGAATAAAATTGTCTGGTCTGGATTCTATGTAACCGCTTTTGTACCAGGAATATAGAAATAGGTTTCGATATATTGGAGAGGACAGTTGATTGCAATGATTGCAATTTGATTATTATATTGCGTTGATGTAAATCAACATACAATGCAGCCACATAACAATATACAGAGTATCTCATTAGAATAAGGAAATATGCTAAAATTTTTGTGGACACCCTGTATAATTTTTTAACTTACCTTTCTATAGACTATTTGATCATAAAAAAAGGCCATTATAACCGATTTCTGAAATTCGATAAAACAAGCACAACATACGTCATTCCACGTTTAGTGGAACACCCTGTATATAAATATCTACACCAATCGAAAGGGCTCACTAAACGGTACAAGTCCGCCATTGAAACTTTTTTCCTATCTCTTACCGTTTAAAAGTTATTCAGAAAAAAACCAAATTTGGGCTAAATTGCAAGGGTGAATTGCACCCCCTAAAGTTGATGTTCCGCAGCAACGGAAAGCGACCTTGAGTAACTCTCCATGGAGTCTACAAACTGACAAAGTTTCATCAAAATCTGCGATTTACAGTTCGCGAGGTTCCCTTGTAAGTATTTTGCAACCAAAGTTCCGGAATCTTTTGTAACATAATTGGATAAATTCTAAAAGTAATTCTAATGGTACATCTAACAATTGTCAAACTTGCAGGTTGAAACCATAGGCGATGCTTACATGGTCGTCAGCGGATTGCCAATACGAAATGGCGATAGACATGGTGGGGAAATCGCTTCCATGGCTTTGCATCTGCTAAGTAAGATCAAAAAATTCGAAATCAAGCATATGGCCGGAGAATTATTGCAATTACGTATAGGAATCCATTCAGGTAAAACAAAACAAGAAAAGCTGGCGAGATCTGTTTTGCAATATGCATGAACGTATAATCTTCAGGTCGTTGTGTGGCTGGAGTCGTCGGTTTAAAGATGCCTAGATACTGCCTCTTTGGTGATACTGTGAACACGGCATCTAGGATGGAGAGTTCAGGAGAAGCCTTCAAAATACACATATCGCAAGCGACGTATTCGCTTTTGGAAAATCTTGGAGGGTATAGATGCGAAGAACGTGGACTTATACCCATAAAGGTTCATTCTTACGTTTTACAAAGGCCATTACAATGATCTAATTTCTTCGTATAAGTTCGTAACATTTCGGACGATAGCACATGAACTTTAATCATTGTATTGGCCCCACCTGTGACGTATCCACCAGCCCCCATTGCTATCGATACCACGCAGGTAGCAGAATGACGCGAATTATCTATCACTAAACGTCACACTGCTATCTGGAGAGTTGCACCCTTAAAACTGACGGTTTAAATTTACAGGGGAAAGGAGAGATGAGGACCTATTGGCTATTGGGGGAAGATCCAACTCAACGCTTGGCCAGGATACGAAAAGAAATGCACGGATCTTCTCTATTCAGCAGCATAAGTAGCGAACGTATTTTCCGAATGACGATTCTAGCTTCTGGGGCGCTGACCAGAACCGTTGTTTCAGGTCTAAGTGAAACTCCAGATTTGTTGCGAAGACCCGGAACCAACCTCCTGGGATTGGTCGGCGCCCAAAATCCCCCCAGCGCGTCACAATCCGAATGCCCCCTCTTGGAACTCCACGAAAGGGCTAGGCAAGCCTGCTCTATGGATTCCAGCCACGTAAGTAAAGTTCTTCCTTCTCTATCCTCACTGCCATGGTCATCACTAGTAATGACTTATAAGCTGGCTATCTGGCTAAATGCAGTCGATATCGTAGTATTATTAAGAGGATTGAGAGAGAAATAAATGTCCTTAGCCCTCTAAAAGGTGATTAGTGCCATTTGTACTTGGTGCTACAAGCATTAATCCGAAGAATACCACGGTAGTACCATTCAGCAGGAAGAAGCGAGTGGAACATTTGATCGTTTTATTGAATAAGAAGATCTCGGAATCTCCATTTGGAAAAGATCACTCACAAGACAAGGCTATCTTTATGGTGATTCCGAAAGATATGAAATCTAGCAGGGTATCTCCAAAGTAGTCTGGGCAAACCAGAAAGTACTTCAGTATTGGAACAACTGTCTTAGTTTGGTGCATGCGAAAGAGTGTATTACACCTCGCTATGCCAGGACCAGAGAACTGCTAGAACATATGTGGGCAACAACCGGCCCCCTGTAAGATTTAATCCGGCCCGCGAGACATTTTGAAAAACCCAATTAAAAAAAATATTAAACTAGTTACTCATACTCATTCCAAATGAGGAAGATCGAGTGATATGGGGTTTGTCGCTTGCTCCTGCGGAATCATATGAGCGAGCAAGCCGAGTGGCGGCGATCATCAAAGAGTGAGGCGGCAAACATCAAAGCCTTTGATGTTGGCCACCTCACTGGCGGGGCAACGACAAATTATAGCTTCTCAAATGTTCTACACTAGACGATTCTAGATCATTCCCTCATTTTGCCTATATAAGCGGGTGGATGGCCCGAACTTTAGTTCAGTTCTATTTGAGCTACCGAGGTGATAACTTCGACAAACGATATCCTAGCGAACTGCTAGTGCCGTTCATTTGCGTTGTGACTTTGTGTGCATCTTGAGTGCTTACTAATTATATTTTGTTATTAAGTTTATCGAACGAAAAGTAAACGACAATGATGTCTGGTGGAAATAAACGAAAAGTAGATGCAGAGGGTCGCCAGTTTCAAGAAAAATGGACTGAAGAATTCTTTTTTATCTTGCACAATGGTAAGCCTATTTGTTTGCTGTGTAATGACCATCACCATTTCAGTGATGAAAGAATTCAATATAAAGAGGCATTACTCAACTAAGCATCCTATGCTGCACTCACTGACAGGACAAATAAGAAAAGACAAAATCCAGAAGCTTACCGCAAATTTGAAAAAACAGCAGCAAATGTTTCATAAACAAAGAACACAACTTCATAATGTTGTGAAAGCTAGTTTTATAGTTAGTTCAAAATTGGCAAAGTCATTAAAACCATTTGCCTAAGGAGAATTTATCAAGGAGTGTATGTTAGAAGTTTGCAGTGTTTTGTGTCCTAGAAAAGAAAAATGAATTTGAAAAAATTAGTTTGTCAAGACGAACTATTGCCCGACGTATAGAAATGATGGCTAATGATATAAAAACAACTTTGGCTGACCGTATGGCTGATTTTGAATCATTTTCCATAGCATTAGACGAGAGCACCGATTTGTCTGACACAGCTCAACTGGCTATATTTATTCGAGGTGTTGATAAAGAGTTCACTGTTACTGAGGAATTGCTTGCTTTACAGCCGCTAAAAGAACCACTACAGGAGAGGACATTTTTAATGAAGTTGAAAAGGTATTCACAAGTTTTGGTTTGCCATGGTCAAATTAGTTGGTGTGTGCGCAGATGGTGCACCCTTCTATGGTCGGCTTACGTAAAGGTTTCATCGGAATTTTGTATGAAAAAGCAACTGAATTAAATGTGCAAAAAGATGATTTGATAGTCCTTCATTGCATTATCCACCAACAGAATTTGTGTTCCAAGTCTATTCGACTCCAGAATGTTATGAATGTGGTAGTAAAAACCATCAATTTTATTCGATCCCGAGGGCTTTACCATCGTCAGTTCAAGGTGTTTTTGGATGAAATATCAGCCGAATATGACGACGTAACATATTATTGTGAAGTCAGATGGTTAAGCAAAAGAAAAATGCTGAAACGGTTTTACGAGCTTAGAAATGAGATAGCAGATTTTATGCAAATAAAAGATAAACCACTATCTGAATTGAGTGACCCAAAATGGATATGTGCATTTCTGTTCGACCTTACAAGCCATTTGAATGATTTGAATTTGAAACTTCAAAAACAAGGACAGTTAGTAAATGATTTGTATAGCCGTTTGAAAGCGTTTCAAAACAAAATCCGCTTGTGGGAGGCACAGTTGCTGTCTGGTAACAATTACCATTTCACCACGCTCTCTGGCGTATGAAAATACTGCTTATGCTCAATATGCTGAAGAACTCAAGTTACTGTGGAGCAATATTTTCGAACAGAATTTAGCGATTTAAAAAACATGGAAGACAGTTTCAATTTATTAGCTACTCCAACAAAAAGTAATGAACAAAATCCTCCAATACACTTACAAATGGAGTTGATCGAGCTTCAAGAAAACTCACTCCTAAAATCTAAATTTGAAGACGTGGAGTTGTGCGATTTCTACGAAAAAATACCTCGAAAAAGACCATTTTCCGGAGCTTAGAAAATTCGCAAGAAGATTGATTTGCGGTTGGCAGTACTTATAAATGCGAACAGTTCTTTTCAATGATGAAAGTTAATAAATCAAACATCGTACAAGGCTGAACTGACGATAATTTGGAAATTCTTTACGTCTTTGTATCAGTGGATTTCATCCAAACATCGATGGATTAGTTTCCCAAATTCAAGCTCAAGGGTCTCATTGATTTCGTTGTCGCTATTTAACTTTCGTAGTTTGTAATAATTCCAAATGTCACGATTTAATTATAATGTTGTACCTATTTTTTTCATTTCATTTTCTTATTTTAATAAATTGCATTATAATAACATTGTCGTATTGTTTCATGTCTGATATCTATCGCTAAAAATTATGAACACTACTTTAAAATGTACCACTTTTAAACGTGGCACGCGAACGTATTTGCATACTAAAGTTTGGTCCACAACATGTCAAAGATTGCCCATACTTGTGCTAGAATTTAACCGTAAAATTGACAAAAATACTCCAAACTGTGGCACTGGTTATACTGCGAACTTTTCCTAGACCCCTCATCACAAACTGCACTGAACTGAAAGTACGTTTCAATAGCAAAACTATCATCATCAGCAGAAACACTGAACTGAATAACTACACTAAAACTACCCTATTTTATACCTAAAAAAGGTCATGGTACAATGATCATGGCTGACTGCCGTCATGCTTAACTAGTCACTAATCCTAACTCCATCTGATGAGACTGTGGCCGACTGTGACTAACTTGACTAACTAACTATCTAACTAACTAACTAACTGACTAACTAATTAACTAACTAAATAACTAACTAACTAATATACCGTCCACTAAACTAAACTAAGTGAAATTCTATGAAATAAAAATTAAAAACCATTTATTCGCAAATGTTACTATAAATAAAAACATCGTAAAAAATCGGGAGAGTGGGGGATATACAATAATATAAAAATGGAGAAGATGAGAAAGTACACAAATGGCCTTAGTTTTATCTTGGGTATCTTAAATAGTAACAATAATTGGTAGGTAATCGCGGATATTCGGCTGCTAAGCACAGGAAGTCGACTTTCAATTCGAATAACCCCCTGATACGCTTCCCAGGGGGCAACCTTATGGTGTCTTCCCAATTTTGATGGTGTTCCTCGTAGAATTCTATTATTTTGCAAGGGGCCAGTTGTATGGGACATCTGAGTTCGACTGAGATATCCAGACCTGTCAAAAAAATAATTTATCGACGATTTCGAGGGGTGATTACGCCCCCTAAAACACCCAGAGACTCACCCAGGAAGGGAATATCAATCACTTCATCACCAACACTTTGCGTGGTATCATTAACTTCGAATTTGTTAAGATACGCTCCTGAAAAGACGCGCGTTACATTGTTGCTACTGTTGCTAGGGAAAATTACCTTCATTCATGACACCGTAATAAAAAAATTTCTCTCCCACTTCACCGTATCCAGTGTAGACGCTGTTGATGGGTTTCCTAATTCGTGAGGTCGGTTTAGTCCTAATCATGGTCTCCCGTTTGTATTGATTGTATTCCATAGTCATCTCCGAATGACTGATGACGATTCTGCGCAACCTCATGTACATAACTCTTTGCTCTTCGTTCCACAGCTTCGATTTCTCTTCGGGTATATCGAAAGCGACGAACCACGAGTTGGTGAAGGAATATTTCAACTTCAAATGCTAAAGTTTTGACTCGGAAGTATTAGAGCGGTGCAGCCTACCTTCAACATCAATGTGTTCCCTATTAACTTTTGACTTAGTACTTTTCTGTCGACGTCAGTGGCGCTATCTAGGATATCAAGGATCTTAGAGCCACTGCAGAGTGGTGTGGTATTCTTGGTCATTTCAGAAACTCTGTCGAAGTATAGTGCGAAGGCTTTGGAACTCGAGCAGATTTCTTTGACCTCCTTCGACAAGGCCTTGAAAATGTGAATTTTTGGTCATATAGTAATACATGTGTATAAATTGTGGCAAAAACTACACATGTCTTCGTTCGGTTCTACATAAAAAAAATTAATATTAAAATGGCGGCCCATGCTTCCTTTGTTTTCACGGAGTTTTTGAAGTTCAGACGACTAGTACTGAGAACGAAGCTTTCATTATCATTCATGGCAGATCGTTCATTTCATCATACGACTTTAAGCAGCGTATTTCATTCATTGTATGAATGAAGAGCTTGTGCATGAAGTAGATCTTTTACACTGCTTTCAAGAGTATAAACGTGTAGCAACGTGTTTTTATGCAAACAATTTACTTTTAGGGAAAGAATAGATTATCAATGTTATTTGTTTAAAAATATAACTCATTATAAAAGCCATGCCGTGCAGATAAAAGTCAGCAATACCGTGCTTGCTCCTGCCTTTAACGAAATATATCCGTCTCCCTTGTGAAAACAACCTTGGGCATTCGTTTCATTCATTATCTGACTTTGCGTTGACTTCGTAAATTTCAATAATAAAAGGAGTTAATTTTGCAACTTTCACTTATGATCGTCGGCTAACAGTTTTTGAATGGAAAATCTACTAACCTTGAGCATTCGCTTCATTCGTTCTCTGGCTTCGCGTGAAAAAATGTTAAAAATAAAAAAAAATGTTAAAAAATGGGGTACAAAGTTTGGAGAAAATTTTTAAAAAAATACAAAAAATAGAAAAATATACAACTGCATAAAAGAGATAAAAATAATTTTTTTAATGAAAAAACGAATAAAAAACGTAAAAGAAATTGTGGGTTGTGTATTGTATACCTCGCTTTTATTTAAAAAAAAGTGGAATATTTGAAAAGGCGATGGAAATATTGTAAAAAAAAATATTAAAATCTTAAAAAAGGGGGCGCAGAGTTTGAAATTGTTTTAAAAAATACTAAAAAGTTTTAAAAATGGAAAAAGGAATAAAAAAAGTAAAAGAAAATGTGGTTTGTGTACTGTATACCTCGCTTTTATTAAAAAAAAGAGAAGTATTTGAAAAGGTGATGGAAATATTGTAAAAAAATAAGCAAATAAAAAAATGTTAAAAATTATCAAAAAAAAAAGTTAAAATAGGGGTGCAAAGTTTGGAGAATTTTTTTTTAAAAATACTAAAAAGTTTTAACAATGAAGAAAGGCAAAAAAAGTGATTTGTGTACTGTATACCTCGTTTTTATTAAAACAAGTGAAGTATTTGAAAATGTGATGGAAATATTGTAAAAATATAAACAAATAAAAAAATGTTAAAAATAATCAAAAAATCTTAAAAAAGGGGGTGCAAAGTTTGAAATTGTTTTAAAAAATACTAAAAAGTTTTAAAAATGGAAAAAGGAATAAAAAAAGTAAAAAAAATGTGATTTGTGTGCTGTATACCTCGCTTTTATTAAAAAAAGAGAAGTATTTGAAAATGTGATGGAAATATTGTAAAAAAATAAACAATAAAATAAATGTTAAAAATAATCCACAAAATCTTAAAAAGGGGGTCCAAAGTTTGGAGAATTTTTTTAAAAATACTAAAAGGTTTTAAAAATGGAAAAAGGAATAAAAAAATTAAAAAAGTGGTTTGTGTACTGTATACCTCGCTTTTATTGATAAAGAGAAATAGTTGAAAAAGTGAAGGGAATATTGTAAAAAAATAAACAAATAAAAAATGTTAAAAATAATCAAAAAAATGTTAAAACAGAAAGTACAAAGTTTGTTGAATTTTTTTAAAGAAACACTAACAAGTTTTAACAATGGAAAAAACAACTGCAGAAAAGAGATAAAAACGGATTTTTTAATTTTGAGAAATTGAAAAAAGAATAAAAAAAAGTAAAAGAAATTGTGGTTTGTGTACTCTATACCTCGCTTTTATTAAACAAAGTGAAATATTTGAAAAAGCGATGGAATAATTGTAAAAAAACAAGTGGAAAGATGTTAAAAATAATCAAATAAAAAAGTAAGATATCAATTTAAAAAAAAAATGCGAAAAAGTTTAAAAAATAAACATTTACAAGGAAGAGTAGAAAAAGTTTTTTTTTTAAATGAGAAAATGGAAAAATTTGAAACAAAAATACAAAATTTTAAAAATAAATGGAAAAATATTAAAAAAAAAGTTAAAAAAAAAAAAAACATCAGGTTAGACGGCTACAACAACAAAAAAATACGCAGTACTAAAAAAAAAAAAAGGTTTCTGAACACATACGAAGCTTGATACGACATTTTAACATTAAGTTTTCGGTTTAGAACCGAACGAAACATGTAGTAGCAGCTATGTTTAACTTTTGCCACAATTAATACACATCATCAAGTTAAAACTTACATAATCCCTGGCTATTCCAGGCGAGTAAATCGTGTGTGGCTCCGTTATGAATTGCCTTATCACTGTATCGTAAAGATCTAATATACTACCGGCGTACATGCAAAGATTCGATATGGGTTTCCGGAAATATAGGTACCTCCAAAGGGTGCTTTTGATGATGGAATGCTGGAAAAAAAAGCCTCGGGTTAAGTTCCGAAGAGTTATGATCAAATTTTTTGGCGTTCGCTTACGTAAAACATCAACAATTCTAAACTACCTAGCATCTTGCACATGCAACGCATCTCCATATCATCGTGCGTGTGGTGTATCGAATCCACTATCATCGTCTTCAATCTTTTCAGCCGTTTGAAGAGCTGTTTGAAGTTGCCGTTCAATATAGATTGAGCCACTATTCTGAATCTATGATTCACCAATCTGACACTTTCAGCTGTGGGAAAATTGAATCGTTGAGGCATTCATATGTGTGTAGAGGATATGTAAAGATAAAAATGAACCTAATTCCTCGTTCGATAGAAATGAGAAGATCTTATACAAGATCTCGGTGGGTAAATGCATGATTGGATTCTTCCTGCGATAAGGCCTTCTGTTGACATAGGGAGATCTTCTCGTTGATCCTTTGTTATACGAGAGCCGTGGTCGTTTCCGTAGCATGTAGGTGGTCCCTTGTTTAGGGTCATCTTCTTTTAGATTGTCGACTTCTTCCTGGATCGTAAAGTCCCTTTCCATTTTAAAATCTGCGACAGAAATTGCGCCAATACACGGTGATGTCAATTAGAGAATAACTTGACCCACTTACCGTGGTTATTCTAAAATACTCTCGCTAAAAGCCATAGTTTTTTTTTGTTAAAATCGATACTGGTTAAAAATAAATAAAATTTTGTGTTTCGGTTTGTCAAGGGAATGTCAAAACGTTGACAGGGGTTTAAACTACTAGATTTTCCAATTGCGATAGCAAATACTTTTAAAACACTCCATTACAAAACTTCACTCATATGCTGGAGCATACTACCTTCGCCTTCTTCTTCTTCTTTAAGTCAGAGTGGGCACCTTAGCCCAGGCACTTGAGCTAGGTGCTCATTGTACCGTCCCTATTAAATCTTTTGCTTCCACTCGAGCAGCTTGGTGTTCTCTATAAAGCCCAGTATCTTGCCAAGTGGGAACTTGAAAACCCTCGAGGGCTCCAATAGATCCTTCCCAAAATATTTCTGCCTGACTACTTTCAATTCCTCACATGTGCAGACTACATGTAAACTCGTTTCCTTCTGCACCACGGTTCACTTAGTCGACCTGTGTTGTATAGATGCTTTTTTCAGGGGACAGTGTCCAGTTACCAGCCCAGTAATGGTTTTAGCTTCCATCTTGCTGCGTCTGAGTAGGTTATCAGAGAATCTATTAGCGCTTTAATATGGAGTTGACCTTCAATCGACTTCCATTTCTTTGTACTTTCTTTATCTAACCAGGTCCAAATCTCCCTTTTAGCAGAGTCTTTAGTAATCCTACATACGGGGTTTGGACCTATGAAGTGTCTTTTAGAGCCATCCTTGGCTAGTTCGTCGGCTATTATATTGCCCTTTATATCCTCATGTCCCGGCACCCAAATCAGAGACACCATGTAGTCTTGTGCCAGTGTTATGAGGGATTGTTTGTAGTCTCTAACTAGTTTTGGCTTCGTTACAGAGTTCGACTCTACCTTGATAGCAGCTTGGCTGTCAGCCATTATACTTATTTTCCTCCTCATGTAGTCCCCCTTTGCAAACATTTCTGCACAGGCTGCAAGAGCGAATACCTCTGTCTGGAAGACCGTTGCATGCTTCCCCAAGGCTTATGGATATACTTTGATTACGGCTGGGCCCACAAACACCGGCTTCTGTACTCTGGCTGGATTTGGATTTGTCCGTGAACCAGTCATCAAGAGCAGTGATCTCACTACGTGCCTGGTCTCTGTTCGGTATGAGAATTTCACCTTTTCAGTGAAAATAATTTCGGGTCCCATACTGTCTGTGGGCATTTTCAGCAATGGTCCGTCCAGCATCGTGCCCATAGTATCAGTATGCCCTCCGACCCTAAAGCTGGGATGCCACAAGTTGTTAGCTTTCAGTCTAAGGATTGCATTCATAGCCTACGCCTTCACATAAAGCTCCAGCAGGAGTTGGCCCACAATGGTCTCCAAAGAAGCGGTTCCTGTGCTGTTATTGCACCAATGATTGCTTGTCTCTGAACAGCGGTTAGCAGCTTCACTGTGAAGGACACTTCTGTTCTTCTCCATCAGACTACTACTCCGTATGTTATCGCTGGTCTTATCACAGCAGTATATAGCCAATGGATCACCCTCGGCTTTAATCCCCAGGTTTTACCAGCAACTCTCCTGCAGTGCCACAATAGTTGCATAATCCTGGCATAAGTGTTTTTTATGGCTCAGTTTCGCATCGAGGGTAATACTTTACTTCTTTAGTTAATTGTAGCTCCTGCCCAAACTGTCTATTGCCGCTTAGGTCATTGAGCTTCCTCATGTTGGTGAAAGCAACCAACTTTGTTTTTGTGGATTAATTGAAAGTCCTTGCGAAAGGCATCATTCCTCCACCATTCGCAGTGCGTTACGTATGCGTAACTACGTTAAAATAATTATTACTATCACCAGCAGTGAAGAACTATGTTCCTTCTTTGTTGTTGTGGGAGCTGTCTGACATGAAATCTCCGAAACACTGGAGCCCTTGGCTTTTTGTATTTAGTCTGCCATTTCTTTTAGCCATTAAATTTAATCAATCATTCCAATATCCCGGCACTCTCTACTAATCTGATCATCAGCTGGTTAAACGAAGTTAATTTCTGGGTTCATTTTTAACTTACAAAAAATTGTCTTTTTGTGTCCAGAACCTCGCAACCATCACACAGAATGTGATAAGCGTTCTCTGTCATCTCATTATACAGTCTGCAGCTGGTATCTCCAGTCTTGATCCCAATCTTTTATTTTCTGTAAAAATACCGATAAATACACGTACAAACACAGCACGAATGAATCCCATTATTTGGCATCTAGTTCGGCTTCAATTTCAGACGGTTTGTAGGTCTCCGCGCGGAGCTAGCAGTAGAGGAGGTGATCGGACTATACGAAAAAATTACATTCAAGTAGGGCCAAGCGTATCTTGGTCCGCTGTCCCTTGGTTGATCAAGTAACGCAGTAGTTAGCATATGCATTCCTACACGCGTCGTCGGTATACGTCAGTGCTCGGCACTGTGGGGGAAGGGTCTCCCACTATCACGGTAGACAAGCGTGTGAGTCAGAGGGCCGTCGAAGATCGGCTATAGAAAGTAGAAACATATGTAGATGGTTTAGACAATTCCCCGCAATAAAAATTGTATTTAAGAATATTTAATATTTATTAATTATAGTAATAAAGTGTAGTATTATTCTAAGCTTACATCGCGCGCAAATTAATTAAGTATTATGTAGACTGTTTCAAAATGAATTACATCTAGGCGCTCATGAATTTCTCCTACAAATTATGATATTCCGCTTTCTTGAAATGGGGGCATAGATTAAATAGTATATAGGTTATCCACCTGTCACTGTCAAAATTTATCGTCGAGCGATGTGTCATGAAATTAATAACAAATGCAATTGGATTATTCATTTATAAGGTAACTTTAAAGATTGGATATTGTAGAGGTCCGTTGTTGGAAATATAAAACACAATGAAAAGCTTTAATATAGTATATTTCATGTATATTTAGTAGAACACTTATAACAAGACGTGAACAAGACCGCCACTGACAAACAACGTGTATAAATACTATATATATATAATCTTATAATGTTCGTGGTACTTGCTAGAACTATACTGGTATAAATGGCGCTAAAGTTGCAAATCGTTATTTTAACAGATATTAATCAAACAAGTAAGGTAAATAACTTATTTGTAGAAATTTTATTTAGTTATAATTTACAAGAAGGGTTCAAAATCTTGCTGGAAGAAACCGCCATTGCTTTCGTCCTATTGCAATTGATTTAAAAATGGTATTAATAACTGTTTTCGGTATCGTTGGCTATTAATAAAATAATTACTTATCATAAAAGGTAAGCGGCTTATTATGCAAGTACTATAGTTACTCAATACCTACTGAGATGTAATTCATTTTGAAGAACAAAGGAATATAAGTCTTAATGTTGTTTAAAAGGAATTGTATTATTCGGAGTTTTTGCGTGTATACATCAATAAAAGCCGATAAACACAAACCTATTCTTATAGAGAGATTATAAAGGAAAGTATTTTACCTGTTCGAATTGGTATATTGACCAAAACGATCCTTGAAATAATAATGGAGGATTATCGCGGTTGATGTAAACAATTTTTACTTTCAATTCTTTTGCAATCTTTCTTAAGTGCGATGTCTAAAATAAAATCTAATTTCTGTAAGCGCTTCTTATAGCGGTTTTAATATTATCCATCAAGTTTGAGCATTTCTGCTGCAAATGTTGTATTTTTTCTTTGTTCAAGAACGATATCGCTACCAGGCCAATCTACACGGCATTGTTGAGGAACCAACACGGTTATCTGCGCCACCATACTTACCATCAAAGTCATCGAGGTCCAAGATCAGCCCCACAGTGACATTCGCCCATTTATACCAACAACATGGCGTTTAATACGATCACAGCCAGGAGAGTAATTCAAGTCAATTAATGAAGATCTTTTTTTAATGTTCATATAGGGTATAAATAAATATATATGAAAAAAAAAACACTATACAGGGTGTTTCAGATCATTCGATCGCTATTTTTTTTCTTACAATCCATTGCAACTAGATTAATTAGAAGCGACAAAAAATTTAGAGAGGGTGGGATGGTACACTTTATCGTGCCCTGTGCTTTACGTCAAAATGTAATGGGCCGTTAATTTGCTTATGAATATTGTTCTACAACCGCTCTCCAGCCGAACGGCACGTCCATTCACTTTGGACTTCTTCGTTCGTTTGCGTACACTAAACGTGCTTTCCTCGATTGTACGCCAATCAGGGACGTTGTGCTGTCCTAGTGATCGCGGCAAACTTCTTTATTTGTCCCTTCCTTCCTTGACTCCGCTTACGTGACCGCATACACACACGGACATCGATTAAATAGAACTAAAAATAGAATGAAATCGGAATATCTTTTATTTAATACAATCTAACATTTCTTTATACAGGCGGATTCATGGAACCCGTCCATTAAAAGTTCTTAAATTTGCAATGATATTTCGACTTTGAAACTTTGGGGTTAAACGCAATTAGATATGATGATATTTAAAAAAAAATATTTTTATCACACTTCCGATTACATCGACCATGGCCAACTTTGATATTATACCTATAAGAAACCTATATATTTTTAGTGCATTTTTAGGTTCTACTAGGCACGTTAAAACCAATTTTAAAAAGCATTTTCTTCCCTGTCGGTTACCGTTTTAAAGTTATTTTATTCAAAAACGTATGATCTATACATATGTATATAAATTTAGTAACCAGAAAGTATTCTAATATAACAATATTAGATTTGCACATTCTAAACTAGAACATATTAAAAAAAGTAATAATGACGTACTGGATGTGATGGTATAGTGAAAATCTCTGCAATTGCGATAAATAACATCTAGTTACAGCATCCACTATGTGATAAATTGAAAATTTAGGATCGAATAATACTCACTCCCTGATTCTTCATTAAGTTTACAGAGATTAGTGTAGTACCATGGTTAGTGTATTAGCAAAGAGTAATAGAGTTGATATTTTTAACATAAAAGTCACAGAAGTGCACCTGGAAACACCAAATGAAGGCCTACATTTATTACACGAAGAAATAACAGCTTTTTAATATTAAACCAACTAGTTCCCAACGCTCCAATATTCAACATCAAACACTTTAAGCCGTCAGCAAACGTCAGTTTTTTCACAGGTAGTATCGCTAGCAAGCTCACCAATTTAAATTAATAGAAGGGGTCCTAAATTCGAACCTTGGGGACACCTAATGTAGGATTTGTACGGGAAATTAGGATTTTTGACTGAGTGTTTAGAGAATTAAGGAAATAAACAAGCTTGCCTGTTAAAATAGAATTATTTTGGCGATTGTCAAGTGTACAATTACAATGGGCAAGTTACACACATTCCTTATTTTATCAATGAATCTAAATGTATTCAAATAATCTTTTGACTTCATTAAGGCAGGAAAGGACTTCACCCCAAAACCTGCAGTCGAGTTCCAGTATAACGAAACGTTTCCGGAAGTTAAGATGGAGTTTTGTCGTTGACTTTTTTGTCTCATTAGTCTAAATGAAATAGATCACAAAAAAAAGAAAAAAAACACCCTGTATTTATTTTGTTTATCAATATCTTTCAAGGTTTCAATGACATTTAAGAAAATAATTAAAGTTTAAATAATGTTTTACACCATAAAAGTTATTTGACAAAGGAATTTTACAATTTTTTTTTATAAAATCTTTTATGAAACACCCTGTATTTATTTTGTTTATCAATATCTTTCAAGGTTTCAATGACATTTAAGAAAATAATTAAAGTTTAAATAATGTTTTACACCATAAAAGTTATTTGACAAAGGAATTATACAATTTTTTTTATAAAATCTTTTATGAAACACCCTGTATTTATTTTCTTTATCAATATCTTTCAAGGTTTCAATGACATTTAAGAAAATAATTAAAGTTGAAATAATGTTTTACACCATAAAAGTTATTTGACAAAGGAACTTTACAATTTTTTTTTTATAAAATCTTTTATGAAACACGCCGTATTTATTTTGTTTATCAATATCTTTCAAGGTTTCAATGACATTTAAGAAAATAATTAAAGTTTAAATAATGTTTTACACCATAAAAGTTATTTGACAAAGGAATTATACAATTTTTTTATAAAATCTTTTATGAAACACCCTGTATTTATTTTGTTTATCAATATCTTTCAAGCTTCATTGAAACCTTTAAGAAAATAATTAAAGTTTAAATAACGTTTTGCATCATAAAAGTTATTTGACAAAGGAATTATACAATTTTTTTTATAAAATCTTTTATGAAACACCCTGTATTTATTTTATTTATCAATATCTTTCAAGGTTTCAATGAAATTTAAGAAAATAATTAAAGTTTAAATAATGTTTTACACCATAAAAGTTATTTGACAAAGGAATTATACATTTTTTTATAATTTTTTTTATGAAACACCCTGTATTTATTTTGTTTATCAATATATTTCAAGGTTTCAACGACATTTAAGAAAATAATTAAAGTTTAAATAATGTTTTACACCATAAAAGTTATTCGACAAAGGAATTTTACAATTTTTTTTTATAAAATCTTTTATGAAACATCCTGTATTTATTTTGTTTATCAATATCTTTCAAGGTTTCAATGACATTTAAGAAAATAATTAAAGTTTAAATAATGTTTCACACTATAGAAGTTATTTGACAAAGGAATTTTACAATTCTTTTTTATAAAATCTTTTATGAAAGTTAAGATCTTTGTCAAGATCTAAGATCTGTTCAGTAAACACGAGCCATCGAGAAAAATCAGAATAAGAGTGTAGAGTCGTCGTCATTCATCGTGCCCAAAAACCATTGACAATAAATAATAAAACAATAAATAGTCAATGGGTAACAGCTCTGGCACACCATAAAACTTATATGGATATTTTTGTAGATCTTCTTTAAGGATTGTATGGCATATGTTCCATATGAAAGTTGTGTTTGCCGTGAAATCTTACGAATAGATTTCTTAAGCGATTGAGTTATTTACCCTTCAACAATAGCTATATTTTCAACTGTCTGTTTTAATGGTCTACCACTTTCTGGTTTTCAGGACACGAACTCTGTTTCACGAACTTTCGCCACAGATTCTTGTATCAATTGCTGCAAACAGTAGGTACAACACTTCTCCACATTCTAATTTTACACCGTTTCTAAAGTATGATTCGATAATAAAAATTTATGATTTATTGAAAACATTTTTAAGTGTCAATAAATCAATCCTTAACACATGATAGTTGTATTTTATTTGTTGATAAATTTAATTAATCATGCTATATAAATTATGTGGTAGTGGCTAAAGTACCAATCTAAAACATTTACATTTCATAATCTACTTTAATTATAATTTTTCTCGATGGTTATATATATTTTCACACCTGCTTAGATGTGTTTTTTTTTTATTTATATAAAATATTGTATGTAATGTTACATAAAAATATATGTTGATGTTTATAAATTAGTATTATTTTAATAAATAAGAAGAATAAACTTTCATCAAACACCCAGAAAACTTTATCCCAACGTATTTCAGGCAACCGTAGGTTATGAACACGCTGAATACCCTTCCTTCTTACAGTCTTACCTCCCACCACCGGCACTCCACTTCATGAGAATATAAACATACTTACCGTATTACTGAAACGCCAGCTTCCTTGCTTCTCATCGTAACCCGCGTTTCGCTAACAAGTTGTTTCTGAGAACGTGACACACTTTACGACGCGTTAAAAAACTTTAATCACAGTCTAAGGGCG
This sequence comes from Protaetia brevitarsis, assembly GCA_004143645.1. Taxonomy (NCBI): domain Eukaryota; kingdom Metazoa; phylum Arthropoda; class Insecta; order Coleoptera; family Scarabaeidae; genus Protaetia; species Protaetia brevitarsis. The sequence continues at coordinate 1,301,464 of RXPK01000049.1, forward strand.
TCCCTTTCTGAATACCTCATTGATTTTACGAAATCGTCACCTGACTAGCAAGTTCCGCGTTCTAAGCATGCGTCAACACTGCCAAACTGGACTCGTTCGGCAGCGATCGAGCAAACAAGTATATAAATAGCTCACGAAGCGGGAAAAAGCCCGGTTAAAAATGAAAATTGGAGTAGAAAAATCGATAAGGCAGAAGATCCAATCGAAAACACTTATTTAAATTCGAATTTCAAAAATTGCGCGTTCCTATTGGTCAAAATTACGCTGTAGGAGTTTATAGAATCGGAAGAACCAATCAGGAAACACGATTTTAAAATCCTGTTTCGCTATTGGTTAATGTGGCAATATGTCACTGAATGAAACCAATTACAACGCCCTAATTTGGAATACCATTGTTTTCGCTGGATAGTCGTATTAAGTAAGTACATTTAATCAGCTTGTTTTATAAATAAAACAAGCAATATACGAATTGTAATCGTCAATTAATTTAGGACATTATTTACCTTGTAAAGACTTCCGCTTTCAAACTATATAAGCATTTAATTAATTAAAGTAGTACATAAAGCTATCAAAGAGAGCTAGGTTTACCACGCGATTTTTAATTAACTCCATATGCATTTACTTAAAGCATAGAGCGTGGGCTCAAATGTCCTTTATTTTCATTTTTTTAATTATAAATCTCCAGTCAGTACTAAAGATGTAAAATAATGCATCGGTTTCGATATGAACATTAGCTTGATGAATCTAGATCGTTTAATGCTAAGTAGGTACTTTTTATGATGACATTTTTATCTTATCTTCTTAAGACAAAAATGTAACCCATTTCTTTTCAATCCTTTGCTGTTAATATCTGTCTGCTGTATGCATACGCTTGTATGCACTATCAACGGGCAATAAAATTATTTTATTAAAAATATATATGTATACTTATGTATTAATGTCAAGTGGTAAATACAATTTAAAAGTATTTTGTTAAGGTTAGATTCCTTAGTCATGAAATTAGAACATGTTTAATTTTGTCGACGTCAAACTATTGTTGCATTGTTAATTTATACCCATAATTATGCAATGTGTACGCATACTTAAAACAAATAATGATTGTCAATTATTAACCTGAAAAAGTTTCAAATCTTTCAAATTTCTAGTAGACAATGGCCGATTATGATCTATTTAAGGACAATATTCTCAGTTTCATAGCACGTGTGATATACAGGGTGTTTTGAATTAACTTTCGTATTCTTTTGAATGAATATTTCACAGGGTATTAGACAGTTAATTGTTCAACTAATAATGTCGATGTAAGTATGAGGACGTAGGTAGTCAGTACTATAGCAATAATAACAAACAGGTGTTCAAAAATCGATTTTCTATTTGGATATCTTTAAACTACTTAAAGTAATCATTATAGTTTAATGATATCTACGTTGAAGACGTGTCTTTGAACACCCTGTATGTGATTAATAACAGGTTATTTTTGACTGAGTTATTGAATCAGAATTTGCCTAGCCGAATGTAACTCAATTTCCCATTTTTTAGGTCAAATTTTAATTATAAAATAGACTCAAACTTTATTCCCAAGCAACAAACTTTTTATCATAGAATAAAAATTTTCGGAAAATCTTGCTACATAATACATTTGTCAATAGAATATTTATATGTTTCTTTTTTAAGAAAATCGTTGACATTTGACAGCTGTCAGCTGTCAAATTTCTACAATACTCTGAAAGTCGGTGCAATTGAAGAAAGTGAATTTTGTATTTTCTTATAATCTTTTTCTTTTCTTTTATTTATTTCTATGCATTGCATTGATTGCCATAGCAACTCCACAAAAGAAGTTACTAAGAAATTTGTAACAATTCAATATTATTCTTAATAATAAACAACTTTCATACATATATTTTAGATTTCTTTAGATGACAAACTTACAGGCATTATTATACTTATTTTTGTTACACATTGTATAAAACTATTCTTTATTGAAGTTGTTAAAAGAAGTTTTCTTTTGAATTACCAGATATATTAAAAAAAAAATGTTTTTCAAATACTCTTTTATCCGGATGTTTTCAATTAGGGACGCAAGGAAGTAGTTTTTCTGACACTCACCAATAACTAAAATTATATCAGTTTTTTTCTTGCAACGAGTATGCGTTCGTGGTGCTAACAGGATGCATCTCAAATTGACAAATTCAAAAAAAAAAATACCAGTTACCTAGATTAAATTAAGGTAAGGTAATGACAATTTACTTAAACCACCCAAAAAAAAATATCACAGAACCAAATAACGTAAGAAATAGTGGAGATAAGGAGTCCTAATACTGGTTTAAAGATAATAAAAAATTCTATCTATCAACGTAAAGATATACTGGCTATTCCGTTGAAAATAATAAAGTTAACGCAGGAGTAAAATTCACAAAGTCTGCCCTAGATTCTTGAACATCCTGTAGACTACTAGATAACGTTGAATGTCGCATCCAATCAGCCAAAGGATCTGCTATTTACGGTTTTTATTTCACTTCTCTAAATTAATTCGTTTTTAAGATATCTAGACTATTTTTGCAACATTGCATTTTTAAACAAATTGAAATACTTGTGTATCTCCTAAACTATAAAAATTTAGCATAGAGAACCTTAAAATAAAATTAATCTAGTTTTTAGTATACGCTTAAAAATGTGGGTGAAGAAAAACATAACTCTGATACGCTGCTAAGTTTTGGATCACCCTGTAAATTGCATAGATCTAATCCGCTTGTATATACAAAAATGACATATATCCTAACATACAACATCTCAAAAATTGTTTCCATTTGACTACTAGAAACTACGGCGTTATCACTGTTACACCCTTATACAAGTATACATAAAATAAATCTTAATACATTTTTACACCTCAAACATTACATACATATAAAAAAAATTCAAAAGTGATTCTACCTTCAACTGAAAGCCCAACTTCTAAATATGACTGGAAACTGATTAAATGCCGCATCCACATTTCACTTAAACTCACTACATACTCTATTATTAATTCATTCTGATATTGCGAGTAATTATTAAATCCTTTTTTTTATAACCGAAATTGAGTACTATATGTGCAAATAAATTATTAAACGAAGTTCTACCAACATTATTTCTATAACATAATCAGCTGTCATAATGTAAAATCTCTTAATCATATTATTACTAGAATTTTTAAACCTATTTAATTTTCAAATGTAATTTTTCTTAACATAATACATCATTTTCTTCGATTTTAAAACTAGTTTAAACTTAAAACTCACCACTCGCCGTATGATGACAACAACTAACCGAATCTCCGAAAACACCCGATCGTGTCTGATCTTAACGCCGATAGTTTCATTCGCTCGCTTGCATCCAACCCGCTCGACGTTTCAGTTTTCAGTCAGCTGTTCGGTTTGTGTGTGCTAAATGTTTGTTTTCTCCGGTGTTTAGGTGTGCTGAAAGGTGTTTACCTCACTCCTGGATCGTCGGCCGCCCGCAGTTCGCGTCTACCAGAAACTAGCGCGATCATGGCGAACGAGAAACAGAATCGCAACTGTTCGGAACGGCCACCCCTATATTAAGAAGGTATGTATGTAGGTGCCATGTTTCTTCTTGCCGCCCGACTGATGGGGTGTAAATTTTCCGCTATGAGGGTTCCGCCGGCGATATCTGATTGTCTTATTGCGAGGGCTTTTGTAGCGTTTTGTGTTCGGTATCGATTTCCCGTCGTTAAAGCTGGGAACGAACGTGTTGGGGATTTAGATGTGGATGTAAGCCGTATCAAAAGATTTTCCAAATTCAAACAGCGAATATTTATTTTTGTATGTAAGTATACATGCACACGTTCAGCGATTTATCTGCAATCACTTAATCGTGATTTACTCTCAATCACATGATTGGAAAATGTTTTAAGTAAAAGTTAGTGTTTTGACATGTATCTACAGCAGGTTTGGTTTTGTTTTTATTTATTTTATTTTATTTATTAATTTCAATGATGCCACTGGTGTTGAAAATACTGTAAAAGCGAAGGGCTTGTGATATATGTAAGCCTCACTAACACACTTTAATTTTAAGTTGGATACTAGACAGTTTTATGCATTTTTCTAAAATTTCAAAGCTTGATAACTCTTTTTGTTTTATTTGTGGCATATCGCGTTATTACAATAAGCTCTTCGAATATAAAATTTATATACCTACACATAAAGTTTAATTTAAAAAGCATCAAGAAAATAACAAAAAACATAACGAGTATACTAAGGGCCCCCTACGCGGCCATAAAGCTGGGAAATTCTAATATTGATTAAAGCTATTAAAAAAAAATCATCTAGTGCATAACAATAGCCTGTGTTTAAAAACATTTCTTAATTGCGCTTTGAAATAAACAACAGGAGTTTCTTTCAAAGTATGACGTAAAAAGAGTTATGAATGTTTATGCCAATAATTGTGTGTAATTTATGAGATTTAATTGACTTAGCCAGGTCACAGCGATCAAAATCCGGATTGTATTGTATTCACAAGATTGTGAATTCGTAAGGAATTTATATTTTTATTATTATGCACATACGTATATTGGATACCGTTTGAATATACCATGTGATTCAAAATGATTGTCGTAAGAAAAAAAACGGTTTTCCGGTAAAATTTATCTATACTTATCACCAATTTAATGAGCGAAGTTAGCTACATACAAATTTCATACATTAATTGAATTTTCTTGACATTTAGCGACATTGGCGTGCGTGTTGTAGTATCTTTCGATTATTTATCTTATAATTTTTTTCAAATCGTTTATATTTACATCTAATATCACCAACAATAGTATTTCTGAATACTGTAAGAAAATAAGGGAATTTATCTGTGGTAATAGCTCAACATAAAAAAATCAATATTAACATTAAGTGAAATAGTTTATTACATTTTATAATCTTATAGGCTTATCATACACTTCAGCGCAACGAGCTGTCAAAAGAAAGTTACATTTTCATCCCTATAAAATTTCTACGGTACAGGAATTATTACCATTAGATCACGATAGGCGATTGGAATATTGTCATTGGTTTAATAACAATTTAAGGGACGATGACTTGCTAAACAAATCATTTTTCTCGGATGAAGCCTGGTTTTATCTAACAGACTATATCAATTCACAAAACTATTGTATCTGGTCTGCAGAAAATCCACACGAATTTCGAGAGAAACGCAATTGCATCCCGTAAAAGTTGGAGTTTGGTTAGCTATGTCCAGGCAACGAATAATAGGGCCAATTTTCTTCGAGGAAACTGTAACAGCCCAACGTTACCAACAGATGTTGGAATTGTTTATTGCAGAGTTACAAGAAAATGAGCTTGAAGCAGGTTATTTTCAGCACGATAATGCTCCAGCACATACTGCTCGACAAACCTGCCAATATCTTCAACAGTTTTTTGCTGACAGGGTCGTTAGAGCACAAAGATGGCTACCAAGATCACCTGATCTAACCCCATTAGATTACTTCATGTTCGGCTAACTAAAAAATAGGATCGATAGAAACCGCATGCATACCATAGAAGAACTGAGAGATGCAGTTTTGTCACTTAATAATTATACTAATTGTATGTTATAATTTAAAGTAATAAATAAATTTAGTTAAACACCAGTTAGTACTGAATTGTAAAATCATAATTTAGTAAAGTTAAATTAATTACATTTCATTTTTACAAGCAGAAACACCAATCCATTGTCGCTTATTTATGACAGATCCGTTTACTTTCTTATGTTCCAACACTGACTTAGTTCAAACCTTCATTACAAACACGCGGCATATACCTACACCCTGTTACTATCTATAGGAGCGGATTTGACAATCATTTTGAATCTCTGTGTATGTACAAATTGTATATGGTTCGGATACCTATACTTTTAAAATATTCTCTACCAGATTTCATTTATTCATTACGCTAGCATTACATACCATAAAACGTAGTGCTTCTTGTTCCAACGTCTGGGTGAACTTTTAACAGATAACGCTGAATTAATTCCAACGTAAACTGTTTGGGATATTCCATGGTCAAATTGTAAGAGACTTTAAATCATTATCAGTATAATAATTCCAAAATAACCAGAAAATAGAACCACGTGTGATTGAATGCCATGTAGGTTCTGCCTACGTCTGACTTGAACCAGACATTCCAAGTTTACGCATGCGCAGATTGCTTACTTATTTTTAACTGTAATTTTTCAAATTGTAAGAAATTTTAGGCTTTTTTCTAAGTGATATTATATTTTTTTAGTAATATTACAATGTTAGGGATTTTTTTACTAAGAAACAGAAATTTTACCATTAATATTCACCTACAATATTATATTATATTAAATTAATTAATATTAAATTTTCCTTAAATTTTTTATATCAAATGCGGTAAATTATCAAAAAAAAAGTGACCTAAAGTTTTTAGTGCGCGCAGATAGAAATTGTTTTCTATATTTTGGATATATAGGTAACACACTTTTGTCTCTGAATGATTATAACATTTTGAAACGTTGAAACGTGATATATTTATGTAAGATATTTGAACGTTTTTTAAAAAGAATATTATTCTTACGATATTCTCAAAGAACTTACTTATCAATTAGTCCTATGATAAATAAATAATAATATATTCAAAGCAGCTGTACCAATATAAAAAGTTGAAACGCTTATTTTTCGATACTCCCTTGACAAACGTTAAATAACTATTATTTAAATATTTTCCGGTAAGTGATAGACGCATACTATTGCATACATCATTAATCGACGCCAAATAAATGACACACCTTGTATAAAGTTAATTGAAAACGTGCTATACAACAAATGGGAAAGTTTTTAGATTAGCCTAAATTGAAACTGATGATTCAACTAATCGTATGGCTTTGAATATTTTAAACCTGCGGGATTTGATTTATCGATTACGCATTTATCATCATTAACTAGAGTGGCCGGTGTATATACGTAGTTCCAAGTTTCAATCTTTTATTTACGTGATTTTGTTTTGATTTATGTAAATATGACGATCTGCATTGTTTGAAATTGGTTTGTAGCTTTAAATACTATACAGAGCTTTGCAAATTGACTACTTACTTCTTTAAAAGTTATATATCAATATTTACTTCAGTGAAAATCCTCACCAGTGGCGTGCCAAAGATGTTTTATAATAGTGAGATAAGTCTCTTAATTAAATGAAATTGCGTATATTTAATATTTCCAGATTTTTATTATGAAACATAAATATAATTAATCCAGCAATCAGAAAAATTATATTAAATCTAAATTAACTTTTGCATTTTTGTTCAGAATAGGAGAATCTTTAGAAGACGTTTATTAATTTTCATGTAACATCCTCTTTAATTGAAAGTAATGCTGAAAATGCTCTAACACTCAGCTTTTTTTTGACGGCTTGATGGCAAGATCTATATGATGGACTTACAAGAGAATCCCGCAAAATCGTATATGCCAGATTGTAATGAAACGTTGTCAGGTTGTTGACTTCATGGAAGTTCAATATTAAGGGGTGTAATTTGACTTTGAAATTCGATCGAAATTTCGTTTATCCACAATAACTTTTAAACGGTGAGAGATAGAAAAAAAGTTTCAATTGCGGACTTGTAACATGTATGCAGCTCTTTCGACTGTATAGCTATTCGTATACAGGGTGTTACAATAAACGGGGAACGACATTATGTTGTGCTTATTTGATCGAATTTCAAAAATTAATTATAGTCGCTGTATTTATCGTCGAATACTATATACAGAGTGATTTAGATAATTATACAGGGTGTCTACAAAATTATGATTTTTTCACACACACAAATTTTCATTTTTCCTTAAAGACAGGTCACAGTTGGTCAAATATAGAAATGCTTTTTTTCTACGGTGTCGCATATTATGCAAGGAATTCCGCAGGTGTCGTTTCTGGGACCCCTATTGTTGTTAATTTACATAAATGTTTTATGATTATAATTGTATCTCATTTATCTTGGGAATTTAAGGTCCTAAATGTTTTTTTTAAATCATTTGTTATTGTTTTTTACTTGCAACGTTTTGTTGTTCTTTAAGAATATTTTCAATGGCATATGCTGATGTTAGAGGTTGCTAAGGTATGAATTATTATTATTATTTTGACTAAATATTTTTGTTGTTGCAACAATTTAATCTTATAATATAAATATAAATAGGAAAATGATTTACTGTAAGAAATTTCTGGGAGAAATTTTTCAAAGAAAAATTAATCCCAAGGAGGATTTGAACCATGCACCCACCGTTCTCCGGACGGCCGCTCTAACCAATTGAGCTATTTGGACTATGCCGAATTCAAACCTGTGATTGTCGATATATATATTTTTTTCTTTGAAAAATTTCTCCCAGAAATTTGTTATGTACAGTAAATCATTTTCCTGTTTATATTTATATTATATTTATTTCACTGTAGTAACACTTGCATTATTTAGTATATTTGTATTAGTAAGTTTAATCTTAGTTTATTTGAAATAACGAAGCGTTTGGTTGAATTAACTAAGTGTTCCTTGATAAAATATACAGGGTATTCCACGTAACCTGTTCATTAAAAGTTTAGGATGTTCTATTATTTACTTATATTTGAGATTTTGGCACCAGTATCTGTTCGATTGGAACTATAAATGTAAAATACCTTAACCAAAATATCACTTCCGGTTGACCGGAAATGGATGTCAACTTTCTTATTTTAAATAGAATGATATAATTTTTTATTCATTTTTGGATTCTACAACTATAAATGCGTCAGTTTTCATTAGCTATTCCTATAGCTACATGTTGCCGTTTTTGAGTTATTTAAGTTTTTCTTTTTTTTTAGTCATAATCATTGCATCATTCAGAAATTAATATCTCGGTTAATACTGCAAGACCCCAAATTTGCTATGTTATGAATGTAGATATTACTCTAAGAAACGGTAAGCACACTTTACATTCTAACATGCAGGGTGTTCAAAAGTGAGGAACAAAGTGACATATTTTCAAATGCAGAAAACTCTTTTTTTTAAATAGAACACCCTGTATTTTAATTCGAAATTAGGAAGTAAATATCATCCCCTATCACTTTATATCAGCATTCCCTATACCCATCTTTAATAGATTTTGAGATATGAGCGACTTTTTGTTAAACAGACTAAGTAGCCCTATCTTTAAATGTTTGTAGCTGGCTCTGAAATGGATTCACGTCAAATTCATGTATTATTTTTGAATAACCATACAAGAATGTCTGTTCGAATAGTCATTTCTATTAATATTGCGTTGTACGAAAGTGTAATTACAATGATATACATAAACACTTTTGGTTAGTCAATGAATTTGACATTAATCCCATTCAGAGCCAGCTACAAACACGCAAAGATAGGGCTACTTAGTATGTTTAACAAAAAGTCGTACATATCTCAAAATCTATTAAAGATAGGTATAGGGAATGCTGATATAAAGTGATAGGGGATGATATTTACTTCTTAATTCCGAATTAAAATACAGGAAGTTCTATTTAAAAAAAAATGAGTTTTCTGCATTTGAAAATATGTCACTTTGTTCCTCAGTTTTGAACACGCTGTATGTTAGAATGTAAAGTGTGCTTACCGTTTCTTAGAGTTATATCTACATTCATAACATAGCAAATTTGGAGTCTCTACTTGCAATATTAACCGAGATATTAATTTCTCAACGATGCAATGATTATGACTAAAAAAAAAGAAAAACTTAAATAACTCAAAAACGGCAACATGTAGCTATAGGAATAGCTAATGAAAACTGACGTATTTACAGTTGTAGAATCCAAAAATGAATAAAAAATTATATCATTCTATTGAAAATAAGAAAGTTGACATTCATTTCCGGTCAACCGGAAGTGATATTTTGGTTAAGGTATTTTACAGTTATAGTTCCAATCGAACAGATACTGGTGCCAAAACCTCAAATATAAGTAAATAATAAAACATCATAAACTTTTAATGAACCAGTTACGTGGAATACCCTGTATTTTGTTGCTGCAAATAAATCGATCTTTTGTGTACTTTCCATTCAGAGAATATGACATTATAAAATATATAACCTAAAATCAGTATACATAAACAGATAAAGTATACTATTTAACTGAACTGACGTCTTCAGAAAGATAATTTTTATAAACAGAACGTAGAAAACCAAAAGCTTTAATTAATTCTAACGACAATTTCATTGTGAGAGCTACCAGCTATGTTGTTAATTCTAACTTTTGACATTTGTATTTTATCATCAGTTCTAATCTAAAAGATTCACATTATTAAACAGATGCGAATATTTCATTTAAATAATCCTGGGTATTTATATTTACCAGTCAACAAACACTCAAACAATATACCTATTTTATTCGATCGGCTTATTGTAGCGGTTTCAATCCTATAATTCCAAAATACACAGTCTAAAATGACATTGAGCTCTGATATTGAAAAGATATTACACAGATAAATAAAATCTTTACTTCCTCTTTCACATTTATCACCTAAAATTATTTTTTTTTTTATTGGGAATAAATATGGGAAAGTTTTATTCTACCCATCGTCAGTCAGAGTGTAATATTCGCAGACTTTCTCTTAAAACTAATAATAAAATATCATCCCTAATTAAATAGGACATACTGTATACAAAAATTCTTTCTTATTAGCACGAAAAGTATGTTAATACATCAGATTTATAAACTGCTTGCTTAATTATTACCAATTTTATTTGTTTTTAAAACAGTTTTAAAATTAAGAACCGCGCGTGTTGAAAGTATTTTTTTTTTCTTATCTAAAACCAAGAATTCCACAAATTTCGTTATCATTCGGATTTTATGCCACTTTTGTGACTATTTCATTTTTAAATATTTCGCTTAAGTTAATTTCTCCTATATGTAACCTTCATTCATGTCACGTAGAATGGAATTTTTATATTAAAATGTTTACATTCTTGCTGTAATTACAAAATTTTAAACTCCGCACCATGATGAATCAGCTCCGAACATCAAAGTATTTCATAATATTTATGCTAACATATAAGCCATCTGTATGTAGGCTTACGCTTCTCATAATACTTTTTCACTTAATGTTACTTAAATTCTATTTTTGTCTGATGTGTATTGTATAGGTTCTTGTGAAGATCTTTTTTTTTGATATTTGGTGTTCTGTTTAAGAAAATATTTTCTCAGCATATTGTTTGATTGAAATCAGAAAAAAAAAGACGCTTCCTGCACCGAGAGAAAAAAAAAGTGTTGTATTAACTAATAAAATGGTGTATTGAACACTTTTTTCTTTTTCACTATGAGCAATGATATTTTAGTGTTAATGCAATACGTAAAAAAAATGTTAAATTGCGTTAGTTAACTGAATAATAATAAATGTTATAAGAAATAGACTACGCGTGATTCTTTGAACATGTACTTAATTTTCCATTAACAATATCTACCTGCTAATTGAATAATACAACAACATTATCCCAACACAGTTACTTGTTGTAGACACACGAAGTAATAATTGTCTCTATAATTTTATAATATTGGTTTAGCACTATAAAATATTGATTCAAAACTTATATTGTTTCATTTAACCTATCTGTAGTATTCATCGAATGTCTATTTGCATGTAATTCAACACTTTTAGGTGGTTATACGAAAAAGATTTTCTTGTTAGTGGAACCATTTTCGATTTTGCTTAAAATCACGTTACTGATCGGGTGAGTTTTTAATTTCATCGATGGATCCATCGATTACTGTATCATTAATGTATTAAACAGAGATATACTGTAATCGATGGATCTATCGATGAAATTAAAAATCCGCCCGCACATTCAGCAATTAGTCCATTGATAACAACGCATATATATTGCCTAATTAAGAAGACTATAGTAGGTAATAGAAGAAAAACATTTACGGCATTATATACTAAACTTATATTAGCTTAATAACATAACTAAAAACATTATAAAGGTTTTATTCATACATTTGAAAGAAAAGTACAATTTAACGTTTCATAATAAATCATTAATAACAACATTTAACCAAAATTCGTTATCAGCATTTACCGATTTCGTAACACTACCCACCAAATAATCATTATTTTCAACGGAACTGGTTTTATCATATTAATCGATTTACTTAAACAATTAAGAGTCAAAATGATTTTTACGATTACATTTATCACATATTTTACCATAAGCTGGACAACTGTTTTGCGCATGCGTAAAATTACAACGTGTACACCGACCTGTTCTAGAATTGTTCGAATCCGTTACAAACGATCTTATTTGAATTTGCCGGACATCTCTTTCCAATGATCTTCCATCCTTCTGCGGCCCTTGGGTGAAACGTGTCTTCTGTCTTGCTCCTGTATCCGGCTGTCGATCGATGTGTTTTCCAGCGTAATTTCAATATTATTTAAAATTTCTCGTACTTCCTTTCCTATACAGTGTAACAGCGTCGCTGCCTGTATTTCATCTGTTTTCCCACTGCAACCACTCGCGGTAGAATATAATTCCCAATCTTCTTTGAATTGCCTTTTGCTAGATCGCCCCCCATTTTCATCTTCTCGGGTTGAGAAATATTCTCCATTTTGTTTTGTTCCTTTCTGACACGTTTTTTTTTATAATTTGTTGCACTTTTTCTTCATTTCACTGATTTTTTTTTTGTATTTTGTTTGTTTTTTATTCTGTCTGCGCCATGTTATATATATACTGCGCGATGGGTTTTGATTATCTTTATTATTCAATATTAATGTTACAGAAACTTACAAACATAGGTCTCATTGCTACGGAGGTTGGATACTGACTGACTATACGCATGTGCGATCACCTATATGTAATAGTATTAAATATTACATTTCATCAACACCGATAGTAAATATTTAAAGAACACCTTTTTCAAATGTCAAATCGACAATTTGTGGGATTAAACCAACAAGATAAAATATTGTTACACCTGAACACTATAATCTTGGTTAAATTAACTCTAAATGTGCAACAATATAAATATGTTTGTTTCAAATAGGTGCATATGATTCACTTAAATGCAACATGGTTAAATCAATGCTCAAATTCGTGACACTACGAAAAATGTTGAAATAACCATTTCATTTCTCTCAATGTGGTGACATTAAAATGCGAATGTTATGTTCAAGGCGTAGTCTTGAGAATGACTGTATGTCAAAATTAACAAACAATAATAAGGAATGATTAAATAAGAAAAATTCAAACACGAAACGCACGGTTATGCAGAACATATGTCAATTTTGACAGCAAAATTTGAGGAAACGCTGTATTACTAATTTTATTACAATGATGAAGGATGAAAATATTGATTTGCGCATCGCTAAAAGTAGTGTAGGATCAGGACAATCATTCTCCATGTAAATGTACATATGAACGTGTGAATTTTGTGTGTATACATTATTTGTAAACACCATCGAAATGTAGAAGTGCGAATTGAAGTTAATATGGGAATGAATACGTATGTATGCTTTAATTAGACCTCATTATGATATACTGGCTAAAATGGATGCGGTGGTTCCGGTATGGACAAAGTTAATGCTCTTATTATTTATCTAATTGGGCTTCATTTAGATGGAGTATGGACTATAACGTTTATTCAAAAAAAAATATTTGTTTTTGGCCGTCCGTTTCTGAGAATGGACGAGTTCAAGCTGTGTTTATTTTACAGTGTCTTAAATCCTATACAGTGAACCAAAAATGGGTCCCGAAACAATGGAAATAAAACAATTTAGATTAAAACTATCTACAAAAATAAATTATTGTTTATAAATACTAATATAATGCACCCTGGTAACTAAAGAGAACTAAAGTTAATGATAATTCAAATATATATAAAAAATACAAACAGCTGATTAAAATAAAATTTCCATCTAAACAAGAGAATTAGAAATCAGAATTATTGTATAAAATCCTTTGCCGGCAAGTACAAAAGCTTTAACTCTGTGCGGCATCTTTGTCGGGCACCGTAAAGGGTATTTATTATCTTTCGAGACGATAGCTCACTGCGTAGCAGATTACGATGGCATTGCGTTTAAAGTAGATATATTAGAATTATGTACGTCTAGGGATTCGTTTTACCAACCGCGGTCAAAAATACAAATTAAATATATATTTTTTCTTCTGAATTACTTACATTCGGAATGGATTATAAACAATATTCCACTTTTTATATTACCCTCTTCCTTTGTAACGCGACGTCAAGTAATCACACTGTATAACTTCATTTCTATCAGCGATGTTATTTTATATTTAGAGCTGCAATCGAAATCAATCAAATTTTAATCGGGGCATAAGAAAATAAGTTTTCATGTTCTTAGTTTTGATGACTGTCTAATGCTAAGGTTATCGTTAAATAAACTATGTTTACAAACATATAAAATGATGAAATGTTGTACTGTTTAAACAATTTATATAATAATTTTTGGCATGATGTAATTTTGTAGTAATATAATATGATCAATTAAATTTACCTTCTATAGCAAGCCATAATTTTATTTATTCAAAATATCATGTTGGTAGTGACAAATAAAATATATATACAGGGTGTTTCTCAATATATGCGATAAACTTTAAGCGCTAATTCCTGGGATTATTTTGATCATAAAAGTTCATAAGAACATATGTCCAAAATCGCTTAGTTCTAAAGTTGTACAATGTTTAATAGTAAGTTAACATAATTAATGTTTTTATTATAAATTAACAAAATAATTAGTAAAATAAAATTAACTTATACTAACTGTTGAAAATGACCGCCCCCAACTGCAATACAAGCTTCTATCCTCCGTCGTATTGACTGGCGAGTCCGTTCTAAAACATCGGGGGTATTTCGAATTGTTTGAAAAGCTGCGATAATACGATTTCTCAGTTTATCGACATTTTCAATGGGAGTCGTATAAACTAATGATTTAAGGTGACCCCAGAGAAAAAGTCCAAAGAATTTAAGTCTGGAGACTGAGGAGGCCACGGTTGTGGACCTCCCCGTCCTATCCATCGATCTGGATACGTATTGTCCAAAAAACTCGCGAGCAACTAAATTAAAATGCGCTGGACCACCGTCATGCATAAAATACATTTGTAATCTTAATTGCAACGGAACTTCCTCCAGCAGTAGGGGTAGCTCCTCTTCAAGAAAAGAGTTGCGGTATACCTTACCATTTAACCGCATCGGTAAAAAATGTGGACCTATCAAGTGATCTCCAACAATTCCGGCCCACACATTGACAGAGAATTGATGTTGATGACGGGCATTCACTAGTTCGGGCGGATTTTCTTCGGCCCATATGTGATTATTATGAAAATTAATAATCGCGTTTCTATAAGAGAAAGTAGCCTCGTCGGTGAAGAATATTTGAGCCAAATAGTCAGGATTTTGTGCGATTTTGTGTTGCATCCATTGACAAAAAGCCACTCTTTGCGGAAAATCTGCCGGCAAAAGCACCCGTTGAATGTGATATGGATACAATAGTTTGATCTTTCAATATTCTCCAAACTGTGACTTGACTAATGTTTAAAGCAAACGCAATTTTTCTGGTGCTTGTAGTAGGATGTTCCTCAATTTCATTTAGTACCATTTCTTCAACTTGTGGAGTTTTCACTGTAAATGGGTGCCTGTTATCAGTCGTCCGGTTTTTTAAATTTTCCGTTTCACCAAGACGTTGGTGAAGACGGGCAAATATTGAATGATGCGGGATGATACGGTTCGGGTATCGTTCTTCATAAAGACGTCTAGCAGCACGCGAATTTCCATTGGCAAGACCGTAAACGAAATGCATATCACACATCTCAACATTCGTGTAATTCATTTTAGAAAACAGAAACTGGCAATAAACTGAATGAATACTCTGACAACTATTGACAAATATTGAAATGACAAATAAACAATTCTCTCTCAACACAATAGTTTTTGAAGAACCAACTGTGATATTATATCGTGTTAGTCATAGTTCATAATTTATTATTAAACATTCAATAACTTTAAAACCAAACCGTTTTAGACATATACTCATATGAACTTTTATGATCAAAATAACCTC
The DNA here is from genome assembly GCA_004143645.1 of Protaetia brevitarsis. NCBI lineage: Eukaryota > Metazoa > Arthropoda > Insecta > Coleoptera > Scarabaeidae > Protaetia > Protaetia brevitarsis. Next base: position 1,317,529 of record RXPK01000049.1, read on the forward strand.
AGGAATCAGCTCTCGAAGTTTGTCGCATATATTGAGAATCACCCTGTATACTAATATGGATTTGGCCTAGTCGAGCAAAATATGCACAAGTCTCTAGTACTTTAGGTTATACAGGGTGTGACATATATTTTTGAATGGCCCTTAAAATTTTATTTAAAAATTACGGCTTATTTGCCGTATTGTGCAAAATATGATCTAAAAATCTGGACTCTTCTACGTAATACTAACAATAAGTTATATTCAGTTATAGTTATGTAATACACTTTGCTCGTATAATTTCATATTAGGAGTATCTATTATACGACAGCTATAATATTATATAGGTACTTCATCTTCGAGCCCTTTTGGCTTTCCTAGAGATCTCGGGTTTGTTCGGATAAGTTAATTTTTCACTTTTATTGGGTCATAAATAGACTTAATAGCTAATAGATGTAGTAAGGCGCTTACATACTTGGTTCTGTTGGTCGTATTTGCAGTCATTTTAAAGGACTCGTTCAGTTGATATACGGAGGATATTAACTGGGCCATATCTTAACTCACTTTCAAGTTATTATAACGTATGGAATATCATGACTACAAAAAATAATTGGGGTGAAGATTAATGTATGGCCATTGATTCAGCACTGTAGGGGTACAAAAACTACTTTTTTTTTTAATGTAAGGAGTATTAGTTTATAAATTGGACAAATATCGCATTATCTCAAAAATTGTCGTAGATAACACATTAACAATTATAATAATTTGCTAAGCATCAGCGATAAGTCTTAAACTTATACACCTTATACTTCTAACTGTTGTATTCTTATAACTAATTCCCTGATGATGAAACAATAGATAGATTGCGAAAACTCAGAATCTCAATATTTGTGTATTTTGTTTGGACTTTACTGTAGCCGTTATTAGTCCTTCTTTTGTGAAGCTTACGAGTTATAGAGAAACTTCCTTCAACGAAACACCTTTTATATGCAACACAATCTCTCGGGCACAGAGACGTTAGTACTATAAAATCAAGATTTGCCAGATGCAAGACATACACTGAGAAAAATACTTGTCGTAATATCAACAAACCACATTTATTGTGTGAATTTTTGTCAACAGAACGAAATATGTCATTAATTTTCATCGACGGAACGTAATGTGTCATTGTTATGATGAAACATTATTTACAACTCATTGATTAACTAATAACAAGATTCATTAGTGAAATAAATTAGCTTTCAGTATTATAACTAGAGACCTGATTATATACAAAGAAAAAACTGAAATATATGCGCATATATATGCATCGATTTTTGAGAAAATACGCATAAACCTGGAGCATATATGCAAAAAAATTGCGACAATATGCAAAATTTTTACATAAAATAAATAAGAGCAGAAATTTAAACATTAACTTTATTGCACAAAATTTTTTCACAACATATTTCTAAAACAATTTGTAATTAAAAGTTTTTCAAAATTGTGTAAAAGAAAGTTTTGTCTTCTATCAGAATACATATGTTTCGAAATAGAAAAGCTTCTTTCAACATCCACAGATGTAATTGGTGCATTTTTTTTAACTTTGCAATACATTCTAAACTAAAATTAAAGTCGAAATCGTTTACTGTTTCACCTTCCAAATTTTTCTTAACTTTCTTTAATTTCAAATACCCCGCATTTTTATTTATCACTTTTTTTAAAATTTATCGTATATAGAATTACCTATTGTACTCTTAACCTTCTTACATAGCATATCAAATTCGTCTACTATTTCGACTGATTCCGAGAGCGACATCCCTTGCGTTTCTAGTTTACGAATGGAACTTGAAACAAACCTATAATTTGACTTAATGTGCAAAAGGTTTTGTAGCAATTCTGTAGATGTTACTATCTTTTTACAGTTTTCTAGAGCAATGCAGTCAGCAGTGATTTCAAGAATTACATTTTTTATTCCTTCAAAATTATCGGCGAAAAAAATTGCAGCCTCTAACCATGTACCCCATCTCGTAATAATCGGTTCAGGAGGCAACTTAACACCGGGAAGTCGCTCCTTATAAAATTGGATTCGTAAAGGTGCTTTTAAAAATACTTTTTTGACATTGCTAATTAAATCATTAATCAAAGGGAATTCATTCCTAATGTCTTCGGCTACACCATTGAACCCATGAGCTAAACAAGTACTATGAATAATGTTACTATAAAAAGATTTTAAATTTTGGTGCAGCGTAGGACAACATTAGTAACAATTTTTTCACAAGGTATACTTCCAGGTAAAAAGAAATTTGATAAACCTTCTTAAACGAATTGGGCAATTGTCACATTATTTGTTTTTTGAAGTTCTTTACAATAAATTAAATATGATTTACCTACAATATCTTCATGAAGAATTCCTATTAACAAATGGGCAATATAACGGCCACACTTATCCGTACTTTCATCTACCATGATATAAATAAAATTATTCCCTACCAATTGTTGAATTTCTGCTATTGTTTGCTGGTAACAAAATGTGACATAATTTTTTCGTAAGGTACTTTCGTCTGGGTTGCAATATTTTTGCAGAAATGATTTCAAATTAACATTGTTTAATTTTGCTAATGGTATGTCAGACGCAATTAATGCGTTACACAGATCCGTATTATATTCTTCTTGTTCTGAGTTTCGTGAAGTTGATGCTACACATTGACGTATAGATTGCTGCACACATGCGGATCGCTTTAGTTTTTCACATTTTCCGATATGTGATGGAGTTTTAGCGTGTTGATCAATCAGGTATTTTCTCTCAGAAGACACCTACAGCAACAATTGTCATTTTATATCAAAAGTTAAAGAATTTAAAAACAATTGTAGAGCTTTTAGTAAAATTAAACTTACCAGTTTACTGCAGGCTCGACAAAATATTTTGTCGCCATCCTTTACCAGTTCAGGATATGGTTTAATCCATAAAGAAATTTTGTCCGCTATACTCATTGCATGTACGCACAGTATTTAAAAACGTAACACAATTACATGCTGTTTCGCTCAAAGATATTCAATGAATGGATAGTTTATTTGGGAATTAATAATAATAAGACGTATTTACCACATCCGTTCTGCTAGGCGAAATTAAACACGTGCAGTTCTTGGAAAAAAGTATTAGAGAAACCAATGTAAAAGATTTATCGTTCTGAGAATTGTCGGTTGTCGATCTACATTAGGAATTACTAGGAATTTTTATGAATAGAAAGGATAAGAAAAAGCTTAAATATGCAATATATGCAGCTTTTGTAAAAATATGCATAGAAATGCCTAAATATGCAATATATGCAATCACTAATTAGCGCTAATTAACTTCAATTAGTGTAATACGTCTACATGTAGACTATAATTAAAGATATGCAAAAAATAAAATATATGCACTTTGCATATAATCCGGTCTCTAATTATAACTTAGGGTAGGTTTTTGTACAGATTTACAACATTTACAGATACCTCGTTTATCGATTTAGACATTTCGCATAACAAAATAGTCCCAATCGAAATCAGTAGAATATTCAACAGCTCATTCGGGCGCGGGAAGGAAATCAAAAACCCTTCGCCCATGTCGAAGAACACACTCGAAGCCACCCCAATCTCGTCAACTCTGTTGAAGTTTAATGGAGGTCAACAGCGCCCTCTTTGTGTCTAAAGGACCGTCCCCAATCCCACCCGCTAGCTTTGGAGTTTTAGCACCCGTGTAGAACAAGCCGATCGGACGACGTGTCGAGTACCCGAGTAAGGTTTTAAAGTACCACTCGCTCGGTATTATGAATGGACCTGTTTGCCGGATTGCCTGATTTACCATACCGTAACGGAGGGGGGAGAGGAGCGAGGGTGAGTTGAAGAGGCAAGGCGAGGAAGCCCTGGCCTACTTCCAAGATGATTTCCAGGTTGCCAGAACGTCTGGGCGGGTGTACGATTTAATTGGTGTGACGGCGAGATAAACGCAAGAATTTCGTTATATCTAAACGGAGAATTCCAAGTGTTTTAGCCTTGTTTTTAATAATAAAATAAGTTTGCGGTTTGGGAATTTAATATAACGTCTTACCAGGACGATCTTTCAATTTAATATAAATTAATTTGGAGAAAGTTTGCTCCAGTAGTTCAACAGGTTCTCAGGTTTTGTTGATATCACACCCAAAAACAACTTTTGTGAATTTTGTTACGATATGGTGTAGAATCGAAAAAAAAGTTTCAAATTACTACGGATTTACGGGTTTCCAACGTCAAAACAGTTCCGGCCAATAAAAAAATAATTAGCGTTTGTGTCGTTTACGCTAAAATAACGTAACACGTTAAAAACAACAAAATAAGACATGCAGACGTCATCATTACAGTTGGAATGAATTTGCGTATGTGGATCTTTCTATATAAATAATACTTTTGTAAGTAATTGCTCTTAAAATAAAATATATACAGCGTGTCGCACGACGAACGTCAGCGATCTATACAGGGTGATTCTCAATATATGCGACAAACTTTAAGCGCTGATTTCTGGGGTTATTTTGATCATAAAAGTTCATAAGAACATATGTCCAAAATTGCCTAGTTCTAAAGTTGTACTATGTTTAATAGTAAGTTAATATAATTAATGTTTTTATTATGAATTAACAAAAATAATTTGTAAAACAAAATTAACTTATACTAACTGTTGAAAATGACTGCCCCCAACTGCAATACAAGTTTCTATCCTCCGTCGTATTGACTAGCGATTCCGTTCTAAAATGCCAGGGGTATTTCGAATTGTTTGAATATTTGCTGCGATAATACGATTTCTCAGTTCATCGACATTTTCAATGGGAGTCGTATAAACTAATGATTTAAGATGACCCCAGAGAAAAATGTCCAAAGAATTTAAGTCTGGAGATCGAGGAGGCCACGGTAGTGGACCTCCCCGTCCTATTCACCGATCTGGATACGTATTGTCCAAAAACTCGCGAGCAAGTAAATTAAAATGCATTGGAGCACCGTCATGCATAAAATACATTTGTAATGTTAATTGCAACGAAACTTCTTCTAGCAGTAGGGGTAGCTCCTCTTCAAGAAAATTGCGGTATACCTCGCCATTTAACCGCATCGGTAAAAAATGTGGACCTATCAAGTGATCTCCAACAATTCCGGCCCACACATTGACAGAGAATTGATGTTGATGACGGGCATTCACTAGTTCGTGCGGATTTTCTTCGGCCCATATGTGATTATTATGAAAATTAATAATCGCGTTTCTAGAGAAAGTAGCCTCGTCGGTGAAGAATATTTGAGCCAAATAGTCAGGATTTTGTGCGATTTTGTGTTGCATCCATTGACAAATAGCCACTCTTTGTGGAAAATCTGCCGGCAAAAGTGTCTGCACCCGTTGAATGTGATATGGATACAACATCTGATCTGTCAATATTCTCCAAACTGTGGCCTGACTAATGTTTAAAGCAAACGCAATTTTTCTGGTGCTTGTAGTAGGATGTTCCTCAATTTCATTTAGTACCATTTCTTCAACTTGTTGCTCCAAAATTAGGTATATTTCACGGTACAAATAATACGGTATGCTCGTTTCGAATCTCAAAATTCGTCAAGGCCGGTCAGATGACGTCATTAAGGAGCGTATCGAAAACAATAAAATACATGTATGGTAAATAGCAAAATGTTAAAATCCAAATTATTCACAACTACCAATTAATGTAATTCAAATGCAGCTTTGCTTTAAAAAAGCCCGTTTTAAGTTGAAATTTACTTTATCTATCTTGCCGCCATCTAGTAGCGCTCGTGTTTATTTCTACAATTGTAGCGAATTTCATGTGTGTTTACGAAGTGTTTTCGTGGTTTTTCTAGAAAATTGCATCGTGAAAACACCTTAACGCTTTTAAAATATGTTCCGCAACCCTAGCCGGATTTTCTAAACTTACCTTTCGCATTAACAAAACCCTTATGCTCCATTATGCTCCTATGTGACGTAACTTCCATATGCGCGTAAGCATACCGTATTATTTGTACCATGGTATATCTAATAGGTGCATAAACCACGTCAACAGCCCAAAATGCTTAAATGGCCGTGTAAACTATGATATAAACTGACTATCCGTTAAAAATTTGATGGCGTTGTACTCGAATAACGCCCTCTGATGACTGCAGGTATCTCATTGTTAGCTTTTGCCATTCTAATTCGCCATTGGTGTATTTGAATTAGACCATTTATTTAGAAACAAAAATATCGAAAAAGTAGGAAGTTTTGTGTCCAAAATTGCCACAATCTTGTCGTGTACACTTCTCGCAGGAAAAATCGTGACACCAACAATCGAGAAATTTAAAATTTCTTGGGTGTAAATGCAGCTTTAAACAGAAATATAAATGTGTAGAGAAAAAAGGTTTATACACTGAATAAACACATTGGAGTTTCGGTGGCGGCGTTTCCTTTAGAGATACCGAATACGGAAATATTCATGCGAAAAAAATACGTAACAACAAAAAGGCCCCTTGAATAGACGACTTCATTTAGAAATATAGAATATATATTTAACTTATTTGATGTTATGTAGAGATAATTCTTTTTTAAGAAAACATATGGTGATGGGATTTTAAAATTATATTACTTGTTAGTGCTGCTTTGAAGTCACTTAGTTCGATTTATGCGCGCAAGTATAACTTTAGCAAGAGGTAATCAATCAGTCTCCTTAGTTTCGGGAAAGTTTGATTTTCATAGATTTATTGATTACACAACTATTGGTGTATTAACTATTATCGTTGGTTAATATTCCTAAATATTGCATTTCTATCAAGTTTTTATGTATTAAAAAATTGCCAAAAATTATTTTAAGGTTATTTATAAAATTCTTGAAGTAATTAAGTTCGCAAAGAAATTATTTATTTTATTAACCCTGCGTTTATCGTATATTCAAGAAACATATTGCAGCTATGGTCTGTGTAATCCAATGTCGTTCTATTTTCTTGAAATATGGACAACACTTGGTCTCTTTACAAACTGACTTTATGTAGCACAGATTTATTAACAATTATTTACAATATCATTGCATTTACATATATAACAAACATCGTAAGAAAGCATATTGTTCGTCAATCTCAGTTAGTGCTAAAATATTTGTTTTTGGATTTGATTCATTTAATTTTAATATTTTCTCATTTCTACTGCCTGGAGCTGTGCTACAGGCGAAAAGTGTTTCAATAAAATAGAATAAAGATATTGGGTTACACAGGCGATAACTAAGATATATTTCTTGAAAATACAATAAACGGAGAGTTAATACAAAAAAATAATTTCTTTGCGAACTTAATTGCTTTAAATGTTAAAACTGTTTTTTGGTATTTTTTTTAATAGATAGATGAAAACATTAAAGTAATACAATATTTAATAATACTAAACAACAATAAAAATTTTAGAATACTAAACAATAATAATGTAATTAATAAATCTGTAAAAATCACATTGTCCCAAAAGTCAGGAGGCTGATTGACATATTGTCTATTGTTAACGTAAGTAACTAATATCAAAGTAGCACTAACAAGTAATCTAATTTTAAAATCCCATAACGAATGTTTTCTTAAAAAACAATTATCTCTGCATAACATCAAACAAGTTAAATACATACACTGTATTTCTAAATGAAGCCGTCTATTCAAGAAGCCTTTTTGTTGTTATGAATCTTTTTTTGGCATGAATATTTCCGTATTCGGTATTTCTAAAGGAAACGCCGCCACCGAAACTCCGAATTGTTTATTCTACATATAAACCTTTTTCTCTCTTTACATTTATGTGATTTATGGCTTTGATAAGTGGATATATCCTCTAAAAGTTGCATTTACACCCAAGAAATTGAAAGAAGTGTACGTCTCGACACAAACATTGTTGAAAAAAATGTCACAGTTGTGTGAAATTATACAACAAGAGTTTAACCACACTTTTAAAGTATTATTTGCGAAAACAACATATAATAATTAACAAAAATCTGTGATAAGGTTACATAATTGTGCTAATTACTGGCACAATATTTTCTCTACAATATTGTTGTATATTATTCCAGGAGATCTTTTCCGTGTAGAAAAAAAATTGTCTGTATTACAAGCAAAGAGTAATATAATGTATCACTTTTCGCTCTTAATACATCAATTCACAATGAGAACAAAAAGAAATAAAAAGAAAATCAGTGTGCGAAATGAGATTATCTTATTTCAGATTGGCAATAATAAAATTTCTATATTCCCCGGCCGCTAAATTTCCACATATTCTTCGCCAAATCAACCGTCCGAACACGAGAAAAGAAAAAAAGAAAAAAAAGCACAGAGCAGGTGTTTCGTATCATCCAATAAGAGAACTTGGATTTACATAAAATATTAAACAGGGCAGAAACGCAGAAGCGTCGGTACAGCCTCTCCGCTAGCATTAAACGCCCAAACCCGGAAACGTGGGCACACATCTGTCGGTCGACAATGGATCCATTGTTTCCGGTATTACCGGACGAGAGGAAAATTTGCCTACCAAATAAATTGAGGCCCGATCTACCACGCTCGCCTTTATTTAAAATTCCTATAGGCGACCCTGAAAAGAAAAAAAAAACAGTTTATTATCGATTCACTGTTCCGTTTAGACATAACTTTTATCGGTTGTCAACTGGGATAAAGCGTGTTTCAGCTGTGACGTGACGTTCGTTTCTATAATGGGATGTATGTAAGTGACATCTAGTGACAAAATGTGCGAGTTATATATACATTCGATGGGAAAAAAAGTTGGGGAAAAAACCCAATACTATAACCGATTTTTTTAGTACTTTGTTGTAAATATACAGTACCTACTTGTGATATGTTTTGATCGAAATTTCTGCATTTATCGTTCAGACACTATTATAATAATTATACAGAGCATTTCAATTCATTGGTGTATAAATACACAGAGATTCAAAATGATTGTCAAATCCGCTCCTATAGATCGTCACAGGGTGCAGGTATATGCCGTGTGTTTGTAATGAAGGTTTGAACTAAGTCAGTGTTGGAACATAAGAAAGTAAACGGATCTGTCATAAATAAGGAAAACGTAACTTATATTTGAACTCGCATTATATAAACCACTACGGATTGGTATTTCTGCTTGTAAAAATGAAATGTAATTAATTTAACTTTACTAAATTATGATTTTATAATTCAGTACTAACTGGTGTTTAACTAAATTTATTTATTACTTTAAATTATAACATACAATTAGTATAATTATTAAGTGACAAAACTGCATCTCTCAGTTCTTCTTTGGTATGCATGCGGTTCTATAGATCCCTATTTTTTAGATAGCCAAACATGAAGCAATCTAATGGGTTAGATCAGGCGATCTGGTGGTCATCTTGTGCTCTAACGAACCTGTCGGCAAAAACTGTGAAGATATTGGCAGGTTTGTGAGCAGTATGTGCTGGAGCATTATCGTGCTGAAAATAACCTGCTTCAAGCTCATTTTCTTGTAACTCTGCAATAAACAATTCCAACATCTGTTGGTAACGTTGGGCTGTTACAGTTCCTCGAAGAAAATTGGCCCTATTATTCGTTGCCTGGACATAGCTAACCAAACTCCAACTTTTACGGGTGCAATTGCGTTTCTCGAAATTCGTGTGGATTTTCTGCAGATCAGATACCAATAGTTTTGTAAATTGATATAGTCTGTTAGATAAAACCAGGCTTCATCCGAGAAAAAGATTTGTTTAGCAAGTCATCGTCCCTTAAATTGTTATTAAACCAATGACAATACTCTAATCGCCTATCGTGATCTAATGGTAATAATTCCTGTACCGTAGAAACTTTATAGGGATGAAAATGTGACTTCCTTTTGACAGCTCATTGCGCTGAAGTGTATGATAAGCCTATAAAATTATAAAATGTAATAAAATATTTCCCTTAATGTTAATACTGATTTTTTACCTGTTTGTTGAGCTAATTACCACAGATAAATTCCCTTATTTTCTTACAGTATTCAGAAATACTATTGTTGGTGATATTAGATGTAAATATACGCGATTTGAAAAAAATTATAAGATAAATAAACGAAGGATACTACAACACGCACACACATGTCGCTAAATGTCAAGAAAATTCATTTAATGTATGAAATTTGTATGTAGCTAACTTCGCTCATTAAATTGATAATAAATATAGATAATTTTTTCCGGAAAACAGTTTTTTTTCTTACGACAATCATTTTGAATCACATGGTATGTAAGTGACATCTAGTGACGAAATATGCGAGTTATATATACATTCGATGGAAAAAAAAGTTGGGGAAAAACCCAATACTATAACCGATTTTTTTAGTACTTTGTTGTAAATATACAGTACCTACTTGTGATATGTTTTGATCGAAATTTCTGCATTTATCGTTCAGACACTATTATAATAATTATACAGAGCATTTCAATTCATTGGCGTATAAATATAAGACTTATTGCTGATGCTTAGCAAATTCTTACAATTGTTATAGTTCATTTACTATAACAGACGAGTACTACGTGAGTCAGTTTGCTATGACGTCACGACCGTGTTGCAAGTTTTCTGTTCGTCAAAACGTAAACAAACCATTAGGTTATTTAACTGTCAAACACTTTTGACAGGTGAATAAACAAACTCTTCAAAATAACATTTACCGTTAATATAGTGATGATTCTTTTGAAAATCAGGATTTAAAGTATGTTAATCATGATAGCAGTGGAAAAAATAACAAAAAAGCACAAATGAGTACAATAAATTTAATCGGGACCATTATCGCTTAAAGTATTCACAGTAACGATTAGTATGCAAGTTTCTTCTCTATCAAAACCAATCTCTCTGATTTACTACTTCTAAATTTTGTTTCCAATATGTTGTACACCAAGTATGTCAAATTTCCAGACTAATTTAATTCAATCCGCTTTATACAATTGTATGCATCCTCCGATTTGCCATATTTCATCCATCGTTTCATAACAAACTCCCTTTACTTTGAGAACAAATAATATCTACCACAACAATGTGTTTCAACCATAGAAATGTCTTTTTCTTTAAGAGCACTGTTCAAAATGTTTAATGTGTTATGTTAGTCTGAAAAATGTATGTGAAAGCACCACGTCTATAAACAATATTTGTATATACTCACATGTTTTCGTACATGTCATAAATTGTGTTTTCAATAGCACATTGACAATGAGTAGAATAATCAATTTTTACAACATTTATTTCGTATTGTAACGAGCGCCAACTTTACAACTGGCGGTTCCGATAGGCGTCCCTAGATGGCGCTAGCATAGCGGAAGAAGAACTACCTACGACGAATAACAGAGGGCAGCACCGGGTCGAAGATTCGAGAATATTCTCCAGAATCTTCGAGGACATTCTAGAAGGCCCCCGAACAATCTGGAAGTTCGCGCCAGCTATAAATAACGCGTCGGGTTGGCCAGGAGGCAGTCAATCGATACGAGTTCGATAGTGCGGTCGCGATTGAAGTAGTACATGTAATATAAATATCGTTTACATAAATAAAGACATTAGTGGTTAAGTGATATAGTTAATAAGCATTTTTTTTTAATAGATTTTAATTACCGTAATAGTGTTAATAGAATAAGTGAATTTAAATATATCGCCTGTGTGTTTTTCTAAAACCCCGACAACGTTTTAAGAACCGAAAAACGTAACAATTGGTGTCAGTGTGGGTGAACTGGCGATATTTGGTGAATATAAACTGAATTAGTGGACTAATAGTGCGTAATTAGAGACAATGGCGCGAAATACTGTAAATAGTGGACTTGAAAGTGGTAGACCTCAAACGGGAATTAGAAGAAGGATGAAGATACGAGTGGAAGGAAGCCGAGCTTCAGTCGAGATTACGAAGAGCAATAGAAGCAGCTGGTGAAGATCCTGAGACATATTGTTTGAAGTGTCTGGTGGTAATGGCGAACTTCTAAAAGAACTTACAGAAAATTCTAGAAGATTAGAAGAGAAAGTTCTAGAAAATTCTCACAACATAGAAAGAGAAAGTTATGGAAAATTCTCGCAATTTAGAAGAGAAAGTTCTAGAAATTCTCAGAAAAATATGGAAATTCTAGAAAACTGGAAGAAAAGATTGGAAACATGGACGAGAAGAATATAGAAAATTCTAGAAAACTAGAAGAGAAAGTTCTAGAAAAAATTGAAAACATGGACGAGAAGAATATAGAAAATTCTAGAAAACTGGAGAGAAAGTTATGGAAAATTCTCGCAATTTAGAAGAGAAAGTTCTGGAAAAATTGAAAACATGGACGAGAAAAATATAGAAATGCTAGAAAATTGGAAGAAAAAATTATAAAAGTCTTAATGTCAAACAGGAATTAATGAATAGAATCGACGAAAAAATTCCAAGAAGAAAAATCTAGAATGATTGAAGATTGGACGTCGCATTAAGAGCTGGAAGAACAAATGCATTCTGAACCATACCAAACACGGAAGAAACTGGAAATTCTACCAATACGGGAAGCACTCAGATGGAACCAAGAAATTCAGTGCCATCTGTACGGTTCAAAATAAATGTGACCTGCCTACATTCGACGGGGAAGACTCCCTTGAAAGACTATTTGACGCTGCTGGATACCACAGCTACGGTATATGGCTGACGAAGCTACCAAAGCAGCCATGTTATCAGTAGCTCTGCGCGGCGATGCTTGAGGTACTCCAGGTTATTCCTTCGACGGAGCGACAAATTACCAAACGCTACTTAATCAATTGGAGATGCGTTTCGGTAATAAACATCTGCAGCAAAGTATTATCGCTCGCAATTGAAAAATCGCTGTCAGAAGTCGAACGAACTCTTACAGGAGTATGAAGCTGACGTCGTTCGTCTAATTAAGAGTGCGTACCCAACGGACCGGAAGATGTGTGCGAGAGTCTCGCTGTGGAAAATTCCTGATGGCCTGCTCGATAAGGATACTCAACAGCAGTAAAGCTCGCTCGGCCGCAACGTGAACCAGGCTTTAGCTCAAGCACTAGATTTTGAAGCCGTGAAGCAACGGTCAAAGGACCTGCTCGCGTCCGTGTTCTAGGAGTCACGAGGAAGAAGAGCATTAGAAGGAATTATGGCGAAATTAAACGAATTGATGACGAAATGGAATCCGTGCAAACTAGGCAACCAGGAAGACGATGCTGGAATTGTGGAAGGATGGGGCACGTACGTAGTCCGATGTCCCGATCCACGAAACCAAAGCCGACGGAAAACTAAAATGGCCGACGGAAGGGGCGATCGTCGACCTATGTAGCTGATGCCCAGTAAACCAGTGATTGTTGCTTCAGTGGATGTAGACCTAGCAGCCTCGTCGTGTATGGGCATGTAAATGGGAAACCGAGAGATTTACTGCTAGATACTGGTGCAACAATGACAATTCTTCGGCCGAAGCAGTGGAAGGAGAGCGGATATATCCAACCAGGTGGCGCTACGTACGGCAACTGGGCAAACAGTCCAACGTGTTGGGGAGACGATGGCCCACTTCCGTATTGGTGATACTGCATTCCCAGTATCGTGTAGTAGTTGCAGATATAGAACAAACGTAATCCTCGGAATGGACATAATGACAGAATTTGGTTTCAAACTGGACTTGCAAGCAGGAGTGTTGAAGGTTGGCAAAGAAGAAGTTATTCTTAACCATAGCAAGAATATGTCGGCCTGCGTAGTGTTGGCAGAGGAAGTAACTGTGGCGAGCCGCAGTGAAAACCATTGTGGAAGCGAGCGTGAGTGGAGACATTCCAAAGGGCAATTTTAATGCTGGAACCGGAGCGATTAGCGGTCAAGTCGTGGAATACTGGTTGCTAAGGCAGTGATACAAGCTGGAGAAAAACTGCCCGTTCGACTGATGAACGTCAATAGGATCCAGTAAAGCTGAAGAAGGCGTACCTTGGGAAATTGTGCTAGTGTTCGTCGATTGTCAACAAAGAGATGCCGTAACAACAACTCCAGATCCGCTTCCTAGATGGTTGAATAACTTCATTGACTTGTCTTGCAAGGATTTGACAACACAACAACGCCATAACGTGAAACAGCTGCTTGCACGCTACCAAGATCTTTTTCCAAGCAGGAGACCGGAACACGAGGGGCAGGACTAATGTTGTACGACATCGAATAGACACTGGAGATGCCCAGCCGATCCGCCAAGCCCCCAGAAAGTTGCCATTGGCAGAACGAGCCGAAGCAGAACAAATTATTACAGGATATGGAGCAGGGATGGCGTAATTGAACCATCGAACAGTCCATGGGCTTCTCCAGTGGTACTGGTGAAGAAGAAGGATGGTTTCAACTAGGTTCTTCGTGGATTATCGACAAACTAAATAATGTAACCAAGAAGGACAGTTTCCTTTGCCCAGAATCGATGACACTTTAGATACCTAGGTGGGTGTAAGTATTTTCGACCCTCGACCTGAAGAGTTATTGGCAAGTCGAAGTAGAGGCAAAGGATAAGGAGAAGACGGCGTTTACGATCGGGACAGGATTGTGGCAATTTAACGTCATGCCATTTGGGTTATGTAATGCTCCGCGACGTTGAAAGATTGATGGAAAACGTACTGAGAGACTATCCTGGAAACTTGCTTGTATACCTCGACGATATAATTGTCCTAGGAAAATCTTTTGAGGACCATTTGAAGATTTGGAGCAAGTATTTCAGCGATTGAAGGAGCGAATTTGAAGCTTAACCCCAAAAAGTGCAACCTGTTCCAGAAGCAAGTGACTACCTCGCCACGTAGTATCAGAGGATGAGTGTCGGTTGACCCAGGGAAGATAGAAGCGGTCAAGTCTTGGCCGTTCCGAAGGACAAGCATGAAATAAGAAGTTTTCTTGGCTATGCACTTATTACCGACGATTCGTTCCTGGATTTCTAACATCGCCAAGCTCTCGCGAGACTAACTGAAGAGGCAGAGGACTACGACTGGAGAAGAGCTGCCAGGATGCCTTTGAGAATTGAAAACAGATGCTGACCACTGCGCCCATCTTGTGCTATCCACAGGGCTGAAGGAAAATTCATTTTGGATACTGATGCCAGCAACGTGGGCATCGGAGGCGTGTTGTCCCAAGTTCAAGATGGCCAGAAAAGATGCTCGTTACTTCAGCAAAGTGCTTGTCGAACCGGAACGCAACTATTGTGTGACCAGGAGAGAGCTGTTGCCGTAGTTAAGTCTATAGAGCACTTTCATAAATATCTCTATGCAGGAAGTTCTTGTAAGAACCGACCATGCGGCATTGATGTGGTTGCTACGCTTCAAGAATCCGGAAGGGCAGTTGCCAGATGGATAGAGCGTCTTGAAGAGTATGACTTTGATTCGGAACATCGGCCTGGAACCAGTCATCGAAAACGCTGACGCACTATCGAGGAGACCCTGTTCCAAGGTTGTACGCACTGCTGTCGTGCCGAAGAGAAAAATGAAGCAAGCTGCTTGAGGACTACTGTCATAGATGATGAGATGGACTGAAGACCAAATCCGAGCTGACCAGGAGTCTGACGAAGTTTTGAAGCGTGTGATGGAGTGGAAGATGCAAGAAGCGCGGCCTAACTGGGAAACGGTAGCACCATTTCGCGAGAGCTAAAATCGTATTGGCTCAGTGGGGCTCTTTGGTAATGGAAAATGGTCTTCTCAGACGAGTGTTAGAAGACGAAGCTGGGACCAATAGCAGACTTCAGATTGTGGTTCCGAAAGCAAGAATTCCCGAAGTTTTTAAAACTTCTTCATGAGGAACATCGGGGAGGGCATCTTGAGTCCGGAAGACTATAGAGAAGGTCAGAGAGCGATTCTATTGGGTTAATTGCAAGAATACGTGAAAAGACTGGTGCCGGAGATGATACAACTTGCGCCGCTGCCAATGGACCTTCCAAAGGAAGAGGGCCCCTATGAGGCAATACAACGTTGCAGTCCTTTTGAAAGGATTGCGATTGATGTTGCCGGACCATTTTCCACGACGGAATTTGGAAATAAATACATCTTGGTTGCAGTAGACTACTTCAGCAAATGGGTGGAAGCTTACGCATTACCAAATCAGGAAGCTGTTACAGTGGCTGAGACTTTAGTTAAGAACTTTTCAGTCGGTTGGTGTGCCGCTTGAACTTCACTCCGACCAGGGACGGAATTTTGAATCCAGCAGGTTTCAAGAATTGTGCAAAATATTGGGTATATCCGCAAGACCCGAACAAACTGCCTTGCACCCGCAATCAGATGGCAATGGTGGAGCGCATGAACAGGACAGAGTTATCAAGTATCTATCAAAAGTTGTCGCAGACCACCAGCGAGATTGGACCAGCAACTACCATCTATTCTTGCTGGCGTATAGAGCATCGGTCCACGAAACCACTGGCCAAAGTCCATCTAGTGTGCTTTTTGGACGAGAACTGCGCTTACCATGCGATCTTAAGTTCGGCTTTAAAACCAATATGAAGAAGTAGTTGGAGATGACTATGTTTCGAACTTGCGGAGGCGAATGGATGATATTCACGATCGGAGTGAGGGCGGAAATATCCATGAAGCAAGCGACCGCATGAAGGAACACTACGACATCAGAGGCGATGAAGGCGGATATCAGCCTGGAGACCTGGTCTGGCTGTTCAATCCTCAGCGACGTCGAGGCTTCTCACCTAAGCTGCAACGATCGTGGACGGTCCTTACGAAGTGATAAAGCGAATTAATGACGTCATCTATCGCATCAGAAAGAAACCCAATGGTAAAGCAGAGTGTGCATTTAATCGCCTAGTCCTTATTTGGGGACAATCAAGAGGACGAGCAGATGTCCGAGTTGTAGACTCCCCGAAGAAGAACTCGGCTAGAGGGTTCATGGACAAGTATGGGAATGGCCGCAAAGTGCGCATGGTTAACAACGGATTCAGGAGATTGTTTTGGCTCCTGAAGGGTGCGCGTTACGCACATTGTGATTGCCAAGATTTAAGAATGGGCAAGGGGATAAGCTACCGTATTCAAGAAGAAATTTGGTGGTGTCAAGATCTCCGAAGCCAGAACCCTGATGTGGGCAAGGCTCTGCTTCTTGTCAGGAAAGAAACGGCCTTTATTCTACCTTGGTGACCAAAGAAGCCTCAGTTGGCAAGCCAACCTACCGGACGATGTGGGACAGCTTGATAAGTTTAAGAGAAGCAGCTGTTGGAGCTGGGATCAATAAGATCAGGTGCCAAAAATAGGCTGTGGATTGGATGCTTGGACTGGGAGGGTCGTAAGGACATGCTCGAAGAAATTTTCCGATATACTGGAATAGAGTTCCTAGTATGCAGTTACAATCCGCGGTCAGCAGAAGGGGGCGACGGACGGTAGCGTGCTATTTCTTCCGGACCTCGTCATGTAGGAATGGGAGAACTGTTCGTATCTTCATGGAGGTGATAGTTTCCTGTTCCGGGACGGAACAGATCTAAGGAGGGAGCAGTGTAACGAGCGCCAACTTTACAACTGGCGGTTCCGATAGGCGTCCCTAGATGGCGCTAGGATAGCGGAAGAAGAATACCTACGACGAACTAACAGAGGGCAGCACCGGGTCGAAGATTTCGAAGATTTCTCCAGAAATCTCGAGGACATTCTAGAAGGCCGCCGAACAATCTTGGAAGTTCGCGCCAGCTATAAATAACGCGTCGGGTTGGCCAGGAGGCAGTCAATCGATACGAGTTCGATAGTGCGGTCGCGATTGAAGTAGTACATGTAATATAAATATCGTTTACATAAATAAAGACATTAGTGGTTAAGTGATATAGTTAATAAAGCATTTTTTTTAATAGATTTTAATTACCCGTAATAGTGTTAATAGAATAAGTGAATTTTAAATATATCGCCTGTGTGTTTTTCTAAAACCCACAACGTTTTAAGAACCGAAAAACGTAACAGTATGCATTTTCGTTTTGTTTACTCATGGATGAAATTTTGCTTATGTGCGTGGAACATGAATGTTTAGAACACTCGTTACTCTCTAAAGGGCCGTTTTTACACCTAGCTATTTATGGGCCAATTTAAAATTTTACGTGTATAACACGTATTTAATCCCTGTTATACACGTAAAATTTTAAATTGGCCAATAAATTGCGCAATAAATAGGTAGGTGTAAAACAACCTTAAAAACGAAATACTGTAAAGAATATGATATTAAAAATATATGGATTTTATACTCCTCGCACGAAAGTTAACGGGAGTAATGGCCCGTTGTTCCCGCGTTCTGCGTCGAAATACACGATTACGAACTCATTAACTCCTTCGTTGTTTACACCAATGGTTTCGTATGGTTTAGTTGATAATAACTACTTATTTTAAATAAATATATACCAAGTATAAACGGCAAATTCCCACACTTTACTGGAAATCGCAGAATATTAACTCTTTTGACAGTTGGACAGCTATAGACTAAATTGTTGGGAATACATTGGGAAGATGTGACCACATGCAATTTGAAAAGCAGTAGGCACCAATATAGTATCTTTAATTGAACATGAATAAGTTATATGTTAGTTGGTTATTTTAATAATATAGTATTGCATGGCCCGAATTTGCAAGTAATGACGTACCTCGTCTGTTATAGTAAATGAAGTATAATGTGTTGTCTAAGTCTATTTTTGAGATGATGTGATATTTGTTCAATTTAAATTGACTCGCATGATTCTTTATCTTTTGGATAGGTCTTAATATGTCAAAATAGGAAGTTCAGTAACTAGTGATATCGGTAATTTAATTCGGGGTGTGCCTCAGCGGTCAGTTTTGGGGCCACTTTTATTTGTTATTTATGTTAACGATCTTTGTTTTTGCTTGAGTAACCACAACAATACACATTTATGTATTTTTGTGGATGATACTACTATTATTATAACTGAAAGAGATCTATCTATCTTACATTTGGAAAATAATTTGTTCAAACGAAAGGGTCAGTAGTTATATTAAATATAAGGTATAAAAACATCTGAAAGTGTAGGTAGATGTGTGCTAAAATATTTCTAAATTTGATTCACTTATGGTAACTAGAAGGCAGACGTTCTGCTAAAACACACTCCTTGAAGAATGTGGGTTAGTATGTCTGTCCGTACACCTGGAATGTATCGCATCATAGAATGTTGAATACGTCTATTTTGGCTGCCATTTTGCTGTTGTTGTTTCGGTTGAATTGAGAATTGGAGCTACAGTTTTCATTGATGGTTATATAAATATTATTTTTAATATTTAATTTTTCATTTTCTTCCGTTTTTCGCAATGCCTTTTCATTTTCCGTTTATGCCATTCCCTTTCCCCATATCCCTATTCCATCTTCCCTTTTTCTTTTTACCCATTTCCCTTTCCGTATTTCCCATTTCCCTGCAGTTGTTCCCTCTTTTCCATTCTTATTTCTACACTTCTTTTTCTCATTTCCTTTTCCCCCGTTTTCCTTCTTTCATTTCTCATGTTCCCTGTTCCTCTTACCCATGTCCCTTTTCCTTGTCTCTGTTCTCTATTCCTTTTTTCCCTGTTTCCTTTTCTCTGTTCCCTTTTCCCTTTGTTTCCCTCTTTTCCATTCCTTTTTCCCTATTCTCTTTTCCCAACTTCCTTTTAATTATTCCCTTTCTCCTATTTCCCTTTCCATGTTGCGTTACTCCAACTCCCTTTTCCTTATTCCCTTTCTCCTGTATCTTTTTCCCATTCCCCTTTCCCCATTGCGTTTTCCATGTTCTGTTTTCTGTGTTTCTTTTTCGCTATTCTCTTTTCCTAACTTCCATTTCATTATTCGATTTTCCCTGTTCCATTTTATCTCTTCCTTTTTCTTTGTTTTCTCTCTCCGTTTGCTTTTCTGCACCCTACTCCCTTTTCCTTGTTCCCTTTATCTTGTTCCTTTTTCTCTATTCTCTTTTTCCTTTCCCCTTGTCCTTCTCTCATTTCCTTTTCCCTTTTTCCCCATTCCCTTTTCCCATTTTCCGTTTTCCTTTTCCCATTTTTCTTCTCTCATTCCCTTTCCCTCTCTCTGTTCCCTATTTCTTTTTTCCCTGTTCTTTTTTCTCTGTTCCCTTTTCCATATTCCCTTTTACCTTTGTTTCCCTCTTATTTCTTTTCTTTTGCATTATTCTATTTTTCCAAGTTCCTTTTCATTATTCCCTTTTCCCTATTTTCCTTTCCTTGTTGCGTTTTCCAACTCCCTTTTCCTTGTTTCCTTTCCCCAATCCCTTTTCCCTATTCCTTTTCTGTGTTCTCTTCGATCTTTGTTTCCTCTTTTTCCATTCCGTTTCCTCTGTTTCTTTTTCCCTTTTCTCTATTTCCCTTTTCCAGTTTCCTTTTTCCCCATTCCCTTTTCCTGTTCCCATTTCTCCATCCCTACTCCCTTTCCCATATGTTTCCTTTCTCTGTTGCTTTTTTCCCACTCTCTTTTATTTGTTACCTTTATCCAGTTCCTTTTTTCCTGTTTCCTTTTCTCTTATCTTCTATTCCTTTTTCCCCGTTCTGTCTTTTTCATTTTCCATGTTCGCTGTTCCTCTTTCCATTCCTTTTCCGCTGTCTCTGTTCCCTATTTCTTTTTCCTTGTTCTCTTTTCTCTATTCCCTTTTGCCTTTGTTTCTCTCTCTTCCCTTTTCCTTTTTCCCCTATTCCCTGTTTCCAACTTCCTTTTCATTACTCCCTTTTCCCTATTTTCTTCCTTGTTGCCTTTTCTAACTCCCATTTCATTATTCCATTCTCCCTTTTCCAATTTATCTCTTCCCTTTTTCTTTTTCCCGTTTCCCTTTTGTTCATCCCTACTCCCGTTTTTCCTATTTTCCTTTCTTTGTTACTTTTCCCCCATTCTCTCTCTTTATTCTATACCTTTTTCTCTGGTTTCTTTCTACTTTTTCCTGTTCTCTTTTCCCTGTTCTTTTGTCCCTTTTTCTTGCTCCTTGTTTCCTTTCCCCTTTACCATTTCCTATTCCCTCTCTTTTTTTGCGTGTTCCCTTTTCCTCGGTTTACATCAATTGATAATTTCGCAAACTTTCCAACATGTAAAATTCAAATTTCCCGCTATTATTGTAATAATCTTTTTGTAATTTCATATATTACTTAAATTTAAGAAAATTTAAATGCGATCGTATATTTTATTTAAGATAAATGTACCAGAGAATACGAATTAAATAAAGATATCCTGTAAATGACCAAGATTGGGGCTAAAGTAGGTTATATCTTATTTGTTAAAAATTTACTGATATTTTTAAAAATACAATAATAATAGGGGTATTCTATTTAAGAAAACATAATTAAAAGTTGTATCGAGCTTATGAAACATCCTGTGCTACAAATGCTGATAATTTTGCGTTATAATCCTACAACAATTTATTCTAGAGGAATTCGCACCCAAGGAAATCTGAATAAATATAGCACTGTAGATATTCGCTTTGATATCGATTTAAATTGTTCGCACAGCCATATCTCATTGCCGGAAAGATTAAAAAGGCCTAGAGAAGTGGTAGAAAAAATACACATACATTAGTGTGAAATTTAAATGCGAAATTCTCAAAAGGAACATCCATTTACCAGGTGGATACTGTTTTATAAAAGTTCTTTATCATACATCTTTGACAAAAATTGAATATATTTGTTTCTAATGTAATCGTTTGACCTTGATAAATACTTTAAGTGGTCCATCATTCATTCCATCGCATCAACAGCTGTATTTGAGTTACCTAATTTTCTTATTTTGTAGTCAAAATCACAATCAAAAGTAACTTAAACTGTTATCAGATCTCGCTGAAGGGTTTATAGCCGAACAATTAATATTGATTACTATCGCATATTAAAAGTTATTATATAAACACTGTAAAAAAGATTATCGTACAACCAAGATAAGATTAGCAAAGAACTATATAATATATAACAGCATTAATTGCTTAATATATGTAGTAGTGCTCCTGTTACATTTCGGGGGCACTTGACAATACAATTTTCATATTGTACTATAAATAATCACGGATCGAAAAACGATTGCAGCAGTTCTTCCCCTGGTTACAGGTGCCCAACAGCATGGGCGCTTCTAGTGGCGGTAAAAGAAGATACCACCCGTTCAGGAATAAACAGAGAGCTAACATGAGCTTTTTCATCGTGATTATATTTTTCGCCGTATTTGGGATTATCGTTTTTACCGAAATTTTTCTGATAGACGAGAGAGGTAGAGGTGCTGGAGTTTTGGTCAGGCATGGTTCGATACCCTACCATCACAGGCAACTGGAGAAGCCGGATTATGAAGACGCTTTGCAGGTAGGTCAATTAAAAGATCTTTATTAGAAGAATTTGTCGGCACAAATGTGTTTGGTTGAGAAGTAATAATAAAGATATGGGTCGTTCTTCAAAAATAATAATTTTTTTAGGCTTAGCTTACCAAAATAGTAGGGGATTAAACTGTGTTATTAATTTTACTTTTTTTCAAAGAAATGCAAAAGCTTGTACCAGAGGATTGAGATTCGTTCTAGAGGAATGATGCAAATAGTGGTTTTGCTAAACGTTTATTGAAATTTATTTATAAAATTTAGTTTATTATTCAAAAAAAAAACAGTTTATCAAATCACATACTATCCTTGTTCAAATCTACAATGTCATCAAAATGTATATAAGAAACATCTAAGATCTATTGTGTCCCCTATTCTTGCTGCTTTACAGCTGGCCTTCCAATCCTATTCCTTTTAGAAAGTGTAGGATGTCAGAGGGCCCCAGTCTAGGTAAGTTTCCCTCTTCGATTTCACATGCTCCCAGGTGCAATGCCCTCGAGTTGCACAGTGCTACGCAGTTTGAGAGGAGGTGGATGGGTGTTTCCTCCTGTTCCCCACAAAATCTGCATTCAGGATCTTTTTCCAATCCAAGCTTACTCAGTGTCCTTTCAGTCTACAATGGCCTGAAAGTATTCCTGTTAATATGCGAACATTGTTCTTACTCAGGTTGATGCATTCTGTAAACCTCTTCTGATTATAAGTTCCCAGAAGAATTTTACTTTGCCTCATTCCCTGGAGATTTTCCCAGTAACTGGATTTTCTCTGCTCCATTTCTATTTTTAGTTTCTTCAGTATTGTACTGCTACTTAACCCGCAAAAGGGTTCAGGCCCTACAAAAGGCATTCCAGCCCCTTTTTTGCGAGGTTATCCGTTATTTCGTTTCCTTCCACTCCTGTGTGACCCGGAACCATAGGAGGGTTACTTTATTTCTTTTGCCTAGCTCATTTAGTTTCCCTAGGCATTCCCAGACCATCTTGGAACTGATTTCATATGAGCTCAGCGCCTTGATGGCTGCTTGACTATCAGACATGATGATAATCTCCTGCTTCCGATAGTTCCTATCCATATTGAACTGAACGCATCTTCAATAGCGTGTATTTCCGCCTGAAATATACTTGGGTATTTTCCCAAGCTTTCGAAATATGTAGTTCTAGGCCATATATTCCTATTCCAGTTCCTTCTGCCGTTTTGGAGCCATCAGTATACCATTTGATGGCATTTCTATTCAAGTTCAAGATGGTGTTATGATCCCACTCGCTCCTGTTACTTAGCTTTATGGTGAATTCCTTCACAAAGCTAAATTTTTTAACATATCATCCCGGGGCATATCCCAGGTTTGATCACCGTCAGGAGATTGAGGTCTATGTCTGATCATTCCTTCCTTGACCATTCTTAGTGCGGTTCTTTTCGCCACGTCCTCTACTACGATGTGGAGGGGGGTAAGATCCAATACTACTTCAATAGCTGCTGTTGGGCAGGTTCTCATAGCCCCCGTTATGCATACACATGCTAATCTTTGCACTTTCGAGAGGTTAATTCTCGCGGTGGCCAGATTAGTTCTTTTGCTCCATGCTACTGATGCATAGGTGATGATCGGTCTCACTATCGCTGTATACATCCAAAGCAGTATTTTTGGGTTGCATCCCCAATTTTTTCCCTGCAAAGTTTCTGCACACCATCAGAGTTCTTTTGGCCTTGTTGGTTACTTCAAGTTCATGTTTGTTCCATAGAAGTTTATTGTCTAGGGTAAGACCTAGATATTTAACTTCCGCTCTCCAGTCTATATTTTGCCCATCCAGTTTTATGGTTCTAAGGTTGGATTTTCTTTTCCTGGTAAATGCTACTAGGGTTGTCTTAGTGGGTCGACCTTAAAAGTCAAACACTCTTTTCTATTGTAAAGCTTATCTTTTACAATAACTAAAATCATATTATGTAGTTCTGAATGACCAAAAATCTAGTGTAGAAAACTTTTATATTCCAAGAATCATAAATCGTAAAAAAAAACATTTATTGGTATATATTTACATTTTCAGAGCTTCTGGACGTTCCTTTATCACCTCTCAGGAACTGGTCCGGTGCTTTTGAATCACTCTGTATATTCCTTCATTATATAAAAAGAATTAACGTTTGTGTCTTTTGGCTTATCTTTTTTACTTTTGTATGCATCAAAAGATAGTAGATTCCCTTGGTTACAATCCGAAGCAGTGATATTTCTTCAAATAAAAATAAAAATGGTTACAAATCAATTTAAAGAACAAATAAACCTTATTTCTGCAAATGTAGTAAAGTTCTAAAAGTATTATTTCTGTAGAAAGACCCATATATACTAAGTTATATTTTGGTATAAATTCCAAAATAGTGTCTTAAGTAGTTGTAGGTGAATCAGTTAGAAATTTAAATGTTTCAATGGGATTTTGTGTGTCGGTGTCAATATTAGATTTTATTATAATCTCCATTGATAGTTACAACTTTCAAACGCCCAGTCACACTGTGTAGGGTAAAGTAAGGCATAGATGTTCTCTCATAAAATTGTCCACACATGCCGTTGTAAAAGATGGCTTGTATGAGCTAGAAATGTGAATAAGTAAATTTTATTTTACAATTTTACTTGTGCGTTGTAGAGGCAATCATTCTTTAAGGAATCGTTCCATCGAATCCCTTAATAATCATTTGGGGAATCCATAAGTTTGTTCGCGTCGCATGAACTATTTGCACTATTACGCACTTTTGCATACAAAAGTTCTAAAAAGTGCATAATAGTGCAAATAGTCCATGCGAAGCGAACAAACTTCATGTTCCATTTGCACAAATCGAAAGTTCAAAAGAAATTTGAATTTTTCTGTAAACCGTATGCAATGAAGTACTCATTGTATACTAGCGCACCATCTAGTGTTACAGTGTCTAAATATGCTGTTAAAATACTAAAGGACTAATGCAATAGGTATAATCGTTATTAATTCTTATACTTTTGTCACGAAAATACCACTATCACGGTTATACCTTACTTTATCCTATATTTAATGAAAACCGATTTCATTTGACAAGAGTGATTGTTTATGGAGAATGTGGATATATTGTATATTTCAAATGTAACGTTTCTTATAATAATCTATTAAGATAATAAGTAGCCTGTTGTCTTTCATAAATCACTTTCAATAATTTTATCAGATCCAAAATATTGACCAACAAATGCCAGATTTTTCTCTCTTCCAGTATTATCTACGTCACATCATTTGTAATTTTGGGTAGGTTTGGTCCATAACTAGAAAACTGTTCCATTTAGAAAAAAAAAAAGAAACTCTAGAGATCAAACTCTATATTTTGAATTTCTCAATTTTATCCTGCATCTCAAAAACTAAGGGAGGTAGGAAAAATCGGTTTGCAGCATCTTTTGTTTCACAAAAAAAGTGGGATACTGTCAAGAAAACGGCAATTCTCTATCTCTATTAAATTCTAAACTTAGATACTCTGCCAAAGTATTCAAAATGTGACACTTGCTTATAATAAATAACATACACGCAGCTGCAGTATGCTTATTTTCATTAGTAAAATTATTATTTAATTTAGAATTAACTGTGAGTTTCCGAATGATTTTTTATCCTATTTTGTGATATCAGAATCGAAAGTTTTTAGATCATAAAACCATACATTTTATTTACTTATACAAACCAATGATTTAAAGAATAAAACACGTTTCTTGTGTGACATAAACTTCTTTTATTGTTTCACATTCTCCACAAAAATCGTTCTTACTCCATCTAAACAACAATGCTTCTTCTGTTAATAATACCACAAGAAATTGGTAAGAGTAAAAGGCTGGGCACCCTTCTCAGGGCCATGCTTCCAACCCAAATACAGCATGAGTGGTAGAAAACCGACGTGGAAGGTTGTCCTCATAATGTCCAAAACGATTTGCAGACGTTCGGCAACTTCTTTCGGCAATTCGGGCATTTGCAATGGAGATTATAACAGTTCACTTATAGTTATAAGATTACGAAGCTATATAATTATGAAATATATGACACTATTTTATTGACAAGTACAATTGACAATATGATCAATTAAATGTACCTTTTAGCAAGCCATGATTTTGCTTATTCAAAATATCATGTTGGTAGTGATACGACAAATAGAATACACAGTGTTTCAAAATGAATTACATCTCACTAGGTACTGAGTAACTAGTACCTGCATATTATAATATAATATTTCTAATGTCATTTTGACATTTGTCATTTTGTGAGTAGTAGCAATATAATTTTTCCTGACACACTAGCGTGATCTCTAGGTAAGTTCTGATGAACAACTGGAATGGAAGAGTGGAGAGATTAAATAGAACACTCTTAGAAAAAGCCCGAACATTGATTTTTGATGCAAACATAAGTAAAGAATTTTGGTGTGAAGCCATGTATGTAGCAGCATATTTATTGAATCGAAGCCCAACTGAAGCAGTAAATAAGACTCCTATAGAATGCTGGACAGGAATGAAACCAGATTTATCAAGATTACAGATTTTTGGCTAAACAGCTTATGTGAAAACTGTGGGTTACACACAGAAACTTGATTCAAGAAGTGAAAAATATGTGTTTGTGGGATATGCATTAATTAACGGTTATCGTATGTGGAATGAAACATTAAGAAAAATCATAGTAGGAAGAGATGTGGTGTTTACAGAACGCAAACAATCAGTGAACGACAACACAATCCAAGTAAAAATAAATGAATTTGAAACTGAACATGAAGAAAAGGAAAATAACAACGATCAACATATAACAGAAGAAGAAACTGAAGAAGGATGTGGACCAGGAGAAGGAGAGCAGATTCAAAGAGAACGAAGAGAGGATATACAATTAGGAGAAGGCAATGACCAAAACAAGAAGTGGAAGAAAAGTTAAAATACCAGAAAAATTAAAGGACCATGTATTGGACTCCGAAGACGAAGCCCTTTTGACTACACTCCATTCACTGTAAGAATGCAGCGTTACATTAAATAGGAGAAAGATTTACGACTTGCGATTGGCTAATAGACGAAGCGAATTCACACACACGAAAAATATTTTATATAGCAAATGAAATTTAAGTTGGATAAAACAAAATATCACTGAAATCTATGACATTTGTCAATCTTGGTGTTAAATGATTTTTGGTTTAAAATGATTTTTTGAGAACCATTATAAAATTAAGTGAATGTTTATGCTATTTAACTCAAATCTGAAGTAATTACGTAAATAAATTGTTGAGATTTTTTATGCACACTGGAATTAAC
This sequence comes from Protaetia brevitarsis, assembly GCA_004143645.1. NCBI lineage: Eukaryota > Metazoa > Arthropoda > Insecta > Coleoptera > Scarabaeidae > Protaetia > Protaetia brevitarsis. The sequence goes on from RXPK01000049.1 coordinate 1,344,982, forward strand.
GTTTAATAGCACAAGGTTACACTTTGCAGGTCAGTACACGTTTGGTGGTTTGTTTGGATGTGTTAATACGCAAAAACAAACCCGAAAACAGATACACGTGCAATGTATGTGGTGCGTACAATGCAATATCGTATTAGATTAGGTGGGGTTTCTATATTTCTATCCGAGGGAAAAAATTTGATCGGTTGAAGCTTCTGAATGTCTAGAAAAATAGTAAATCCTCATATCTGAACAAAGAATTCACATGAGATTCTAGTAATTTCTGTTCTGTTAAATACACGTAGTGAACTCGTCTGGCGAAGTTTGTAAAAATTAACACTAAAATATTTGACTAGCGCAAAATTACCGCCAACACCGATAATATTTCCAACAGTGTAACTTTTATAAGCAAATTGTTACAAAAATATTCTTTTTAGAGCTCTACTGACTACTGTTGAATATTTGAAGGTATTGTTTTAATAACTATATAAAATGATAGTGATGACATAGTATTTTTTACATCAATTTTGCTATGACAGATGAAGAGGTATTTGATCTACCTGCAGGGCCCATCAAAACATCCTCAGGGAAAACATATTGGCAGTAAGCCAAGGATAATTGCTTATAATTTGTATCTGGAGCTTAAGCGGGACACTTCTGAATCGACAGCAATTAAACTGACTGCAAAGCAACTTGGGCTGGGTGAAAGAACAGTGTGGGATATTGTAAAAGAAAAGGATACCACAGGAGTTATCAGTTCACCCCCTAAAAAAAGTCTTCGTCAGAGTGCATACGATTCCTTCGACGAAGCAGATTTAATTACACGACACGTACATTCCTTTTTCTTGCAAAACGAATTACCTACATGTACAAAACTATTGGGTGCAAATATAGTATGACTATAACATTCTAAATAAACTGCTAAAAGCGTAGTGATTTCATATTACCCTTTGCTATTATTACAAAATTTTTCGCTTATGACACTGACAATTTACAATTTAAATTTGCCGCTAAATTTTTCATTCTTCTGTGTAATTTGGGCGTCGATCGCAGCGCTATCTACTGCATTCTTAAAGTGAATGGAGTATAGTTACTCTGTACCCTAGTGAGATGTATTCCATTTTGAAACACTGTGTATGTACACTGTAAAAAATTACAGTAATTTTGCCATGGTAAATCAGGAATATTACATGTAATAACGTTGTGAATTTACCACAATAAATCATGTAAATTTTGTTTTACATGTTTTTTCTAGGATATTTAACATGGAAAAAGAAATTTCGGTAAAATTTATAGCTTTTTCATGTAAGTTTAAGATGTAACAAAAATTCAAAAGGAAAATACAGGAAAAACATGTACAATTTTGTATTTACTCTCAAAATTTACTTAAAAGTGTAAAATTGACATTTTTTTTTGAGGTATTTAGTGCACTTTAAAAGTAATTTTACTAGTGAACTATTAATTTTGCTGTAAAAATATGAGGATCTTTTATATTTATTTGTTTTTACTTGAATTTTCGGGTGAAACTATAGATATCATGGAAAATACGAAATTCATACGCCGCAATGTGATTGGTTATTGGATTATTTATCTGTGCGCGTAGGTAATTCTATTCGTTTGTCGAACTTATTATTGGCTCAATGATATCATGTACGTCACAAACAATCGTAGGTTTCGCGTAAGCGTGTTCATTCTTGATCCCTGGTTGAGCGATTCAGTATGACCTATTAGGTGCTATAAAAGAATTAGGTAAGTTGCTTGCTCTCTTTATAAAAATACATATGAAAATTACTTCAGTGTTCGGTAAATATAGGGTTCATATAAATAGTACATACGAATTTTACAGTACAATCTTTGAAAAACACATCAGCATGTGAAATTTCCTAGATGGTAGAAATTTTACCTTATGAAGCAAATTTACCTGTAAAATTGTAGGCAACTTTGTTACCAACGATTTTACATGTAATTTTACTGCAACTTTTTTTACAGTGTAATTATTTTCAAAACGACAAAACCTAATCTGTGGTATAACATAACTTGCACCACACACATACACCACAAATACTCGTTTCTTAACTTAAAAACTTATACTGCCAACTTAAGTTTAAAGAAGAAAAATTCCATGACCTACTAGAGGGTAAAAATATTTGATCATATATGGTATTAACCATCATTTAAATCTTAGGACTTGTTACCGTAGATGGCTCTGGTTTCTATTCACTATTAAACGAGTTTAAATCGCTTTCCGCTCTTTCACTCTTTTTGATAATAATTCTCTCTGCCTCTTATATTTCTTTTTTCACTTTATCTCTGTTTTTTTTCTTTTCTTTTGCCCCGCCTGTCAGCTGTCTGTCTGTCTCTCTCTCGGACCAGGTTGTGTTTCTTCTGTTCGTAGAGTGATGATTACATATCAATTCGCATGGGTGGTGGGGGTGGCGCTTTGGACGACACCGTGGGCGCTCTCCTCATGGGTCGTCCAGCTATGCCCGCCGCGCCCGTGTTTCAGGACTCTAATAATGACCAATTCAACGGGCAGATCGTGGAGTCCCAGTTGCCGCCGTTCCCAGCGAATTTCACGCCAGCAGATGGAGCTTGGCAAACCGTGAACGGTACAAGGTGAGTCTGCAAAGTATATAGAAAGAGAAAAGTAAGTTGAATACTTATTTGGAGATGTAAAAGGTTCATTAAAAGTACGTGAGAGAATAATTCGGATAAATATTGAATTAGCAAACAAAATGTACCAGAAATTTGAAGAAATTCAAAGCCATATTTCTCTTTGTCCTTTGTTTAGATTTCAATAATTTCAATAACTAAATAACGTTTTAAGGGGGCCCCATTTACCTTATCTTTTATTATTGCTTTGTTCATTTTTTTCATTATTAAGGAATATATGTTATGAGTCATTACGTTGTAAAGTGTTTAAAAAAAACAGTTGTTAAAGTGAAGCCAATATCTTTCATTCATATCAGGTAGTCACTGTGTTTGCCCTATACAAAATAAAATTATTACTAATAATACTGCTCTTTATTTATGTTTATATTAAATATTCACTAAACTTCCTCGTTCCCTGCACTACCTATAGTTGAACAACAAATTTAAGGTAAATATATTGTATATTTATAGCAAACCATTACCTTCTATATATCAGGTATTTAGTAAACGTGCATTAATGATACTCTTTCCTTATCACAAGAAATCTAAATAGTTATTGTATTAATTATGAAGGTGTGATAGCTGTTATACAGGGTGATTCTCAAAATATGCGACAAACTTTAAGCACTGATTCCTGGAGTTATTTTGATTATAAAAGTTCATAAGAACATATGTCCAAAATCTCTTAGTTCTAAAGTTGTACAATTTTAATAGTAAGTTAACATAATTAATGTATTTATTATAAATTACCAAAATAATTAGTAAAACAAAATTAACTTATACTAACTGTTGAGAATGACCGCCCCCAACTGCAATACAAGCTTCTATCATCCGTCGTATTGACTGGCGAGTCCGTTCTAAAATACCAGGGGTATTTCGAATTGTTTGAAAAGCTGCGATAATACGATTTCTCAGTTCATCGACATTTTCAATGGGAGTCGTATAAACTAATGATTTAAGGTGATCCCAGAGAAAAAAGTCCAAAGAATTTAAGTCTGGAGACCGAGGAGGCCACGGTTGTGGACCTCTCCGTCCTATCCACCGATCTGGATACGTATTGTCCAAAAACTCGCGAGCAACTAAACTAAAATGCGCTGGAGCACCGTCATGCATAAAATACATTTGTAATCTTAATTGCAACGGAACTTCTTCCAGCAGTAGGGGTAGCTCCTCTTCAAGAAAATTGCGGTATACCTCGCCATTTAACCGCATCGGTAAAAAATGTGGACCTATCAAGTGATCTCCAACAATTCCGGCCCACACATTGACAGAGAATTGGTGTTGATGACGGGCATTCACTAGTTCGTGCGGATTTTCTTCGGCCCATATGTGATTATTATGAAAATTAATAATCGCGTTTCTAGAGAAAGTAGCCTCGTCGGTGAAGAATATTTGAGTCAAATAGTCAGGATTTTGTACGATTTTGTGTTGCATCCATTGACAAAAAGCCACTCTTTGCGGAAAATCTGCCGGCAAAAGTGCCTGCACTCGTTGTATGTGATATGGATACAATAGTTGATCTTTCAATATTCTCCAAACTGTGGCTTGACTAATGTTTAAAGCAAACGCGATTTTTCTGGTGCTTGTAGTAGGATGTTCCTCAATTTCATTTAGTACCATTTCTTCAACTTGTGGAGTTCTCACTGTAGATGGGTGCCCGCTATCAATCGTCCGTTTTTTTTTTAAATTTCCCGTTTCACTAAGACGTTGGTGAAGACGGCAAATATTGAATGATGCGGGATGATACGGTTCGGGTATCGTTCTTCATAAAGATGTCTAGCAGCACGCGAATTTCCATTGGCAAGACCGTAAACGAAATGCATATCACACATCTCAGCATTCGTGTAATTCATTTTAGAAAACAGAAACTGGCAATAAACTGAATGAATACTCTGACAACTATTGACAAATATTGAAATGACAAATAAACAATTCCCTCTCAGCACAATAGTTTTTGAAGAACCAACTGTGATATTATATCGTGTTAGTCATAGTTCATAATTTATTATTAAACATTCACTAACTTAAAAACCAAACCGTTTTGGACATATACTCATATGAACTTTTATGGTCAAAATAACCTCAGGAATCAGCTCTTAAAGTTTGTCGCATATATTGAGAATCACCCTGTAGTAGAAAAGTGCAAATGTTGTGAAAAACTATTTCCGAATACAAAATTTTGTTAATCACAATTTTCCTTGGATATTAAAAAGATTTATAGTTGCCTTTAATAGATTACGAATAGGTCATTGTGCTATGGAAGCTCACTTACATAGAATTGGTGTGGTTGACTCTCCCTTCTATCAGTTATGTCAAGAAATGGGTGATAGGTGATATTAATATCATAGATTATTTCAATGTCAGAAGAATTTAAATATATTGAGAGCCTTAACTTCAACATGGTGGAGTTCTGATCCTAAATCATTAAGATATATTCATAAAGGAATAATTAAATCCGAACTAGAATTTGGAGTCACTTTATATTTCTTTAGAACTAAAAGTTGAATCAATAAAATAAATTCAATTATATTTCAAAGTTTGCGCGCAGTTTCAGGGGTAATGAAATCCTCCCTCAACTAATGTTCTCCTTGTTCAGCATAGTAAAATTCCTTTACATATTTGAAACTAAATATTTAGCTGTGAAATATATTTTTTCACGCAAGTTTAAACAATTGTTTCCCATATTATGCACAGATAATTAATGCTTCTAAGAAAATTTTTTTTTGAATTATTCTTATTCTTTTTACCCAACGAAGTAAAAAGTTTCTTAATGTTGCTTCAGTGGAGACGAGGCACCATAGCTTCTGTGTGTGATAGTCATAACTAGATATAACAATGTCATAACCTCACCAGAAAGTACATCAAAAGGGCAACTGTCATACCAGAACTGAAAGTGAGAAGGTTATTCTGGTACTAAAACTTTTTTGAAAGTTTAACAATAGAACATATCTCCAAGCCTCCAATCTTTTAATGAACCTGGAATTTTTTGTTTTAATTGAAACAAGCTATATCTTTTCATTAAACCTACAAATTCTCGCTCTAATGTTAATAGCCACCAAGATGCACAGAAACATATAAAGATCATTTCTATTCACCATGATCTAACTGCAATACTTTTATCTGCATCCAGATTCGGAAAGATCTCATATTTCATTCCAGATATAAATTCTACGTATTCTCAGCCTTCTTGGACGCACGCAAGGGACAGAAAAACGTCAGAATAATCGGCGCCACAAAGACCAGAGGAGCCGATAGGGTCTGGTGCAGATTCTGGTACAAAACTGCCGAAGCGAACAGTACTAATTATGCTTCAAGAACTGTCCCGGCTAAGTTGAAGGTGATCAGGGAGAATTGGAATCTAAAATATAGCGCCTGCTTCGTCTTGTGCTCTTTGGGCAACGACCAGATAGTACCGACTGCTGTTTCTGTGGTGGCTAAAGTGAGATTAGCACCGTCGAATATTTTGGCGGTGATCAACAATTATAATGAGACCAAACCTGCTAGTAAGATGGGTGTTTGTGTGAAAGCGCTGCATTTCGATTATAATAAGGTAAGTTTCTCAAAAACGAGAAGTTGGCCAGCACGTTTCAATTTTATTCCAATCGTTATAGGCTCTCCAGCTGTTGGAGTTCATTGAACTTCATCGAATTCTGGGTGTGGATCATTTCACGTTCTACAATCACACCGTTGGACCACAAGTCGCTTGCATCTTAGAGCATTACATCAGTAAAGGTTTGGTCACATTGCTTCCATGGCAGTTGAACATGCTTTCTCAGAAGGAGATTAGAACCGAAGGCTTGTTTGCTGCACTCAATGATTGCCTGTATCGTTCGATGTACAAATATTCTCACGTCATATTGATAGATCTGGATGAGTTCATTATACCCAAGCATAATGATACTTTGCCACAGCTTTTGAGGTGAGTATTTTTGATCAGTATATTTTTTTACGCTTTTTAATATGGATTTATTGATTCGATGCTTTCAACAATGATCAATACGTTCGAACATATCCAGAAATGAGTTTAAATTTTTTTAACGTAGGATTTGTAAATGCTCAGCAGCATGGTTTCATTATTTAAGTTTTAAAATCAAATTTCTAATGTTTTATCTAAAATCTTAAAACTAGTCTTTGGTCTGAATGCATTTTTAGCTTTTCCAAAATAATTTTGCTAATCAGAAGCTTTTGAAAACCAAATTCTTTCATTAGTTATACGAAAATGGTTTCGTTAAGATGTTTAAATCAATTTATTAATGTTTTGCAAATCTATTCCCACCTTTTTCAATGTAATTTTCCTTAGGAGAAGCTTTTAAAATCAAAATTATCCATAATTTTTGCAAATTAAGACTTTAGAAGGAATTTTATTGGCCGATATAAAGCTTTTTTTATATTCTGTTTCTAAAATCTAAAAATGTGTTTCAATTGCTTTGAATAAAATTTGGACCATTGACTTTGAATGATTTTAAAATGGTGCTGCCCTTGAGATCTCCAAAACGAATTAGCAACGTTTTTTTTTAATCGAAATGCATTCTTACCTTTTCCAAAATAATTTTTCTAATTAGGAGCTGTTAAAATTAAAATTCTCCCAACATTTGTATATTCATTTTTAATCATTTCAAACCATTTACCTACCATTAAGATCTTCATTTATTTATTTATTTATGTATTTATTTATTTATTACCCAACCGATTTTTATCCAATTGCAGGACAATCTTAACAACTAAACATAACTTATAGAATCTTTTATTTAATCAAGTTAGTGACATGACCTTCAAACGAGTATAGACGTGATATCAACATAACCACTGTTTGGCTAATATCCACATATGTATAAGTAACACAAATCCAATTAGCAATGTTTTATCCCTAGTTCTAAAATTAACACTTGTTTGAAATACATTTTTACCACTTCCAAAATAAATTTGATGATTAGAAGTTTTTGATAGCCAAATTTCTTCAGCAATTGCACAAATTATGTGTTTAGAAGAAGTGAATTCGTTGATCCAACGCTTTAGAATCCATGATTTTGTCAAATTAAAATGGTATTTAGAGAAATTGCATCAATAAAATATAATCAATAAAAATAAAGAATTTGAAATATTGATTTCGAATAATGTTAAAATGGTTTTATCTGCAAGGTTTTGAAATCAAATTGGTAATGTTCTATCTCAAATCTAATTTTTGATTCAAATGAATTTTTACACTTTCCAAAATAATTTTCCTTGGTGGAACCTTTCAAAATCATAGTTCTTCACTATTTACGGAAATTAAGACTTTAGAAGGAATTTTATTCTTGATCCAAGGTTTTCTTCACCATTTATCTTAATTAATACTACTACAGGATATTTAAAAATGTGTTTAAATTTCTTTGAATAGAATTTGAAACATTGATTTTGAATAATTCCAAAATGATTTTACCCCTAACACATCCAAAAGAAATGGAGCAGCGTTTTACCTCAAATCCAAAAAATGATCTTTAATTCATTGATTTTCCTAATTAGAAGTTTTCAAAATCAAAAATTTTTCAACTTTTGGAATATTCATTTTGAAAGGTTTAAAACTTGTTTTACCATTAAGATCTTCAAAGCCGATTGATAATGTTCTATCTTAAATTCTAAAATTAATGTTTGATTCACGTGTTTTGTTCCATTTCCAAAATAATTGACTAGAAGCTTTTGATAGCCAAATATCTTCACCAGTTGCACAAATCATGTCTTTAGAGAAAGTGGTTTCGTTGATCCAAAGATTTAAAATCTATAGTTTTCTCAAATTAATATGGAATTTAGAAATAACTTCAACTTTTATGAATAAAGAATTTTGAATGAATAAAATTGACAATGGATTTATCTGTAAGATAATAAATAGTAATATTTTGTCCTAAATCTCTTCCAAGATAATTTTCCTTAGGTGAATCTCTCAAAATCAAAGTTCTCCAGCATGTAAGTAATTCAAGACTTTTTTTTAGCAGGAATTCTATTGTTGATCCAATTGTTTTTTGTTCTTAATTAATTCTCCACCGTATTGAAAAATGTTTGGAATACTATTTAAAACATTGATTTTGAATAGTTCCAAAATAATTTTATATTAAATGTTCTCAAATCAATTTAGTTTGTTTTGCCACAAATCTTAAAATTTGTATTTGATGTAAATGCATTCTTACCTTACTTAAAATAATTTTCCTGATCAGTAGAAGCTTTCAGAATCAAAGTTCCTCATCATCATTTACTGAAATTAAGACCGTGGAAGATTTTTTTTATATAGATTCAAAGCTTTTTCATCATTTCCCTAAGAAAGACTGGAATATCTAAAAATGCATTTACATTGCTCTAAACAGAATTTGGAACATTGCTTTTTAATTATTCCAAAATGGTTTTAGCATTAAAAAATCTTCAAATCAAACGTTTTACCTCAATTCTAAAGTTAATATTTGCTTCAAATCCATTCTCACCTTTTCTAAAACGACTTTCCTGATAAAGTTGAAGTTGTTTGTTGTTCTAAATTTTCCTAACACCAAATTATTTAATTCAATACGACATATCAAAGAATATATCCAAATTGTATTCACATTGAACTTGAAGTTAATAGTTTTAAACTAAATTGAAGTTGATTTTAATGTAACAGCAAAGCCTTTTTCGCCCATTGCTTATCGCACTTTACAAAAACGTTTTCGCAAAAAATAAGGGATCTAATTCCAGCCCTTACATAAAGTTTAAAGTTCCCAAGCAGGAGATCATTAATTCAAATTTTTTGTTCTCTTATTCATCATTCTCAAACTGAATTGCTGGATATGTTAAATTGGGTCGAAATGTCAGAGTGTGGCTGCAATTAAGAAGGTATATATTTTAAATTAGTTAACCCAGATGCAAAGCAGTTCAAGATTACGTTGAAGTGAATGTTTTCAGTATGTTTGCAACTTATAATTTGTTACATTTTACGTACAATTTGGTTTTCTTTAAATTTGGGAGCATCGTATCCTTATAAATACAGGGTATTCCACGTAACTGGTTCATTAAAAGTTTATGATGTTCTATTATTTACTTATATTTGAGATTTTGGCACCAGTATCTGTTCGATTGGAAGTATAAATGTAAAATACCTTAACCAAAATATCACTTCCGGTTGACCGGAAATGGATGTCAACTTTGTTATTTTAAATAGAATGATATAATTTTTTATTCATTTTTGGATTCTACAACTATAAATACGTCAGTTTTCATTAGCTATTTCTATAGCTACATGTTGCCGTTTTTTGAGTTATTTAAGTTTTTCTTTTTTTTTAGTCATAATCATCACTGGGAAATTAATATCTCGGTTACTACTGCAAGTAGAGACTCCAAATTTGCTATGTTATGAATGTAGATATTACTTTAAGAAACGGTAAGCACACTTTACATTCTAACGTACAGGGTGTTCAAAACTGAGGAACAAAGTGACATATTTTCAAATGCAGAAAACTCAATTTTTTTAAATAGAACACCCTGTATTTTAATTCGGAATTAGGAAGTAAATACATCCCTATCACTTTTATCAGCATTCCTATACCTATCTTTAATAGATTTGAGATATGAGCGACTTTTTGTTAAACAGACTAAGTAGCCTTATCTTTAAATGTGTATAGCTGGCTCTGAAATGGATTCACGTCAAATTCATGTATTATTTTTGAATAACCATCCAAGAATGTCTGTTCGAATAGTCATTTCTATTAATATTGCGTTGTACGAAAGTGTAATTACAATGATATACATAAACACTTTTGGTTAGTCAATGAACTTAACATTAATCCCATTCAGAGCCAGCTACAAACACGCAAAGATAGGGCTACTTAGTCTGTTTAACAAAAAGCCGTTCATATCTCAAAATCTATTAAATAGGGAATGCTGATATAAAGTGATAGGGGATGAGATTTACTTCTTAATTCCGAATTAAAATACAGGGTGTTCTATTTTAAAAAAAAAAGAATACTTAGTCTGTTTAACAAAAAGTCGCTCATATCTCAAAATCTATTAAAGATAGGTATAGGGAATGCTCATATAAAGTGATAGGGGATGATACTTACTTCCTAATTCCGATTTAAAATACAGGCTGTTCTATTTTAAAAAAATGAGTTTTCTGCATTTGAAAATATGGCACTTTGTTCCTCAGTTTTGAACACCCTGTATGTTAGAATGTAAAGTGTGCTTATCGTTTCTTAGAGTTATATCTACATTCATAACATAGCAAATTTGGAGTCTCTACTTGCAGTATTAACCGAGATATTAATTTCTCAATGATACAATGATTATGACTAAAAAAAAAAGAAAAACATAAATAACTCAAAAACGGCAACATGTAGCTATAGGAATAGCAAATGAAAACTGACGTATTTATAGTTGTAGAATCCAAAAATGAATAAAAAATTATATCATTCTATTTAAAATAAGAAAGTTGACATCCATTTCCGGTCAACCGGAAGTAATATTTTGGTTAAGGTATTTTACATTTATAGTTCCAATCGAACAGATACTGGTGCCAAAATCTCAAATATAAGTAAATAATAGAACATCATAAACTTTTAATGAACCAGTTACGTGGAATACCTGTATAATAATTTTCTATAATAAATTTCATTTTATATCTATTTAACGCAAAATCCTGTATTTTCCTTTTACATCTACCACAAATTCCGCTTTTCAAGCACTTTGTTGCCTTTTGGGAAATAAACATGAAAATGCGATGCGCTTCGGAGAAATCGGAACGCATTAAATCTTTTGTTTATTTGTCGAGGTGTTGGCAATGATAGCTTTACAGTACCGATACGATTTCTGTAGGGAAAATCATTGTGATCAAACTAAACGTAACAAAGCAGAAATATTTCAAGCTAAAAATACTGTTTTTTTTATTCCCAATATTATTTCCCTAAAGAGGGAAGTTGAAAAACAAGGAAACAGTGTCAAACAATTGCACGCGATGAGACAGTTAATATGTATGTAGATATTCTAAATTTAATTTTAGTGTGAAGATATTAAAACACGCCACGGCAAGTTTAGCACGAATTGCAATATCGAAAATCGATGATTGGCTTGGTGTGTTTTATGGTTTTAAAGTGAAATTTAGTTGCAAAATTATTATAACAAGATCAGTAGAAATAGCAAATAAGGTTTTAAAGGTTATAAATCTAAAGAAAATGGTGGAAGTCATATCAGCAAAACTTGAGTTTTTGTTTTAGGAACTCATTTTTTTTTTTACTTTATATTTGAAACTTTTGATCTTAGTGATTGATTGCTTTAATCTGTAGTGCTCTCAGAAACATGCCTTTCAATATGTACAGATGTTTGTCGTATTGTTTGTTTAATATGTTTCTATAATCTATACATTTCATAATGTCACTTTAAAAGCTTTAAAAGTGGTTTAAATTAGAGTTCCCATAAATAATACACAGACTTTTGTTATAAAGTGCTAAAACAACGATTATTATGAAACCGGCCCTAATTAGTCTTTCTACAATTTTAAAATGTTGTTAATGTATTATACACAGAGATTCAAAATGATTGTCAATTCCGCTTTTATAGATGATAGTAGCAGGGTGTAGGTATATGCCGCGTGTTTGTAATGAAGGTTTGAACTAAGTCAGTGTTGGAACATAAGAAAGTAAACGGATCTGTCATAAATAAGGAAAACGTAACCTATATTTGAATTCGCATTATATAAACGACTATGGATTGGTGTTTCTGCTTGTAAAAATGAAATGTAATTAATCTAACTTTACTAAATTATGATTTTACAATTCAGTACTAACTGTGTTTAACTAAATTTATTTATTACTTAATTATAACATACAATTAGTATAATTATAAGTGACAAAACTGCATCTCTCAGTTCTTCTATGGTATGCATGCGGTTCTATAGATCCTATTTTTTAGATAACGAACATGAAGTAATCTAATGGGGTTAGATCAGGCGATCTTGGTGGCCATCTTGTGCTCTAACGAACCTGTCAGCAAAAAACTGTTGAAGATATTGCAGGTTTGTCGAGCAGTATGTGCTGGAGCATTATCGTGCTGAAAATAACCTGCTTCAAGCTCATTTTCTTGTAACTCTGCAATAAACAATTCCAACATCTGTTGGTAATGTTGAGCTGTTACAGTTTCCTCGAAGAAAATTGGCCCCATTATTCGTTGCCCGGACATAGCTAACCAAACTCTAAAAAAAGAAATTCGTGTGGATTTTCTGCAGACCAGATAGAATAGTTTTGTAAATTGATATAGTCTGTTAGATAAAACCAGGCTTCATCCGAGAAAAATGATTTGTTTAGCAAGTCATCGTCCCTTAAATTGTTATTAAACCAATGACAATATTCCAATCGCCTATCGTGATCTAATGGTAATAATTCCTGTACCGTAGAAACTTTATAGGAATGAAAATGTAACTTTCTTTTGACAGCTCATTGCGCTGAAGTGTATGATAAGCCTATAAAATTATAAAATGTAATAAACTATTTCACTTAATGTTAATATTGATTTTTTACCTGTTTGTTGAGCTAATTACCACAGATAAATTCCCTTATTTTCTTACAGTATTCAGAAATACTATTGTTGGTGATATTAGATGTAAATATAAACGATTTGAAAAAAATTATAAAATAAATAATCGAAAGATACTACAACACGCACGCCAATGTCGCTAAATGTCAAGAAAATTAATTTAATGTATGAAATTTGTATGTAGCTAACTTCGCTCATTAAAATAGTAATAAGCATAGATAATTTTTGTCGGAAAACAGTTTTTTTCTTACGACAATCATTTTGAATCACATGGTATTTGCTAAAAGCCAAATATGATTCTAAATAACGTTTTTGTAATATTTTTATAAATTTATTAAATCTGTTATCAGGTAATGCTACGAGAATCTTTTTGAATTGCAAGAACATGGTTAAATTAGGATAGAGGCGTGCAAAAATAACTTCATTGTTTTACTATGAATATTTGGTGAAAATCAACGCGATTAAAAGTATTTTTCATTTAATTTTGTTCCGAAATCAATATTCGAATAAGGGTTTGCTAACTTTACATCATTATTTGATCATATTTGATCATATTTTTTGCTAGAAGAAATTGAAACCAACATGTTTTTTTTTTTTATCGATATGATCCATAATTGCTTTTTATTTTTCACTTTTTCTCAATCTCCTTTGTAATCTCGACACCAACACTTTTTTTTTATCTTTCTCCTTCGGCCCAAAACTACCCAAAAACATCTTCCTCCATTACCACACAAATCACGTTCGAGAAAATACATTTTTCCACATTTTTCCTCAGTTGGTTGTCGACCAAAATCAACACCGACTCCACAGGGTCATTCTCTTTCCAAAACGCCTTCTTCTACCTTCAATGGGGCGATGACGACTGGGTTTACAGTAGCGACGACTCACTAGCGACCTCACTTCTCACCCTGAAGAAGACCAGAAGAAAAACTAAACTCCACCCCCACAAACAGCGCTCCAAATACATCTGCAGACCGGAATTCGTGGTGGAGACCGGCAATCACTTCATTTGGGAGTTCATTCCGGGACATAACACCTTTAACGTACCTTCAGAAGCGGCCATTTTGCACCATTACCGCATATGCGAATTCGGAGGTGACGATTGCATCCAAACAGCTTCGGTGGTAGATACCACAGCGTTTAAATATAAGTATAGGTTAATTTCTGCGGTGGGAGAATTGTACGAGCAGTACAAGAGGGTTTGTAACTTGCCCGAACTGCTACCACCTCCTAGGAAAGATAATTTTAAGTTGCTGAGTTTCTTCAGTAATAGATAATGGTCGTGATCGATGAGGATTTAAAAGATATGATTGTATATATAAATGTTTTTGGAAGAGGAAATGTTTTACAATAATGACGAAACACCAAAAACATTCCAAAACGTATTGGAGCAAATAATTTTCTTTCGGGAAGGTTAAATGATTTGCTTTAACTTACTGGAAAGGAGGAACAAACTTAATGGGTTTGTCAACACATTCTTGTATTATCAAATGGGGTACAATCTAAAGAGGAAGCGTTTTTTTTTTAAGACGTTTGTAAATAGAAGGGAGAAAATGTATTATATAAGAGAATTTCTTGTATTAATAAGAAAGAAAAATCTTTAATTAAAATCTGGAATATTTAAAAATACTATGTGTCAGTCTTCTAAAACCTGACATAGACTAACTCTCTTATTTGCAGAGATAGACTGGCATTTCCAATATTTTAGAGAATGGCGGCGCAACACTGCTAATAATACGCAGCTAATACAATTGCTAGATTCCTCCCTCAGGAGGTTTATACAATAGGCACTCAGCAATCACGGCACTACCATTAGCTCGCTACGCGATGCATTTTGAATAATATATATATACTGCGTTGCGGCCAGCACCTAATGGTGGGTCCTTCTACAACCGCTCTCCAACCGAACGGCACGTCCGCTCACTTTGGACGCTGGCTGACGACTTCCGTTGTTCGCTTGCGTGCCTACGCGCTCCCACGCGCTTCCCTCGGCTATCCGCTTATCAGAGACGATGCGCTGTCTTCATTTCTTTCTTGACGCCACTTACGTCACCACACACACATTCACATCAATGTTTTATACGTTTATATAAATAGAATGAAATCGAACATCTTTTATTTATGGAAATAAAAAAAATCAACTTTAATTGATTGTTCTAAAATTTCTACACCGACAAAAACATTTTTTTATTGATAATTTTGAGATCTCTAGTGTTTACGGAAAACCTTTTTCAGTAACTACACTACAATGAAGCTGAATTTAAGCAAGATTATTTACAATATTGCTTTTGGGAGTATTAGTCTATTTTTTTTCTTTTTAAATAAGAAAGTTGGCTTATGTCAGGTTTTAAAACTTAAAAAAAAAAAGTTTTTTTGGAGCAATTTACAGTTTAAAATTTATCACGAATAATTTTGACTTAATTTATTTTTTACATCGAAATATCAATCGACTAACTTTTAATTTATTAATTTTTGATCGAACCTCGTATGATGTATTTAGTCAGTATTTTAGCAATGGATTGAACAAAAAATTCTAATTATTTTTCATGCACATCGCATATTGATTAACTTTCACCATATTAATAATCCTGATAACGTTGGAATATCGTCGTCTTGGAGGAGAAAGGAGCTAAGCCACACACTTACTATTTTGAGAAAAAGAGCAATAAAGTTTTTAATTTTATGTTAAAGCAAATGTTTTAATTGAATCTACGTTGTTTATTTACTAAATATAATGAAAGTTGGTACAGACGTAATAAGGCCCTTTATTTTGAGATTGAATACAAAAAGTTGAAAAAATGTTGTATCATTAAGCGATAATTACCTAATTACCACTTAGCTCATTTCACCACTTAATACGTACAACACATACATATGTCATTTTAAAGATGAAAAGAGCTAAGCGATGATAATAATACATTGTTATTATATTATTACAAAACATAATCTTACTACCTAAACTGTCTTTACTATAATAAAATCTATCTAAGTCTACTCAGAATCATCAGAGTTAATACTCTCAGTAGAGTGTAAGTTTTCGTAAAATTGATGATAAGCGGTTGTATTTTAAGTGTTCTACATAAATACAGTAAATCTTTTAATTTTTTTTCATCAATTGGAAGACGGATTGATGAGTTGATCAACACTATCCACCGTACTATTTGCCTTACGGGCAGGCCTTCTGATGCACAATTGTTTGAATTCATTGTCGCTCAACTTATTTTTATAGTAAATGAGCAATGGTGACTCTTTTCTGAACTGCAACCATTTAACATCTAACACCTCATAACATTGCCATCTACATCTTTATTTCTATTTTTTATTAATTTTTGGCTATATGTTTTAAAATCTTGAAACTGAGTGTGATCCATTTCTGTTACTATATAAGGTGGATTGCTCAATTTTGCAGTCCGTCCACTGTGTACCACTGGTCGGGAACAAATATATTTATTTTCTCCCTCTATTCTCAATAGTTGAATGGACACTGTCACATTCCATTTCGGAATGTCCAGACTCATAAACTTTTGATTGATAATTTTTAAGTGATCTGATAGAGACAAAGCTCTTAAAAACATAGCAGACAAATCGTATTTCTGTTTTGCCAGAAGCAGTGTCTGAATAAAATGTCACTTCAGACACTTCTAGAGTAAGCCGGAAAGTAACCGCCAAGCAAGTGGCTACTTCTGATGCTCCTTTAGTCCCATCAGTTTCAATGCCACATATAATTAATGACACTTTTATCAGCAAGAGTATATACTGTAAATTGTAGGATTTCAATTTTCATGAAGTACACTTGTCCAATTCCAAGTTGAGGTGTGAGTAAGATTTTTTCCAAATCCATGGTGTATGACCTAAAACTTGAATCATTACGAGCCGTTCTTTATCTTCTTTTTTGTGTTCTGTGCTTCTTGTTTTCTTAACATGTGCAAATCGAAGTCTGATTGACACTTTAATTTTCATCTTCTGATTTATTTGTAAAACTGAGCGCAATAATCGCATTGATCTTTTTTAGGTCGGTGAAACCATAATTATATTCATTAGTAAAAATGTGCTTGTAAAAAGAAGAAGTAACAGGGGTCACTGGCGCTCTTCGCAATATATCAGGTAATCTTGATACAAGCGATTTTCAGATAGCAGTTGGGAGGTACATCCTCTTCGAAGTAGTCCTACAATAATGTGATTGAACTACTGGAATTGAATTTATATGACTTCGTACAATGTCTTTACGATCTTCTGAATTTTATTGGAGAAGGATTTAAACCTCTCTTATCTTCTTCTACAATTCCAGTAACCAAAGTCTTCTTCATCACTGTTTCGATTTTCTTACCCGAAATATCTAAAGTTCCTAGAAAAAAGTGTTTGCAAACTTGGTGCGTCCCACTTGTAGATGTCAAGCTGTATACTAATGTATGTTGCCTTCTTGAAGAAGTATTTCTTGATCACCCACTGCATACCGTCTTTTTGGTATTTCCTTGAGACACATTTGCTAATAAAGCTCCATCTAGATCTTTCATCGCTAGAGATAAATAATGTTGAAATATTTGTTCCCTTTCCTGAATGCTAAACTTCTTATTGCAGTTATAATGACATTTACACGACACTACTTTGACAGTTTCCCTCGAACAATATTTCCTTTTGAGATAAGTGTTCTTTGCCTGCAAGCCTAAGCTGTCGTTGTTTATTTCTTTTCCAAGTCTCTGGTACCCGTTTTCGTTTTCTTGTTAGCTGTTTCTGTTGATTAGGTGCAAATTCTTCATCATTCGGTATCCTTTCATCTACTGGTATAATTTCTTGTTCAGTGAATTGTGCATTGGTGCTTTTCTTTTTTCTTTGAGGTTCTGAATCTTCGCTTTCCGAAGAATCGGAAGTACAGTGGTCTTCAATGTAGTCTGGATCTTCTGAGTCCGAATCAGCAAAGGGATCTTCTTCAGTTGTATCATCTGATAAAATAATTATAAAATGTAGTTCAACAAGCAGACCACAGAGAGTTAGGCTGTTGGTTTGATTCACAGAAAAAGGTGCGTTAAATCATCCGTTAAAACATTGAGTTAGTTTTACAATTGAAATACAATTATCATACATAACTTACCAGTGATTTTTTTTTGAGGTACTAAAGATTCCTCCTCGTTGCTCTGTTTAACGTCTTTGCTGTTCTAGGAGTGATACCGCTCCCATCTCTTCAACGTCTTGTTTATTTCCATTTTCGTTATTAGTAACACCGTTTAAAATAGTGCAACAGCAATTTGCCACGTGAATTGTGTGCCATGGTAAAACTGAACACTAATTTCACTATTCAGAACTATACAATGTTTTATCATAAAAGCAACTAAACTTTAGGCACAATAATAATTATTGGTAAACAAACTCACACAATTATTGACAAGCAAACTCACATACTTAATGCATTAAATTCGCAACTGACAACTGACAGAGTGCTGTATAATTTATAAATATAGAGGCAGGCGCATCACGAGAGATGGTCGTTGATGTCATCATAACCAATTGCTTTGCGGTTTAGCTCTGTTCACCACTAAAA
The DNA here is from genome assembly GCA_004143645.1 of Protaetia brevitarsis. Lineage (NCBI taxonomy): Eukaryota > Metazoa > Arthropoda > Insecta > Coleoptera > Scarabaeidae > Protaetia > Protaetia brevitarsis. The sequence goes on from RXPK01000049.1 coordinate 1,363,670, forward strand.
GAAATTGTATACTAGTAGTTGGTGATGGAATTGGTGAAGAAATCTATGCCGCTTACACATGTTTCACCACTGACGTAAAATACATTATTTTCATTTAGCTTCTTTCACAGTTTGCCCGAATTTAAGGTTACAGTTTAAGAATCACTTAGATTTCTTCACCACTGTATTTTTCATAGTTTTCTAATTCATGTGGTGTAGTTAACTCAGTTTATCCCGAAAAGTGGCTTAGCTCTTTTCACCTCCAAGATGACGATATTAGAGCTATATTCTGATATGGTAATTTCTTGATTATTGTGTTCAGCATATAATTGCCTATTTGGAGATGTAGTGGTGATTGTAAAAAAATTTTTTTGTACATATACGAGGAGGACTGAAAAGATTTTTTAATTATACTTTATAAAAATATTAATTTTTTTTTGAAAAATACATGCTCATGTTTATCATATCTATAGTATTATGTAATTCAATAAGTTAAAAAATATAATTAAAAATTGTTGTGGGCAGATTTAGTATACCTATTTTTTATTTATTGAATACGTCAAAAATAAAACAAAAATTTATTTATAAATATTAAGGAAGAAAACAATTTTAGTTTAATTATATTTATAGAATTTAAGGAAAATAACATTTTTATGTTATACCTGAGGAATTTATTTAATTTAATAATCATTACAGTCTTTATATTACAAAAAAAATAATATTAACGCAATATATAAGAACAATAAACTTAAAGAAAAAATAAAGAAAACGAAACACGAACATTATTTATAATAATAATAATAAATATATTTTTTTATTTATCGAAGGGAGACACAAAACAAGATATCACCAAATTTTTATGAGTATTATAATATTAACGATAAAATAAATAAATTTTAATATACGCAGAGGATAAAAAAAAAAAATAATTAAATATTTCGATGTTACCATTAAAATAAAATTATAAGTAAGATAACTTATAATAGGTAAGTTTCCAACTGTGTATATTAAATAAAATATAATTCTGTATTATATTATACAAGGGCAAATGTGTGCGAATACCTAATTTCTGGCTAAATTATGAGTTCGATTAAAAAAATAACATTGAGAAAAAGTTTTGTAGTATTTTTATTCTAGTCTGTCACATAAGATAGAAGTCCCAAAATTACTGACACTTTAAGGGATAGAATGATGTCGTCAATGTTTAAGAATCCAAGATGACACTGGAGGAACAATTTTGATTTTTAAACTTCAAATAAATGTCTGCGGGATTATTTTCAATCGACATTATAAGATGTAATAACCATCCTGTCCACTATATCGACACCGCTTTTTGGGGAATTGTAGAATGTTAGTAACTCTGGTTTTTTTTATTATCACCAGTATTTTCGTCTATTTTGTCATCGTAGTGCATTGACGATACAAGTAATACTTTTTTGGACATATGAAGTAAGTGTCATATCGGCATGGAATGCAAAAAATGAAGACTTCACAGGTCTATCTTTAACATTTTTAACTTCTTTCGGCAAAGACTTTCGACTGGATTGTATTGTGCCAACCACAGTTAGGCGGTGATATGCAAGAAACGACTTACAGCTTCCACGCTAGTAAACCATTGATCCATGGTAAGTAACATTCCTTCCAGTTCCTGAGATGTGGTTCGTCATTCTTAAAATGATAGCTGTTACAGAATTGTCTATCTGAGAGGGACCTTTAGGTTGGCTTCCAGCATAGATCTCCAAAATGCATAAAATGTTTTTGCATCCACTGTAGAAAACACTTTGATCCCATATTTATTGGGTTTATTTGGAATGTAGACACGAAAGCCACATCTTCCACGAAATCCTAACAACATTTCATCTAGAGTCACATATTTACCTACACTGTTCATTGAATTTTTCAAATATATCTTTAACGGCAGCAAGTTTATCATCCCTTGTATCGGTATTGTCGAAACATATACACTTCATCAGAAACATAAATCTTCGCTGAGATAAACTAGGAGGAAATAATTGGTACCCTAAGTCCTCTTCGGACCAAAATTCGCTTAATTTTTTTCGCCCCCCATGTTGAGAACCGGCCAAATACAGCAAACTGATAAACGCTTTATTAGTAAGTACAACGTCGTATTTATTCTTGTATCTTGGTGCTATTTTTCGTATATACAAATTGGTATTTTCGACAACTGTGTCCAAAATTTCTTCAAAAAATAACATCCAACATTGAATTGGCGTGTTTGCGTTTCTTGCACCTGCAGGAACACCAGGCAATTGGCTAACGATATTTTGCTGCCTTGTTCGAACTCGTTGGCCTGGGGCATGCTTTTTCCACTTGGCTCCATCTCCTCCATAAAAATACAGAGATCTGGAGGTTGTACTAGAAGTATCTGATTGGTTTTCATCTTCATCTGTATATCACGGGTCTTTTGTTACAAAAGACACTTTTTAGTTTTAAGTACAAAAGACCAGCATACTCAAGAAAGAAAGAAAGTGTTGTTATTGAGGTTACTAAAATAAAAACAAAAATCGTTAATATAAATAACAAACAAAAGTGGCCCCAAAACTGACCCCTAAGGCACTCCCTGTGAATTAAATTACTGATATCACTAGTTTTACTGAGTATCCTTTTTTGACAATCAAACAAAAACCGATTAAATAATTTCAAGAAGTTTGGTAACCACAATAATAAAAAAAATAAAAAGAAAAACTTTTTTTACAGTTTTTTTTTTTGCAATAGAACCGATAATTTAGCTAGAAATCATGTGTTTCCACACGTCTGCCCAACCTTCTATACATAAAAAAAAATCAAGACTGTTTTCTCATTTCTAATATGTGATATTTTTATTTTTAATACATTTCTCTATTACTATACATTAAAATATAGTATCTCTAAGGTAAATTACTTATCGTAAAAAAAAAAATGTAATATTACTGTATTAACGATCGATGTATGAAATTAACGAAAAGAACGAATTTTATTTAAAAAAATATTAATTGTATTTGACTTTTTCCTTTAATTCTTACAAGTTGTAATACGAATAAAAGACATCGTGTTATATACACTTTCTTTTTGTATCATACTGTATATTATTAAGATGAAATTATATATTAAGAGATAAATTAATGATGAAAATAAATGCATTTTTTACAAAAAATTATATTATTATTCTCACTTTCGACATACGTCACTTGTTAATTCGCTTACATATTATAGGATAATCATATTCACACAGGACGATATTTTAGTACGTAATAATAGTAGTTTTTTTTTTACCGTTGGGCTCGGTTTATTTTATCGCTTAATTGAAACTGAGCCACATGGTAAAAAGAAAAATACTTCTATTAATTACAGTATTACAAAGTAAAACAATTGATGGCGTACATTCCCAATAGCAGCAAACTGGAGAGTACAACTGAAGTGTGTCCATACCAAGGTACGTTACTTATTGTCATATCCATAGGTAAACAGTTGATATCCATGCTTAATCTTCACGTCTGGGATTGCCACAACCCTTGTCGGTGCTCCACTGCCGTCTTTTAATTTCATAGGCATCACTAAGAGGTTGAAACCTTTAGCTGTGAATATTGAAATTGAAAAATTAAAATGGTAGTAATTAAATATTAACAGTATTCGTTGCAACTGCATCGTTTTCAACGCGTACCGCGCATGTGTGATTTCAAAGGCTTGAAATGACGTTTATTATTAATGATGGAAGTTAATTGAGTGCAAAATCTTAAAGAAAAAAACCCCGCTCTCATTTGAGGAAAAACTTTTAATTAAAGAGAAAGGAAGGCCTATTCCTGATCTTCAAATAAACTACACTTACAAAAGTAAAACTCGAACTTACAATAGAGTATTTAATAAAAATATGAGTGGATGTGCGGATGTTCACTAACAAATAAACTATTTTGATTTATCTGGTTAATTTTTAAGAAAGAGGTCAGTGCGTGGAATAAACAAGGGTTAAATGATTTAAAGCATATCGCAGAGAGGGCAAAGAAACACGAAAATTCCGTTTCTCACATGAATGCATGCGTGGATTTTAATGTTCTAGGCCAGTGGTTCTCAAACTTATTTAGACACTGTACTCCTTTTTACCCACAAAACATTTTAGGTACCCCTTCTCAGTTACCGGTACTAAGTAAACTATAATTAAAATATTAACAAATCTTAAAGCCTTCTATGTAGCATAGAAGTATAGTGTTAACCTTTGAAACTGAATTACGCATCATGTTTAAATAAAAAAAGAGATATCGTTTACAAACATTTTTATTACATTAAAAAACAAACACACAAAATTTAAAGAACAAAAAGCGCTTACTTTCAAAGAGATTAGTGAGAAGGGTGAGCTTGTTTCCTTTGCACAGTTTATCAAAATTGGTTTTAACTTGGTTAAATACAATCTTAAATCATCTTCAAACATTTCATTTGTTTCTAGATTTATTTTTAAGATAGGTTAAACTTGAGAAACCCTTTTCACATAAATAAGTGGTGGAAAACCCAACAAGAAATTTAACAGCAGTGCTTGACAGTTCTTTGTATTCCTTCCCAATACCGATCCAGAAATCTAACAATGTAGTACCAGCAGTCAATATTTGTTTTTCAACGTGGGATCACATATACCTCAATGAGGTGTTCCTTTTGAAAGATAGTCAGGTTAGCGTCCATAGCATCAGCATTAAAGGGGTCACGTATCCAGTTATACTTTTTCTCCAAAGTGGAAAGTATCTCTTATGCGGATCTTCAATGCATTCAAATGCTGGCCCATTTGAGTCTTGAGTTCAGTGAAATCAGATATGTTTTTCTCATTCATTATCTTGCAAAAATGTAAGTAATCTTTCAAACGGCTCGCAGTTGTTATTTTCTATTTGTTTTTCCCAGAGAATGATCTTTTTTATCATTGCATCAGTTTTTCTTTCTATATTAAAAATATCAGAAACACTGCCTTGCATGGATAAATTCCAGATGTTGAGTTTTCCAAAAATATCACTTAAATAAGCTAACTCAAAAGCCAATCAAAATCAGTAAGTACAGAAGACAGATGGGATTTGTGTTCGGTAAAAAAAATATAATTCTTTGTGGAGTTCAAATACACGGGACAAAACATTTCCCGAGAAAAGCCATCGTACCTCAGTATGTAGCAATAAGTTCTCATGGAGGTCCCATATCCTGGCATAGAATTTTAAAGTAAGATTTTAGGGCCTAGTTTTTATGAAGTTCACAATTTTCACACTCTGATCAAGGACATCTTTAAGTTCATCAGGGAGGTGCTTAGCCACCAAAGCCTCTCGGTGAAGGACACAATGAGTGAACTTACACTCAGTTGAAACCGTTTTAATATGGCTACCAGCCCTGTGATGGACCGCTCATAGGCCTTAGCACCATCCATACACACTGACACACAGTTTTTCCACTCGAGCTGGTTTTCGGAAAAAAAGAATCTAACAAATTGAAAATATCTTCACCTTTTGTCGATGTTTTAAGTGTCTTACAAAATAAATATCTTTCAAATATTTCATCTTGGAAAATGCCACGTACAAAACGATCAGTTGGCTAGGCCAGCGACATCCGTGTTTCATCGAGTTGTATACCAAAGCAAGGACTAGCTCCAATTGTCCAACAAGTTGTTCTTTGTGTCATACGCCATATCACTAATTCCCTGAAACTGTATCATTTGATAATGGATTGCTGTAATTCTTTTTGCCTCGTTCTCTCCAAACATACAAGAAACAATTTCTGCTGCGGCAGGAGGATTAGTTTTCGCCAATAGTATGGTTTTTACCAGACTTCGCAATTAAATGACTAACTTTGTAAGAAGCTTTTAGAGCACTTTCATTTTGTCTGCACCAGAAAAGTGTTTTATCGTGTTTTTCCTACTTTTCAAATCTTCCAAAGACTTCAAAGTACCGTAACTCTTTTTGACTAAGTTCTCATGTTTGCTTTCAAAATGGCTTTTAAAAGAGAAGGTTTCATAGATTGTTTGATAAAATTTCTGAACAATACAACGCATTGTGGATTAGGCTCGTCTGAGCTTCCAGTCCAAGTAAAACCTAATTTTAAGTACAACTCGTCAATTTTCTCTTTTTACTTTTATATTCACTTGCCAGTTTTCGGGTTTTTTTATTTTTCCTTGAGCTGCTCATTAGTAAAAGACGTTCAGGTCTACTTTCATTTGTGAAGTTGATGGCCCAGAATTTTTGATGCAGATCTTCGTGAGGCCTTTTCTTTAGGAGCCATTTATCCATTGTTAATCTTTATTGTAAATTTCACTTACGTGGTACCTGATTCAGTTTTCAAACAGATGTCCGTAAACGTCTTTCAACAGGATTGAGTGTCCGCAGAATAACACAACACACCACAAAAATAACACAATACTGAGAGCGAGCTTGTAATAACAGGCAATGCTACAGCAGTGCAGTAACACGAGTGATTGGCCGGCCACACAGCCCCACTCTGATGACTAAGCCCTTAGTGGTGCGCGCACGTCAACGTGTCCATACGTGTCCCGGGTTGTTTTATTTTATTGTTGGCCGGCCGCGTACCCCCTAAAAATTTTCGCGTACCACAGTTTGAGAACCACTGTTCTAGGCAATGTGGACATACGTGAATAGTTAGACAGTGCTTATTTGCGACATAAAATTAAGTACAGCGAAGATGTGGGGGAAAAATCGTCATATTTTGCGTCGGTTAATTATGTGTATAAAAAATGTGAAATCTTATCCTATGTTGGACAGCGTAAAATTGAAAAGTGAACTTTCAGTAATTTATGAGCGCGAGGACATATGTGACGTAGATGTAGGTGGTGTTTTGCCGCTTTTAGTGTTCACAACACACAAAAACTTAAAAAAAGTTTTGACGGAAACATATAAATTGTTGGATATTATTTGTACAACCCCCATGTCGACAGCAGTATGTGAACGATGTTTTTCCACCTTCCAAAACGCATTAAAAACTTTTCTAGAAGCACAATGTCAAAAGATCGACTTGAAGCATTTTACACAAAGTCATAGACATGTTTTCCAGCATGAAAAATAGGGAATGGATTTTATATACAAAAAATAGGTTAAAAGTTCTTATATTGTGCCCACCATCTTTCATAACTCACGAGCCGCCACTGGACAATGTTGAGATAGATTGATGATAGTGTGTCAGAGATTACCGGGTATTTTTTGCGGTATGCGCAGATTCTCCAAGCAATATATGTTTTGTTTGGCGAACAGGCGATGCGTTTCGAAATCCCTGGATGAGCCGGCATCCACGCTGGCCGTGTCCACTCCAATTCCGATAACTTTTTTCGTTTTTATCAACCATTGCGCGGCGTCTGGTGCAATACCTATAGATTAAAATCACTACGAGTTAATATTTGGAGCCAGTTATCGGTTTTGATTGATGAAATTCGGTAATCCCTTCACTGATTACTGACATGTAATCACTGCTTTACGACATACTGTGTAATTGTTAATATTTTTAGCTGTTAAATAAGTTAAAATAAACCTTCGGTGAATGAAACCCAGGCAACAAAATTTAAATTTCCCGCAATTATTTTTAGTAACTTCAATATAAAGGTGTTAAAATAACCATTAATGTTATATAACATTGTTTTTTTTTTCTTCTTATAGGTGAGGTATTTCATTTTCTTGACGTCGGTTTGTAAATTATTGTAGGCATTTATACTGTATTCTGTACTTCGATTATTTCTTGATTGTTGATGCATATAGTAAAATTTGGCGGGAAAGTTCTCTTGCGAATGTCATATATTCTGTTTTTGCTTCGTTGATTGTTATTAAGTTGTTCTGGCACCATTCTATTTTTCGCATGTCTGTGTCTATATTTTGCTGAATATCTTGTTGATTTTTTCCTGTGTATATGATACAGGTGTCATCTGCATAGATGTATATGTCTCCATGTATTTTCAACTTTAGCATGTCGTTAGTGTATGTGATATATAATGTTGGAGGTAGATTTCCACCCTGTGGCACTCCATACTCGGCCGCCGAACTGCTGCTCTCAGCTCCGTTCGCTATTGTAGTTTGTGTCCTGTTCAATAGGTAAGTTTTGATTAGATTTAACTCTTTTCCTGTTACACCGTAGTTCTGTAATTTCTTTCTATTAGTCTGTTCTTTGATATGGTGTCGAATGCTTTCTTCATATCTATGAATGTTGCCACTACTGTGTTTTTGTCTTCTAGATTTTCTTTAATATTATTTAACAGATCTGTAGCAGTAAGTAATTTCATGTGTCAACGTTGAAGTAACTAAAAATAATTGCGGGAAATTTAAATTTGGTTGCTTGGGAACATAATTTTGTTTTGTTGACAGGACTATATTGACGACTGCCGCTTAACAAACACGAAAATATTAACAAGTAACTATAGTCTGTTTTTAAACTAAGAGGAGCAAATGAAAAAGCCACATTTACACTGTAAATATTAGCAGATGAATCACTAGGTCATTCTGGTGGTAGATTTGAACTATTTTCAAAACCTCCCAGTGAACCAAATTCAAAATGCCGCAATTATTTTTAGTAACTTCAACATTCAAGCATGTAATTTCCTACGATTTTGTATTAGATTAATAGTTATTTGAATATCTTTAAGTTGAAGTTATTGAATATAATTGCGGGAAATTTGAATTTGGTTTACTGGGCTGTAAATGTCACATAACGTTTTGATACCCCTGTTAGAGGCAAAGGCAAATAAAAATGATCATTAATCTAAATTAAAATTAAAATCTGGACGTCTCTTAATTCCAATCAAAAGTTTGTTCAAATCAAAGTTTCGTTCATATAAGAGAAAGCAGGCACAATTTGCCACACAGACTATTTAACTGCTTCATCATATGTGGTAACAATACCAGGTCATTCTCCACTGTGTATTTTGATGCAGTAACTGTCACAGTTTCATCATACTCCAATGTTTTTTTTTGTTTGTGTATACCTGGAAAAACCATCGCAGTCCCATTCAGTCCTAGGTACTTATCCTTCTGTTTGTAATAGTCAGACCAACCGAATCTTACCAAGACTACGCAATGTGTTGGTAAACTACCGTAAATTCGTCCAATCGACCAGATCCGCTTCCTGCAGTTGCACAGCTGGTCCTAAACGAGTTACTATGTCCGACATATCAATAACGATTGCTGTATTTGGGGGAAAAAAAATCGAATAAACCTTTTTTTTTATCGACGAAAATATCTCGAGAATTCACGTGCGCCAACAAGCGATAAATCGGTATCTCTCCGACTTTCCATCCAAACTTGTGGAAGTGAAATGGGGCGTCCAAATGGGTCCCTCCATGTTCTCCAGTACAGAACTCGTTCATTGCGTACCTTCAGTATTTAAAAAAAAAAAGTATATTTGCGCATGTCCCACGAAATAGTGATTATGTTTGCGCATGCGTATTTTACGTACCAATTTTCCTGATCGTCGAAAGATGCCACCTTTCTAGTGTAGAAGAAACCCCTAACGCCGGGCCAAAAAACTGCCTGTTCGTCTATGGCCCAAGTCATATCCACAGGTTCGCGTAATTGCCCTATGTGTGAACGAGAATGGGTAAAACTGCACCAGAACACTAGTAAACTTATCAGCGATAATCTCATGCTGGACATCTAAGGTGGAAATCGCGGCCAGAATGCTGCAATTCTTGTTCCACGGCCAAATGATGTTAATGGTACGTCTATTGGTGCATTTTATCCAGTTATAATTGAGCCAAAATTATGTAAGGAGTAATCATGATGAAAGTTTGTTTCAATACGAAGAATTTTCATGTGGTGTATTTTATCGAACTTAACCTTTTTAAGTGATAGTTTTGGAATATTGTCAAAGTTTGACGTATTTTTTGTTGTTAATTTCTTTTAAAACTGATAGCTACCTATCTAAAATTCAATCTATGTCATGTAACTTTACAACTGGATATAAGATGGCGCTGAAATATCTAAAAATATTTGAATCTTAATGTGATATATTCTTAAAATAACATATAGATAATTTTAAAGATAAATAAAGAAAATATAATAAATCATTTAGATGTATATATTAATTCATTCAATTAATTATTTCCTAAATCTGATAAATAGATTTCTGTAATTACGAGAAGAAGTGTAAGAAGTTGAGTATTTCACAGGTAGGTGGTGATAGTAGTAATTTGCAGATATTTTCTATTTTTTACTTTACTGAATTTTAAAAAACGAGTACATAAATTATTTTCTGTGACAATAGAAATGATTAAGCTAAAATTTATTTTTATTCACATGCTAAAATCACATTAACACACTGAAAATCATTTACAGATTTCCTATATAAGAGTGCTTCTCTAATTTTTAAAGTCAATACGAGATGGCGCCGCATGAAGTAATAATTTTAATTTTTTATTTATTTAATAATTACGTTACTTTTGCGGATATAGTAACATAATGTATTTTTTTTTAATTGAGACACAAATAATAAAACTGTTTGCATTATCGTATTGAAATAAATAATAATAGACTAGATGCCAATGATCGTTTTCATTTTCTGACATTGTGTGTAACTTATTTAATTAATGTGTTGCTGAATTATTTCTCATTGTGCTGATTCTCTGACCTCACACGGAACTCAGTCGAGATTGTGAGATTCTAGTCCCAGATTTCTTATAAATAATAAAAAAATAAAATAAAATACTGTAATTTGAAATTGCAAAAAATTATATGATATCCTTATTAAATCCATCTTTCGGTGATATATACACAAATGTGTTTTTTTTTATTATTTAATGATGGATTTACCAAAAATATTAACAAAAATGAAAATGCTATTATTAATTGTATGGCAGATAATCCTTTTATGCGATTTTATAAATTATAAAATGCAGGTCACTGTAATTCTATAATAGGATGTATATGTTCTTATCCTGAACTCACAGGGGGCAGCAATTAGCACGTATGTACACAAAATTAATTGCATACAAAGAAAACGGTAATCAAATCCATTTATAAGTCTAAATATTTATATATTGAATAAACAATGATTTACAACTTCCTGTAATAAAAGAATGATAAAAACCCTTTGATGATCTTTTATTATTGTAGTAGATGACATCATATACGGTTTAAAATTTTATATTCAAAACGAGGTAAAGTATAAAAATCACAAAATAGTATATAATGCAAATATTTACAAAACAGAAAGCATATTAAATACTCAATTACAGATAAATGAACTTTATTCTTAAATTATATAAAAAAATTGTACTACAGATCACTGTAATTTCATAATGGGACGTGTTTGTTCCTACGTTCACCCATAGGTGGCACCAAATAACAAATATTTAGAACTTAATTAATATTAGTGAAGAAACTTTAACAAAGCCTGCAACATAAATTACAAAACTAATTGTATATGAAAAAAAATCAAATGATATCAATTTATCGATATTAATATTAGATACAACACGTAAACAATTATTTACAGTTTTCTCTAATCTGAAAACATTAAAGATTCTTTATTATTGTAATAGATGGCACTACTATCATTTACTGATTTAAATTTTATATATTTGTAGTAGGGTAAAATTAAAATCATTCAAAGTTTCATTTTTGATTCATTTACTATATATAAATAAATAAACAAATTATTAGAAAACTATTTTATTCCCGAAACCTCACCTTTCCCAGGTATTTGTGCAAATGTGGATGAAATTAAGATGTTATAATACAGGTTTCTGTAATTCTTTTATGGAGCATTTGTGTTCCTACTTTTGCTCATAGGTGGCAGTAAATAATAGGATTTATATTTTAATTATTAATAATGAAGAAAATTCAATGCATATGTATTTTTTAAATAATCATTAATTTACAGTTTTCTGTGATCTGAATAGTAAAATAAAATTCATTAATTATTTTATGCATTGATTTAAATTTTTATTTTACATAATAAGGTAAGAAAAATAGTGGAATCTGTTTTATTCAAGTTTTATTTTTGATATCTGATTTATTTGCTGTAAATAAATAAACAAATTATACGAAAATTATCATGTATTTTACACATAGTTATAATACAATAATAATAATAATAATGAGGAGGTAGGGAAAGTACGTAGCTATTCATAATAACAATAACTAAAAAAAAAAATATAGGCAATAAACATCAAAATAGAAAAAAAAAGATCGTGGCAAATACACGAAGCACAGTTGTCAGTTAATAATACAAACCTGTACAATATAAATATTACATCATAAAAATGATTTCATCCGGAGTATCACCATAAAATAAATATACCTTTAATTAATAATAATTTAATAAATATTATAGGTTTGAGTTTTATAACTGTCGTAAATAAATCTATTTCTATATCTTAAAAGAGTATTGCACGGTTCGCATATAGAATTCGCGCGCCAAAATTGAATTCTCGAGATTCGATTGGCTAGATCTCGCATCCAACGAGAAGTATTCATTTTGGCGGGTCTATTTGAATTAGTGACGGTTATAGTAAACTTAAATTGTATTTAAAAGTACGACAATGTGACATATAGAGTAACTTAAACGAATATAAACAAAGAAAATTGGACTTACAGACTAGTATAACATCTTTAGAGGCACTGGGTTCGTTGCTTTTTTAACTTAACTAATTCCCAATAGTTGGGATTGATATATAAAATCAAATAAGATTTTATTCTTCAGCGAATAGGACCTTGTTTAATGTCCGAGGTCTCAGTAAAGCCACCTTGTGGTATTTGGGCGAGGAATATTTCGTTTGAATGGTTTGCTGGGGCTTGTTCGGGGAATCCTCGAACGTTTTGTGTTGTTTCTGCACGACAGGACTTAGTTGCCGTAACGAATAGCCAACTAATGACTCCAACTTCTTAGGCCAAGGGTTTCCTTTCGATAAGGTATACCGAGCCAAAGCTATACTAGAAGATGCTAATTTTGAAGGTAAATAGTGGAGGAAGTCTCTTCCTTCTAACAGGGCCAATTCCCCAAGGTACTAAACATATATATAATTCTTTTCAATTAATTATTTAAACATTGGGAGGTCATCATGTACGTACCATGGCCAAGTGTTTAGTCTGCTCGTCTAATTCGTGTTCACAGCACAAGAATTTAATAAATGACGCTATGGTTGGAGGTTGCACGTCGAATTTTAGGGCTTTCAACAGGAGCTGTTCCATTTTCGTTATCTGTTTTACCGTGTAGATGTTATTCGAGAGGTAGATCCACTCTTTCATGTCTGGCGGGTAGATCTCTTCCACTTTTCCGGATAATATCATAGCAACAGAGCCCAAAAGTTGAAATTTATCACGAACCTGATTAATAATCGACATTAATTTGCCAATAAAAAAAAATATGGATAATAATAAAATAATAATAAAAACTTTGTTCCTCAGTTTTGAACACCCTGTATGTTAGAATGTAAAGTGTGCGTACCGTTTCTTAGAGTTATATCTATATTCATAACATAGCAAATTTGGAGTATCTACTTGCAGTATTAACCGAGATATTAATTCTTCAATGATGCAATGATTATGACTAAAAAAAAAGAAAACTTAAATAACTCAAAAACGGCAACATGTAGCTATAGGAATAGCTAATGAAAACTGACGTATTCATGGTCGTAGAATCCAAAAATGAATAAAAAATTATATAACAAAGTTGACATCCATTTCCGGTCAACCGGAAGTGATATTTTGGTTAAGGTATTTTACATTTATAGTTCCAATCGAACAGATACTGGTGCAAAAATCTCAAATATAAGTAAATAATAGAACATCATATAAACTTTTAATAAATCACTTACGTGGAATACCCTGTATAAAAGAAACATAAGAAGAGCAAAGCGTTCTGAATTCCACAACTAATAGGGCTGTTCGAATATGCAGTTCGCGAACCAATCAGAGAACAGATTGGAGTTCTCGCGAACTAATAATAATAATAATAAATTTTATTGTTTGCAATTAGACCACTACAGAACGTGTCGATTTTGTAAATAATTATGTACAATGTACTGGAATGCGTTGTCTGATTGGTTCATATGATCGAGAACCGTTCGCGAACTGCATGTTCGAACAAGCCTATTATATAGGAAAAAGACAGTAAGAATCCATTTATACTTGATATTTCATTCGTATTCATCAATTCTGAAGCTGCTACTACAGCGATTACGAATCAATATATGAAAAATTTATATTTACGAAGAAGAAACTGGTTTGACATCGTTACATAGTAAGAGAGTAAACAATAATGGACTCAAAGTCGACTCTTGCGGAATCTCTGAATGAATATAAAAACAACTTTGAACCAATTATCGGAATTAAATTAAAAAATCTCAAATTGTCGTTGCAGCGAAATACAAACATCTACAGAATAGCTTTTTATTATGGTAAAAATTAAATATTTTCCTAATAGTGCTTCAAGCTAGCAAATGACCTTAATCATATCTGCAACATGCCTGAGGCCTAAATTACCCACATTTACAACGTTTGTGGTAAAATGTAATGGAGAATATTTCATTCTAAAATTTTTAACATCAACTCAACTTGGTGCCCCGTGGATGTTGCGGCCGGTGGCAAATGTCCTCCCCTAACCCCTTCCTAACTACGCCACTGATTTGCAACATTTCACGGTAAAAAAATCTGCCCCGAGTAAAGTTTTGATTATCTGTAATTATAAGGTTTGTTCCAACATGCAGTTATCGTAGGGTTATTGATCACGTGAACCAATCAGATAACTTCAATCTTTTGTACGATTGACGTGTTTGTGCGTGTTGGAATAGACTTATGCCCAGTTGCACCACCTTCCGTTAAAAGTTAACTACCAGTTAAAAAGATAATTCTGTTGCACCACAAGTTTAAACTTGGTTTAAGAGCATGAAAAAAGGGATATGTTAAACGGCGCTTGAACTACCGATTAAGCATTGAAATAATGAAAGAACTTCATATCTCTTGACTGATTATCGTATATTACTAATTTCATTCTATATATTTTGATAAATGTGGTTATCACAGGTGTTATATTTGGTTATATAAAACCTATTTTATAAAACATTTATTATCTTTGCGATCTATTCTATGACAAGGCATTATGATTGATATATAGAGGAATTCGATATTGTTGATGAAGAAGTGTTGGAAATAGACGTATTTTTATTTTCATAAAACGTTTTTAAATTTGTGGCTGGTCCTATTTTACGCAACTTGGCTTTGCATATTAAATTCTGTCTTTATTTTTTCCACACAGCTCCTTTATCTTTCAAGTTACACTGTCGTTTTTTACTTTCTAATATGTTACTATATTTTTTTATTAAGTTCAAGCATAACATTTTTTCTTCGGGGGTAAAATTGGGTAATCTTTGTTTTTTTTTTTCCATTTCTATCACAGCTTCGTAGCAACCGTGGCAGCAACTATTACCTAACCTAACCAAGAAGACCAAGAAACACAACAATGAAACGTAAACAACTCGTAAACAAAACACTTGAAAACACTGATAAATAAAAAAAATAAACCAATTTACAATAAATTCTCTGGATTTTCTTACTACTAACTCTTTATTCACTGCTTAAGCGAAGTTTTGTTAATTATGACTACTTTTTCATTGGTGCAAGGGAACATATTTTAACCCAGTTTAAGTTTTAACTGAGGGATTAGTTAATCTTTAGATTTAACTAGATGTGGTGCAATTGGGCATTAAATAATATCAACTGATATGTGAACTGGACAACATTCAAAAATATGACGTCATTTACTAACAATGACGAAGGTAGCTTTGCTAGCTTGACATCACTACAAAAAGGCAAAAAGTAACAGTAGATGAGAAACTATTTACCACTAGCATTTTGCTCAAGAATCTGTCAATGTAGTTTACGGCCAAATGTAAGGTTTCGTCACCCAAATTGTATTCATCTTGAACAGCGACTAGCCAATCTATTAAGACACTTCTCATCTCGGCGTCTAAATGTTTTTGTTTCCTCATGTAATTTGGATTGGCCCATTCGTAGACTGTCTCTAAATGTTTGAGATACGACCAAATATCCTGTAAGGTAGTAAAAAAGGGCATGTCGAAATAATATACAACAAAAAAAAAATATAAAAAAGACATCTTAATTTCTGTCAAAAATTATTCAGAGCTATAAAAAACAATATTTAAAAAAATAAATGCGCTAAAAATTATTGTAATCTAGACGTGTATAAAATATTAACAAATAAATAATAAAAAATCTAAAGTAAGTTTAGTAATGTTTCTATATATATATACTTCATTTTTACCAAAAATGATTTTGATTAAAAACTCCACAGAATAACCTAAGTAATAATAATAAATATATTTTCATAGGAATATAGTATTTTTTTCTTTTCTAAACGATCCTCTTAATTTTAGTCAAAAATTATTTTAATCCATATACAAAATAACAAAAAAATATAACAAAAGTAATCTTGTATTTTTTTTTACTAAACTATCCTCTGAATTTTATTATTAATTAAAGATTATATTAATTCGAATTTGTATAAAGTAAAACCAACAACTCCAACTTGTCATGTTCAATAAAGAAATTCAAATTTCCCGCAATTATTTTTAGTTACTTCAACAGAAAGATATTAAAATAACTATTAACTTCAGGCTTCAATGTTTTAAAGTTTCTATAATTCTAAATAATCACGGTAATCATTTATTTCCCTGACATGTATAGCAAATCTTGAATAAAACTTACCTCTTTATATTCACCATTATAAAGCAAGTCTAAAGGAAAACTTTCCTTCTCCTTGTTTTCAAATTTGACAGACGACTGTAATGTCTTTTTTATCCGTCAATCTAACGCAGTCTAAATTCAAACTTTCCGGAGTAGTTTGTCTTTCTCCTTTGTTGTCCTCAACACAAGTTTCCTCCTCATTTTGTACCTGATATTCAAGTAAAATACCTCCTAAACGTTAGGATTAAACGTTTTTATTAAGAAGTTTACCGTAATGACGCGCACATTTTCGCCGGGTACTTGAAGCTTGTCGTGTTCGCTAATTTTGATTCTCTTCGCATCGTGAGTAATATTGTTGATGGTTTGAAACACGGACCTCGTCTGCGCCATCGGTCTCTTTCTGGACACCTCCAGCGAGTCGTTTATCTTAGCGAAATGACGATTTTTTATTCTCATCCACGTCCTGATCGACGTCCTCGTGAATTTGAAAAGTAGCCATTACCTTTCTCGCGATTCCCCGTGCCAAATGCTGATAAACTGCAAGATTTCAGACGAACAGTCGTGTCAAAACGGCCGTTTTTAATTATTTTGGATACTTACACTTTTATTTTACCCGTTACACCTCCGAAAATGCCGTCCAAAAGCGAATGAATGCACGTTTTACCGATGTCTTGTGCTTCCCGGTTTTTATGTTGTCCCTGTCAAATCGAATTTTGTTTTTTACCGCCATTTTTTGTAACGGCTGATACGATTTCCGCTTTGAATATATCCCTAAAAATCAATTTGTGTTTTGTGATGCAGATTGTTTTAATCGTATCGTAAATGAAAACGGATTAAGTATAAATGGGTTGTTTATAGGAATTTTGATTTTAAATATGTTCCAATAAAATTTAAAAGACGTTTAAATCTTAATTTTTCTTATGTTGGCTATGCTGGGGATATCCACCATTTTACCTGTCAAATGTCAGTTTGTTATCGGTTCTTCTATCGTACATTTATCATTTTAATGTATTCAAACGAATTTAATTAATTTATTATTCGAACCGTTTAATAAATAAATACGTTATTAATCACCTAGAGAGCATTATAAATATTTGTTCATAGTTTGTGTAGCGTTCAATATCGTATTATGAAAAGCAAATTACAACATCGCGCTGCTAGAAAAACAGTTCATGGTAAGCGATATAGCATATCGATTTCTACCAAAACATTACCGTGTTTTTCTTCGCGGTGTTAATTTGTGAAATATGTCTGTACATTATAAGTTCAAATCCGCGTTAGAATATGATACAGTGACGTTTGATGGTCTTCATATATCTGTCAAGGATTTAAAGAATGCCATCATTCAACAGAAGCGTATTGGTAAGAATACGGATTTCGACTTGCAAGTTACAAATGCACAAACCAAAGAGGGTAAGTTATATTTTAGATGGTTATAATCATTTCTTTTAATGTTTTTCTCTTCTCTAGGATTTTCTCAATTTTAATTGTATAATTTTTCTCATTATTACTTTGTTATTTAATCTTGTTAGTACTCTCACTAACGGAGTTGTTTTTATTTTATATCACTCTCTACAGAATCTATATCAAATTATTTTGAATCCTGCTAGGCTTCTATTAATTGTTTCTGTTTCCAATAAAGTTGGTTCAAATTTTGTTCTGTAATTGCGGTTTAATTATCTTTCTATTAAGTTTTGTCAGCCGCAAAGTTTACATAATTAATAATTTCAGTGTACGAAGATGAAGAGACATTGATACCGAAAAACACTTCGCTGTTAATAGCCCGTATTCCGGTTATACCGTCAAACAAATCCAAAACATGGGAGGGTTACGGAAATGACAATGCCCCAGTCACCAGGACGGACGAGGGTGGTCCATTGCGAAAGCCGTTGATTTATCCAGTTTAGATGCTTCGGAGGACGATAAGATCCGTGCGATGATGTCACAATCGACCCAAGACTACGATCCGAGCAAGTGAGTGTAAAAATGCCGTTTAGACGTTTGTATTATTAAACGAGTAATTAAATGTTTACATTTTTCGTTTTGCTTACGAAACGAGGTTCACGAATAAGTAAGTTTGATTGTCGATTTTTTTTCGAACATTTTCGTATGTGTAGTTTTGTTAGAGAGATCGCTTGTTGGTTAGTGGTTGGTGTTATGATGCTTGTTTTTTATCTAAGTGATTTTGTGATGTTTATCATAGTGGACCTCTATTTTTTTAAAGTATCGTTTTAGTTTACGCCTACATTTGAGGGAAATATGGATAATTTTATTGAATATGGGGTGAATATATTGGTGCAAAAAGAGAAGGAATATAAAAAAATTGTAATTTATTGTCACAATTAATGGGTAAGCAACAAACATTGAATTTGAGCAGCAACCGGGCTAAACAGCTAATGCATAAATATTTAAGGGAAGTGCATTTTCGATATCAATCTGTTTATTTTTGATGTGCTGACGATATTTTTATTAATGTAAAATATATAAAAATGTGTCTGAATTTTAATTATTCTCCTGTCATTAAATTAAACACATGCATGTAGACTTTCTAAATTCGTTTAAATATCGTAATTTAAGAGTACCCATAAATCAAATTAAACTACCCATGGCATAAAAGGTGCGTCAGCCAAATAGAACGCCTATATTATTAAAAAATTATTAATTTTAATTTTTTTTTTTATTTAGAAAGCAGACTTTTTAATACTCTTCTAAATTCTTCACCATAAATTTAAATGTTTATCTGCCTTATATGTTATGGCTTTTCGTAACTTTTTAATTTTAATATTTAGCAGTATACGAATTTAAATTTAGTACAGTAAAACCT
Organism: Protaetia brevitarsis; assembly: GCA_004143645.1. Lineage (NCBI taxonomy): Eukaryota > Metazoa > Arthropoda > Insecta > Coleoptera > Scarabaeidae > Protaetia > Protaetia brevitarsis. The sequence continues at coordinate 1,383,125 of RXPK01000049.1, forward strand.
GTATAAAACGAACATGTGCATCACAGAATCTGATCTACAGCGGAAAATATACTTACAATTAGCTCGTTTATTTATTTATATTATATATTTATTAAGGATAGATAAATGAAAACTTTGCAATGGGGCAGGAAAATTTTGACTGAATTTATAAAAGTAGAGCAACATGAGAACAAAAATGATATGAAGTGGAGGAAGAAGTGATTGCTTGCAGTATTTTTTTTGGTTTTGCATTTAAATTACATCATTTGATATCCTCTTTTATAAAATGTGTACGCTTTCTTGATTAAATTATTTTATTTTATATTCAAATAAAAATTTAATAATAATACAATATATCTCTCAAAGTAAGCTAACATAAATCAGTATACTATGCAAGCAAAGTGTAATAAAACGGGTGGAATCTAAGAGATTGTTTCTTGGATAAGAGTTTCAACCTTAATTATTAAACATAACTTCATTCATCATTCATAGGATAATATGAATTTAGTTAATATGACTTAAAAGCGGTTCTAAAAGTCGTATGCTGTATGGACCTATTAAACTCTATCCAATCCATTAAAATGGATTTAACACGTTTTGCTGTGTTGTATCACAAATTATTGCCAACTACACTCTTATTTGTCACGACTCAGATATTTAGTTAACAGCATAAAAACAGTTATCATATATGAAAGATTTTAAAACATTGAATAACAAATAAGGGCCCTAAGTTTGTACCTTACGGGACTCTGGAATGCGCTACAAAAGAAAAGAAATTATTGTAAGCTACCCAAATCATCCTTTAAGTAAGCCGAATGTTTTAGTAAATTTAATTATAGTAGAATGCTTACATATAAACCACTTGCAAGTTGATATAAACAATCCTTTACTAAAGCTAGATAAAGTACTAATTGGTCTATAGCCAAGATAAGGTCAATAAAGTCTTACAATTGAAATGATTTCCCACTAAGTGAACTGTGAGTTTACATAGTCGCAGATTTTATACAAAATGAGACCGTATTCAGTAAATTTCAAATGTTTTTTTTGTATTAGCAGAGATAAAATTAATTCAATACATTGTATGTGCTTATAATTTATATTTTACATCATGTTTGGGACTATATCCCTTTTCAGATGTTTTACAAGAGGTTAATAATTCATTATGAGTAGAGGTAATCAAATTAAAATTAATTCTTACATTACGAATTTAACAATCACATTTTATTTACCTATATTTGTTTAAGAATGCGGGCTAGCTCTTCTATAAAGGGCTGTACTAATTTATTTGCATTTTTTCTCATGTATCGCTTATATTTTTTATCAAAAAAAACTATTTTGGTGAAATCATTCATATTTCCTTCAGTGTATTATTAGATAATGATTTATGTTTGTATATATATATATATATTTAAGCATGCATTGGAATTGATGTCCGGTATCTTATCTTTCTCCTTAAATCGGTTCTAATATTGTTACAGCTATTTGAAAATTCGTGGTGCGAATCAAGTTGGAACGGTTCCCCCAAACTACCGTTGCTATAAATGCCACCAAACCGGGCACTGGATCAAAGATTGCCCTCTAAGTCAAGGATCTGTACGTATTGTATATTATTGATGTGTAAAACTGCTATTTTGTGTTAGCAGCTACAATTTGCTACTGATATTTTTAATTAGCAGTTTGAAAAAGCTGCCATTATTGTTTCTACTGTTTTCTATTACTGAGATATATCTATCTAAGCTAAGGTGTAGCTATATATTGCTATGGTAATTGTAGTCTTTAATATTTAAACTAATTTAAACCATAAAAAAAACTGTTTTTATTAAAAAAATGTTATTCAGAAACAACGTGCCTGGTTGCATAATCTCCTTGTCAAACATAAATTGTTATTTGCAAAATGAAAAACTGATAAATAAATTTCTTATTGTTATAGTTATCAGAAAAGTAGATTTATGAAAAATTATGGGAGAAAACTATATAGTAAAGTCTAAGCAATCATTGATGTGTACGGGCAGGATAGTGATTTTTGAATACATTTTTCTGTCATACACAACATTGGTTGATTAGATTATTATTATATTTATTTATGTTTTATGAATATGTTAAAAAATGAGGAAAAAATGTTTGTAGAAGCTGTAGATCACAATTTTCTCTCATTTTTTTATTTTAGCATTTTTACGGTATTAAGCGAAAATGTTTATTTATTTTAATTTTTAGCAACTTTACTCTATGCGTTGCTGGAATTTTAATCTGTGATTTTGTGACACTTTTTAATTTGGGTTTAAGGTCGGAATGAGAGTAAAAGTTTTTATTTTTTTATTTTCCATTCATTAGCTGCTGTCAATTACTAACGGCAGTTAGCTGCTCCAAAATAGCAGTTTACTTCATAGCAACCCATCAGCTGCGTATTACACATACTATGAGATTCGAAATGATTGTCAATTCCGCTCCTATAGATAGTAGCAGGGTGAAGGTATATGCCGCGTGTTTGTAATGAAGGTTTGAACTAAGTCAGTGTTGGAACATAAGAAAGTAAACTGATCTGTCATAAATAAGGAAAACGTAACCTATATTTGAACTCGCATTATATAAACGACTATGGATTGGTGTTTCTGCTTGTAAAAATTAAATGTAATTAATTTAACTTTACTAAATTATGATTTTACAATTCAGTACTAACTGGGGTTTCACTAAATTTATTTATTACTTTAAATTATAACATACAATTAGTATAATTATTAAGTGACAAAACTGCATCACTCAGTTCTATGGTATGCATGCGGTTTCTATAGATCCTATTTTTTAGATAGCCGAACATGATGTAATCTAATGGGGTTAGATCAGGCGATCTTGGTGGCCATCTTTGTGCTCTAACGACCCTGTCAGCAAAATACTGTTGAAGATATTGGCAGGTTTGTCGAGCAGTATGTGTTGGAGCATTACTGTGCTGAAAATAACCTGCTTCAAGCTCATTTTCTTGTAACTCTGCAATAAACAATTCCAACATCTGTTGGTAACGTTGGGCTGTTACAGTTTCCTCGAAGAAAATTGCCCCTATTATTCGTTGTCTGGACATAGCTAACCAAATTCCAACTTTTATGGGATGCAATTGCGTTTCTAGAAATTCGTGTGCATTTTCTGCAGACCAGATACAATAGTTTTGTAAATTGATATAGTCTATTAGATAAAATCATCCGAGAAAAATGATTTGTTTAGCAAGCCATCGTCCCTTAATTGTTATTAAACCAATGACAATATCCAATCGCCTATCCGTGATCTAATGGTAATAATTTCTGTACCGGAGAATTTTATAGGGATGAAAATCTAACTTTCTTTTGACAGCTCGTTGCGCCTGAAGTGTATGATAAGCCTATAAAATTATAAAAATGTAATAACTATTCCCTAATGTTAATATTGATTGTTTACCTGTTTGTTGAGCTATTACCACAGATAAATTCCCTTATTTTCTTACAGTATTCAAAATACTATTGTTGGTGATATTAGATGTAAATATAAACGATTTGAAAAAAAATTATGAGATAATAATCGAAAGATATACAACACGCACGCCAATGTTGCTAAATGTCAAAAAATTCATTTAATGTATAAATTTGTATGTAGCTAACTTCGCTCATTAAATTGGTATGAAGTATAGATAATTTTTTCCGAAAACAGTTTTTTTCTATGGACGATCATTTGAATCTCATAGTGTACATCTCGCGGTTTTTAACCATTAAACACATAAATAACCTTCGTTAGGAGCCGATGGAAATCAAGAAAAGCACCGGCATCCCTCGCAGTTTCATGGTGCCTGTCGAAGGACCCCAAGTTCCGGGCGCCATGATGACGCCGAACGGCTCTTACGCCGTCCCAGTGCTCGATCACCAAACTTACTCCCAGAAACAGGCGCCGCCGGCTCCGCCTCCCGTAGAAGAACAATCGGAAATCCCCGAAGATCTGATCTGTTCGATTTGCACCGGTTTGTTGACGGACGCCGTCATGATACCCTGTTGCGGAAATTCCTTTTGCGACGAGTGCATTCGTAGCTGTTTATTGGAGTCGGAGGATCACGAATGTCCCGATTGTCACGAACGGGACATCTCTCCAGGGACACTTATACCGAATCGGTACGATCATTGTTTATATACATACTAGTTAGTCAACCTTATGGACAAAATAGCCAAACGGATTTTTGAACATTTTGGACAAAACGGTAGATGGCGGCACGCCGTGATGTCCGTATCGATTAAAATATAAACTTATAGTTAGACTACTACATACAAGATGGCTCTCTTACGTGTCGGTAAAATATTATTTAATTGCAATAGTTTACCTTCGTAAGTTGTAGGCAGATTGTAGGTGAGGCCGGGGAAAGGAGAGGTGGATAGGCGATGACGGTGATGACGCGCCACGCGATAATTCTCGTGTTTACATTGAAATGTTTGTTTTATTAGGAAGTATAAATATTTAGTATGATAATATATAATGGTTATTTTTTTACAATTTTACTTTACTTTATTTTAGTTTCTAATTTAATGTTATGCTCTATATATGTGTGTACTTATAAGTTTTGTGTTATATTTATATAATATTTTTTATTTGATTTACTTATGTTTACTATTGCATATTAGTAGAAATTCGTTTTTCATTATAAAAATAAACATGTAGTTTGGGAGTACAAATCGCCATTTATATTCACATATATGCATCACGTTACTTATTAGGTTTGTTTGTTTGTCTGATCTAAGGAGATCCAAGGAATTTTACGCGTTTGTTTGTATTTTAGAGCATGTATTGTGCGTGGTTTGTTTGTTTAGAGCAAGCAAATCCAGATCACAAAGAGGTTCCTCTTTCTGCTCGCGATCCGACGTCCGAGCAATTACGAGCAATTTGTGCAACATAACCTAATCGCACTAACATCGTGTTTGTAAATGTAATCCTATTTATACCTGCATCAAATATGCACGATATGGATAATATAATGATACCAATGTGATTGATGTAAAGAACGATCATTATATTTTAAAAACTTCACTTGATAGGTACAAAAATACTGGTATATGATGCATTTTTATTGTAGTCTAGATTCATTAGTTTGAAAAACTACTTTTACTTTTCCTATTCATAATAGCTGTGACAATTTGACATTAGTAAATAATAAAATTAAGGTTATATTGCAATCGAGCGCGTTTGTTTGTACCATCTTTAAATCCAACTCTGAGACGCTCTCAAGTTACTCTGATGACGTCAGTAGATAGTCCTCCAAGCACACAAATAAACAAAGCTATTAAAAACAGCAAACATGATGACGCGTTCGCGCTCTTTCTCTTGATTGGCTGAAAAGTTACGATGTAACCTTGTATATACGGATGTTGCCCCCAAAGGTTACCTCGTAACTTTTCAGCCGCTCAAGAGAAGAGGCGCGAATGCGCATCATGTATGGTGTTTTTAATAAGTAAAAGTGGTGCATATATGTAAAAATAAATGGCGATTTGTACCCCAAACTGCATATTTATTCATTATATAAAAAACGAATTTCTATATTATGTAATAGTAAACATAAATAAATCAAAATAAAAATGTTTTGTGAATATAAGAAAACTATATACATAGAGTACCTATACATTAAATTAGAACTAAGAAAAAGTCAAAAAGTAAAGTAAAATGGTACATACATCTAAAAAAAATAACGATTTATAGTAGGCTACATTTTAAATTTCAAATTTCCCGCCTTTACACCAGTTGAAGTTAGCGATAGTACCGCTATACACGGAGAAGCGAAAGATAGCAATAGGAGAGGAGGAGAAAGAAGGTTTTCGTATATACGTTCGAACGAAAACACCGCGTTTTATTAAAATTTTAAATATAAAAAGGCCATCGAACTACAGATTATATATTATCAAACTAAATACTTATTCTTGTTAATAAAAACAAACATTTCTGATTATTATATAATCATAAGCATAAGTAAATTAAGTTAACCAAAACAACTTATTATTTAAAAACTAAGAAAATAAAAATTGAGCAGTAGATTTATGTTTTTTTTTTCTCGGCAAATTTTTGTCCTTTTAGATTTTAACTTTTCTCTTTTCAGTGATTTTGTTTTAAGTTATAATATTTTATTCTTAAAAGAAAAAACTTCAATTTAGAAAAATGGTTCAATTAATGTTTTGTCAACAAGAACGTGCTTGCAATATACTTTCAATTTCTTTATATCTATAACAGAATACCTCAGAATTCTAATCTTCTAATGTAAACAAACACAGAGAATTATCGCGAGGGCGTCATCACAGCGTCACATGCATCCACCCCCTTTCCCCAGGCCACACAATTCGCCAATGCCAGTAAATCACCGATACGGATTCCGTCGTTTCCGCAGATGGATAAAACACAGAAAATCTGTCTCTCACTCTGACCGAGATACCTGTTATATTTATTACATTTTCAAGTCAATTTACATTCACCGATAGAGTGCACCACTTCCCTGAGCAGTACTTCATTTTTCCGAAAATGCATTACGTTGACTAACTAGATATATTTAAACAATGGTACGATATTTGATCGTAATAAAACAATAATTCCGTAGTATACAACTTTGTTTATCCGTTTTTAGATATTTGAGAAATTCGGTTGCTAACTTTAAGAATACCACCGGTTATGTTAAGAAACCGACGTATAAACGACAACCATCTCCTAAAGTGACGGTGCAGACTGAAATTGAGAAGAAGGTACATGTTTGAATTGTATTTATTTTGCGAAATAATTAATAAAATCTTTTCTCGATGCAGGAGGAGGCGATTAAGAAAGAGTCCCAAGGCTTCCGAGAGTGCAGATTCGAATAAACCCGAGCCGGTCGAGAAAACTGTCATAAGTGAGGCTGATTCGACAGAACCTCCGAAAAATACCAGCTTGGAGGTTGTGAAGGTAGTTTTTCATCTTTTTTTTTACATTAATTATTTTTAAATAACTAACAGCTTCTTGGGGTTTTTCGCCCGTGTGTCAAAAACTTTCGTTCGAACGTTTCGCTTGTCATACTGACAAGCTTCTCTTCAGAATAACTGAACCAGTTCAGCTTCTTCTCCAGTCAGTATGAACAGCCGAACATCGTCGAGGGAGAAGTTTTGACACCACGCGAAACCCGAAGAAGCTGTTAGTTATAGTTACACCGGCCGCGAAGCCTACGCAGTGTTAATTATTTTAATTCGTTCGATTCGTATAGGAAGTTGAGACTAACAATGTCTCTAAAGAATCTCCATCGAAGTCGTCAGTTTCCGAAGACCACCAGGTGTTTCACCAAGGCGGGAGAAATCGCGAAAGAGGCCGACAGTTAGACGAAGTTCACACTCATCCTCAAATCAAAACAATGGTGAGTAACACTTTTATTGGTACGGTAAACTAAGTGATGTCTATTTATGTGTGCAAAATTGCAATCAACTTCATTGGTTTTTTCTTCATGGGCTTTTATGCATGTTCCAAGTTCTAAAATGCTCGCTCTGATAAAGAAAATAAATTTTTTTATTGACAATTTTGACGTCTCCCAAATTATGTTTAAAAATACGATGTTGCCACTTATGAAAATATTATTTCAGTACCCACTAGGATATCTGGCAACACTGCAATGGAGTTAGTCCCAATTTTTCCTAATTAAACGATTCCCTACCATTTTTATTTTGAAAGTGTTAGTCTATCACTTTAAATAAACAAGTTGGACTTTGTCTGAATATCAGGCAACCCTGCACTGGAGTTATTTGTCAATTTTTCATAGTTAAATAATTCTCAGTAATTTTGCTTTTTGGAAGCACTAGTCTTATCACTTTAAATAAAGAAATTGGCCCATGTCAGACACAGGTTTGGAAAGAATTAACACTTTATAACCGTATTTGTGTTGGCGAAATCATCATCAACTTCATTGGTTTTTATTCATGGGCCTTTATGTACGTTCCAAGTTCTAAAATGCTCGTTCCAATAAAGAAGACATCTTTTTATTGAGAATTTTTAGATCTCCCAAATTGTGTTAAAAAATACGGTGTTGCCATTTACGAAAATATTGTTTCAGTACCCACCAGGAAATCTGGCAATACTGCAATTGAGTTATTTCCCAATTTTTCTTAATTAAACGATTCTCTACAATTTTTCTTTTGAAAGTGTTAGTCTATCACTTTAAATAAACAAGTTATTTGTCAATTTTTCTTAGTTAAATAATTCTCAGCAATTTTGGAAGCATTGGTCTATCACTTCAAATAAAGAAATTAGAATATGTTATGGCCAGGTTTAAAAAAGAGAACTTACATTTTATAACAGTGTGTGTGCGATACCATCATCAACTTCATTGGTTTTTATTTATGGGGCTTTATGTATGTTCCAAGTTTTAAAATACTCGCTCTAACAAAGAAAAGACATTATTTTTTTATTCAAAATTTTGGTATCTCCCAAATGATGTTAAATACGGTGTTGCCATTTACAAAAATATTATTTCAGTGGCTATCAGAATATCTTGCAAAACTACAATTGAGTTTGCCTATCGCTTTCAATAATGAAGTTGATCTTTATCTGAATATTAGGCAATACTGCACTGGAGGTATTTGCCAATTTTTCTTAGTTAAATGATTTTCGGTAATTTTGCTTTTGGAAGCACTAGTCGGTCACTTCAAATAAAGAAATTGGTATGTCAAGGTCAAGTTTAAAAAAAAATACGTTTTACAACCGTGTGTATGAAATTTTTATTATTAACTTATTTTTTTTTTATTTATGGACCCTTATGTATCTTTCAAGTTCTAAAATGCTCGCTCCAACAAAGAAAAGACATTTTTTGTATTGAGAATTATAGGCTCTCACAAATTATGTTAAAAAATACAGTGTTGTTATTTACGAAAATATTATTTCAGTAGCCGCCAGGATATCTGGCAACACTGCAAGTGGGGTTACTTCCCAATTTTTCTTCATTAAACAATTTTTCACAATTTTTCTTTTAAAATTGTTAGTCTATCACTTTAAATAAAGAAGTTGGCCTTTATCTGAATATCAGGCAATATTGCACTGGAGTTATTTGTCAATTTTCCTTATTAGTTAAGTGATTTTCTGCAATTTTGCTTTTGGAAGCACTAATCTATCACTTCAAAAAAGGAATTGGAATATGTCAGGGGCAAGTTTTAAAAAACATTTTATAACCGTATCTGTGCTTCATCAAAACTTCATTGTTTTTTATGCATCGGCCTTTATGTATGTTTCAGGTTATAAAATGCTCACTCCAACAAAGAAAAGGCTTTTTTTTTCTATTTAGAATTTTGGGATCTCCCAAATTATGTTAAAAAAATGCGGTGTTGCTATTTATGAAAATATTATTTCAGTAGCCACCGGAATACCTGACAACACTGCAATAGAGTTCCTAATAATTTTTCTTACAATTCTCTACAATTTTTCTTTTGAAAGTGTTAATCTGTCACTTTAAACAAAGAAGTTGGGCCTTATCTGAATATCAGGCAACATTGCACTGGAGTTATCTGCCGATTTTTCTTAGCTAAATAATTTTCTGCAGTTTTTCTTTTGGAAATGCTAGTCTATCACTTCTAATAGAGAAGTTGGCCTATTGCAGCAAGTTTTTAAAAAAAAAAAAATTATGCGGAAATATCTTCATTGTTTTTTAAACATAAATGTTTCAAGCACTGTTACCGCTGTCGTTTTTCAACAGTTTTAAGATCTACTAAAGTATGTTAAAATGTTTATGCGATGTCCATTTACGAAATATCATTTCAGTAGCTATCAAAAATGACTAGCGGTATTGAGAGACTTCAATGCCTCCCTCCTTCCTCTTATACTAACTACTTTTTGACACTAAGACATTACATTTACACAAAAGTTCCACTTTGTGTAAATTTGGCAATCCTGTATTTACTCGAAAATTTTATTAGTGTGGTAACAAAAAAAAAGACATTCAAATATATTGTTTTTAGGCAGGACAAGGCATAATTCGAAAGATATTTCACCCCGGCAGCATACAACTCGCAGAACACCACCATATGACCCGATGTAAGTGACAAAAAATCGATTTTCTTCTTCAATTATTTTATCCTTATGTATTATTTAATTCCAAACAGGCCTAGAATCGAAGAAAGACCGGGTACACCAACCGTAGACGAACCAGGGAATTCTAACAACGTTAATAACAATAATGTTTATCCACCTACGAATGCTCCCTATCCATCTGGCCCACGCTCCAGAATCCTACGCGATTGATTGGATGCCCCCGCCGCATTTGCAAGGACCTCCACCTAATTATCCACCCGGGCAGCCTCCTCCGGGGGTCTTTTCCAATCAAGGACCGCCTCCGAACTTCAGGTTACCACCTCCGGGTTCCAATCCGTCAGCTCCTTTCGTGCCCGGGTAAGTTAGAAGGACATTAATGTGGTAAGAATTTAATAAATATATTATTGCTCTTTAGTCCATATAACGCACCTCCGAGACCTATTTTCGATCCAACGCGACCACCGATGCAAGGACCACCTCCGAATTACACAAATTACCCGCCGAGATCTCGGAATAGAGATTATAGGGATTCTACGAGGATCAGAACTAGGACACCACCAGGGTCAGTATAGGAGAAGTTGATTTTTGATGTATATACATTGTCTGACAAAATTAATGTCGTGCACAGCGCGGTCTGTCAAAACTACATTTAAAAAACTATCTGATTTTTATGACAGGCAGATGTTTTATACGTAGATGTCCTAATAAGCCTTCTAACTGCATAAGACCGAGTATCTGCGCATCTCTTCAACTGATGACCAGCTTTGTTAGTTACCGAGACATTAATTTTGTCGAGCAGTGTACATGGTAGCGAGAGATTTTAAGAACTTTATTATTTTACCACTGAAAAAACAAATATCGGCCATTTTTATTTCTTGAAAATTATACTGGGCAAATGGCCCCCTTATTTTTCTGTAACTTCCTAAAGTCGGACGTTGAAATTTTGCGTTAACTCGTCGCAATATATCGTAACGGAATGTTTACAAGTTCTTGAATAATTTTTCGTTTTAGCTCCGGAATATCTCGTGGTTTATCAATAAAAACTTTGCTTTTAGGTAGCAAATTATCATTTACAGGACATCAGGTCAGATCTAATGTCTTTGTATTTTCATTTTCACCAAACTATAATAATTGCAGGACAATGTGTTTCTGTTACATACTTCAGTGCCTCACTATTATTTGAGTAAAACTTGCGTAAAGCAAGCTTGCCTTGCTTCAAAATATCTAACGAAATATCTAATGAGAGCTGCTTCCTCGATGTCATCTGTTCGAGTGAGCAAGTCTACATAAAAGTCTAGTCTTCTCTGTAAGTTGCGTTGCTCTGGTATTACCAATATCTGGCGATATATCTGACCGATATCTCTAGCAATTACATATTGGTATTATCTAAACCTCAACAAGATGGCGAATAGTTCATTTTGAATTGTTTCATTGATTCGAGTTGACCGTTGTAATAAAGCATTTAATATTCAAACTCATGTGTGTTTTTTTTGTGCGAGTGGTAGGTTAAATTCTTGGCAATACCAACCAACGCAACATTTCAGTCAGGCAATCCTTCGAGTGAGAACAACAATCCCCTCACAAGTTTGGCGCCTAACGTGGGGCCAAACCCGCAGCAAGCCTTCTCGAAAGTACTTCTGTTTCGATGGATAAGAGGCTTTTGGATCATCAACGAGGACGTTTTGGTGTCCCAACGGGGGAGATTATAACGGTAGATAGTTTGATCTACAATATATGATTGTTTAAAAAAAGTTGTCATTGAGTTGTAAATAAAGTAATTTATCAAACGTCATGAGTGTTTTGAGTAAGTTAGAATTCTTAGCGGCTAATTTTATCGACCAACGAACATTTAAAGTCAACAATCTCGAGTGAGAACAACAATCCCCTCCCAAGTTTGGCGCCCAACGTGGGGCAAAACCCGCAGCAAGCCCACTCGAAAATACTCCTGTTCTGATGGATAAGAGGCTTTTGGTTAACCATGATGTTCCAAAGGAGGAGATTGTAACGGTAGATAGTTTGATCTATAATACATAATTGTTTTACTTGTCATTGGGTTGTAAATAGAGTAATTTATCAAACGCCATGTGTGTTTGAGTAAGTTAGAATTCTTAATGGCTAATTTTATCAATCAACAAACATTTAAAGTCAACAATCTGGAGTGAGCTTCACAAAGTTTTTTTTTTCTAAAACTATTTTCTATATTTTATTCTTTTTTCCCCCCACATAAATAGCCCCCCTTACGAGTCTCAAAACGAGGATGGTGGCAATTCTAAATGTCATTGTCAACGACACTACACCACCTTGCAACGGTTGTGATATTATTCTTTCTAATTTGGGAGATCATGTATAAAGCTATCTCCTTTGTTATGCATTTTTCGCCCCGACACTTTATTCCCCTAATAACGTGTTAATCATTTGACAAATAAATCCATAACAATCTAATATTAGTTTCAAAATAATAACCCCAAAAAGAAACTAAATCTCCCGCTACCATGGATAATCTTGTATATATGAAAGAATAATGGCCTCAAATGAGGTACTGGTGGCACTCCAATGATAATTTTTTTTTTCTGTTATTTCAGGATAATCGATGATCCGTTAGAAGCGTTTAATCGCATGCTAAGGGAGAAAGATGAGAGGGATCGCAGGGCGAAGCAGAAAAAGGGTCGCAGTTATAGTCGTAGTTCCAGTCGAAGCTACAGCAGATCTCCGAAACGACCCCGGAGTAGGTCACCGAGGCGTCGAAACTCCAGAAGCCGGTCGAGATCGTTCAGCATGAGCCGGTGAGTCCGCATTAAAGTTTACGTAGTAGCAAATTGTTTTTCGAACGGTTGTTTTCTTTTGACATTTTCTGTTTTTTTTTTAAATTTATTTTTGTGTTCGGAAGCTGTATAGTAGATGCATGTTTTTCCCCCCACTCTCTAGTCCCTCGGCATGCCTGTATATCGAGTGACACTTATCCGGAATGTTGTTTTGCTAATAACGGCTTTTTGTTTTTCTACAATTTCCAGATCGAGGTCTAGGTCGTTCTCGCCTAGTCCGAGGAATTCCCCTTACAGGGATTATTCGCCTCGCAATTCTTCGCCGCGAAGGAGGCCGCCCTCACGCTTCCGATCGCCCGCGAGATCCCCACCACCAAGGTACGTCCCCGAATATCCCGCGAATATCCTAACAGAAAATGTCGATAGAATTTCACAACCACCTACGCTTTATTTATATAAATATCGCTTTCTTCCGGTTCTAATTCGATCGAATCTCTCACCTTTCAGGTACCGTTACAAAGAGGGCCCCCCAATCAACGACAGGAGCCGCGATAGGGACTTCGACAGGCCCTCTAGAGGCGACAGGGGCTACAGCAGAGATCGCGATTACAACTATTACGAAAGGGATCGTAACCGTTGGGGCGGAGCGCCGTCCAGGCCGCCGATCCAGGACAATTACTATCCGCCACCGCCCGATGTGCACCAATTACAACCGCCTCCATCATCCACCAGGTATTCCATACTATGTTTTCTGTATAATTGCCACGTAGGCGGTAGTTTGCGGCGAGAATCTCCGTTTAATAGTATCGGGGGGCGTTTATCGTGTTTCTGGTCGATCGCCAAATGGTTGGTGGGAGCAGTTTTTAACGTTTAATTGGGGGATTTGTAGTTGGTTAGTACAAAGATTGTTTAAATATATCTAGTTAGTCAACGTAATGCATTTTCGGAAAAATAAAGTATTGCTCAGGGAAGTGGTGCACTCTATCGGTGAATGTAAATTGATTTGAAAACGTGATAAATATAACAGGTATCTCGGTCAGAGTGAGAGACAGATTTCTGTGTTTTATCCATCTGCGGAAACGACGGAATCCGTATCGGTGATTTACTGCATTAGCGATTTGTGTGGCCTGGGGAAAAGGGAGGTGGATGCATGTGACGCTGTGATGACGCACCTCGCGATAATTCTCGTGTTTGTTTACATTAGAAGATTAGAATTCTGAGGTATTCTGTTATAAATATAAAGAAATTGAAAGTATATTGCAAGGCACGTTCTTGTTGACAAAACATTAATTGAACAATTTTCTAAATTGAGGTTTTTTTCTTTTAAGAATAAAATATTTAAACTTAAAACAAAAATCACTGAAAAGAGAAAAGTTAAATCTAAAAGGACGAAAATTTGCCGAGAAAAAAAAACATAAATCACTTCTCACAATTTTTATTTTTTTAGTTTTTAAATTAATAAGTTGTTTTGTTAACTTAATTTACTTATATTTATGATATATAATAATCAGAAAATGTTTGTTTATTAAGAAGAATAAAGTATTTAGTTTGATAATATATAATCTGTAGTTCGATGGCTTTTTATATTTAAAATTTTAATAAAACGCGGGTTTTTCGTTCGAACGTATATACGAAAACCTCCTTCTCCTCTCTCTCCTATTGCTACTTACGCTTCTCCCGTGTATAGCGAGTACTTGTCGCAACTTCAACTGGGTGTAAAGGCGGGAAATTTATATAGTTTTTCTTATAATTACAAAACATTTTTTACTTGAATTACTTATGTTTACTATACATAATAATAGAAATTCGTTTTTATATAATGTAAATATGGGGGTACAAATCGCCATTTATTTTTACATATAAGTATGCACCACTTTACTTATTAAACACCATACATGATGACACATTCGCGCTCTTTCTCTTGAGCGCTAAAAGTTACGAGGTAACCTTTGGGGGCAACATCCGTATATACAAGTTACATCGTAACTTTTCAGCCAATCAAGAGAAAGAGCGCAACGCGTCATCATGTATGCTGTTTTTAATAGCTTGTTTTTTGTGTGCTTGGACAGTATCTACTGACGTCATCAGAGTACTTGAGAGCGTCTCAGAGTTGGATTTAAACATGCTACAAACCAAACGCGCTCGATTGCAATATAACCTTAATTTTATTATTTACTTATTGTCACAGCTATTATGAATAGGAAACTAAAGTAATTTTTCAAACTAATGAATCTAGACTACAATAAAAATGCATCTATATACTAGTATTTATATACCTACCAAGTGAAGTTTTTAAATATAATGATCGTTCTTACATCAATCACATTGGTATCATTCTATTATCCATATCGTAGCATATTTGATGCAGGGTATAAATCGGATTACATTTACAAACGACAGTTTACAACACGATGTTAGTGCGATTAGGTTATGTTGCACAAATTGCTCGTAATTGTGCTCGACATCGGATCGCGAACAGAAAGAGCAAATCCAAATCTTTGTGATCTAGATTTGCTTGCTCTAAACAAACAAACACGCACAAATCATGCCTAAAATATAAACAAAACGCGTAAAATCCATGATCTGCTAGATCAGACAAACAAACAAACCTAATCAAGTAACGTGCGTACATATATGTAAATATAATGCGATTTTGTACTCCCAAAGTACATGTTTATTTTTATAATGAAAAACGAATTTCTAATATTATGCAATAGTAAACATAAGTAAATCAATAAAAAAATATTATACAAATATAACACAAAACTTAGAACTACAGCACATATATAGAGCATAACATTAAATTAGAAACTAAAAAAAGTAAAGTAAAATGGTAAAAAAATAACGATTATATATTATCAAACTCAATATTTATTCTTCCTAATAAAACAAACATTTCAAATGAAACACGAGAATTATCGCGGGCGCGTCATCACAGCGTCATCGCCTATCCACCCTCTCCTTTCCCCGCGCCTCACCTACAATCTGCCTACAACTTACGAGGTAACTATTGCAATAAATAATATTTTACCGACACGTAAGAGAGCCATCTTGTATGTAGTAGTCTAACTATTAAAGTTTATATTTAAATCGAGACGGACATCAACGCCGGTGCTGCCATCTACCGCTTTTGTCCAAAATGTTTCAAAAATCCGTTAACTATTTGGTCCATAAGGTTGACTACACAGTATGTATATAAACAATGGTACAAATCTGTCGTTTGCTGAAAAATAGATGGCGAAATGCGAAATTTAGCGATTCGTCAATAGAGGGCGCATATTTGTGTAAACTTTAAAGTGATTGCCGACTTATTGAGGCTGATTCAAGGCTGTGATATTTTTAAAAAAAGTTTGTTGCGGTGTTAATTTTAAGTGAGTTATATATTTTTAGATATGGCATTATTTCATTTTTAAACCGCCAATAATTTATTAAATAAAATAGATAGATATGGTTGTGAAATTTGTGTTTAAAATAAAATATATATTTTAGCTTCATATTTAATAGTGATTAAAGTGAACTTTATCTAAAATTGAGGAAATAATTTTATATAAGAGCCTTCACCTAATCCTCCAAAGCAGAGTGCAACACAAAGATACGCTCAAAAACGTCAGTTAGTTTAAAATAAGTGTGTATTAAAACGTCGAAAAACGGAGGCGAATTTTCCTGAAATTTTGTTTGGCAGTTTATACACTTTCTCCATACATGTTTTGAAAAAATTTTAAAATATGCAAAATAAAATAGAAATATTGTTTTTGCTGCAGGTTAAGCAATTTATTTCCAATAATAAAATTACCCTGGACACTGCTTAAAAAAGTAAATTTCGCCAAACTGTTTTCCACCTAGTTTTCATTTCGGAACTTCGTCTAAAGAAATATCTGCTTTGAAAATAGTGCTATCTATATGTAATGGCTTCTTTACTGTATTGTTAAATATCTTTTTAACGACAAGGAATGAATACTTGAAATTTGGTACGCATGTGTAAATTTGATATACACTTTAAGAATAGTTATTAAAAAAATTAGGGCTACCATTTAAAAAAATTGACGATGACGCCATATCTCAAATTTGAGACACGCTGGTATAAAATTTCTCAGATGAAAAAGTGGGCAATTTAAAAATACTAATCCGACGTGTCCGAAACATATTTCCGAAAAAAAATACTGTCTTCGCTTAACTGAATTTATTCCAGATTAACAGACTCCACTGCTGTGTATAGTCATATAGTCGCATTTTTGATTTGCCAATAGTAGGTAAAACGTCTACTTTTCCTCTGGCAAATAACAAGCCATAATAAAGGATACAGTTTTGAGGTTATCATTATTCATTTTATTAACATAAAAACTTACTTAGTGGCGTTCCCTACAAATCTATCGTATTGTTTTATGCAACATTACGATTATAAAAATACGAGTTATGAATGAAATTCCTTAATAACTATGTTAATTCAGAGTAACTAATTAACGCTAATTGGGTCGTATTCGTCCTTGCATTTACGTGTCTTTCGGGTAAACTGAAGCCTCTGTATATTTTGCCCCTATAGAGTATCCTGAAACAGACTGCAGATGTGCCATCAAAGAGAAAGTCCTTGACTAAGAATTGAAGAGAGAAATGTTGAAATACTGAAGAAACTCCAATGATTGTATCTCTATTTATGTCAAACTTGAGTCAAGACTTTTGTCCTAGATAGTACCTAATTTTATTATTAACTCTTATTCTCATGTGTGGTTTTTGCACTTATTTATTAAAAGTTTTTTTTAATGAAGCTTAATAATATTTAATATATATATTGTTATAAAATAAATTTTACCATAAATATTAAATTTTTCAAAAGTAATTTAAAAAAAATATTATTCCTTCTTATTTTTTTTTTAAATAGCTTCCATTTCCTGTAAGAAGTGTATTATATTGTTTACCATGTCTAACATGTAATTTTTTTCTTAAAAGTTTATTATTTATTTTATAACACAATTTTGAATACATTAATAAATATGTCCTATTTAAATCTTAAAAATGTTATTCTGGAAGCACAACGTATATTTATATTTATATTTGTATCTACTGTTTAATTTGATCAACTATTTTGGTTATATACTTCAATAACCGTTTAAATAAATATCAATATTTATATTACATTAGTAACTAAAGTAAAAATTTCACAAAAAATCGATACATATATAAGTTAACCCAGAAACTGTACAACACAAATAATATATTAATAACATATCTAAAAAGGATTCAACATTATACTGTCGCACAATATGGCAATAGAAAGCAGGCAGTTATCGTTCGTATGTATGCTTGAAAGTATTGAAATAATATGCTTTAACTGTGCCCCTACCATTTCCCATCTTTTTACGCAGCCAATAAAGGTGGGGGGAAGAGAACAGGCCCATTTCCATTATCGTTAATTATTATCATCGAAATTACAGAGGAAGTGAATTGACAGAATGTAATCTGACGCCAATATATTGCGTTACTGTAGGTAGAACAAAAACAGAATGCAATCGACTGATCATTATTTTAATTATCAATTAATTTGAGTCTGGGCTATTCCTATTGTGTTGTTCGAGGTTTATCGGGTGTTTACGGGTAAATGATTGCTGTATTTATACAGGCAGTCTCCTACTATATACCAAGGGGGTTGGTTTTGAGCTCGTGTTTTTCTAATTGTTTATATGCGGGTTTTGTGATTATAAAAAAACGTTAGAAACTGCTCCACATTGCGTATTTATTATATTTATTTCAAGGAAAAAAAGGGACTACTTTGTGCTTCTGTTATTGCGATATAATTAAGTTTATGCGGATTAGAAACGAAAGATTTTTTACTCTTTAGTATGTGTTGTTTTTACACAGTGAATTGAATTGATATGAAACTCGAAATATATGATATTTGAAAATGCTACTTGTTTATTACTGATTGTTTTTATTTAATGTTGTAATATCGTTGCAATCTCCTATCTTAGTATAAATACTATGTGTCTTCTTTTTGTGCAATTAAGAAAGTAATTCGCTATTACCCACAATTTGCGTATACAGTTATGGTCAAAATTATAGGTACAATGTCTGTTTATAAGTAAATTTAAGACTGAATTTGTATGTTGTAAACTTGTATATGACACATTTAACATAAAGATTTTTGGAATGTAGAATTTAATTAATTAAAAATAGAAAATCGGTCATTTAGAATTAATAACGAAATTTTATTTTGAAATTCTGCTAATATAAAATTTCTTCAGTTCGTCACAAGATATTACTAGAAACAAAAGTGAGCTATTTATGTTGTTCCCTAAAAAGATTTTCTTGGCCACAGGATTATTTCCTAAAAATGATGGTTTTACTATGGAATATGTATTTAAGTTGAGCATATATACAAATAAATTTACAAATATTTACAGAGGTATGCTTACAACAAACTAAAGATCATTTCTATAGCCATAGTGTATGGTTAACTTGTATCGGATGACCCATATGAAGATGATGATGAGATCAATGTTAAATTAGTAATATACTCTTTGGGTTCATGGTCCAATTTCCACATGACTTCTTCAACTAAAATAAATAAACTTAAAACCACAATGTGTTAAATATTATATAATTATTTTACTTTTGATAACATGTTTAGTGAATTTTGGTCCAATTCTCGGTAGAAACAGTTATATCTTCGCTGGATAAGTAGATGCATCTCTAGCACTGAGAACGAAGCCATTTTATTGTTACCATTAACTAATGCATAACGTTGGCCATTACCCTTTGTTGCTCTTAGAAATCGCCACTTAAACACACAAATGCTCGTTTAGATGTACTTCCTGTGCTATTAGTCCATTCTGCTACAAAATGTTATTTACCCACGATTTATTAGTGAAAATAATGTTGCTCCTTTCGCTGTGATAGCTTCTAATAGGACATTAATGGTCCTTATGGCCTCATAAATAATACCATAAATAAATATTCTCAAATATAAAACCAATGTCTACTAGAACATACTTCTCGAAAAATGGTTAGGTTTAGGTTACCTATATGTAATTATAACAGCTGTTTAATTGTGCTTAACAAACAATAGACAACACAGATGACGGTTTAGTAGTTTTTTCATAAATTCAGATTAATTTAAAATTAATAAATAATGTTAGGAAAAAAACCTGGGATAAATGCAAGTGACAGCAATCGAGAAATGACAGGAACAGGAAACACTAAATAATGCAGATTTTATCATTACCGACAGCCTTCAAATAAATCTGGCAACAATTCCCCATGATAGAAGGAGATAGACACATATGAGTAGGTATAAAATAAAAAGGAAGCATATAGCTCATAATAATAATACTTCTTGTAAAACTTGAACTAAACTGTACACAATCAATTTTCGTTCTTAGGTAGCCTAGTGATAAGAAATAATAACAAATTAGAAATAGATATCCATAGAGAAGAAATCAATACCACTAGATTCGTGATGGCTATTAAATTAAGGCTTGAATCATCGAGTGTGGCACAACAAATAGATGATACTGGACATGGTATTAAAACAGAACACTTGAACTAATGAAAAACGTAACTTTATCGTAAGAATTAGACTCATTTAAAATCACCTATGCCAGAAAATATTTGATTAATTGATTTATTAGGGTAAAACACATATTCTCAGCCTCTAATTCATCTTTAGTTTTGAAACACACTTATAAATATTTTTTTTTAGAGTAGAAATAATGAGTAGTGTTACTTATTGTATTGTTTCGCAATAATTAATTCGGCTTTACAAAGTTCACAAATTTCGAACAATTTGCCCGAATAAATAATCTAGTGTAGTACAGAGATATCAGATACCTTGTGTCTTAGTATGCAACAGTCCTTTCTGTATCTTCGTTATCTTATGGATTGTGGAAGCGAAAATAGCCATGTAAAGAATGTTCGCAATATAATTTATAATAAAAACCATAAAAAAAAATAGTGCTATTCTTTGTGCCTATCTTTTTGACCAACGACTGTATATTTTTCCTATTCTTATCTGTGCGAAAATTAGATTTTTTTTACTGTTTGGCCTGTTATATTATTATAGTAGGGTTAAATGTTACTTATATAATGTATATTGTGTTAACTGATTTCAAATAAAATGCATGTGGATGGGGACAAACAATTGACGATTATTTATTTTAATTTTTATGTTGGATATTGTATGGACGTGTTCAATTTAGGTTTGTTTATGCAACCAATTACGCACGGGTGCAAAAAGGGTTGCATATTCTCGTTGCTGCGCTAGCAAGAATAACAGGTGGCGCCCACAATTATAGATTTTAAACAATTCTCTCTTCAAATGTTATGTATAAGTCCTCAAATGAAATAATCGTATTTAACCCTTGTAATATTATTTATTGAATTTGACCTATTCGTATAAAGAATATTGGAAATATGAAATTAATAAAATAATTCTAATTTTTGTTTTTCTAGTCTGATATGATATTATTATGACACCAGGATGTATAATAATTAATAAATATGTATAATTTATGTATCTACGATCCATCAGTTTTTTTAACTCAGTATGTCAAATAAAAATCAAAAATGCATAACCTTAAAACTTAATAAAACATATTTTAGTGCTGTTAATAGAAAAATAAATTTAGCTGAAGTAACTAGAGTGTGTGAGAGCATGCAATACAAAAAGTAAATAATAACTTATCTCGTCAAAGAGTATAACATTTTTACTGTTACTAACATAATGAGTAAAAGCATAAATTGTATAGATAATATAAGTGTAAATTCCTGATGTAATTCGTTCTTAAAAAGAAAAATCTCAAATAAAATGACCTTTGAGATTTTTTTCTTTGATTATATATTTTACTACAACTTTTGTGTAATTTAAAAAATAAAATTGTACCATATCAAATATTCCAAATATATATTGTACATCATATTATTTCTTCGTTAATACCATGGATCAATATGGCTGTAATAAGGAGGGATTAACCAGATTACCGGTTGCTGAAGAACAAAATACCTTGTTTGGGTCGCTGATCAATTAAAACAGATGACTGTGATGACATTTAAGTATTAACTATTACATATTTCGTCAATATCCTTTAAAAAAAAGTGTCTTAGATATTTATATTATATAAATACTCTATAATAAAAGACAATAATAATGAACTGTTTGTCTTACTGTGGATAATTAATACTTTCGTTTCTCAATTTATTATTTATTTTTTTTTAATTAGTCTATTTCAATTTTCCTTTTAGTTATTTGTAATGTATTGTCATATTACAAATAAAACATTGGACAGAGTACACAATTCTTCATTTAATTCCTATTTGTCGTTCTCAATGGTTTTGGTAAATGGTTTTTTTCATAGAATATTTGTGGTCCAAGATCGGATGCTGACAAATTATTTTAAACCTTTCGTCGCTTATAATGATGGCGGTGGAAATGGCATCAATTTTGCTACTAATCGAAATTTTGGATTATGTTGTTGGTTACTACTGTAGAATCTGTGATAAATTTATCTTTTTCTAATTTAGTGTTACAAATAAAGCTATAAACACCTCTGATATAAAATTTGCATAATTCTTTATTATATTATAAAAAAAAACAATTTACCCGCATTTTTATGCTTGTTTTAAATATAATATTGAATCAAAAGATTCACTTTAATATAGACTTAAGACTATCAAAATTCAGTGCTACTAATTTCACATCCAATGAGTATTTTTTATTTAAATAAGATTTTCTAAATATTTTTCTGGGTCAAAAAATCTAAACTTAATACTTTGATTTTGTAGCCATGATTGCGTAATTAATTTTATTAATAGTTTACTGAAATTTCTACTTGGGATAACTAAAATTTATTTATATCACACAAGATGTAGGGTAAAATACATTTCAAATGTATTTCAAACAAAATAAAAAATATAATCGGTGTTAGTATTTGAAGTAGCAAATTTAAGATACATTCATTTCAGGTACTTAACATACAGTTCTATAAACAAAGTATTTAAAGAAAATAAAGTATCTGTTATCGGTTATTATAAGAGAAAAGCTTTCCGTTTTCCTTCATAATAATGTAAGTAAAATATGCTTAATGCTACATAAAAACGATAAAAACACTATTGCATTTTAGTACCCCTTTAGTAATAGTTTCATTTGCGTTTGAATAAACAAGCACTTCAAAAAGTTTATGTGATAAACAGCTTATTGAAGGAGTATGTGTAAGCTAGTGTTGCGAATCGAAACCGCTTTTATTTTGGATCTGGCGATTAATCGTCTTAAAAACAAAAGCCGTAACCGGTAAAAGCGAAACCGGTTTTTAAAATCGGATTATTGATGCGTATTAAATATGTTTTCGAATTTAAAATACATAGTAACTCTAAAAATACAGGGCTGGGATTCTGTGTACAATAGAATTCTATTATCGTTTTCTATAGCGGTATTCTATGTTTGACGTCGACAATATGGTGAATTGGTACTCTGTATGCCTATAATAGTGCAGTGAATTTAGGAATAGAAATATAATCCCTTAAATGGACGAAAACCAACCGTTTAGAATTTATTGGCGTGACGTCCTAGTAATTTCTATGAAAAAGACAACACATAGGTGGCATTAAGTGAAAATAAAGAAGTTGTTTAGATTAGGACTGCGAAAAATATTTGTATATTTTATTTAAATGTTCCCAATACATTAATTATGGGTATGGATGAAGAAGAAGCGTTGAGAGAAATGCGCATCTTTAATATAAAACGAACGTATTCTACGATGCGAAAAAAGCGATCCGTTTATACGTTCCAAATATTTCACACTTCTTTTAAAATCAAACAAGTAAGTGGTGAAGTAAGCCATCAACTAGTAAATGCTATCCTTTTCTAAACGATCTATCTATCCTTCAAAGCGAGATGTGTGGACATATCGTCTTTAGACGACAATATGGCGGCATATAGAAATCGACTATTGCCAACAGATAATACAAATGATGTAGAAATGAAGAGATAAATAGAATTCTATTGTACACACTGTTTTTTTTAATCCGTACTTTAGGGCACACCAGGTTTTAAAACTGGTTTGGAAAATGGAGATTAAACAGGTTTTCGAAAAATCGGTAAACCGGTTTTTGATATCTTGGCGATTTCCGCCAGCACTAGTATAAAACCCTGCAAAATGAAAATGGGTCTTTTGAAATAGTCATTCATTCATTCATTCATCATTCATTTCATTCATTAAAGTTAGTGGTGGGCACTTAAGGTCCGGGCACTTGAGTTAGTGCTCATTGTACCATCCCTATTAATTCCTCTTATTCCACTCGAGCAGCTTGGTGTTCTCTATAAAGCCAGTATCTTGCCCAGTGGAAACTTAGAGCTCCAATAGATCTCTCCCGCAATAGTCCTGCCTGATACCTTCAGTTTCCTCACATGTGCAGATTACATGCTCTCAAAGAGCGACTCCCTGTGCATGTTAATTGCACCAGTGATACCCAGCAACGCCTGTCTCTGGACAGCGGTTAGCAGTTTTCACTGCGGAGGACACTTCTGTCCTCCTCCACCAGACACTGCCCCGTATGTAAATGCTGGTCTTATCTATAGCAATGATCACCCTCGGCTTAATCCACAGATTTTGCCAGCAAACTCTTGGCCTGCAGGCGCCAGAATAGTTACGTAGCCCTGTCGTTGTCTTGACTAAGTGATTTTTCCAGCTCAGTTTCGTATCGAGGGTAACATCCAAGATACTTTACTTCCTTGCTGCTTCCTTTACTGCTGGTCTTCATATAGCTAATGGATCACCCTCGGGCTTTAATCCCAGATTTTGCCAGCAACTCTCCTGCAGCCCAGAATAGTATGCGTAGCCCTGGTCGTTTTTTGACTAAGTGATTTCAGCTCAGTTCTTATCGAGGGTAAACATCCAGATACTTACTTTCCTTGGTTAATTGTAACATCCTGCCAAAACAGTCTAACGCCGCCTAGGTCATTGAGTTTCCTCATGTTGGTAAAGGCAACCAACTTTTTTTTGTGATTAACAAAGTCCTTGTGAAAGGCACCATTCCTCCACCATTCGCAGTGCAATTACGCATAATGCCGCGCCACCACGAGAACTTTCTCTAGTTACGATGACAATGTCTTCATCGCAGACCCTGCGTTCATATTCCTTTGTCGTTAATGATCTGACGAGATCATCCATGACAATGCTCCACCAGCAAGCAAGGGCAAACTTCCTTTTGATGTATGGTCCTTTCGAGTCCTCACCAAACTATGCAGGGCAGCTCTACTGATTTACCCCTTTGGTATGCCCATTGCAGAGGAAATCTAGCAAGTGATCTTCTGTAATGTTTAGGTGTAATAACTTTTCCATAGTCTTCAGCATAAAAGATGTGAGATAATTGGTCTGAATGATTTCGGATGGTAGTATGTGTCCTTCTCCAGATTTCGGAATGAACACAACCTAGGTATCTCTCCAAGCCTTGGGAATGTAGCCCAACGCGTGGCTAGCTCTAAATAATCTCCAAGAGGGGCCCATGATGTCTCCAATTGCCTCCTGTAGCAATCTTGGAAACACGCCATCTGGTCCCGGAGATTTATACGGTTCAAACGACTCAATCTTCCATAGACGCCCTCCTCACTGCGTCTGATTGGTTTGTTTTACCGGACAGTCCACCCTGTCCGAGCCGGGAAAGTGCGCTTAGAAGGTACCGCAGTGGTTGTCCCTGTCAGGCAGCTGAATGGACCTCAGTGTATTAGAAGAGCCCTTCTTCAGAATCCTGTGAATTCTGACCATGTCAGGGACACCTTCTATGTCCACACAGAAGTTTCTCCAGGCCTTCTTCTTCGATTCTTTAATTCTTTTGTTATAGGTACCTAGTTTAGCCTTATCAGCTTCCCAGTTCCCGTTTTTTTTTCGCCCTGTTAAATAACTGGCGTGTTTCTCTTCTGAGAGTATTCAGCTCTTTACTCCATCAAGCAGCCTGTCTTGGCGAGCGACGCTCCCTTAGTGGACAGTTGTTTTCATAGCACGAGAGAATGGTCCCTTGCAACCCATACAAGGCTAACTCTAATTCCTCACATTCCTGATCTGTACAGGATAGTTACGGGTGCTGCAGAGAGATCTTTCCCTGTAGGACTCCCAGTTAGTCCTTGTGGGATCCCTTTTGAAATAGTATTTTTGTTTGTTTCTTCCACATCATACACTTTATTTCTCCAAATTCCTTGCTTGACTTGCCGCACAATTTTGAAGAAATAATAGTAAACATAAAGCCCATGAACGTTTACTACCTATACGACAATCATTTTATGTTGGGTTATTCTATTTTTTTAACATTTGAGAAGTTTGACCAATGTACAATCTTGACAATGACGACAAGGAATATATATACACATCACTTTGGTCCAGAATGGTAATGGTAATTGGTTTAATTAAACATTTTAAAGATTTTAAAAATTGCGAAGTGCAATGTAGTAACAACCATAAAAACAATCTTTACGAAAACTAAAGACAAGATACCAATTTTGGACCAATCCCCATCCCCATTCCCCATCAAAGCTCAAAAATAATTTGTCGGCACTCAACAAATCGTTCGAATGTTCCTGCTGCATGCATGGATGTGTGATTGAGTTGTGATATGTGAAAAACAAAAAAAAAAACAAAAAAATACAGCAAGGACCAACAAGCATCTGCTGGTACTGGCGTATCCCACTGGACCATCCGCAGCGGCCGAGGGATCTCGCTGACCCAGGTCGGACTCCACCACCCAAGAATGTAAAAGTAATCTAAATTTAGTAGGTAGCAAAAAAACCAAATTAATTTTAATTAAAAAGTAATCGAGGAGTTCAGATCTTTTTATTCTACGACTATTTCTGTGTGTGGGTGTGTATATATAAGAGGAATAAGTAAGGATCAAGAGGAAGAACTGCCATTTTTTAATTTTTTTTCTGTATAAAATGCGTGGTATTTCTTCCTCGTAGAGTTTTTAGGTGATAATTTCGATTTGTTGAGTCATTCGTGGATTTTAATGGAGTTTTTTCTTCGATCTAGGTACCCACCCCGGGATAACTACCCACCTTACGTCAACAAAACCGATCCACCGCCGGCTACGACGCAGACGCACCATCTACCACCGATTTTAGCACCCCCAGCGATGCACCCGCCTCCACAGCGTCGATTCGAAGATATAGCGCCTCCTGGTACCGATCAACCCCCGATACCAGGGGAGGAACTACCCCCGCAACGCTACGATGACCGTTATGGAAGTAGTTACCAAGAGAATAAATTCGATCGCGATGTCAGAGCGAAAGATGACGATAATAAAAGGAGCCACGATAAACCTGCTAGGGATGAAGATAAGGCGAGGAGATTCGAACGATATTCCAGTCGATCCCCGACTAATAGGGGTGGAGGGGGTAGTTCTGCTTATAAAGCTTCCCCGAGGAAATCCAGGGAACGTCACGATAGCCCGGATAAGCATAAGAGGAGGAAGCAGCATTCCGAGGAAAGGCCTGAGAGGAAACGCGAGACTTCGGATGAGGATAAATCGAAGCGGAATAAGGAGAAGAAGAAGAAACGCGAGAAGAAGGAGATGGAGAAGAAGAAGAGGAAGGAGAGGAAAGAAAAGAAAGAGATGGATAAGGCTAGCAAGAAGGAGGAGAAGTCCAGGAAAGATGAAGGAGTTGAAGATAAGAAGGTGGATGAAGCGTCTATTGAGGTTGCTAAGGAAGATGTTATTATTAATAAGAAGGATGTCAAGGAAGTTACTAATAATAATAATAATAATAATAATAAGGAGAAATCTCCGAAGGTGGTTGTGGAAGTGGTCAAAGCCGAACAAACTCCTAAACAAATCGATAAAGCGGAACCACCGACTGATTTGTTGTATGATGATTTGCTTTCCGATGGTGTGGATAAATCTATCGTTAAAAATTATGGAAAATTAGACGTGAATACGCCGAAACACGAAGATAAAGAGATGACGCCCGAGTTAAAGATTAAAGATTTCGAATCCCCGCCACACCAGAAAGAGTACAAAGAGGAAAACGATTACCCTCCAGAGAGTGAGACTTCGAAAGACGAAGATGTCTTGGATTTACACCCGAATGAATCCGAGTTGAAGACTGAATTGGACAAATCCGAAGTCCTAGCTCCACTGCCGGAGAAATCCAAATGGGAGATCGACGAAGATCTTTCAACGATTTCCAACGAGACGCAAAAAGAGGGCAAACAGGAGAGAAACGGAAAAGTGACTACGGAAGTGTTGAAGCGAGCCGAGAACGCCATCTTCGCTAAAGCGATCAACGCGATCCGTCCCATCGAGATTAAAAAGATCAGTATGGATCGGGCGAAACTGTATTCCGGTGAAAAGGAGCAACGGAAGAGTGAGGAAGATATGAGGAACATCCAGGTGACGATTTCCAGCGCCTTCGAGGAGGAAAGTCAACCATTAATCGAGAACGTCAAGGTTGAATCGGAGATACAAAAGCCCCCACCGCGTTTAAGCGTCAAAGAACGCCTGGAGTTTAAGTTGACGATTTAGAGAGGATAGTCAAGGTGTCCTACGATAGGAATCGATCTAGGAGCCTGTCACCTTTGAGTAAACGCGCCAGGGATGAACGGTTACACTTGGATAGGCGTATAGAACCGAACGATAGGAGAGGGGATAGACTCAGACACGAACGCGACAGATATCATCGCAGCTATAGGAATCTGGATCGATCCGAATTCAGGAGACGTGAAGAGTATCTAAGGAGAGAAAGGGAGCGCAGAGAACGTGAGAGATCACGCGGTAAAAAGAGGACACGAAGCGTAAACGAACAAGATCACGCAGTGAAGCAAAGAGCACAAACACCGCAAGAAGGACAAGAAACAGAAGCGAGATAAAAGCAAGAAGCACAAACGCGAAGAGAAGGATGAAACCAAAACTAAACAGGAGGAAAAGCTAGAAGCGATTAAACCGAAATCAGCAACGGATAGGCGAAAACCCACTTTAGATGAGGCGAACTTCGAACCCGATTACGATCTGGAAAGCGAATCGGAAAAGGAGGATAAGAAATCGTTGAAAGGCGCCACCATCGTCGATGACGAAAAGAAGCGCGTCAAAGCCGAGGAGAAGGAACAGAAGGAATCTTCGAGTTCCGATAGCTCCGATAGCAGTTCGGAAGATGATCGCAAGAGGAAGAAACATCGCAAGCACAAGAAGAAGAAATCGCGCAGAGAGACCAGTTCGAGCAGTAGCTCGAGCAATTCTGATTCCTCTGAGGAGGAGCGCGAGAGGAAGAGGAAGAAGCACAAGAAGAAGCAGAAGAAGAGGAAGAAATCTAAGCACAAGTGATCGTCTAGGTTCTATTTCACGCTTCCTTTTCTACTGCAGGTGTACCAACAAAACAAAAGCGACGATAAAATATAGAGAAGAGAATATTATTATTATTACTATTATAAACAGTTGATGATTGATACGAAATCTGGAGGAAGATATTTTAGGGAGAGACTTTATATAAATATATATATATTTCGTTTATGATCGTAATTCTGTTTCAGTTTCTTTTCTTCTTGCACGAGTGTGTGAACAGGATGTATAATTGTTTGTCTAGTATTTAAGATAATAAAAGGTATTTAAAACAGATTATGCGGTTTTTTTTTTTTCATTTTATTTTTAAATCATTTTGCACAATTTGTAGAAAGATGCGTAATATAAAACAGGTAAGTGCTATGAATAATATAATAAGATTTTTTTTATTGGAGTTGGTAACACTTATTCAAAATCACCCAAGTTGGCAATATTGCGTTGAGATCGACGTCAGAATAATGGATGCAGTGGCGCCCTCTGCGTAAATTGACACTGATAGTGCTGTCAGAACGCTAAAGTCGTCCAAGCAGACCCATTGAAAATGACAAGTGTCACTTTGTTTTGTCTTTTATAACAACTATAATAACAAGATTTCCAAATACTTAAACTAATTTTGCGCACACATGAAAAAAAATATGTATATAGGTCAGAGCAAGATTTTGATGGTGTTTAGGATAAACAAACCTCTGTTAATAAAAATATTATTGCAATAGGGATTGCTAGTATTTATTTACTACATGTTCAAATACATAGTTAATTAATCAATTAGTTTTCAGTTTGTACATATTTAAAAACTAGTATTGCGTACTCATAAAAAACAAAAAAAAGAAACATATATCAGAAAAAGATATTGATATAGGATTTTTAGAGCGACCAACCTTAAATGATTACATTAGCTGTGACCAAAAGAAAAAGAAAATATGTATGGACATTGCACTATTACTATTAAAAATGACTGTTGATGATCTTTTCTGTTTCGATAACAGCAAGGTCAAGACAACATTTAATGAATTTATTCATACTTATTTTCAATGGCCACTTCTTTTAAAGAGCCACACGGGGCCATGGCCTCACCATTGCATATCTCTATTAAAAAGCTTTTATTTTCTGTAAAAATGCCGATAAATACATACGCACACATTTAAGTATAGAACGAACGTTGCGACGACAAACGGCGAGCACTTTAAACTACCACCAATTTAAAGCAAGCCTATGAGTCAGATGACCATCGAGGATCGGCTATTGAAAGTAAAAACATAAGGTAGATCAATGTAGATGGCCCTCGCATATGAACTTCCACATTTTCCCGCAATAAAAATTGTGTTTCAGAATATTTAATAATAATAATAATAATTCATGCCTTAGCATCCCCTAACAGCTTTCGCCAATTCTAGTGTAGTATTATTCTAGGATGACATCGCAAGTTAATAACTATCGTATTTCAAAACAAAATGAACTCCCATTCAGATCTTTCTTGCGGTAAAATTATAAAAATGAAATAATAATTATAGTAAAGAAGTTATTCCTGAAAAATTCATTATAACCGTATTTTAGTAAATAAATCATTTGCTTAAGTAAACAAAGGAAGAAAAGAAATTTTGTGTTTCCCATTCATTGTAACAAATACGTCCCCTTACGCTTAGAATATCCATTATATTTTACTTGACGATCTTCGCTTAAATAACTCATGTGCTTTGTAACGTGTTATGTTATCGTCGATATAAAATGACAAAACCACCTGCGAATAGTTTTGCGTTAGTTAGGTGGGGGAATGTAAACAAGTGGCCCGTGTACGTGCAGTTAAAGCTAAATATATGCAATTTCGAAAGTCAATACATTAGTATTTATATTTAGGTAGATAAGTATGTATTCCCGATAAGTACTTAATATATTTTTCCTTTTAAAATTTATCTATATTTTAGTTAGCTACAAACTAGATAATAAATAGAGTGTCAAATGTGTCTGCTTGCACGGGCCGCACTCTTCCCGCGCTATGCAGAACATTTAGCCATAGTATATCTTCAAGACAGTAAAATCAACCCCACCGATTCGTGTATCTAGTATCTAGCATGGTATAAGTATATTAGGTATGTTATTGGAAGTTTTGGAGTGGTGGTATTATGGAATAATTGGTAACAAAACCAGAAATTTAATTAATTTCAATTAATTAAAGGATTGGAAAGAACGATTTTCTGGTTTTGTTACTAATTATTCCATATATTAGGTATGCTCACACGCATGCAGTGATGACGCGCCATGGGAGCACATACATACATGACGCGAGCATACAGTAGAACAAATGAATATACTGGTAGTATCCGTAAAGTGGAAAGAAGTTTAAGAAAAAGTTTAAACGTTTAAGATAGTTAACATTCATTAAATACTTTAACATTTAATATGAGAGTTTAAATGTGTGAATTATTTTCACGAGTTTTTATTTAAAAAAAAAAAAAAAAAACTATCATAGCTGGTCAGACAATTTGAGATGTTTCGGTTTTGTGTTGTGAGGTAAGTGTATATCTTTTGCAATTAAAGAAAGAATAGTTTTATTAATCAAAAATTATAAAAATGGTGATTTTTGCACATTTTCACCGCACAAGCAAACATTTTATACAATTTAGCGACCTATAAACAAAATACGTATAGATATTGTAAAGGCGGGGTTTCGGGGCACAGCTGCGCAGATCTAACTTTCCTTTGATATATAAAAACTCTTTATTTTCAAACTTAATAAGCACAGTAGAATATTAGGCGATACGCCACTCAAAGTAATGTCTCCATGTTCACGCGTCGCCATTCGTTCCCTTTCTGGGGAATCCTCGCAGGCTGCCGATCTCGCACGATTGCCCCCCAATCCACATATAACGACCACTTAACTTCTTACCTCAAAACGTAGCATTTGTACATAGATACAAAATAAAATAAAACTTAATTCAGAGACTATATTTAAATAAAAAATCGTTAATAAAACAATAAAAACAAAATAATGAAAAATAAACGTTTATAATACTACACACCTAATCAAACATACACTGTAAACGCTTCAAAAAATATGAAATGGCTGTCTGATGATGCGCGATGGTGATGCGCGAATAGTTTTATTTTCGTACCTCATATATCATGATATCTAGTATCGAATCAGTGTTAGTCGAGTCTTGACGCGAGATAGTACAATTCTCCGTTATTGATTGGAGATTGACCCAACCATTCAATATTGTCACGAGTCGCTACTACTGGATTTAATATTCTGATTAAAAATTCTGAGAAACTATGAAGCTTAATATTAATTTCACAAATCCTTTTTTTCTATTCCTAAAATGATACATATTTCTTTTTCATAATTGTTTATTTTAATCTATTATTATAAATTACGCACCCCATTGTGTTAAGCCTTACCTCTGCATGCGGAACTCTGTGGAGGTGGACCTTTTCTTCCCTAGCTACTCCTGGGATCAAGTTAATAAACAGGAATTGGAGCAGGACCTCCATAAGAAGCCTTCCACTTCCAAAGTGAGAGTACCTCACAAGGAAGGAACAAAGGGAGGAGCAAAACGACTGGAGCAGATTGGGGATGGCATCCATCTCCTCTCAAATTGCGTAGCACTGTGCAACTCGAGGGCGTTGCACCTGGGGCACGTGTAATTGAAGAGGAAGACTTACCTAACTTGGGGCCTTTTGATATCCTACACTTTCTGAAAGGAATAGGATTGGAAGGCCAGCTGTAAAACAGCAAGAACAGGGGACACAATAGATCACCCTTGCAATATATATACATATACATATATTATAAATTAGATTATAATAATATATTTAATTTTATAATATGAACTCCAATTTTTGTTAGTCGCCATTTTGCATATGTTATAAAATTGGATTCGTAAAGGTGTTTTTAAAAATACTTTTTTGACATTGCTAATTAAATCATTAATCAAAGGGAATTGATTCCTAATGTCTTCGGCTACGCGATTGAACCCATGAGCTAAACAAGTGGTATGAATAATGTTACTATAAACATTTTTTAAATTTTGCCCGGCTTTTATCATGTATGGTGCAGCGTCGGACAACATTAGTAAAATTTTTCACAAGGTAAAAAGAAATTTGATAAACCTTCTTGAACGAATTGGGCAATTGTCACATTATTTGTTTTTTGAAGTTTTTTACAATAAATTAAATATGATTTACCTACAATATATTCATGAAGAATTCCTATTAACAAATGGGCAATATAAAGGCCACACTTATCCGTACTTTCATCTACCATGATACAAATGAAATTATTCCCTACCAATTGTTGAATTTCTGCTATTGTTTGCTGGTAACAAGATGTGACATAATTTTTTCGTAAGGTACTTTCGTTAGGTATATTATGTTTGCAATATTTTTGCAGAAATGATTTCAAATTAACATTATTTAATCTTGCTAATGGTATGTTAGACGAAATTAATGCGTTACACAGATCCGTATTATATTCTTCTTGTTCTGAGTTTCGTGAAGTTGATGCTACACATTGACGTATAGATTGCTGCACACATGCGGATCGCTTTAGTTTTTCACATATTCCAATATGTGATGGAGTTTTAGCGTGTTGATCAATCAGGTATTTTCTGTCAGAAGACACCTACAACAACAATTGTCATTTTATATCAAAAGTTAAAGAATTTAAAAACAATTGTAAAGCTTTTAGTAAAATTAAACTTACCAGTTTACTGCAGGCTCGACAAAATATTTTGTCGCCATCCTTTACCAATTCCAGGATATGGCTTAATCCATAAAGAAATTTTGTTCGCTATACTCATTGTATGTACGCACTGTATTTAAAAACGTAACACAATTACATGCTGTTTCGCTCAAAGATATTCAATGAATGAATAGTTTATTTGGGAATTAATAATAATAAAACCTATTTACCACATCACTTCTGCTAGGCGAAATTAAACACGTGCAGTTCTTGGAAAAAAAAAGTATTAGAGAAACCAATGTAAAAGATTTATCGTTCTGAGAATTGTCGGTTGTCGATCTACATTAGGAATTACTAGCAATTTGTACTAATAGAAAGGATAAGAAAAAAGCTTAAATATGCAATATATGCAACTTTTGTAAAAATATTCATAGAAATGCCTAAATATGCAATATGTGCAATCACTAATTAGCGCTAATTAACTTGAATTAGTGTAATACGTCTACATATAGACTATAATTAAAGATAATATGCAAAAAATTAAATATATGCACTTTGCATATAAACCGGTTACTATTCATATCGAAGATATTTACGCTAATTTGTTTCCTAACGAGAGAATTGAATTTCTCATTGCGTCAGTTATGAAACTTTACCGAAAAGTTTTCCGTATTTTCCGAGTCCCAATTTAAAATCCAAACGTTCCTGTCACTAACACGGGTTATTCATGCGATCTCTCCGTACATAAAAAAAAGAAATTCTAACACAATACACTGTACCCGTATCCATTACCATCAGACGCGATATCTGTCAACCAGGCGTTTCCTATACTTTGTATTCCGACTTTTTTTTTGTCGTACCTACTTCCGAACCCTCGCATATTCACCCCGAAAGATATTGCGCAATCTCCCCATCAGCACGGACGGCCAGATGTAGAAGAGAGCTTGCTTTCAGATCACCTGTAGCGCGGAACGCGTTCGGAAGTGGCGTTTCAGTGCTAGCCGGAGCTTTCGTATCGAGTTTTACGTTCTTGGGACCTCTCTCTTAAGACGCGTTCGCAACGGGAATAAAACTTTCTGCGCGCGATAGATTAAGGAATTAGCTGGGACGTTCCGGCTTGTAAAGAAAGAGGTTTCATTCTTATTTTTTATTCGGTATTCGGCGCGAAGCTTCGGTCTAAAAACGTCACTCAGCAGTAGAGTATAATAGATGAGTTTTTGATTGTGCCAGGCAGAATTAAGGGGAAAGCCGAATTTGGAACTGAAGAAGGATGGTGGGGAAAGAGTTCTTCTTGGTCATTTTTCTGGGTCTCGCGGCAAGTTTGGAAGGATGTGAGTAGTAGTAGATTTAAAAAGAGTTTTAGTATTTCTAATTGAAATGTTTTGTATTATATCCAAAAATCTCGTGAAGAAATTCAGCGTTCTTTCATGAAAGAAAAGGCAGAGATTTAGAATTCACGATGCGGCATTTGAAAGCCTCAATTTCCATTTTAAACTAGCCCAGAGGATAATCATATATAATGGTGAAAATTTGGAGAAGAATAATTTAGTATGATTTGAGATAATCTTGAGAGAGAACAATTTGCAATTCCATTGTTGTTTCTGGCCGAAATTAATTCTAATCTCGGGAATATTCTGCCTTTGCGATGTTACATTTTCTTTCTACGACGATGTATTGAAAAATATTTAGTCTGGCAAGGAAGCATATAAAATTTGGAAGTCAAAATTATTCTATTATCATGTAATTGGTTACATTTATTACGAGGAACCTGCAACGCTTCTAGACCTTTCGAAAATAATTTTTTATCTTGCTCTGCAAACGAGGTCTTCACAGCTAAGAAAATTTACGACCTTTTAAACGTTCTGGTGAATAATTCGTGTAATTTGCACCATAAATCATGAATTCTTTGCATGGCAATATGCGATTTGTGTGCAGGGGTATTGTGTCCTGCAAAAACAAAACACCTTTCGACAACTTTACGCGTCTTCTCTTCTTAACTTCTCTTCTTCGTAGAGTGGTCAGTGAGGTCGAATAATAATTCTCAGTTATTGTTCTACCCTTATCCAGAAACTCAATCTTGATTACTCCATAGCAATCCTAAAAGAATTGAAGTAAGAACTTTTCCAGCATATTTTTGAACACCAAACTTCTTAGGCCTCGGAGGACTAATGTTATATACCTATGTTATGAATGTAGATATAACTCTAAAATTATATTACTTAAATAACTCAAAAACGGCAACATGTAGCTATAGGAATAGCTAATGAAAACTGACGTATTTATAGTTGTAGAATCCAAAAATGAATAAAAAATTATATCATTCTATTTAAAATAACAAAGTTGACATCCATTTCCGGTCAACCGGAAGTGATATTTTGGTTAAGGTATTTTACATTTATAGTTCCAATCGAACAGATACTGGTGCCAAAATCTCAAATATAAGTAAATAATAGAACATCATAAACTTTTAATGAACCAGTTACGTGGAATACCCTGTATATTACTCGTTCCTAAAAAGAAACACATATTCAGTTAACTTAACGATGAAAAAATACTCCAAACTGTGGTACTGGTAATGCCGCAAACTTTTCCTAGACCCCTCACCACAAACTGCACTAAACTGGACGTACTGCTGTGTACTGACTGAATTGAAAATGCAAAATGAATTTTAAAAATGAAAAATTAAATTAGCTAGCTCAACGGATAAAATTTTAAAGGGTGCAAAAGAACAATTACTCTCAGAGTTACCCTCGTGAATTAAAACTTGAATCTAACTACGAAAAAGTAAAATGTGAGTGAATGAAAACTGACTTACTTAAATACCCCAAATATTGAAAAGGGTTACTTAAAAGTAAAAGAACAGAATTTTTAACCCAAAGATGCTAATTAACAATCAACTTTATTAAAAAAAAAAAATAATAAAAGTTAAATACAAATTTGCAGAAAAAAAAACCGTGAACAGAGGATTCTGGCCTAAATTTAAAAACTGCACGTGATTCTAAATTACAATAGGACAATGCTATTTCCTATATCAAAGCAAAAGATTAGTTTGTTCAGAAAGATATTTCTTAATTATACCAATATCAAATTAACTAAACTAAATTAAACGTGGACAATTTCTAGTAAATAACAAAAGAAAAATTTAAATGCAAGGACAAAGCTTCCACTCACCCAAACCGAGGTGATAGATAACTAAAAACGAAACAGTAAAATAGAAAAACGGAGAAATTAATTCTTTAAAATATAATGAGAAAATTACAACTAAAATATATATCTTCCTGCACAAAAAGAATAAATGATCTTATACCTATAGTGTGCACACACCAATATAATAACAATTATTATTTAGCGAATTCCTTGATGGACGATGTAAAATTCAATTTGTGCGAATTAAAATCTCAAGAATTACAAAATGGCAAACAATGATTTAAACATACATGTACTCACGCTCAAGTCAACCAAGGAACTGCGTGACAAAATGCTCAACATCTGTGTACAACGCAATTGCACAAAATCTAGTAGAAAAGGCGCTAACAACATGAGCAAATAAAAGACACCTTAATGAGTGAAATTAATTAAAAAAAAAACTTAACACTAAATTAAATAAATCATATAATTAACTCATTAACTAAAATTATACAAACTAAATTAAATCATGAAACAACAGCAAAACAGAAAATCATGACAAATAAGGCAACTGTAAATACACTCGCGA
The DNA here is from genome assembly GCA_004143645.1 of Protaetia brevitarsis. Classification (NCBI taxonomy): domain Eukaryota; kingdom Metazoa; phylum Arthropoda; class Insecta; order Coleoptera; family Scarabaeidae; genus Protaetia; species Protaetia brevitarsis. The sequence goes on from RXPK01000049.1 coordinate 1,420,584, forward strand.
AAAATGGGGTGCCTGTCTACAGCAGTACGTTTCGATAGCAAAGCTATCATAATCACTTAACCATTTCTTTCGCTCATTGTGAGTATAGTTATTTGTTTCACTAAGCCAAAAACTACAGTTTTGCGAGTATGAAACGGTTTATACACAAGTACGAATACTCGTAAAAGAGCTTCTGGCCATGTTACCATAAAATGTGTCGCATATATTTAGAATCACCCTGTACATTCATATTTACAGACAACATTTATCTAGAGTTTATGAATTGCAATTTTCGATTTATTGCCAAATACCATGAAGTTTGACTTCCATTTATTTTATCCGATACTGTTTCGTATATGCCGTAGAGTAGTGACTGCATAATCTATGGTTTTTTTTTAATACGTCCATTCCGTATGATATATATCTTTCTGATTGGCAATAGACATTTAATCCCCATAAAAAAAAATTCATTAACCCGTAAATCTCCGCCGAGTCCCCTTTTCAAATGGGACGACGTGCTTCGAATGTTAAACTGTTCTTTATCGGAAAATTTTATCGGTTGTTCTTACTTTGGCCGTAATCAAAAGTGGAATATCGCTCTCGGAAGTGGGAGGCTTAGAGACAAGGAAAGCGAACGATTTATAGTGGGAGATGCCGAGGATACTAGGAAGGGGATATTTCGCTTTTTCCGGTTATGATTTATTTCAGTAGTTATATGGGAGTTTATGTATGTATTTGTGGCGATCGCAATGGAAATGGGGTGAGAAGAAGTAGCTATTGGGTAATTAAGTGGGTTGAAAATAGTGTATATATTCATTGTATTATAGTAATAAATTTATTTTATTAGAAATGCGAGAAGAAATTATGCAGAAAGATTAATAGAAAAGCACAATAACTTGTAGACGCGTTTTTTCCCTTTTTTTTTTTGATAATTTTGGTGATGGGTGGTTAAAAAACTTCAAGGGTTTTTTTTTTGCTATCAATTTGAAATACATTTTTTTTTATACACCGCGTAAGCTAATTAATATTATTAGATATTAATGAAATATTGACTAGAAGGTCGGGCGTTCGCCTAGAACTTCACCCTCCTTAAATAGATATTGGCACAATATTAACAATTTTTTTTCGTTTTTAACACTTTTTGTTTTTGCCTCTTGTAAGAAATTCATATTTGTGTTTTTTATACTTTATCTTTTTTTAACAATATTTAATTTGGTTAAAGTTTTTTATTTTTTACATTTGTTTTCAAAAAATATTTTTCTTTCCATTTTTAAACATTCTTTTTATTTTTATTTCTAATAATTCTAACAGTTTCAATTCTTTCAAATATATTCTTTCAAGCAATTTTTTTTTAACAATATTTACTTTGAATAAACTTTTCTATTTCTTTTTTACATATGTTTATTTTTAAATATTTTTTTCAATTTATTAACATTTTTAATAATTTTAACAGTTTTTAACATTTTTTCCAATGTTTTTGTCGCTTTTTTACATTTTTTTTTTCAAATATATTCTTTTAAGCAATTTATTTTTATTTTTTCAAACTTTTTTATTTTTTTTTAACAATATTTACTTTGGATACAGTTTTCTATCTCTTTTTTACATTTGTTTATGCGTAATTTTTGATTTTTTTTCAATTTTGACATCTTCAATTTATTAAACATTTTTAATAATTTTAACAGTTTCTAACTTTTTTCCAATATTTTTTGTCACTTTTTTACATTTTTTTTCAGCAATTCTTTCAAATATATTCTAGCATTTGTTTATGCTTAATTCTTGATTTTTTTTTCAATTTTGACATCTTTAATCTTTTAACATTTTTTTCTCAGCAATTTTTTCAAATAAATTCTTTCAAGCAATTTTTATTTTTGTTTTTTCAAGCTTTTTTATTTTTTTTATTAACAATATTTACTTTGGATATACTATACTTTTCTATCTGTTTTTTACATATATTTATGCTTGCTATATTTTTAAATATATTTTTGAATTTATTAACATTTTTAATAATTTTAACAGTTTCTAACATTTTTCTAATATTTTTTGTCACTTTTTTTACATTTTTTTTTCAGCAATTCTTTCAAATATATTCTTTTAAGCAATTATTTATTTTTGTTTTTTCAAACTTTATTTTTTTTAATAATATTTACTTTGTAACAACAAAAAAAAACAAAATCACAATTATCTTAATGAATATTTTAACATACTATATTGTCGTTTAACATAAGCAGAAGTAATTTTTTTACTACAATAATAATTTATTGAGGGGGAGAGAGAGAGCGAACGAGTTACGGTTTATACGTAATTGCTTTGGTTAGTTTTAAGCAGATTCTTTAAACATCTTACCGGCCGATGTGGGAAAAATAATTCTTCTCGTAATCCAAATTTTAAGGCACAAAACTTTACACAACACCCACAAAAATTTAAGCTGAGAAAAGGAGGTAATTTTCATGAATTTTATCACAAAACAAAACACCTCTCGAGAAAAGCTTGCGCTTCCTGTTCTCGAATTTTAAGCGTATTTTACAATTTTTTTTTTTAAAAGAGAAGTTTATTTTTTTAAGATTTGGAAACGCCCGATACGAAGTTAGAGACGGATGCTTTTACTTTAGCTGTAACGAAGACCACGGATTAATTAATTGAAAACAGCTATGTTAAAGGTTTTTATAAACTTTGATTGTGACGTCATTTCGCACCGATAACTAGTTTCGCTTCTCTTTACAGGAGGGCGCAAGTATGACCGAAGGCGTTATTTTTCTGTCTTTCAGACGTCCTACTTGAGAGGAACGTGGGAACTGCTGAACGGCAAATGTAACATACAATAAACAAAGAAGCAGATAACATACAAAGTAATACCATATTATTTTAATTACGCGAGTCTTTAATCGAAAATAGACGTTTATTTCCTGTTAGTTAGACGCTACTCAGCAAATGCCACGGTACCTATCAACTACGTATTAATAAAATTAATTTAAATTCTCGCATTATACAGGATGGAATTTCGAATTCTTACATTACATATGCTTGCTATATTTTTAAATATTTTTTTCAATTTATTAACATTTTTAATAATTTTAACAGTTTCTAACTTTTTTCCAATGTTTTTTGTCGCTTTTTTTACATTTTTTCAGAAAATTCTTTCAAATATATTCTTTTAAGCAATTATTTATTTTTGTTTTTCAAACTTTTTTATTTTTTTTAACAATATTTACTCTGGGTACACTTTTCTATCTCTTTTTACATTTGTTTATGCTTAATTTTTGATTTATATTTTTCAATTTTGACATCTTTAATTTTTTAAATTTTTTTCTCAGCAATTCTTTCAAATAAATTCTTTCAAGCAATTTTATTTTTATTTTTTCAAGCTTCTTTATTTTTTTTTAACAGTATTTAATTTGGATAAACTTTTCTATCTCTTTTTTTTACATATATTTATGCTTGCTTTATTTTTTAATATTTTTTTTCAATTTTGACATCTTCAATTTATTAAACGTTTTTAATAATTTTAACAGTTTTTAACTTTTTTCCAATGTTTGTTGTCGTTTTTTAAATTTTTTTCAGCAATTCTTTCTTTTATTTTTATTCTAATTATTTTTGAATTTTTTCTAATTTCTTTTCTAATCTTTTTTAACATTTTTTTATTTTTTTTAAAACTTTTTCAACTTTACATTTTTACATATTTAACCTTTTCTGCCAGTTTATTTTTTAAAGTTCTATTTTTGTGAGATTACTTGGTCAATATGAAGCGGTGGCTGGTTTGGACATTTTGGCGCGTAATTAAAGGAAGACGTTTTAGAACACAAGTACACTCTATGTATCTCCTCCAATTTTACCAAAAAACTACTAAAATTGCAATTTCTAATACATAGCTACTAGAATTGATTGATTTTCACCGTCATACTCCATAACGCTCAAAATTCAGTCCCATTTCATTTATCCAACGAAAAAAAGATACCCTAATCGCCATTGTCACACCACCATTTTCCCCCAAATAAAACATTCAACCCTCCAAAACGCTCCCAGGAACGCGATTATCACTTAGTCCCCTTTCAATTAACCGTCATCGTTCATTCAAGCCCCTCAACTGACTCGTTTTGCGGCCGGAGACCCCCGTTTCGGTCCTAATTTTCCACATGCGCCACAGTTCTCCTCTCGACAGCGTATCGCTAACTCGTTCAAATTCAACAACATTCCCAAACCGTACCCGAACTCCCATAATCTTTATCTCGAACTCGTATCTCCTCCGCCGACATTCCAAGGACCGTATCAAATACACGCATATAATAAAGTCGCTTGATTTATTTACTATGCAGACAGAGAGGTCTTATCTGCAGCTCAAAGAAGCGTGACAATGTAGCCGGAGGATACGTGACGTTTTGTAGGACGTTCTAAAAGGGAATACAGGCACCAGGCACAATTAACTCGAAGCGCGTATAGGCCCCTAGCGCGGATTAAAGGGGCATAGGAAAGTTTCGCAGACAAAAGAGATAGGTTTTCGTTGCGTTGGGAGTGGATAGGGGGCGCTGTTGTTCAGGGTAAATCGACTGAAATGTCGAAGAAGACCTATTTACGAAGGATTGTATGGTGCGTTGTTACAATGCAGAAAACGATTCGAGAAAGAATCTGGTACAAAAGATGTATTCTTCTAGTCTTTATTTAGGGATTTCAGAATTCGAAAAAGGGAAAGAAAGTTATAAGTTTAATCTTTTTTATATCATTCCAAAGGGGTTCACAAACTACATTTTTCTATTTTGCGTTCATAAAAACGCAATTGTAACACGCTTTTGCGTATCGAAAAGTGCTTCATTGTGATACGCCTTTTTTCATTTCTATAGGTTGGCTGTATTGAATACATTATGACAGAAAGCAAAATTGACGTTTAATGCATGTAAATTGTAAATACTTTAATCAAAAATTCTATACAAATTTAGTTTACATTGTTATTGTTATGAAACGTGGAATTACTGTATACATTTACACTGACGGAACAAGTATCTTGAGCATGTATTGTTATGCCAGGCAAATTCTTCGTAACAAAGTTTTGCTGAGTTATGTTATTGGCTTTAATGGTAGACTCTTGTGATTAGAATCATTCGATGATATAACTCTAGAATGACCAGATGTACTTGGCCTGATAAGTTGTGCGCTACAGCCACTTTACTTTTCATAGATGTTTCGATGTAACCTCAGCTACCGCAAATCACTGCCTGGTCTGCTAAGTGTGTGCACTAGAACGTCTGAAGCAATGTCCAGTATAAAGCTCTGAATTGGGCAATTTTAGAAAATCAGCTATTAATTTAGGCATTTTGCCAATCGTATTAATTCCAATCGGGCACGATATACAATAACCATTGCGATATGTAGAAGAATCTTGAATGATAAATATTTTTGGTCGCAGGGCGACATATTTTTTAATTAAGTAATCCATCTTTCATCTGTAATTGCAAAAACTCTTACGATATTATTTTTGTTTTAGGTACTGTCACCAAAATATATCACTCTTAATTCTAAATCATGTATGGACATATTTGTTAATTCATCTCGTCTACAGGCACCTGTGTAACCATTATTAAAACGATCTAAATTAAATCCATTACATAAAAATTACATTTTGCAAATAATATCGTACCTTTATTGCTAATACAATGCGTCAGAACCTTCTTCTATAAATTTATTAATATCTTCAATGCATAAAATTTTAGATTTCTTAGCCTCGTATCCCTCAGAGAATCGTTTTAAATAGCTTGTAATTTAATATATTTTTGATATGTCTGTATTTTTTAAATGGAAAAGCAAGAACGAGCATGGAATACATAGACCATAAGGTAGAAGATTTCTTATTTTTACCTTGTAATTCAAAATATGCCAATAAAATGTTTTCAGATATTGTTTGACTTATTCTGTACAGCCCATAGTTCAAATTGATGGTAGCATTTTTCATATACTGCTTTTGATTTTTCGGTAATAAATTTATGACGGCGTTATCCGCAATTTCATGCAGTTGTGGTGCGTACAAGATAATTTGTCTCAGTATCACTCATTTTTATAGTTTACAGAGACTATATTTGAATATATATTGTTAAACAATTAAATAGCCGAATTTGAATTTGAATTCGTCAAATGTCAATCGTATGTCAATGTGACCAACTTCATATAAAATAAACTCAACATTTTTATGAGATTTTTATTAAGTATTTATTATCAATTTATAATGCAAATAGAAAAAAGTATAAAGGACTCGTTTCATAAGTTTGTGCATTCGTTCATTAGAAACTCGCCTGCGGCTCGTTTCTAAAACTTGAATCGTGCGACAAAATCATGCCTTATGAAACTCGTACTTTAATATACTATTATTGTATATTATTATTAAACATAATGTTCTCTGCTATTTCAAAAAAATAATAATTAAATACTAATAATATAAAATATACTTAGTGACATTTAAGTGTTATATACCCAGAATTATAAAAAATACAATACCTTTTTCCTAGAAATGCATATTTTTTTTTTTTTCTGGTGGAACATCTATAAATCACAATTTTTGCAACAAGCCTTATAAAACGAACAGTTCACAAACATAAACTGCTTGTTTACTAAAGTCACTAGATATATAAAGTACCGCAATTCATTGCACCAATGTGTTAGAGAGAAAAGAACCTTCTTTGGACGCAATATGGCGGAATCAGGGTCCAGCTGATTCAGCTGTAGGCGGTTGATTATAAAAGTCATTATCACTATCATTCAAAACTGTTGGAGTTAGAAATAATGTTTGGTTAGATACTTTTGTACAGGGTGTTTTGAAACATCGTTTAAAAAATTTAAGGGCATGTAGTACGATCGAAAATAAGGTTAAAAGTCATAATAAACATATGTCCACAAATTAATTGTTTACGAGATAACAGCGATTTTATCACAATTGCAGAATAAGTTTGCTTTAGCGGTTTTTATTAAGATGTTATTGCATTTTAACATAAAATAGATTATAATTAAAGATGTTCAAAATGACGTCCTTCCATTTCGACACAGGATCTACATCTGCTTTCAAAGGAAGCGCGCACTCTTACAAAAAGCAAGGGGTTTTCTCGTATTATCTGGCAACAGTGTTCTATTCGTTAGCGCAACTCTGGAAGATCGTTTACCGGTGTTGCGTACACTAAACTTTTCAAATAACCGCAGATACTAAAGCCCAACGGGTTTAGATCGGGAGATCTTGGAGGCCAAGCAATGGGACCTGCTCACCCTATCCATCTCCCAGAAAATTCATTGTTAAGATGTTCCCTAACAGCACGCGTAAAGTGCGGTGGAGCTTCATCTTACGTAAACCAGAGGTTCAGTCTTAGATTTATAGGTAAATCTTCCAAAAGTTCAGGTAAAGTATTTTCCAAGAACTCGAGGTATGCAGGACCTGTTAAGTGTTGAGGCAAAACAATCGGTCTAACAACAATCATTCCTAACCAGATGTTTAGAGAGAAACGTTGCTGGTGCCTGGCTTCAACGGTAGCATGAGGATTCTCATCACACCAAACGTGATTGTTGTGGAAATTAAATATTCCATCTTTAGTAAAACCAGCTTGATCAGTGAAAAGGATGTTATCAGCGAAATCTGGCCGATCAGCAGCTGTTCGCAAAAACCACTCACAGAAAGCTCTTCTCGCTTGATAATCCGGAGCAGTAAGGGCTTGTACCCGTTGGATATGTATTGGGGTATAGGAGTTGCTCATGAAGAGTTCTCCAAGCAAGATTGCTGCTTACTCCACTTGAGTCGAAATTTTCTACACTAGTTCGGGATTTTCATCAATAATATTCAAAATTCGATCTCTCTATCTGTGGAGTACATGCTATTCTCTGCCGTCCAGTATCACAAGACCGCTTCTCAAACGAACAGTTTCTTAGTCGTTGAACACCGTCTGAAACATTACATGCGAAGGCAATTGCGATCAGGAAACGTTTCGCATAGAAGCGACGTGTTGTTAAACAATTCATTAGCACGACCGTACATGAACACCATATCGCTCATTTCAGCATTAGAATACGCACCATTGTAATTGCTACAAATTGCACAAAACGTCAAATTAAACTGTCATAAAACAATAGCTATAGCACCTGTTTACTGGATATGTTATATCCATGTACTTACTAGAAACTTGCTGTTATCTCGTAAACGGTTGATTTGTGACATATGTTATTATGACTTTTAACCTTATTTTCGATCGTACTACATGCCCTTAAAATCTTTAAACGATGTTTCAAAACACCCTGTATATACTTCAATGTGATAGTAACACTGTTGTTTAACTAATTGTACTGACAGTTGACAATATATAGCTTAGTTCTTGTGTCTCGCATTTTCAATCTTTTATTGTACTCTCCACATATTTCCATCTGGTTATGACGCCAGGAGGGAAAAAAAGTAGGGTTAAAGCAGTAGAAAAACGCGGAAGTTTTAATTTATCATGGCGGCGTCATAGTTACCTTCAATAGAAAAATTGACAGGACATATAAACTACAATGATTAAATTTAAATTTGGCGCCTAAGCTGGACACAATATAGCGGCCAATTGCGGTACTTCATATATCTAGTAACTTTATTTACTAAAGTCACTAGATATATAAAGTACCGCACTATATAAAGAACCCACGTTGAAGAGAGAAGTACATGTTGGACCCAAAATGGCGGTTAGGACGAGCACATGTACACACACAAATAAAGAATAACCTTCCTTTTGTGGTTATGTCAGACAGGCGTCACTTCATTTTCCTTACCTTAATTGTGTATTTCTGTTAATTTAACTATTGGATATAAGAAAGTGTTTTATTTGTATTTATTACAAGTTGTTTAAAGTTTCATACAATCAATAAATACAGTAATTTAAGCTTTTGATTGACACCATTTGACAGTCGACGTAAATAAATGTAATTTACATGAAATCTTGTTTATAACATTATAATAACGATTAATATAAAGAGACATTTAATCTAATTTTAGCAACGGATTTTTCTCAGCGCACCTTTCGGAATTGAAAACCCTTTAACTTCAAACGTCACCTTGGATATTTCCCTAGCTTTTAGCGTATCTAATCCTTTCAACCTGACCTTTAAAGCGGGCCGGGTTCTTAGCCTAAATCCTGGTGAGAATCACTTGAACTCTTGCCATTTACTGCACGATCTAAAGGGGCCTTTCAACGTTCCCATATCGTCACTGGGATGCTATCGAATTGAAAGGGGCACTATATATATACAGGCCAATCGATAACTACTCTCTATAATATTTCAATGAATAGTTTTCCTATATCAGGGAATGGGAACACTGTAAAAATAGTTTCTCATCATACCGACCCGATATACAGCCACTACTATAACTAATCTAGTCTCGTCAGCTCGATGCTATGAGTCTGGGAATTCCAGATTCTTGCGTTACAACGCTGGATTCAAAATTGAAATTGTTCTACAATACGTGAGGCGCAGCATACTACATGATGGAATTACCCGAGCATAAATTTTGCGTTAGCTTCGGCCTTCCTTCCCATTCAGTGGACGTCACACGTGCCAGCTACGTATGTAAAACAAGCTACGCTGTCGTTGCTGTATGATTTATATGAAATGCGACTTTGGGATAAATAATTGTCGCAATGTAAGTGCAGATGGTGCACGGGCGAGAGGCATTTTGACGATTGTCACGCGTAAAATCCGGGTTTTTGAGCTGTCAGAACCGTAGTGAAGAAGAGTTAAAAGCAATCCTCGAAAAGATTTTCGCGTCGCAAATTCCAAAACGCAATCCCATCGATATTATCGCTTTCATACGTTTATTTTGCAGTTTTGTGGAATTGAAAGAGTGTATATACAGCGTAAGTCTTATATTTCTTAACTCTAACGTGGTACAAAAAGAAAACTACGTCTGACAACATTAGGAGCACCCATTTGACATGATCGAGGCAGATGCCCGCCCTCTCTACTGGCCTGGCTATAAACCGTAATCGTCCTTCGTGTGACACGTCATAGTCTCCCGTAATTCCGCAAAACTAGAGACGGTTGTCGTCCTTCGGGGTGAGACGGCCTAGCTTTCACTGTCTACGTGGCTATAGATACGTAGTCGCCCTATGGGTGACACGACCTCCGTCTGGGTAGAGGTGGTTGTCAATGTTAGAGGTGACACAACCTAGTTTTTCCGCTCTTCGCCCTGCTGCAAAACGTCCCCTCCAATAGAGTGACACGACACAGTCATTCGTTTTCTACACAACTAGAGACCGTTGTCGTTCCTCGGGGCGACACAGCCTAATTTCGTTTTCTCTCCAATTATAGATCGTAGTCGTCTTATGGGAAAGAATCTTCGCGTGGTTCATTTAACTAGAGATTCTTGTCCTCCTTAAGGGTGATACCACCTAGTTCTTTCCTGCTCTTCGCCCTGCTGTAGATGGTGTCGTCCCATGGAGTGACACGACACAGTCATACGTATTCTACGTAACTAGAGACTGTAATCGTCCGGCGGGGTGGCACGGCTTAGTTTTCCTCTTTCTCCCCGGGTGTAGATCTTAGTTGTCCCCTGGGGAAAAAAACTCCCATGGCTCTTTTAGCTACAGACGGTTGTCATCTTTAGGAGTGATACCATCTAGTTTTCCCGCTGTTCGCCTTGCTATAGATGCTATAGTCGTCCCATGGAGTGACACGATACATTCATCCGTTTTCTACGCAACTAGAGACCGTTGTCGTCCGGCGGGGTGATACGGTCTAGTTTGCCTCTTGCTCCCCGGCTATAAATTTAATCGTGTCCTGGGCGTGACGACTTAATCTTCCATATATCGTCTAGCTAGAGATGGTTGGTGCCCTTGGGGGTGACACGACATAGTTTTCCCGCTCTTCGCCTTGCTATAGATGGTTGTCGTCCCATGGAGTGACACGACACATTCGTCCGTTTTCTACGCAACTAGAGACCGTTGTCGTCCGGCGGGGTGACACGGTCTAGTTAGCCTCTTGCTCCCCGGCTATAAATCTTAGTCGTTTCCTGGGGGCGATGACTTAATCTTCCATATATCGTCTAGCTAGAGATGGTTGGTGCCCTTGGGGGTGACACGAACCTAGTTTTTCCCGCTCTTCGCCTTGCTATAGATGGTTGTCGTCCCATGGAGTGACACGATACATTCATCCGTTTTCTACGCAACTAGAGACCGTTGTCGTCCGACGGGGTGACACGGTCTAGTTAGCCTCTTGCTCTCCGGCTATAAATCTTAGTCGTGTTCCTGGGGGCGACAACTTAATCTTCCATATATCGTCTAGCTAGAGATGGTTGGTGCCTTTGGGGTGACACGACCTAGTTTTCCCGCTGTTCGCCTTGCTATAGATGGTAGTCGTCCCATGGAGTGACACGACACATTCATCCGTTTTCTACGCAACTAGAGACCGTTGTCGTCCGGCGGGGTGACACGTCTAATTTGCCTCTTTCTACCGGGCTATAAATCTCTAGACGTTTTTGGCGACGATGACTTAATCTTCCATATATCGTCTAGTTAGAAATGGTTGGTGCTCTTGGGGTGACACGACCTAGTTTTACCGCTCTTCGCTCCACTGTAGATCGTTTAAGGGAACCGTTGCATGCACTTCTTTCTTGATGAAACCTTAAACGAAAAAATCTAATGAATTGAGATCTGGTGATCTATTATTCGTCCAGTCACTCTTTTAAGCCCTTTAAGAGCATAGTGAGCAAGGGCTCCATCGCGCATGTACAATATATTGGGTTGTACATTCAATGATATGTTATCTAACACGTTTTTCAAAACATTGAGGGATTCAGCTGAGGTAAATAGTAAAAGACGTTGTTTCAACATTCGAAAACATTTGCTGTAGGATGTATCCGGTTTGGGTAGCGAGCACAATATACTAGCATTGCCTCGTTACTCATTACATACACGATATACCATGAACATATTAGCATACTCGATAAATGAAAAACCCATGTTAAATAATAAAGAACGATTTAATTACTATTTCAGACGACTGAACACACGTACAACATAAATAGCAAGGATCAATCAATTAAATCTGACAATTCGAATTAATTCTACTATTTACAATACTATCTTGAACACTACATTCACTGTAGTGTGTTGCCATATGTATTTTCAATGAGAATATGTTACAAAGAAATATTAGAAACGAGATTATGATGCGAAAGGATATTATTTATGCTTAGAATAGGATATGAGGTAGAAGCAAATCGGCTAAGAATATAACAATCTACAGACCCTGTATAATGTCGACAATTTTTCAGATTAATAGAGCCAAGATGGCTTAATCTTAAAAACAGTGTTATTATACGCATAAAACAACAATGTCAAAAAACAACACTTAAAAACAGTGTTTTAAATACCTGTTCTTTTTTTAACTGTCTTTAAAGTTTTTCAAATGACCCAACCCTGACAGTATCTGTTGATATAAATCGCTTGTTATAATATGAAATATCTACAGCTACATTGTATCTATCAGACATATCTGGAAACGAATTAAATAAACTCCTTTTTTATATAAATTAGGTTAACATCAAGGCAGAAATTACTACCGATTCGTCCTGAGTAAACCACCCAATAAAGCATTAGATTACCGATGTGGAAATCATAATATTTCCTCTGCTCTCGCTGACAGAGACAATATAATCCCTCGCCAGGCTAGATAAACATTAGAAGTGGTGGTTAACGGTGACGATGGTCCCTCCACCTCTGCAATTCTCCGAACACCAGGCAAGCGCTGTAGACGTATTCCTTTTTGTCGATTCCCTACCAACTGGTGGGTTTCGAGTGAAGCGGTTCATTATAGTGCGAATCGTGCGGTTGTTATCGATTTTTCGCGAGAGTTAAATAGAAATAGCGCGAATATATAGCAAATAATGCAGATATCGGTAGTTCCAGTTGCATAAATTCCGATGGGGTTTCGGAAATATGCTTTTTTTGAACCGAAATTGCGGATATAAATATGTCTTGGTGTTTTTTCGGTTTAAATTCATTGAGTTCTGGATAAATAAACCTATAAGTTTTTTTTTTATGAACGACCAAGTATGCAAAAGAGATAAAAATATCAGAAAAGTAATTCTTTAAATATTTTCAATAAGCATTCATTTTGAGCTGAGAATTTATTCTTAGTAAATTTTAATTTCCTTTGATTGATTTATTAATTTATTTATTCACTTATTGCACTGTTTTGCCAACGCGCACATTTCTTCTTCTTCTTTTCACCTAGCTGTCGTTTCGACTCACGCACATTTGATTTCTCACCCATGCCGTCCGCGTGACGATCTCGTGACTCTATTTAAGAGAGAGCGTTTGACACAATCGAGGCAGATGCCTGCCATTTCCCTAGTAGTCGTCCTCTGGGTGACACGACATATTCCCCGATTTTTTTGCATGGCCGGAGAGTGTTGTCGTTCTTCGGTGTGACACGGCTTAACTTTCGCCATCCACGTGGCTATAGGTCGTAGTTCGTCCCTGTAACATGATACAGTCATCTGCTTTCTACGCTACTAGAGAGCGTTGTAGTCCCTCGGGGAGCACGGCCTAGTTTTTCGTCTTTTCTCAGCCTATACATTGTAGTCATGCCCCTGGATGGCACGACATAAGTCTTCCGTAGTTAGTTCAGCTAGAAATCGTTGTCGTCGTCAGGGGTGACACGGCTTAGTTTTGCCGCTCTACACTCAACGGTACAACATTGTCGTCCCACGGGGTAACACGTCACAGGAATCCGCTTTTAGGGATAACACGGCCTGGCAGTGGACGACACAACCTAGTCCTCCATGGTTCGTTGTACTCCTTAAGGGTGACACGACCTAATTTTCCAGCTCTTAGAACATTGTCGTCCCACAGGGTAACTCAACATAGCTATTCGTTTTGTACCCAACTAGAGATCGTTGTCATCATTAGAAGCGCCACGACCTAGTTTCGCTCTTCACCAGGCTATAGGTTGTTGTGGTTTTACGGAGTGATATAGTACAGTCATCTGTTTTCGACGCAACTAGAGACCGTTATTGTCCCTCGGGGTAACACGGCCTGGTTTCCCGTTTTTCGTTCGGCTACTACTTGTTGTCGTCTCACGGGGTAACACGATATAGCCATCTGTTTTCTGCACAACTGGAGACTGTTGTCGTCTTTAGGTGACACGACATAGTTTTCACTCGTCTGTCTTACTAAATATCGTTTCGTCTTTAGGGGTGATTCGGCCTAGTTTTCCACTGTTCGCCCGGCTATACATCGTCTTCGTCCCACGGGGTGACACAACATAGCCAATTGAAAATCGTTGTCGTCCTTAGGGGTGACACCATCAGGTACTCATCGCTGTTGCCCCACGGAGCGACACGACATAGTTTTCGGTCGTCTGTCCTGCTAAATATCATTGACGTCCTCAGGGGCGATACGACTTAGATTTTCCCCTCTTCGTTCCATTATTGATTGTTGTCACCCAATAGGGTGACGAGACACAACCATCAGTTTCTTACGCAACTTGTTGTCGTCTTTAGGGGTGACACGCCGTAGATTTCCGCTTTTCGTTCGGCTACTGATCGCGGTCGTCCCACGGGGTGAGACGACATAGTTTTCAGTTGTCTGTTTTACTAAATATCGTTGTTGTCTTTAGGGTTGACAACCTGGTTTTCCCGCTCTTTGTCCGGCTGTAGAATCGTTGTAGTCTCACAGAGTGCTATGAGACAGTCATCCCTTTTCTACACAAGTAGAAACTGTTGTCGTCCTTCGGGGTGACACGCCGTAGATTTCCGCTTTTCGTTCGGCTACTGATCGCGGTCGTCCCACGGGGTGACACGACATAGTTTTCAGTTGTCTGTTTTACTAAATATCGTTGTTGTCTTTAGGAGTGACAACCTGGTTTTCCCGCTCTTTGTCCGGCTATAGAATCGTTGTAGTCTCACAGAGTGCTATGAGACAGTCATCCCTTTTCTACACAAGTAAAAACTGTTGTCGTCCTTCGGGGTGACACGACGTAGGCTATCTCACAACTGCTACGTTACGATAATTCATATATTTATTTTAGTACGCTCTGTGTATTTTACGTTAAATACCGTAATTGCCATGGTTAATTAATAGAAGCGTAAGTATTCGTGCAAATTAATAATTTGTTAAGTGCCACTACTGCGCCAGCAAAGTGTTACATTTTCATTCTGATAAATAATTTCTGAAAAATAAATTGCACAAATCTATAAGGAACTTCTTCGTAAGAGGCTACTTTTAATTAAATTTAAAAGAAAGGGAAAACCATATCGGAAGATCATTCATTCTCTTGATCATCTCGAATTGATTAATATCTCCGAAAGGCCGAAGAATAATTCGTAACCGGATCAGGTACAATTCCCTTCCCGACACGGCGAACTGACACCCCAGCTCATAACTCCACACCAGCGGACTCGGATGCAAATTTATACTGCTAAATAAATTCCCCCCGCCACCACGGACCCTTAATTATTACCCCTTGCGCCAGTACCGTCATCAATCTCTTTTCGGGAGGGCCTTTATACGTCGGCCAAAAAAAAAAAAACGCCACCTACCGGGCGATATTTAAGGAAGAGCGAGGGAATTTATTTGTGACGCTAACAGCAGTCGAGGACGGAATTAAAAATAAACAGCGAAGTTAATTAATCATGCGCCATCTACCGAGCAACCGGCTGGAAATGGGTGGACATCAGGTGAACGGAGGGCTGGGTGACTTCTGTCGCCTCTCGGAAGCACGAAAGTCGAGTGGCGGATTAATTGGGGAAATGAAGTGTTTGAAAGGGTGTAAAATTTATCGAGGAGAAAAGTTGGTGTTTTTTGGGTAGAAGTTGTCGAAATTTCGAAGGAATATAACCGATAATTATTCAAGCTTCGCCTAATGATGTGACTGGTTAAGACTAGTTTTGTTTGTAAGTTCCGGTTTTCTTTTTTTGTATTTTCACTTTGGAATTAGTTCAAACATTTCTTCGAGAGACTTGCTTAAATAGTTTCTGATACGCATATTTTATTTCTTCAGGTCTAACATGCTTCGACAGGTCTGAACAAGTCCAGACACGTTTGTGCATCATATTCGACTTGCTGTTACGTTGTGTGTCCATGTGCTAATGCTAGCCCTTAAAAAATAATATTGTTTGCAGAAACGCCGGCCTGTAAGTCACCTTAGTAGAAGTGAAAATATTCACCACTGTGAATTAATAGACGTTACGCTTGTATTGTATTTAGAGGTGTACCTTTGCAATTATTCAAAACCTACTTAAAAGATCGTAAGCAGATTGTAGAAACTGAGCAAGCGTTATCTTGTCCGACAGAAATATCTTTAGGGGTTCCACAAGGGTCCAAACTTGGGCCAATCTCAACGATTTACCTTGTAATTTGGATCATTGCAGTACTGTAATGTTTGCCGACGATACCACTCTCATCACTAATCAAGTACAATGAATGGCTTAATTGATAGTGAGGAAATATCTATTACACAAGCTAATAATTGGTATGCTGCTAATAAGTTAAAATTGAATGAGAATAAAACACAAAAAATAAGGCTTAGTTTGGGGTAGGGTAATGTGTGTTCTCTTAATCTTCTAGGTGGTAACTTCTAATTTGAATTGGAAATGTCATATTAATCAACTATGCCAAAAATTAAATACATATGTCTACCAAGTTAGAACGATAGTGGATCTCACCGATACGAAAACAGCTGTAACGCTAGATTATGCTATTTTTTTTAGTTTAGTCCATTACAGTATTATTTTATGGGGGTGAGGTTCTCCTCACGCTTTAAGAATTTTCAAAATCCAAAAAAAGATAATTAGAATAATTAATAAAAAGTTACCAAGAGAGCATTGTAAACAGCTGTTCAAAGAATTAAAAATACTGACCATATCTTCTTCGTATATTTATAACTGTTTGGTGTATATAAGAGAAAATTTAAATTTGTTTACACAGCGCTCGCACTTACATGATTGTGATACATTTTACCCGCTCACTATAAAGAGTTATCAATTACCACATACAAGTTGCATGTAAAACGTCTAGGTACTTCAGCAAGAAGCTTACTATAACATCAACGAATTTTGTTAGATATCTTACTTTCTAGTACTAATTATTTGTCTTTTTTCATTTCATGCATGCCTTCATGTTTTTGTTTGCACCTTTTTTAATTTTTAATTTCAATTCTTTCTATTCATACTCAATTATTATATCCTTTATTGTTGACTTTCTGAATGTAATGTTGTCATTACTCGAAGAAATAAAACATATTATTATTATTATAGTTTTAAAACATTTTTTTTTCACGTTTGGTGTGTTTTTACAACGATTTATGATAATTACATTTTCTAAAATTTAAACAATCAGAGAAGTGTTATGGGGCGCGCTCTTTAGGTAGGAGAATTGCATATTCGTTAGCAAGCGCCTGGAGAGTTAAATTGACAGGTGATTTGGTGCTCCTACAAGTATCCCGCGCCACCTAGTAGCTAGAAGGTCACTTTCCACAATATTCACTCATTTATCAGAGAGGTCGCTAGTTGAATAAAAACCACTAAATTGTTGTATTTATTTTCATTAAAAAAAAAGAAAAAAAAATTGTATACGAATAATGAAATATTTAGAAACATTTACAGAAGGAGGTTGTAGCTGCTAGCGTAAAGAAGCAGTTTTATACATTACTACATTTTATACACTGCTTTACTGCTATATACAGGGTGATTCTCAATATATGCGACAAACTTTAGGAGCTGATTCGTGAAGTTATTCTGATCATAAAAGTTCATATAAGTATATGTCCAAAACGGTTTGGTTTTAAAGATATTGAATATTTAATAATAAATTATGAACTATGACTAACACGATATAATATCACAGTTGGTTCTTCAAAAACTATTGTGTTGAGAGGGAATTGTTTATTTGTTATTTCAATATTTGTCAATAGTTGTCAGAGTAGAGAAGTATTGAAGTATTGAGTATTGAACCCAATATTCCCTTTCACCCTACCAACTAGTCAATCCCCAGTATATATGAACAAGCACCTATTCTCCAAAGCGCCTAAATCCAGGGCAAATTGGCGGATTGCAATTTCAGCCCTCGACATTCCCTAAGTGTGCAATATATATACCCGGTATATACCCTCGCTCCTTATGCTACCGGCGCACCAACAGTGCCGTCGGGACTCGGCTTTGCCATATAATACTTCATCATCGTTCTGATTTATACGCTAGACTGGTCCCAATATCGTTCCGACGTAATACTACGGTAACAACAACGGGGCCCTACCGCTCCAGTTCGCTCAGGTTATTGTTATTTACCTCCGCTACTCACTGGTTTGTCCTTCCAGATGGCTAAAACTTGTCTTTGGGGCTTCCCCGGGTCCATAAATCCATTTCCGCGGTCAATATTTGCCGTGACAAATGAGACACGATTGTTTCATTGCTGTTGGGATCCTAATAAGCCTACAGTATGAGAGGGTCGAAAACTCGAGTTACCTAGTGGCAGGGGATGAAAAATAATAAAAAAAAGGAACAAACTCCGCGTGAGGTTTTTATGCAAATTAATCGTTTATTATAAAAGGCCGGTTTTAGACGAGTACCACAGTGAGTTATGCCGGCCGTTACGTTTATGCGCCCCATCTGACTTTACGAATAACGTTTGTTAGGGTCTTCACGGATTTTTACGCGACACTAACTTTAGTATCGATTTTACGAGCTCAGAGTAAATATTGAAGGCAGTCACTATATCCACGCGAGAGAAAATAAAGTAACAAAAATATGATAGGTATCAGTGTGGCTCATGAAAAGAAAATAAATATTTCTGACAGGATGAAGATTATAATAAATATCATGGATGAAAGACAGATATACAGGGTGATTCTCAATATATGTGACAAACTTTAAGTGCTGATTCCTGGGGTTATTTTGATTATAAAAGTTCATAAGAACATACGTCCAAAATCGATTAGTTCCAAAGTTGTACAATGTTTAATAGTAAATTAACATAATTAATGTTTTTTTATTATAAATTAACCAAAATTAGTTTAAACAAAATTAAATTATACTAACTGTGAAATGACCGCCCCAACTGCAATACAAGCTTCTATCCTCCGTCGTATTGACTGGCGAGTCCGTTCTAAAATACCAGGGGTATTTCCAATTGTTTGAAAAGCTGCGATAATACGATTTCTCAGTTCATCGACATTTTCAATGGAAGTCGTATAAACCAATCAAAGGTGACCCCAGAGAAAAAAGTCCAAAGAATTTAAGTCTGGAGACCGAGGAGGCCACGGTTGTGGACCTCCCCGTCCTATCCACCGATCTGGATTCGTATTGTCCAAAAACTCGCGAGCAACTAAACTAAAATGCGCTGGAGCACCGTCATGCATAAAATACATTTGTAATCTTAATTGCAACGGAACTTCTTCCAACAGCAGGGGTAGCTCCTCTTCAAGAAAATTGTGGTATACCTCGCCATTTAACCGCATCGGTAAAAAATGTGGACCTATCAAGTGATCTCCAACAATTCCGACCCACACATTGACAGAGAATTGATGTTGATGACGGGCATTCACTAGTTCGTGCGGATTTTCTTCGACCCATTTGTGATTATTATGAAAATTAATAATCGCATTTCTAGAGAAAGTAGCCTCGTCGGTGAAGAATATTTGAGCAAAATAGTCAGGATTTTGTGCGATTTTGTGTTGCATCCATTGACAAAAAGCCACTCTTTGCGGAAAATCTGCCGGCAAAAGTGCCTGCACCCGTTGAATGTGATATGGATACAACAGTTGATCTTTCAATATTCTCCAAACTGTGGCCTGACTAATGTTTAAAGCAAACGCAATTTTTCTGGTGCTTGTAGTAGGATGTTCCTCAATTTCATTTAGTACCACTTCTTCAATTTGTAGATCGGTGCCCGTTATCAATCGTCCGTTTTTTAAAATTTCCCGTTTCACTAAGACGTTGGTGAAGACGGGCAAATATTGAATGATGCGGGATGATACGGTTTGGGTATCGTTCTTCATAAAGACGTCTAGCAGCACGCGAATTTCCATTGGCAAGACCGTAACGAAATGGCATATCACACATCTCAGCATTCGTGTAATTCATTTTAGAAAACAGAAACTGGCAATAAACTGAATTTTTCAAAGCTACTTTTTGGCGGCAGTTTTAAAACTAACTAGGATTTTATAAGTTGCGCAATTATACGTAATTGCAGCATGACCTCTTTAACCCGAGTATGGCTTAATCCGAACTTCCAATATGGCGCAAAATAGGAATTTGCCTATTTTTTGTACATAAAATCCATTCTCCTATTTTTCATGCTAGAAAGACGTCTATGACTTTGTTGTAAAAATGCGTGTAGTCGATCTTCTGACATTGCGCTTCTCAGAAAAGTCTTAATGCGTTTGAGGGTGGAAAAACATCGTTCACATTCTGCTGTCGACATGGGGCTTGTACAAATAATATCCAACAGTATATATGTTTCCGTCAAAACTTTTTTTAAGTTAAGCTGTTGTGTGTTATGAGCCCTAAAAGTGGCAAAACACCACCTATATCTACGTTACACATGTCCTCGCGCTCATAAATTACTGAAAGTTCACTTTTCAATTTTACGCTGTCCAACATAGGATATGATTTCACATTTTTTATACACATAATTAACCAACGCAAAATATGACGATTTTTTTCCACATCTTCGCTGTACTTAATTTTATGTCGCAAATAAGCACTGTCTAACTATTCACGTATGTCCACTTTGCCTAGAACATTAAAATCCACGGATGCATTCATGTGAGAAACGGAATTTCGTGTTCCTTTGCCCTCTCTGCGATACGCTTTAAATCATTTAACCCTTGTTTATTCCACGCATTGATCTCTTTCTTAAAAATTAAGCAGATAAAACAAAATAGTTTATTTGTTAGTGAACATCCGCACATCCACTCATATTTTTATTAAATATTCTATTGTAAGTTCGAGTTTTACTTGTGGAAGTGTAGTTTATTTGAAGATCAGGAATAGGCCTTCCTTTCATTTCAATTAAAAGTTTTTCCTCAAATGAGAGCGGTTTTTTTAAATGATTTTGCACTCAATTAACTTCCATCATTAATAATAAACGTCACTTAAAGTCTTTTTAACTAAATTTATTTATTACTTTAAATTATAACATACAATTAGTATAATTATTAAGTGACAAAACTGCATCTCTCAGTTCTTCTATGGTATGCATGCGTTTCTATAGATCCTATCTTTTAGAAAGCCGAACATGAAGTAATCTAATGGTTAGATCAGGCGATCTTGTTGCCATCTTTGTGCTCTAACGACCTGTCAGCAAAAACTGTTGAAAATATTGCAGTTTGTCGAGCAGTATGTGCTGGAGCATTATCGTTGCTGAAAATAACCTGCTTCAAGCTCATTTTCTTGTAACTCTGCAATAAACAATTCCAACATCTGTTGGTAACGTTGGGCTGTTACAGTCTCCTCGAAGAAAATTGACCCTATTATTCGTTGGCTGGACATAGCTAACCAAACTCCAACTTTTACGGGATGCAATTGCGTTTCTAGAAATTCATGTGGATTTTCTGCAGACCAGATACAATAGTTTTGTAAATTGATATGTCTGTTAGATAAACTAGGCTTTATCCGAGAAAAAATGATTATTTAGCAAGTCATCGTCCCTTAAATTGTTATTAAACCAATGACAATATTCCAATCGCCTGTCGTAATTTAATGGTAATAATTCCTGTACCGTAGAAACTTTATAGGGATGAAAATGTAACTTTCTTTTGACAGCTCATTGCGCTGAAGTGTATGATAAGCCTATAAAATTATAAAATGTAATACACTATTTCACTTAATGTAATATTGATTTTTTACCTGTTTGTTGAGCTATTACCACAGATAAATTCCTTATTTCTTACAGTATTCAGAATACTATTGTTGGTGATATTAGATGTAAATATAAAACGATTTGAAAAAAATTATAAGATAAATAATCGAAAGATACTACAACACGCACGCCAATGTCGCTAAATGTCAAGAAAATTCATTTAATGTATGAAATTTGTATGTAGCTGACTTCGCTCATTAAATTGGTAATAAGTACAGATAAATTTTTCCGGAAAACGGTTTTTTTCTTACGACAATCATTTTGAATCACATGGTATATCTTTTTCTTTATTTAATATAACACTCTGCTTATAATTAAAAGTGTGATTTTTAATTAATGTATGTTTTTTTTTAAAGGGTGATTTTTCTGAATACTTATGTCCTTTAACTCGGTCTTCCACTTCCAGGACTTCTTCCAAGACCAAAATACAAATACAGAAATTCCTGATAATCTCACAGAAAAAAAAATCAAGAAGTAAATGATAATTTAATTAGAGCGTGTGAAGAAAATAACTTTATCACGACTGAAATCGCAAAAATATTAAAAACTAATACTTCATTGCCCCCACAACTCTATGGTCCTTCCTATGTACAAAGTCAATAACAAATTATGCCAAATCTCTATCAAACTCTTTTTCAAATATTATTGGTAAAGCTGAATATCGTATAAAAAACACATTTGCATCTAAAAAATTGCAATTCATAGTATGTGCAGAGTACAACGAGTAAGGACAAGAGAGGAGTTATAGCGGTCCAAATTTCTAAACCTAACTTCACACAAAGAACAGCTTCCCAAAATGGCAGTTTGTTATTGTTTACGTTCGTATCTACACAAAAATTAGTTTACTCATCGGTTTAATCTATATGATTTACTTGTTTATTTATTTATTTTACGTATTTTATTGTTTGAATTACCCTGCAGTTTTAAAAACATTTAATGAACTGTGATATTCTTGTGTAAAAGGTAAGATCGGTGGCCAGTGGCCATAACATTTACATACTTTCTTATATATTATATTGTTAGGTTTAAGTGAAATAACTCAAATAATCGTGAAAGAAGACGCCAATGGGTGTCATGTTGTAGTGCCAGTCACTCTCGCCAGATAAATTTTAATGCTAACGATGGTCGCAGTTTCTTGGGATTTCCGAATGAATCTAATATATATGACACGGCAAGAATTAAGAAAGTACATGAATAAGATGAACTATTATCGTTGTGCAGAGATTCCTAGATCACATTAAATCAATTTATTTGTTAGATACACATTTTAAGCTAGATTGCTATTTATCGCAGTAACCAACCTAATTCATTTTATGTTCACTTTTTAAAATAATGTGATTTTGGTTTGAACTGCATTATACTGGTATAAATTTTAATCGCATTTATTCACATTATAGACAATTCGATATTATATAGTCTACGTCTAAACTGTATCCACTTGTGCACCCCCGCACATTATTGTTGACAAGCCAGTGCAGGGTCGGATGTTAGAAATGAAGTAGTCGAATAGATGGGAACAATCTTTGTATCGTACAGAACGATATAGTCGTAACTCTTGAACCCTAATTAAAAGTAATTGTGTGTTCGTGTCAGAAATTTGGAAGTCCCTTCCACCGATGCTGTTGCATTTTTATTAATTTATTTGAGAAAGAACCACAACATATTCATTCCTGGAAGAATCTTTTACACATAAAAAATATAAACAAAGATTTATTTCACAAAAAGGAAAGAATATGAACATAATTATCGTAAAACACTTGCAAATATATGTATCACTTAATCAAACATTATTTTACTGGAATCGTGTTTTCTATTACTATAAACTGTTCATAAATATTTGCAACAAAATCAGAATAAAAAACGCATAAATTTGTGTATTTCTTTAATCTATTTTTCTACTTCCTTTAAAATATAAATTATTCTACACGTTTGAAAATTCCCGGCAACAGCTTTACAAAATGGCAGCTGGGCTTGAAGGTCATTCAAAACGGACCACTCAAGAACAATTGATTTTTGTTCTTAGTGTTATATACTGTGGTATGTGTTCAGGAATCTTTTGAAAGAAATATAAATTTGGCAACACTGTAGCCGCATACTATTGTAATTATAGATGCCATAAGAAAAGGGACAGAAATAAAGTTGGAAAATATTAATTTGCAGCCAAATATATGGCACGAAAATTCTTCATAAGAATAAACTATTAATTTATCAATGATGCTACGAATTGCCAATGACAGTTATAACTGCTACAAAACAACAGACTATTTCGTAACATCTACACTTTCCCTAGTTTCATAATTAAACTAACCCGATATACCAGCCCATGAAGTTTCTCTCATACATCTAAAGTTAACCTGTGCAATAATGTGTATTTTATCACAGCTCCAAACAATTTTAAGAAACACCCGTCTTTCCTAAAAGAGAAGCCTTCTTACCCGAGTAATATCACCTTCCCTTGCAGCACCTGTTTCGCACGAATCCAGCAACTCCCCAAAAAGCCAAATGCGGGGCGCGATTTTAATTTGTAGCCACCACGGACAGATGGCGCTCTTAGTCTCCGGAGTGTCGTTAATGTTTATTAACCGTCCTGAAGGCTGAACCCGCGCGCTTCTGGACCGGTTCTGGGTATACTCATTTATTTACGAGGGAGGCCTTTTAACACGACGTAAACATCTTGGGGGATCGCCTAAACGTAATCCGGGCGTCCGAGTCGGTCTCAGGTGTCTGCATTACCGACTAGGGAGGAGGATATTGCCGCAATAAATCGTTGAGAAACGTGTTCTTTTATAGTCAGGGCTTGTGTGTGCACTTAAGATTCCCATTAAGAGCAAATTATGCGACCTCTTACAGTCGCAGTAGTTTGCGTATCATCGGTAATAAAGGTCGCTCCATTTCTTAAATCAAATGTTATCGTATTTGCCGCTAAATAAGATCTCTACAATGTTTTTAGTAACTCATGATGTGAAATCATTGAGGATAGGTTAATAGAACATGTGTTTGTGTTTGGGCTGTTCGTATTGTTTGTCGGGTTGTTTGAATCCGACGTTTCAGCAGTGTTTCTACGGCCATCATCAGGGTAGCGTTGATAAGGACGTTAGAGGGTAAAAATGGAATACAGGCCGCGTATACCCGATAAACTATGACTGGGCTCTAGATATACGCCATGAATCGGACATTATGAGTGACATGGTAATGGTACACTGATTATTTTATGATTTTTGCGTAAATTTACAATTCTTTTCATAAAACATCGCTTATATTTCTGTGTTCTTTAATGCTCTGTAAGAAATACCTGCTACATGTTAAATATCTTACAAAATAGTGAAAACCAGAATAAATTAGATATACTATGAGATTCAAAAAATTGTCAATTCCGCTTCTATAGATAGTAACAGGGTGTAGGTATATGCCGCGTGTTTGTAATGAAGGTTTGAACTAAGTCAGTGTTGGAACACAAGAAAGTAAACGGATCTGTCATAAATAAGGAAATTGTAACCTATATTTGAACTCGCATTATATAAACGACTATGGATTGGTGTTTCTGCTTGTAAAAATGAAATGTAATTAATTTAACTTTGCTAAATTATGATTTTACGATTCAGTACGAACTGGTGTTTAACTAAATTTATTTATTACTTTAAATTATAACATACAATTAGTATAATTATTAAGTGACAAAACTGCATCTCTCAGTTCTTCTATGGTATGCATGCGGTTTCTATAGATCCCATTTTTTAGATAGCCAAACATGAAGTAATCTAATGGGGTTAGATCAGGCGATCTTGGTGGCCATCTTTGTGCTCTAACGAACCTGTCAGCAAAAAACTATTGAAGATATTGGCAGGTTTGTCGAGCAGTATGTGCTGGAGCATTATCGTGCTGAAAATAACCTGCTTCAAGCTCATTTTCTTGTAACTCTGCGATAAACAATTCCAACATCTGTTGGTAACGTTGGGCTGTTACAGTTTCCTCGAAGAAAATTGGTCCTATTATTCGTTGCCTGGACATAGCTAACCAAACTCCAACTTTTACGGGATGCAATTGCGTTTCTCGAAATTCGTGTGGATTTTCTGCAGACCAGATACAATAGTTTAGTAAATTGATATAGTCTGTTAGATAAAACCAGACTTCATCTGAGAAAAATGATTTGTTTAGCAAGTCATCATGATCTAATGGTAATAATTCCTGTACCGTAGAAACTTTATAGGGATGAAAATGTAACTTTCTTTTGACAGCTCGTTGCGCTGAAGTGTATGATAAGCCTATAAAATTATAAAATGTAATAAACTATTTCACTTAATGTTAATATTGATTTTTTACCTGTTTGTTGAGCTATTACCACAGATAAATTCCCTTATTTTCTAACAGTATTCAAAAATACTATTGTTGGTGATATTAGATGTAAATATAAACGATTTGAAAAAAAATTATAAGATAAATAATCGAAAGATACTACAACACGCACACCAATGTCGCTAAATGTCAAGAAAATTCATTTAATGTATGGGATTTGTATGTAGCTAACTTCGCTCATTAAATTGGTAGTAAGTATAGATACATTTTTTCCGGAAAACAGTTTTTTTCTTACGACAATCATTTGGAATCACATGGTACAATATTTTTCAGGGCAACATATCACATTAAACACATTGAACATTCCTCTTAAAGAAAAATACATTTTCTATGGCTGCAAACACATCGTTGTGGCATGCATTATACGTAATATTACGTGTTCTCAAAGAAAAAGAACTTTGTCATGAAATAATAGCAGATCGGTGGGACGCATACAATTATGTAAAGCAGCATTGAATTAAATTAGTCTGGAAATATGACGTAGTACTAGCGTACAACATACTGGAAACGAAACCTAGAAGTAGTGAAACAGAACGATTGGTTTGGATAGAGAAAAAATTTGCATACTAATAATTATTGTGAGTGCCTACTTTAAACGGTAATGATTCTGATTAAATTTATTGTACTCACTTATGCCTTTTTGTTATTTTTCCACTCCTACTAGCATTAACATACCTTAAATTCCAATTTTCAAACAAAATCATCTAATATTAACGGTAAATATTATTTTGAAGAGTTTGTTTATTCACCTATCAATAATAGTGTTTGACAGTTATAGCAGGTTATACATGCGAATAAGCAGAAATTTGGAAAATTAAAAACCTTGCTTTTATGTCATAATATTAGAGAAAATATTTTTGAATTAGTGTCACCACAACTGAAGTGTTTGGAAAAATTCGTAGCACAGTTCAGTTCTATTAATTTTGAACATCCAGATCAAGAATGCGATTATTTTACACATTGAAGTTTGTAATTTCAAAGATGTTGGGTTTCAGGGTACACATTAAATAGAAGCACGTGTGAAATCGGCAGAAAAAGCTTGACAAAATGAAGTGACAAAGCCATATAACTTCATAAAGTTGTCAATTATATCAATATGTAAACAACTTTCGACTTGCTACCTTTCGTTGCTAGAATAAATTGTTGACCAGTACATTTGCATGTAATCTCTAATGAAAACTTTCTGTTTGTAATATTTTTCATTGTCTATATTGTAGGCATAGCAAATGTAAACTATTCACTACTTATGTTTTTCAATATTAACCTGTTTACTCTTACCTGGAAATTAACTGACAAAAGCCCAATCAAAAATGTCCAGTATATCGTGTACGCATTGCTGTTATAATAAAAGCTTTCTAATCCGGAGAATGCATATTTTTTCTTAGAAGCCAGACTTAATAAAATTCACATTATTTTGTAAAAATATTGAAGAACGACGTTTCCATATGATAGGAGATTTCTTTTAGTTAATTATATAATTAAATTACAGCAATGGAAAATTTAACAGATGGGTATTTTTCAATAGATTAAGTGCTATCAACCAGGTATATCATTAAATTTCAAATCAAAAATGGCACTATAAAATAAAATTGCTTATTTTACGCAATTTTATAATTTTGAATATATAGAAAATTTTGCGATCAGGTAAATAAATTCACTTCTACACTTTTATAATGTTTACTTACAGTTGCCCCTTATTATTATAGGTTATAGTATCAATAATAACGAAATGTCAAGTTATTAAAACATTTCTACAAAAAAAATGGTTATATGCACATTGCATGCTTATAATTCACAGCTAATATTCTTACACCGACTTTTTCTCTTGCATCTACATGTTAACCTAACGGTTTGTTTACGTTTTGACAAAGGGAAAATTCGCAACAGTCGTCTGTGACCCTAAATGAACTATAGCACACTTTGCCGCTATGTAGTCATCTATTACAGCAGCATTTTTCCTTCGAAATCATCATGGTGGGGTACGAATACGAATACCCAATCTTCGGGGCATGCCATATAATATAATCCGTCTTTCTCGAACTCCAGAAGAGTCGATGAAACATTTCGCAGCATGTTACATTAATGCCGGCGCATTCCTTCAACAGAGAAAAGTTTCACAGAGAGCATAACAATCACTCAACGCTACATTTAAAGCAAACACAAGTCACGTATATTAGAACCGAGATCTCCTTTGTATATATGTACCATCTCCTAACGACAAGCGATACGCGCATGCACGTAAATATAATTTTTAGCGCGTACCGAACCGACTCGTGGAGTCTGTGTCCTCGTCGAAAACCCGCGCTAGATCCAGACACGACATTGAAGGATAACAAAGGGACGAGACGTGAATAATGTACTCCTCCGCGAAGCGGTGGGGTTCTGTGGGGAATTCCTTCCGCATATCTGAGCGATGGCGCCATCTGCCGGGGCTTTTGTTTAACGTACAAGCCGAGCCCCGAGGCGAGACGATGCGATGTTATGCGTCACATAGAAAAAAAAAAAAGTATTTGTTATCCAGCGTTCCAAGATATGTGGATTGTGGTGTAACTCGGCCAGCGGTTGATAGGTTTACATTTCTCATGATGTGTGCGAAGAACGTTGGAACTCTATAGGGATGTTAGGTTATGTTTACTGTAATGCTAGTTATATGTTCTTGCCGAGATTGATCGGATGAAAGATAAGCGAAATAAATATTGAGAATAAAAACCTACTTTAGTATGAAGATGAAGAGCGACCTTATGCAGATTGTAACAGTGGCAAATCTGTGTGTGAGCAACTGGTAACAATTATGGACAAGTTATACCGAACGCTTATGCTACCTATCATTGCATTTATCAATAAAAAGCTTTTATTTTATCTAAAAACATCGGTAAATACGCGTACACACATTTAAGTACAGAACGAATGAAGTGAAGTCTGTTATTGCTTCAATTTTGTCATGTGGTCTGTTTCAAGCGTGTTAGATCGTGACATCAAATTTAAATGCATTCTCAGACGCATTATCAGTATCCGTAGTAAACGTAATTACTGCCGCTTTTCAAACTCGTTTATGTGGTTTAACTTGTTTTGTTTAAAATTTTGTATTTTTTGACTTAAATACTCTTTTACTTTATTTTACTTTCTCATCATGGAATTTTTTATTTTAACATGACTTACAACAACAATATCATACTGAAGACTGAAGACGTACTTTTCGGTTTTTGCTGTGTTGATTATGCAAAAATTGACATAATCGTTTGAGTACCAATCAAATTTAGTAACAGTACTGTAATTGAGGTTATAAAAACGAAAAAGAGAAAAAAATGGAAATACCATGTGATTCAAAATGATTGTCGTAAGAAAAAAACTGTTTTCCGGAAAAATTTATCTATACTTATTACCAATTTAATGAGCGAAGTTAGCTACATACAAATTTCATACTTTAAATGAATTTTCTTGACATTTAGCGACATTGGCGTGCGTGTTGTAGTATCTTTCGATTATTTATCTTATGATTTTTTTCAAATCGTTTATATTTACATCTAATATCACCAACAATAGTATTTCGGAATACTGTAAGAAAATAAGAGAATTTATCTGTGGTAATTAGCTCAACAAACAGGTAAAAAATCAATATTAACATTACGTGAAATAGTTTATTACATTTTATAATTTTATAGGCTTATCATACACTTCAGCGCAACGAGCTGTCAAAAGAAAGTTTAGTAGTAGTAAGTACATTTTCATCCCTATTAAGTTTCTACGGTACAGGAATTATTACCATTAGATCACGATAGGCGATTGGAATATTGTCATTGGTTTAATAACAATTAAGGGACGATGACTTGCTAAACAAATCATTTTTCTCGGATGAAGGCTGGTTTTATCTAACAGACTATATCAATTTACAAAACTATTGTATCTGGTCTGCAGAAAATCCACACGAATTTCGAGAAACGCAATTGCATCCCGTAAAAGTTGGAGTTAGGTTAGCTATGTCTAGGCAACGAATAATAGGGCCAATTTTCTTCGAGGAAACGGTAACAGCCCAACGTTACCAACAGATGTTGGAATTGTTTATTGCAGAGTTACAAGAAAATGAGCTTGAAGCAGGTTATTTTCAGCACGATAATGCTCCAGCACATACTGCTCGACAAACCTGCCAATATCTTCAACAGTTTTGCCTGATCTAACCGCATTAGATTACTTCATGTTCGGCTATCTAAAAAATAGGATCTATAGAAACCGCATGCATACCATAGAAGAACTGAGAGATGCAGTTTTGTCACTTAATAATTATACTAATTTTTTGTATGTTGTAATTTAAAGTAATAAATAAATTTAGTTAAACACTAGTTAGTACTGAATTGTAAAATCATAATTTAGTAAAGTTAAATTAATTACATTTCATTTTTACTAGCAGAAACACCAATCCATAGTCGTTTATATAATGCGAGTTCAAATATAGGCTACGTTTTCCTTATTTACATCTTATTTATGACAGATCCGTTTACTTTCTTATGTTCCAAACACTGACTTAGTCAAACCTTCATTACAAACACGCGGCATATACCTACACCCTGTTACTATCTGTAGGAGCGGAATTGACAATCATTTTGAATCTCTGTATTTGCTATAAAATCCATTAATCTATAAAGGGTTAAAATACAAGTACAAGTAAATCGATATAAATTATCCAAGTTTCACGTTATTATACTAATCCCAACACTAGAATACCATTTAACTCCCAATATATCGCCTTAATTGCTGGCTAAAATCAAATCAGCATTAATAAATTAAGGTTAAAATATCCGTTCACCTATCCTTGTCTAACACAAACACAAACGTCAACTGTCAAATTCTAAATTATCCGAGAGAAAGGTGCGGCGGTATATTTGTATAAACCCTATACCGACAGAAATATGGAACTTGTTCCCCCAGCTTGCTTTGGCAATTAATCAAACCGCCCAACCGGTTATAGATTTTACTCGTTTTCCAAATCTAATCTAAATTCAATAAACCGCTACGATAGATACTGACTGCCCTTATTAATATTTATACGTCTCTGCTGTTTAGTCAGGATTGGGATGGGACGATGGAACATCTGGCCATGATTGGGTAAGGTATATCTGTGCCGGGAGCGTACAATGGATTATTGTAATCGTCCAAAGTGGTTTATTGTCATATTTTATCGGATATGATTATTTAAATAAATCGATAATACGGATGTGTAACATTTGCGAATACATTATTGAATAATGTCGGTATATTCCATTCTATGCTAGAAGGAATTTTTGCGTAAATTTTGTACCAAACACATACTTTTCCTAATTAAAGCTGGTTTTACACTTGTCAATAATTTCATCAATTTCTAGACTTTAAAATTGATCAATTTGTAGTTCTTGAACTAGAACTTATTGCCGTTTTATACTTGTCAATAAATATTAGGATCTTCATAGAGATCAATATCTATTTCTTACAATAGAACTTGCTGCTGTATTACATTTGTCAATTAATAGAACTTGAAATCGGGAATATTAGAATCGGTTAGTTTGTTTTGTAACGTTCGGGGTGTGTCATGACTGACTATAATTTATTTAAAGAAAATATTTTCAACCTCATAGCACTTTTAGTATGCAGGGTGTCGATAACAACTTTCATATTTTAAATGGAATGGCGCAGTTTTTATGGGTCCAGTGTATTACTTGCATCATCTTTGACGAGTTTGTATTGTAGTTGTAACTTCAGTGCTTATGTAATAAAAAGTAGTATATTTCAAACCAAAGGAGGAAAGTGTTCTATTGCAGACCGCGGGCAAATATTATTGTAATTGTCCAAAGCCTGCAATAGCACTTTCCCCGCTTGGTTTGAAATATACTATTTTTTCCTAGCCAGCCCAATTTTAACTAAATGTCTAAAAATAATACCCCTTATGCTGTATCATTTACGTTATTAATAACATGTACGTTATCAATAAATATAACGTATTTACGTTATTTCTGTCAGAAGTGGTATGCTGTATCGGATAAGTGTACGTTATAAAATAACATGCGTGTTATTTACTGTACGTTATGTGGAATAAAATAACGCCATGCAATCCCTTGCAGTTATGCGAATAACAGCAACGTTATGAACAAAAGTGAGGTTAAAGTTTACTGAATTGTCAATAGAAACGAGTTGATTTTTGAAAATGAGTAATGATTTCAAGAATTTGTTGGCTGTTGGTTTATAAGAGTAACTTTTAACTGTTAATGATAACACTAACTGTAAAATAGGCAACCGAAAGGTACATTACATAAAAAGATTATTTGTGTTTTTGTAGGAATAATTCTGTAATTGAAATAGACCTAGACCTGACTTGATCATTTGAACTACTTCTTGATATTTTCATAAAATTATTTATAGGTAGATTGCTAGAATATGGTGCTTACATAACAAATAGAACCATTCATACAGCAATAAAGACAAACACTAATAGCACTTAAAGCACTGTTCAAACATGGAAATACTATATTTTCAAAGTACATTGGTTACGAATGTAACTATTTTCACGCACACAGTTGTTACCAGATTTGTGGGGGACAAAATTTTTAGGTGGCACTAGAACAATCTGTTGAAAGCTGAATAATTTCGGAAGTAAATAATGGACTAGTAAATATAAGGCACTCGCAAGTCAAATTACTAAAAATTCAAGAAGAAACTGTTATGTATGTACACTTTTATATTGTCGCCTGGAAACAGCTTGTTATTATGAATTAGAAAATATATGTCAGTCGTAAAAATACTTCAGTGTTTTAATCTAACTTAAATATTATATTTAAAAAACGTAACAGAAACCATCATTAAACAAAGATATGGAACTTCACGTAAAAGTATTTGCAACATCTGTCATAAATATATATATTTATATTATTCTACAAACTTGTTTTTAATAAATACACTAAAAGTTTCTTATTATTTAATTTTGACTATGTAGGGATACTAGCATTTAAAAGGAGGTGACATGTATATGTACCCCAAGATGTAAGGTGTTTAATACTTTCACTGATATATAAATTTGCTCAATGTTTCCGGTTCCTTGGTAGCACTTTTCTGCTACTTTAACTTTAACATGATCTCCCTCATATTCTCTTCCTTTGTGGCTATGTTTGCCTCTGCTTCTCCAGTCAAATTAAGTGTCCAAATCACGTTAGTTGTTTCTCTGTACTGCTTTGGATTGATTTTAAATCTGTTCTTAGTTCTTACTACCTCGTCTCGAACTCTGTCTCTCTTTGTGTTGCCTCAGAATATGATAATAAAGAAAAACACTTCACTTATTAATTTTAATCGGGTTTTACTTCACAGCACCGACCATACATTCAACATAACCTAACATACATTTCCTGTGTGACTGTTCGCGTTAAAAATAACGTTAATTTATCATACTAAATTGGCAGGAGTTAGAACTTTCTCTTGTAATTAATTTATTAATAATATCCTTAACAGCGTTTCATTACAACAAATATTTCGGGTTTCTTTAGTTTTGACATTTTTATATTTTACATATTCCTTGGGTAACTGAAGTTTGACTCTGTAGATGGCGCTCGTTTGGATATTTTGGCGTGAAATGTCCATATTTATAAGTAACAAAGCGGAATTTCGTTCTTCTTTTAATATTTTAATCTTTATGTTCGCTTCTCAAGTGAATTTGTATAAATAGTTTCTTCAAAATGTCATTGTCAACGACACCACACCACTACCACACTAACCGCCACGCTTGCGCCGCAATTATTCTTTCTAATTGACAGAATCACGCATAAAGCTGTCTCCGTTGTTAGACGTTTCCCATCTCTATACTTTTTTCTCTAATAACGTTTTAATTTTTACACGTGGGATAACGTATAGTGATACAACATACGGAAATTGATTGCAACCGTTATGACGACGCTTGCATGTTATACGTTATGTTATTTTTAACGTTTTATGTTATTTATAACGTAAATGATACAGCATAAGGGGGAATAAATACATACCTGTGACTGACATGATAGATAAGATAGTAGGCTTAATCTGTCAAATATTTTTTGAGAACCGTCAAGTTAGCGTCGTTTTAAAAGTGTTTAATAATAGTTTAATTGAAATTTAATACCTAATAATTTAGAAATTATCACTGAGAAAAATGGGCTAAGTAAAGTGTTGACTTGATCAAAAATTATTTTACAGTAGATAAAGTTTTAGTTGGAACTTTTCTCCTCAATTAATACCTGCAACTAAACGCAGTTTCCTGAATGCAAGTTGTTACTGTAAATAGTGCTTTTATTAACGGCTATTACACAGCGTACCTGACAAATTTGCGGTAAGTAATGTATTACTTACGACTACTGGTACTTTATCTAACTACAGCACATGGTTAGTGGAAGTAACAACAATGCTGATCGCTATTAAACTCATGTATTTTCTTAAATAGGTAACAACTTGCCGCAACTATGATTATTTGAGTTTTGCTGCCACCCCGTGATTGTTTTACTATTCCTGATTGGCTAATGCGGCGGAGTAAAGAAATAGTCCCCTAGACGGCTACGCGCGCAGGTAAAAGTTACTGACGTGGGAAAAGGTCGTCGAAAAAGGAGTACGCCCATTGTAGGCCAGTTGGAAGGCAAATATATTAAAAATACTGGGTGGGTTAACTCAAGGCCCCATCCGTATAAATAATCCCAGCGAAAGAAGAAGTACCGAGCCTATAAGCAATCGGATGTTTCAAGATTGCAGTTTTAAACCACGTGATGGGATATTTGAATTCCCCATCATTGTGATGATATCTGCGCCCGCGGGTGAAGTTAAAGTGTGGATACCATCGCTAGCTGAGTGACAGTCCAAGTGGCACCTGCAATTAGGGATACCCCGACGAAGTAGCCGTTTTCGAGACGATCACCGGACATAACCGCCACGTACGCCGACAGAGGATCAACTCGCCGAGACAACCCCCAGTGCAAAGAAGCAACAGAAACCGCAAGTTTACCACCTAGGTATAGTATATTATTTCTTTGCTTGTTATTGGTTGTAACTTCAAAGCCATATTTCTCTTTGTCCTTTGTTTAGATTTCAATAGTTTCAATAACTAAATAACGTTTCAAGGGGGCCCCATTTACCTCATCTTTTATTATTGTTTTGTTCATTTTTTTTCATTATTAAGGAATATATTTTATGAGTCATTACGTTGTAAATTGTTTAAAAAAAAACTGTTGTTAAAGTGAAACCAATATCTTTCATTCATATCAGGTAGTCACTGTTTATCCTATACAAAATAAAACTATTACTAATAATACTGCTTTTTTTTCTTAAGTAATAAGTATTATGTACCATCTTTAGCAAAATAAATGCGAATTTAATCTTCAATTATTAATGCAATCGAAGCTACAGCACACTGAATAGTAATTAAAAATTATTTGCAAACAATTTTGAATTACACATTGTTCAGTACGCAGTACTTATAGTTGCGATTGCATAAATAATCGAAGGTTTGCGAAACTTTTTCTTTGTACTTTATCAGTTATCCATACAGAGTACACAGTAAGTTACTTAATAAATATTCACTAAACTTCCTCGTTTCCTACACTACCTATAGTTGAACAACAAATTTAAGGTAAGTATATCGTATATTTATAGCAAACCATTACCTTCTATATATCAGTTATTTAGTGAACGTACATTAATGATACTCTTTCCTTATCACAAGTAATCTAAATAGCTTGTATTAATTATGAAGGTGTGATAGCTGTTATAGAATAGTTCACTTACAGCAATACACCTAGCAAATCTTTGCTTACTGCAACTACATATATTCTTTGGCTCAACTACTTCAGTTTAATTATCATAAGTAACTTAGATTGCTTCTTGTTAGTATCAGTATTTAGGATCTCTTTTTTACTAGTGCCAAGTAATCTGTGCTATCTAACTGAACTTTTTACTTACAATAATGTTATTTTTATTTATGATTAAATTTTTTTCTCAGTGTATCTCATAAATGGACTCAGACGAATGTATGGATCGAATGTACTAATGTTATCTATCAGTAATGTCATATATTATAAGTCAATGTCAATGTCACTTACTTTTCCTCCCTGCTGGGAAAAAAATATTTTGATGTGACTATTAAATTGAAGAATTTAGTAAGTTTTTGTAAAATAAATTTGAAAAATGAATATAGAGTGAAGTTTATTATTCTTTTTAGCCTACATTTTCAAACAGGACACTATTTGATATCCAACATTTCAAACTTAATTCCTCTATTTTTTTACCGTTATTAAAGGATAAGATAACGACATTGTCATCCTTTTTAACGATTCCTGTATTTTTGGCATATGCAAGGCACAATTGCACGCTGTCAGTCGATGCTGCGTCATCTCCGGACTTTACACGAAGTTCATGGACGCCCCGGACCAATAACAGTTTTTTGGAAACTTCGTCGCTTGTAGCTTGGTAATAGGTTACCGTAATAATAGGACAATGTGGTCTGAGTTTCGCCGCAAAATGTACTAAATCATGAATATCGATTATGATGGCGGAAGCGCCTGATATCATAGATTCATACACGCTGCTTTGACTTAGGAGATTATCGTAAGTCGTCAACTCCTTCTGCTGCTTAAGATCCTGCATGAACAGTAAAGGAAAATACAATATTTTTTGACATGCTTTTCCTATTAGCTTCACTTAAATATTACCTTACTGGTCAACTCGTCAAACATCCTCCTGTGCCATATACTCATCTCTGCGTATTTGCAGATTTCGTCCATGGTTTTAACACACTTGACGGGATGTTTTCCTACGGCAGTCTCCCCAGATAACATAACCCCATCGGCACCATCCAGCACAGCATTGGCAATATCCGAAACGTCAGATCTCGCTGGTCTAACCTCGTTCATCATCGATTCCAGCATTTGTGTGGCACATATAACCGGTTTCCCAGCGATATTGCATTTAGCTATGATGGATTTTTGCGCTTGAAACAATCTTGTGATCGGTGTATGTACAGCCAAGTCTCCTCTGGCCACCATTATACCATCGGCGACTTTTATGATTTCATCTATATGATTTAAAGCGCTTTTGGTTTCAATTTTTGCTACCACTAAAATTTTTGGGTATGTCTGATTTAGGGCTTCGCGTATAGCTTCGACTCCTGACGCGTCTTGAATGAAGGATGCGAAAATCATATCCACCTTATGTTTAACACCGAATTGCAAGTCCAACTTATCTTGCTCAGATACTGCTGGAAGACCTAGATCAACTCCAGGCAATACAACTCCTTTCCTGCTACCTAGAAGACCACCTTGGGATATTTCGCATATCACACTATTTCCTTCGATTTTTGTAGGCTTTAATATTATTTTCCCATCATCAATATAGATTGTGCCAGGTTCATTTATATCAAGTATCTGTGGCAAACGTTCATAACTAATATAAATTTGTTTATCTGTGCATTCACCTTTGTCACCTTCAGATACTGTTAGCTTTACTTGATTACCAGTTTTCAATTCGACTTTATTTCCAATCCCCTAGTCAAAAATGAGTGAAAAGGATCAAGAATATACATCAAAAAGAAAAAATAAAATATTAAGTTAGACCTACCTTTTTCAACGTGCCAGTCCTAATTTCTGGCCCTTTAGTATCTAAGGCTATAGCCAAAGGATACATCAGTTTGGTCTCATTCTCCAGTTCTGCAACTGCTTCTCTGATCATCTTTATTCTTCGCTCGTGCTCTACATGCGAATCGTGTGAAAAATTCAACCGTGCGATGTTCATTCCAGCTTTTAGAAGGTCCTTAATCATTTCTTTAGTCGCTATGGGCCCTTTAAATGATATTTGGTAACAATTCAATTCTATAACTTCTAAGTATTTGCAATAGAGAAAATAAAGTAAAATGCAGATTACGTTTTTATCGTTCAAATACGTTTGAAAAATATGTAGGTATACTATACAGGGTTTTCCAAAGAACTGGCCAATTAGCTTTAAAAATTTGAAGTTCACATTAATAGAATAATTAGTGGGAAGTCGCTATAAATGTTTTGGTAAAATTGCTGTACGAATTTTGGGCAAAATACCGTACAGATATTTTACTGTTAGAAGTAACACTTCTAACTATAGAAATTTCTCCAAGGTTGTTTCATGCAGCTCGGAATATTCATAGTGAAATTTTTGAAATGTGGGTAACTTTTCCATAAGATGTTTCCATGCAATCTGGAATACTCTCAAGTAGAATTTCTAAATTAGTGATAATTTCCATAGAAGTTTTATATACGCGTTTAAAAGTAAAATTACAAAGAAAAATTCAGTATTCCTGATTTCCTTCCTAACAAAAAATC
Source organism: Protaetia brevitarsis (assembly GCA_004143645.1). Classification (NCBI taxonomy): domain Eukaryota; kingdom Metazoa; phylum Arthropoda; class Insecta; order Coleoptera; family Scarabaeidae; genus Protaetia; species Protaetia brevitarsis. The sequence continues at coordinate 1,459,084 of RXPK01000049.1, forward strand.
GTCGAAACTAAAACGGCCTGGTAGAGTTTATTAACCGGAATTGAATGCATAAAAGACAAACAAAATATGAAAATTTCTAATGCTTGCCCCCAACAAGTACCGCCGTATGCACTGAAGAAGCTGTTGTGATAGCAGTTCCGAAGATTAAATTTATCTGGGAAGTAATAGAGAAATATTTTGATAGCTATGTCTACCATGTAGAAAACTTATATCGAGTATGGAAAGTTAGTGTAGTGAAATAGGAGAACCGCCATCTTCACGTCAATTTCTGTACTTGTAGAATATGTTTAACGTATTTGCTATTTTGATAATAATAATAATAATAAATTCAATAAAGTTTGGTACAAATTTTTATTCTGAAACTCACCTATAGTACAAATTATTTTAGTAAGTCGGGCTCTCTTTGCATCCGTATCAACATTTAGCGATGCCAACTGCTCCAATTGGGTGGTAAATTGGGGTAGACTCTGTACTGAACCCTAGAACACGTATTGAATTTATCCATTATATATCTATTTTTTAAATTAAACGACTTGAAGTGATAATGTAGAAGTTAAAAATATTTTACCATGTTTAGTATTTTAGTTGTGCTTCTTCAAAATTGTCTAACATTGACTATGAAACACTAGTTTGGGAACTATATATACTACCAAAGAAATCTTGATTGTGGTAATTTGTGAGTTATCAAAATTCCGCGTGCGGTAAACTTCGTAAACATGTTTTTACCAACATATTTTTGCATAACACAAACATGAAAATTTATCTGCACACCTACTGTAATCTTAAATTAATTAATAAGAATTGAAACCAAATTTTCATCATAATACACAGCAGTTGGATGTTTTGTGGTACTTCAATAGTATATCTAAATAATTTAAAAAAAAAATATCTTTTTCCCAGCAAGGTGGGAATCCCTCATTTGAGGGAGAAAAGTTATACTTTTCCTCCCTAGGGAGGAAAGTTGTGTGTTAAGTGACATTGAAATGATGAAACTGTACATCTTATAATATGTGACATTACACACAAAAAATTCTTTAATCCTTATTTGAATTTATTTCTTTAATATATATTTGAATGAAATAAATCTTGTTGGTTAGAACATAAGAGTAAATTCTCTGAAAACACAATATGCTCTCAGAACAAATAGTATCATTATTTGCATTGAAGTATACTTCCTCCAAATGAACATTGTTATTGTTGCAAGGAATAAATGTATGCAATCATAGTGAGAAAGTCGGTGGAATCAAAATACAATCCCTTATACGTTTGGTATATAATGAATTACTATATAAAATTATTAAATGTTTTGTACTGAAAAGATGAAATATCAAATTGAAATTACCATAATATTGAAGCATTTGAAACGAATTTTACCCCACCATTTATTACACTAAAACTTATCTGTCATTGGTTCCCTCCTTTTTAGGGGGGGTTTAGGGGATTTTGCATATACATACGCTTTATTTGGCGTCACTATTTGATTGACCAGCGAACAGTGTTGTTGGTTGTGAGTGTAAGTACATCTAAATGGATACCCCAGCCGTTTCACAGCTACTTAGAGAATATGGTGGAATGGGGCTGATGTACAGATGCTACCGTTAAAATATTCGAAGGCAAGTACGTACCTGTTATCAAATATTAAAGGATTACTGGTTTAAAAAAACTTTAAAATAATACTTAGAGTCAGCATCATTGTGGCGATAATGTATGAACATGGTAGGTGTGTACACTAGCGACACTTTCTAATTGTACGACCTACAGGGTAAAATAGAGCCCATATCTTTAACGTGGATAGTAGACGGATTTATGCAGTAACTGGCCGCTTCGAAATATGTAAACACAGATGTGCGGTCTCTCTGTCGGTTATTTTAAAAAAGCTTAGACTGGATTTATTAATGTGCGAACTTGAATGCATCTCTTATGTATTTGTTATCTTTGCGTAGGAATAAATTTATTTGATGTTTGAAGTATTTCGAATAGCTGTAGTGTTATTAAATGGTTTTAAAAGGTATTTTCATTTTACAGTTGAACTATGACTAGGAACTAAACCAAAGGCATGTTAATTATACAATAAATAGCAATATCAATGGGTTTATTACTTTTATTCATTTTATACGTATGCAAATAATAATGAAACTATCAAAATGGATCGCATGAAGACATTTAAAGTATTTAGCTATACTGAAACAGTAAAGACACCTCCGTTATGAATGAAACACTTTTTTCAATATTACTGAACACATGAAAAAGTGTTTCATTCAATCTAGTTAATGCATTAACTAGATTGCGACAGCCCTATGCAAGATATTAAACAATATAGTAATAAGGATTATTACTACTTCACCTTTTCGTGAAGTGGGTGTTGCGCCAATTAATTTATTAAATGCAGAGAAATTTGTAGTAATTTCGTTATTGACAGAAATGCATGTTTTGTTTTCCCTGCAGCGTTACCCAAATATGCTTATATTTTTTAATCTAATTAATGTCATGATGATTCATATCATTTTTTTTAACTCGCTCCGGCTTCCTTCTTAACATTAAATAATAAAGGAGATATGGCGAGGATGCATTCAAAACCATGATTTTTATATCAGATTATCAGATATTAGAAGGAAAGCTCTACACTCGTCAGAAATATTTTTTATTAGTTATTGTAATGGTATGTTTCCATTATATTATAATACCAAGATAAAATAATATTTCGATTATAAATTCCCTAGTTTCAAAGATTTTACCTCAAAAGTCTCACAATATTTTTTCAAAAGAAATACAAAATTTGAATTAGTGCTAAATTGAACAGTAGTGATAGCTATAAATACAAAATGCAGGTTTAAATTAGTAATTAATGATTAGTTTATATAAATATTAATTATTCATTATGTTATATCGAAAAAAGACGGAATAAAAATAGTTATGAAAACAATCATTGTGAATCAATTGGATTAAAAACACAAACATATTTGGTAAAGCTGTAGGGATTTGTAAAGAAAACAAAACATCTGTTTGTATACAGTATTATATTTAAGGTAAGTAAATGAAAAAAATCGAATTGTGCTAACCGAGTAGGTCGGCAGGCATAAGTATGCGCCTTTGATGTATTTAATTCTCTCATTTTATAAGATCAATGTTTTTTTCTATGTTATTTACTGCATTCTTCCTTACATTTAAAGTAGATTTACTACAAAAAAACACCGAGACCGCACATCTGTGTTTACATATTTCGAAGACGGCAGTGAATGCATAAGTCGTCTACTACCCATGCTACACATTTAGGCTCTGTTTTATGCTGTAGGTCGTACAATTAGAAAGTGTTGCTAGTGTACATTAACAAACATATGTAGGTATTTACTAGTTATTAGTTTTCAGTATTTAATACCAGCAAATTATTATGCTGATTGAAATTATATCAGTAACCAACGCTGACTAGATACCAGGCCCAGGCATTGAGTGGGAAGTATCCCGAGAACACCGGTCGCAACGACGGATACGCATAACATCTATATCTCTACGCATCAATATCCCGTGCGCACTACTGGAGAACCCCGATACGTTACCTTCTCTCAAACATTGTAAAACTATAAAGTATGACAGTAAATTTATTTAATTACATAATATTTCTTTATTTATTAATTTTCCCCTACCGAGGTTTTTTGGTGTTACAGACACAAAATTAGCAGGTAAGTATTATCAGTTCAATACACTTATATTTTGGAAGCTAATAATGGCAATACTTCAAATAATACTTTTATATACTTCTATCAAATGTACATAAATTATTAAGGCATAAATATGATAGTTTCCAGTTGAGAAAATCTATTTACTCAAATCTAAAATAATTATTTTTGTTGTGAAAATATTATGTGTTTATAATGATTTTATTATACTGATTGCATTTGAACTAAAAAATTGTTTCGTCTAACAAATTCACTGGTTTGGAAAACTGAACAAATTTTATTCTCAATATAAATACATCATCTTCTTGCTTATATAGGAAGTTATGTGATATTCAATGTGATGCATTTATATTCAAATTGAGTAATTATTTTTTTGTGTATAAACACCCCAGCACCCTGGCTTGAAGCCTCAAATCACTGTCAAATGGAAATACCTAGTTAGATATATTCCGTTTGTGTGTATTGTGTTTTTTTCAGAAGTTTTCTTTTGTTAATCTCATGCACTCCAATATTAAAACTGACAAAACACATCGTTTCTCTTGGATCTACACCTTTTAGTATATGCTAAAAATTATGAACCCCCAAGCACAATTCTCACGAACCGCCACTGTTTGTAAGTATATATTTCGCCAAGAAACAGTCCTGCAATTACCATTTAGCATAGCGATTTCCATTATAATTTACGGCTAATAGCGAAGGGATTAATAGCCATTCCATTTCAGCTTTTCCAACCGGGCAAATCTCATTAAAAATTCCGTCAAAGCTTCGCCTTCATTTGGCCTGGAGTTTATGCCATTTTTCTGTACGTTAATCGACCAATAAAAAACCTATAATAATAAAAAATAAAAAAAAAGCGGACGGCCTGCAGAGGTTTCGAGCAATTAGCTGCTACGTAAATTATTGATTGGGGAAAAAGAGCGGCACCTATCGGCCTGATATGGCAAAACGAGGCGATGTATTTTTTATTATTGTTTGTCGGAGTAATCGTGTAGGAAAAAGAAGTAAAGAATACAGGTTTTAATCGGTGAAATATGTAAACGTAACTAGGTACATAGATTAGTTGGACGTGGAGAAATATATTTTAAAATTGATGTTGATCAATACAGTAGTGGAGCAAGCTAAAATATAATCAATTAAATTTACCCTCTGGGAAGTCATGATTTCATTTATCCAAATAGTATATTAAAAGACAAGTTTCATTTTGACGGTTCAAAGTACGAATTCAGAGTTTAAGAAACGAGTGGCGTAGCCACGAGTTTCTTAACTGAATGAGTGCTTTAATGTCAAAATGAAACGTGTATTTTATGCTATTTTTTGCAATTAGTTTTAAAATTTCCCTTTTTGTAAAAACAAAACGAGAAAAATTTGATAATCTAGGGAAATTTTGTGGCGGTTGTCACCAGTTGTCACCTTGGTTTGGCACAAGATTTAAATTGACAAGTTAATTTAAAATTGACACATTTTTGAAATTTGTTATATATTATATTACTAAAGTAACTATATTATAATATTTAATATAAGTTCTACAACTTTTTCATGCACTCCGCCTGAAATACGGCAAATTGCTGAAAAAACCATTAATAATTTACTTCCGGAGAAATCGTACACTATGTATCAAAAGCGATACAAAAATTTTGAAAAATGGTGCAAGAAAAGGAAATTCTTCATATTTCTGAGAACGTCTTACTTGCTTATTTTGAAATGCTACGTAAAGATTATAAATCGTCATCATTATGGTCGATTTATTCGATGTTAAGATCGTGTTTAAATGTACATAGAATGTGGATATATCAAAATATATGAAACTTCAAGCATTATTAAAACGGCTATCTAAAGGTTATCAAATAAAAAAATCTAAAATTTTAGAAGAAGAAGATATTCATAGATTTTTGAAACAAGCCGATGATAAATATACTTAGCTATAAAGGTTAGTGTTGATTTATTTCGTTACTTTTTGTAAATTCTTTATATTCTAGGTTATTTTGATAATAGGATATAATGGAGCCTGTAGGCGAGAAGAATTAATTAATATATGTGTGGAAGATCTTCAATACAATTCCGATTCCATTATAGTCAACATACCTAAAACAAAAAACAATGTACCCAGAATGTTCGCAGTGACTGATGTAAACTGCATCGAACTTATAAAAAAATATAATAATCTGCGGCCTAAAACAGTTACTCACGAACGTTTTTTCTAACTTATCGTCATGGCTGCTTAATTAATAGCCCTATCGGTATTAACACCATGGAAATGTTCCTAAACAATTGCCAGTTTTCTTCATTTACCAGATCATCATCTTTATACAGGACATTGTTTTAGAAGATCCAGTGCGACACATATAGCAAATATTGGAGGTGATATTTTAACTATAAACGATTAGGTGGCTGGAAAAGCACGGCTGTTGCTGAAGGTTATGTTGCTTCTTCTATGAAAAATAAAATTGATGTTGGAAATATGTTTGCACAGGAAAATAATGTGAATCTACCTGGAACTTCTGGGAATGGTTCACAGTTTGAGTACTCCAACAGAAGCAATATCACTATCGCAGAGAACGATAATTTTCAACAGAATGTTTCTACTGCACACGATATCACTATCACTTCGAAAGATAATTCAAACGTTAATATAAATGTTTATTATAGTTGTACTATTTCAAAGATTAATTAAAAATATCAAATCTTACAATGAATTTTAATATAATAACCTCAAACTTGCTTACAAAATGTCATATTGACATCCCCATTTCTGTTGCAATGTGACCAACTTAAAATAAATCTGCTTAAATGTTCCATTTCTATTACGCAACTAGTGCTGTAATAGACCCTATTACGGCACTAGTGGAATAAATGGTATGGTTACGGCACTAATTGCAAAAATATCATTTTGGTAGTGACATTTTTCACGTGTACTGTATTGGTTTGTCGACACTCAAAAATGTTTACAAATAAATAGAATTGCGTAATGTACTAACAAAACCAAACACCCTGTACTATGAGATTCAAAAAGATTGTCAATTCCGCTCCTCTACATAGTAACAGGGTGTAGGTATATGCCGCGTGTTTGTAATGAAGGTTTGAACTAAGTCAGTGTTGGAACACAAGAAAGTAAACGGATCTGTCATAGATAAGGAAAACGTAATCTATATTTGAACTCGCTTTATATAAACGACTATAGATTGGTGTTTCTGCTTGTAAAAATGAAATGGAATTAAATTTAACTTTGCTAAATTATGATTTTATAATTCAGTACTAACTGGTGTTTAACTAAATTTATTTATTACTTTAAATTGTAACATACAATTAGTATAATTATTAAGTGACAAAACTGCACCTCCCAGTTCTTCTATGGTATGCATGCGGTTTCTATAGATCCTATTTTTTAGACAGCCAAACATGAAGTAATCTAATGGGGTTAGATCAGGCGATCTTGGTGGCCATCTTTGTGCTCTAACGAACCTGTCAGCAAAAAACTGTTGAAGATATTGGCAGGTTTGTCGAGCAGTATGTGCTGGAGCATTATCGTGCTGAAAATAACCTGCTTCAAGCTCATGTTCTTGTAACTCTGCAATAAACAATTCCAACATCTGTTGGTAACGTTGGGCTGTTACAGTTTCTTCAAAGAAAATTGGTCCTATTATTCATTGCCTGGACATAGCTAACCAAACTCCAACTTTTATGGGATGCAATTGCGTTTTTCGAAATTCGTGTGGATTTTCTGCAGACGAGATACGATAGTTTTGTGAATTAATATAGCTTGTCAGATAAAACCAGGCTTCATCCGAGAAAAATGATTTGTTTTAGCAAGTCATCGTCCCTTAAATTGTTATTAAACCAATGACAATATTCCAATCGCCCATCGTGATCTAATGGTTTCGTAGAAACTTTATAGGGATGAAAATGTAACTTTCTTTTGACAGCTAGTTGCGCTGAAGTGTATGATAAGTTTATAAAATTATAAAATGTAATAAACTATTTCACTTAATGTTAATATTGATTTTTTTACTTATTTGTTGACCTAACTACCACAGATAAATTTCCTTATTTTCTTACAGTATTCAGAAATACTATTGTTGGTGATATTAGATGTAAATATAAACGGTTTGAAAAAAAAATATAAGATAAATAATCGAAAGATACTACAACACGAACGCCAATGTAGCTAAATGTCAAGAAAATTCATTTAATGTACGAAATTTGTATGTAGCTATTTGTATATGTTTAAATAATTTCGAGTTATAGAGCATTTGATCTTAAGTAATCTTTATTCAAAACATTTTTCGATTAAGTGTTTAAGTAAAGCATCATCGATCGATGCCAGATAACTTATGTAGGCACACCATGGTATAAATTTTCTTTCAGTTATCTTCATTTAATATCGAAACCACCTCTTCCAAACTGCCCCTTCAAAAAGACATTTGAATCCCTTCAAAATTTCATTTCCCAGCGTATAATATCTCTCGCTTCCCTTCACCCAAGCACTTAATAACCAAAATACCTTCCACAGCAATATAATTCTGTCACCGAAGCAGCAATCACAAAAACATCGCTTTATAGTAAGCAATAAAAACATCGGCAAAGCAGTCCAACCAACCGTTAAGGCCCTCGCCTTTCGCTAATGTCAAATCTAATAACTCAAACGGCAATTTCCGTAAAGACCTTCCGCGTTACAAGCTTTTGTGCAGGTTAAAAGTACTTAGGAAAATGGCGTCATTTTTTTTTATGAATAAATCGCATTGTAAGAGTTAGGCAGATATTGTAAAATAATAAAAATTAAGTGACCCAGAGAATAAACGACTGTTTGAGGTTTTGTATGGAGATTCTCATTTTAGTTCGTTGAATCCATGACGGATTTTAGAAAAGTTTGTGCAAATAATTGAAAAGTTTATTATTAATTAAATAATTAATAGAAATTTTTTCTTGGAAAACATCCTCTTAATTATAACAGTCAGTAGCAGAAATACATTAGTTTGTTATATTAATAGTTAAGTTAATACTTTTATGTTGAAGATACTAAAAATAATTGTGGGAAATTTAAATTTGATTACCTAGGCCAGTTGTTCTCAAACTGTGGTACGCGAAAATTTTTAGGGGGTACGCGGCCGGCCAACAATAAAATAAAACAACCCGGGACACGTATGGACACGTTGACGTGCGCGCGCCACTAAGGGCTTAGTCATCAGAGTGTTATTTTTGTGGTGTGTTGTGTTATTCTGCGGACACTCAATCCTGTTGAAACACGTCTACGGACATCTGTTTGAAAACTGAGTCAGGTACCACGTAAGTGAATTTTACAATAAAAATTAACAATGGATAAATGGCTCCTAAAGAAAAGGCCTCATGAAGATCTGCATCAAAATTCTGGGCCATCAACTTCACAAAATGAAAGTAGACCTGAACGTCTTGTTACTAATGAGCAGCTCAAGGAAAAAATAAAAAAACCCGAAAAACTGGCAAATGAATATAAAAGTAAAAAGAGAAAATATAACGAGTTGTACTTAAAATTAGGTTTTCCTTGGACTGGAAGCTCAGACGAGCCTAATCCACAATGCGTTGTTTGTTCAGAAATTTTATCAAACAATTCTATGAAACCTTCTCTTTTAAAACGCCATTTTGAAGCAAACATGAGAACTTAGTCAAAAGGAGTTACGGTACTTTGAACGTCTTTTGGAAGATTTGAAAAGTAGGAAAAACACGATAAACACTTTTCTGGTGCAGAACAAAATGAAAGTGCTCTAAAAGCTTCTTACAAAGTTAGTCATTTAATTGCGAAGTCTGGTAAAAACCATACTATTGGCGAAAACCTAATCCTCCCTGCCGCAGCAGAAATTGTTTCTTGTATGTTTGGAGAGAACATTACCAAATGATACAGTTTCAAGGAGAATTAGTGATATGGCGTATGACACAAAAGAACAACTTGTTGGAGCAATTCGAGCTAGTCCTTGCTTTGGTATACAACTCGATGAAACCACGGATGTCGCTGGCCTAGCCCAACCGATCGTTTTTGAACGTGGCATTTTTCAAGATGAAATATTTAAAGATATTTTATTTTGTAAGACACTTAAAACATCGACAAAAGGTGAAGATATTTTCAACTTGTTAGATTCTTTTTTTTCCGAAAACCAGCTCGAGTGGAAGAACTGTGTGTCAGTGTGTATGGATGGTGCTAAGGCTATGAGCGGTCACATCACAGGGCTGGTGGGCCATATTAAAACGGTTTCAACTGAGTGTAAGTTCACTCATTGTGTCCTTCACCGAGAGGCTTTGGTGGCTAAGCACCTCCCTGATGAACTTAAAGATGTCCTTGATCAGAGTGTGAAAATTGTGAACTTCATAAAAACTAGGCCCTAAAATCTCGTTACTTTAAATTCTATGCCAGGATATGGGGAGCCTCCATGAGAACTTATGGCTACATACTGAGGTACGATGGCTTTCTCGGGGAAATGTTTTGTCCCGTGTATTTGAACTCCACAAAGAATTACATATTTTTTTTACCGAACACAAATCCCATCTGTCTTCTGTACTTACTGATTTTGATTGGCTTTTGAAGTTGGCTTATTTAAGTGATATTTTTGGAAAACTCAACATCTGGAATTTATCCATGCAAGGCAGTGTTTCTGATATTTTTAATATTGAAAAGAAAACTGATGCAATGGTAAAAAAGATCATTCTCTGGGAAAAACAAATAGAAAATAACAACTGCGAGCCGTTTGAAAGATTACTTACATTTTTGCAAGATAATGAGAAAAACATATCTGATTTCACTGAACTCAAGACTCAAACGGGCCAGCATAAGATCCGCATAAGAGAGTACTTTCCACCTTTGGAGAAACAGTATAACTGGATACGTGACCCTTTTAATGCTGATGCTATGGACACTAACCTGACTATCTTTCAAAAGGAACACCTCATTGAAGTATCATGTGATCCCACGTTGAAAAACAAATATTTGACTGCTGGTACTACATTGTTAGATTTCTGGATCGGTATTGGGAAGGAATACAAAGAACTGTCAAGCACTGCTGTTAAATTTCTTGTTGGGTTTTCCACCACTTATTTATGTGAAAAGGGTTTCTCAAGTTTAACCTATCTTAAAAATAAATCTAGAAACAAATTTAATGTTGAAGATGATTTAAGATTGTATTTAACCAAGTTAAGACCCAATTTTGATAAACTGTGCAAAGGGACACAAGCTCACCCTTCTCACTAATCTCTTTGAAAGTAAGCGCTTTTTGTTCTTTAAATTTTGTGTGTGTTTGTTTTTAATGTAATAAAAATGTTTGTAAACAATATCTCTTTGTTTTTATTTAAACATGATGCGTAATTCAGTTTCAAAGGTTAACACTATACTTCTATGCTACATAGAAGGCTTTAAGATTTGTTTAATATTTTAATTATAGTTTACTTAGTACCGGTAATTGAGAAGGGGTACCTAAAATGTTTTGTGGATAAAAAGGGGTACAGTGTCTAAATAAGTTTGAGAATCACTGACCTAGGCAGTGTCTAAATCAATCAATTAATCAATGCCTCTTCTTAAATAACAATTCTTGCTACATTGCTGTATAAATACCATGTTTACAAGCTTTTTTGTTTTTTTCTTTTTGCTTTATTATGACGGACTGATTTCGGAAAAGGAAGTTTTTCGACAAATTGAAGATGAACTTTTTCTTGTGTAAAAAAATTGTTATAAAATGTGTTGTTGTTTTTTTTTTTGGTACCAATGTAAAACTTAGAATGCAAAGATTGCAAGCTTCAGCTTATAGTAATTAGTAGAAATGCATTAATTCCTTAATGATTTCATGGTGTAAGAAGCTTACAATCTTTACATAATTCGCCGAACTGCCGGCCTTTCAGGCTACCTAATCGATATGATGAGTCGATTTTCGTATGAACCTATATGCACTCCTCGCTAGCTCAAATGGTAGAGCGTTCGTCCGATAAACGAGTGTGTAGGTTCTTTCTTAGGAAAAAAATCCTCTCAAATTACTGCAACACAGGAACTTTATGAACGCTGCAACTATTTATATTGTCGCTCCTATTTATTAGTTCTTATGTGTTTTTTTTTTTTCATATTTAAAAACAGTTATAAAATTTCAGATTCTAGACCTAGGAAAGTCCGATAATGCAAGGTAGTCAAACTACGTTCCGTTCTACGTGTATTTATAAGAAAGTTTTCTCTGGCACTAGCGAACTAAAGCTTTCATTTCTCCAACTGCGCCAATTAAAACTTTGCCTCTGCTACGGACCTATACTTTAAATTGAGTAATAAAAAAAGCGGACCTCACATTAATCTTAAAACGTCATAACAGCCTTACAGCGCCTGCATTTTTAATATGTACTTAGTTTGCTTGGAGTTTACGACGCAAACTTTTCAAAAAACAAAAAAGAAGAAAGGCATCCATATATTAATTAAACAATACTTATATTTTGGAAGCAAATAATGGCAATACTTCTAATAATACTTTTATGTACTTCTATCAATTCCAGTTGAGAAAATCCATTTACTTAAATCTAAAATAATTATTTTTGTGGTGAAAATATTAAATGTTCGTAATGATTTTAGTATATTGATTACATTTGAACAAAAAAATTGTTTCGTCTAACAAATTCACGGGTTTGGAAAACTGAATAAATTTTATTCTCAATATAAATACATCATCTTCTTTCTTATACAACGTGTGTATAAATTGTCGCAAAAGCTACACGTAGCGACATACTTCCTTCGTTTCTGAATCGAAAATCTAAATGGTAAAATATTGTATTATGCTTCATAAGCCTTCAGGAGCCATTTGAAAGTAACATACATTTGGCAACACTGTAGTCGCATACTACCGTAATGGTAGTTACAATACTTGTCAAAATTGACAGACCAGAATTACAAATGACAAATTGGATAACACAAATGATACATAGGAAAAAGCAATGAGAAAGCTTTATTAAAACAAAATTAGTAGTTTTGATTTTTCGAACGCATCTCTTGTAATAAATTAGCGACACTATTACCTATGCATATGTTCAAATTGATATCCGTCTGTTTGTAAACACATTTGCAATGTACGAGGAATTGTCTGTATTACTTGCTCAAGCCTTTCCGGTGTAATTTCTAATACTGCCGCGTTAATTCGTCCTATAACTTCGTCAGCGTCTTGTGGAGGTGTTGCGTAAACTTTCACCTTTATGAAACCCCAAACAAAAGAGTCTAAAGGATTTAGGTTGGGAGACCTTGCAGGCCATAAGATAGGACCACCGCGACCAATCCACCTGTTAGGGAAGTGTTCATCCAACCACTCTCTGACATTACGAGAAAAATGTGCCGGAGCTCCATCATGCATGTAAAACATGTTACGGCGTATATTCAATGGCATCTCGTCAATAACTTGTTCTAATACATTTAAATACCCGTTGGCATCAAATCGATTTGGCAGATAGATTGGCCCAACGACACGGTGATTTATTATACCCAGCCAAACATTAACTGAAAACTTTCTTTGGTAACCGTATTCCCGAAACGCATGAGGATTTTCATTTGCCCAATGGTGAAAATTATGGGTATTGAGTACACCATCTCTGGTAAACATAGACTCGTCGGTCCAAAGAACACCTCTTAAAAAGTTACTTAAGATACTATGACAAAAGTTTAAATGGTGTATGTTATCGTTTTCATAGAGCGGCTGCACCTTAGTTATATAGTATGGATAAAGGTTTTCACGTAGAACCAAATGAACGGTCTTATTACTGCGGATATTGAATGTGGACGCCAACTGTCGAGTATTGACGGAGGGATCTTCATGTACTGAGTCTAGAACTTCCTCTTCCAGTTGTAATGTACGCCGTTGTCTAGGTCGACCAGCGTTGGCATTTCTTTTCTTAAACGAACCAGTTTCACGTAGACGTTGGTCCAGTCGTCGAAATACGTTTCCAGTAGGATGTTTTCGGTTTGGAAAACGTACGCAATATTCCTGTTCTGCCATGTTAGCATTTCCATTACAAAAACCGTATACCATATACATATCGGCATATTCATTAAATGTAAAAACCATTGTAAATAAACAAAACAATAATACGAGAACGATAAAACCACTGAAACAGAAAAACTAATCAAGAGAATACGAGTAATCACGAAAAAGAGCAGAGCTTGCATAAAATAAACACTTCAGATTAATGTCAAAATTTGACAGTAATGGTTTTGATTGAAATCAAATTAGAATGCAAAGTCATTGTCCTACAATGTTGCTAAATGTGTTTTTCATGAGAGGATGCTTATGAAGAAATGTTGAAACCAGGCTCTAAAATCAAAAAGAAACTGTTTACGAAAAAACAGGAATAAGAAATCGTCTAAATTCAAAATTGCAGCTATCTATACCGACAAATAACGAACACAAACGCTTATTAAGGAACTAAAAAACCGAACTTCAAGAACCTCCTGAAGACTTATGAAGCATGGTACAATATTTTTCCATTTAGATTTTCGATTCAGAAACGAACGAAGTATGTCGGTAAGTGTAGCTTTTGCGACAATTTATACACACGTTGTATAGTACCGAGTCTAGTGAATACACTGATTGCAAATACATAAACCTTTATTGCGTAGATGAAAATTAAATGTAAATTTTCTTAATTCGGACGTGCGCTTTTATATAGCATGATTAATAATACCGAGGCGAAGATATAGATGGCGTAGGTATTTGTAATTCGCGAGCGCCGTCTCTTGAAGGAAACCCCAAGGTTTCGGTGTATCAACTCGCCGAGTGCAACGTAATGAGGACGCCTTTCCAATTAGTGTTAATTACAGTTCGCTTATGTAGGGTCGTTTGAATCGTGCAAAATCTGAGCTCGTTAGAGCGTAATCAGTTGATGGTATATTTTATATCATTCGTAAAAAGAATCTCCCATGATTTTAGGAACATAACTTACCTACCAACATCCTATAAACTACCTTAGAGCTCAATAACTGAGACAAGGGTTTCTCAGTTTATCCTAACGTTGGGACGGTATATTACCAGAAGGAAGGCAGCTTTTAACGTAGAGTAACTTGTATAAATTCACTAGAAGCTAATCCACTTAAGTAAAAATCTAAAATTATAACTGTGTAACAACTATAACTTTTTGGTTTTGATCGACAGTCAAAATAATGAAAGACATTTTATAGTCGAACCGCATAACGCACAGGGTATAGAATATACATACGCGCAAACATTTGTCTTTCCTCTGTCGACTTTGACGTCTTCCGCCGTACATCTTTTACACCGCTCCTGAGAGCTACTTTCCCAAATAAGGTTCCCTTCCGGGATCCGGGCATCGATTACATAATGCCGGTGCTCCTACACGGGAGTGGGGTAATTTTTCAACATCGGAACGGAAATAATATTCATCTTCCCTTAAGTTCCCGCCTCTAGCGGATTTAAGGACCGTAGTTCGCATAAACGATGTTTATTTATGGGGCGTAGGTCGAAGAATTCCAGTCACGCATCTAAAGTGCCATATTAACAGCAGGGACAACTATTGGAGTCTTTAAATTTAAATTGATGAGGATTTGGAATGGATGAATGACGCTTAAGGTTGGATATGTTTCAAGTGAACAGCGCCATAATAGATATTATATAGAAATAGCAAAAGTACCTAGACAGCAAAGTAATCGTGTACAAATAATATAGTTACTGCTTATTTATTAATATAGATATCAATTTCCCAATACGTATAGAAATTTATGAATAAAGATTACATTAATACTTAAATGTCAGAGAATAATGTGCCAGTTTGCGAATATTGCAGCAACGACGTTAGTTGAATTATTAAAGATGTAGAGTTTTTTGCGCTGATTACAATCGTGTAATCAGAAAAACAATTGAAAATCGCGTTTACTTTTTTAAATTAATATTAATATTAATTACTCAATTTGAATATAAATGCATCACATTGAATATAACATAACTTCCTATACAACGTGTGTATAAATTGTCGCAAAAGCTACACGTAGCGACATACTTCGTTCGTTTCTGAATCGAAAATCTAAATGGTAAAATATTGTACTATGCTTCATAAGTCTTCACGAGGTTCTTGAAGTTCGGTTTTTTAGTTCCTTAATAAGCGTTTGTGTTCGTTATTTGTCGGTATAGATAGCTGCAATTTTGAATTTAGACGATTTCTTATTCCTGTTTTTTCGTAAACAGTTTCTTTTTGATTTTAGAGCCTGGTTTCAACTTTTCTTCATCAGCATCTTCTCATGAAAAACACATTTGGCAACATTGTAGGACAATGACTTTGCATTCTAATTTGATTTCAATCAAAACCATTACTGTCAAATTTTGACATTAATCTGAAGTGTTCAATTTTATTTATAAGCTCTGCTCTTTTTCGTGATTACTCGTATTCTCTTGATTAGTTTTTCTGTTTCAGTGTTTTTATCGTTATCGTATTATTGTTTTGTTTATTTACAATGGGTTTTACATTTAATGAATATGCCGATATGTATATGGTATACGGTTTTGTAATGGAAATGCTAACATGGCAGAACAGGAATATCGCGTACGTTTTCCAACCGGAGAATCCTACTGGAAACGTATTTCGACGGCTGACCAACGTCTACGTGAAACTGGTTCGTTTAAGAAAAGAAATGCCAACGCTGGTCGACCTAGACAATGGCGTACATTACAACTGGAAGAGGAAATTCTAGACTCAGTACATGAAGATCCCTCCGTCAGTACTCGACAGTTGGCGTCCACATTCAAAATCCGCAGTAATAAGACCGTTCATTTGGTTCTACGTGAAAACCTTCTTTATTCATACCATATAACTAAGGTGCAGCCGCTCTATGAAAACGATAACATACACCGTTTAAACTTTTGTCATAGTATCTTAAATAGGATTCAAGAAGATGGCGACTTTTTAAGAGGTGTTCTTTGGACCGACGAGTCTATGTTTACCAGAGATGGTGCACTCAATACCAATAATTTTCACCATTGGGCAGATGAAATCCTCATGCGTTTCGGGAATACGGTCACAAAGAAATTTTCAGTTAATGTTTGGCTGGGTTTAATAAATCACCGTGTCGTTGGGCCAATCTATCTGCCAAATCGACTTGATGCCAACGGGTATTTAAATGTATTAGAACAAGTTATTGACGAGATGCCATTGAATATACGCCGTAACATGTTTTACATGCATGATGGAGCTCCGGCACATTTTTCTCGTAATGTGAGAGAGTGGTTGGATGAACACTTCCCTAACAGGTGGATTGGTCGCGGTGGTTCTATCTTATGGCCTGCAAGGTCTCCCGACCTAAATCTTTTAGACTTTTTTGTTTGGGGTTTCATAAAGGTGAAAGTTTGCGCAACACCTCCACAAGACGCTGACGAAGTTATAGGACGAATTAACGCGGCAGTATTAGAAATTACACCGGAAAGGCTTGAACAAGTAATACAGACAATACCTCGTAGATTGCAAACGTGTTTACAAACAAACGGATATCAATTTGAACATATGCGTAGGTAATAGTGTCGCTAATTTATTACAAGAGATGCGTTCGAAAAATCAAAACTACTAATTCTGTTTTAATAAAGCTTTTTTATTGCTTTTCCCTATGTATCATTTGTGTTATCCAATTAGTCATTTGTAATTCTGATCTGTCAATTTTGACAAGTATTGTAACTACCATTACGGTAGTATGCGACTACAGTGTTGCCAAATGTATGTTACTTTCAAGTGGCTCCTGAAGACGCATGAAGCATAGTACCATATTTTACCATTTAGATTTTAGATTCAGAAACGAAGGAAGAATGTCGCTGCGTATAGCTTTTGCGACAATTTATACACACGTTGTATATGCAGGATGTACAGATGTTCGTAAAAGTTTTGCATGTGGCAACAGTTTTTGCTAAATTCTTAAGTCGTTTATCTTAATTAAAAAAAGTTAGTTGTAAATATACTGTTATGGAACATATTATATTATACACACACCTGTTTGTAAATTCAGTATTTATTGGGTGTTAATTAATTTGCATCGTAGCTTTATTATTAGGTGTATAAATTTATCGTACGGTAACTATATGATTTCAATGTTGCTTGAGTAGGTGTCCATATACTATTTAAATGTTTTTGATATAATATTGAATAAATTGTGCATGTTTTGGTTTTTACACTGTTTTTATTAGATATATATATAGACTATAAATTTAATATTTAATGAAGTAAAATCTAATAATACACAAGTTATTGATTTATAAGGCACAAAACGTACAGCCACCACGGCAAGCTACCTACTACTGGTAAAAAAATATAAATATAACCACTCCTTAGTTTAAAAGAGGGAGATGTTATGAAGGTATATGTGTAAGCTATTCGCCATCTAGCAAAGGAGGATTGTATTTTTGAATATCATTAAACATTCGTATCATAATCTTATTTTTAACAACTTTTTTTTTCTTAACAATGGCAACATAGTCCACTGAATGCTGTATTCAAGACAGCGCAGCGTTATAAATAGTCGATTCAATTGAAATTGTCGAATTTAATTGTTTCACCTTGGTATTTATGTCGTTGCGTGTTTTTCTATTGTTCGAAATAACAATTCATTCGTTCTTTATTAAATTTAGTTTTTATTCACTCTTGCACAGTTTTTTTTTCGCTGTTTTAGTTTTGTTTTTGTTGTGGGAGCCGTCTAACATGGAGTCTCCAAAAACACTGCAACCTGTTGGCCTTTTATGTTTAATTTCCTATTTCTTTTATCCATTAAATTATACCAGCCATTCCACTGGGTCCATTTTTGACATCTCATTACACAGTCTGCAGTTTTTCTGTAAGTGTTCTTTCATTGTACAGAGTCCTGTTACAATGCGAAAATGATTCGTACCGAGCTGCGGTAGTTCTTCAGCCTTGCTTTGCCATTTATTACAGTAAAATAAAACTAAGATCAAACTTCACCGATGGTTTCCAGTGCACCCTCAATTACTGCGCAAATCAATAGAAATTTAAGTGATAAATTTGTTTCGCGCTTACAGTGATTATTTCATCAGCGTAACAATGTTGAAATATATTGTGTGATTTGACAATTTATCGGAAAATGTAATAGTCGAATTCGAAGGAAAGTTTTTAAGATCAAAGAAGATAATTTGGTTGATGGGTTAAGATCACTTTAATGTCACTAAAAGAATATCCACTTTTCTCATTTATATATAAATTTTCTTCAAAAATATGAGTTTTAACTGCAATGCTAAGTTTTTACTTTGTTAGAAGCAAATCAGTAAATTAAATGAAATTAACTGGCGAGGTTTCAAAGAAGAAGAAATGCGTAGGAAATTCTAAAATAAAATAAAACAAACATAGAATTATTTATTAAAGAAACTAATATTGAAAAAACAAATGCCTTTGACACCCTGCATATATTATCTCACCTTATTCGTGATGTTTCCATACTCGTATGTACCATGTGATTCAAAATGATTGTCGTAAGAAAAAAACTGTTTTCCGGAAAAAAATTATCTATACTTATTATCAATTTAATGAGCGAAGTTAGCTACATACAAATTTCACACATTAAATGAATTTTCTTGACATTTAGCGACATTGGCGTGCGTGTTGTAGTATCTTTCGATTATTTCTCTTATAATTTTTTTCAAATCGTTTATATTTACATCTAATATCACCAACAATAGTATATTTCTGAATACTGTAAGAAAATAAGGGAATTTATCTGTGGTAATAGCTCAACAAACAGGTAAAAAATCAAATATTAACATTAAGTGAAATAGTTTATTACATTTTATAATTTTATAGGCTTATCATACACTTCAGCGCAACGAGCTGTCAAAAGAAAGTTACATTTTCATCCCTATAAAATTTCTACGGTACAAGAATTATTACCATTAGATCACGATAGGCGATTGGAATATTGTCATTGGTTTAATAACAATTTAAGGGACGATGACTTGCTAAACAAATCATTTTTCTCGGATGAAGCCTCGTTTTATCTAACAGACTATATCAATTTACAAAACTATTGTAGCTAGTCTGCAGAAAATCCACACGAATTTCGAGAAACGCAATTGCATCCCGTAAAAGTTGGAGTTTGGTTAGCTATGTCCAGGCAACGAATAATAGTGCCAATTTTCTTCGAGGCAACTGTAACAGCCCAACGTTACCATCAGATGTTGGAATTGTTTATTGCAGAGTTACAAGAAAATGAGCTTGAAGCAGGTTATTTTCAGCACGATAATGCTCCAGCACATACTGCTCGACAAACCTGCCAATATCTTCAACAGTTTTTTGCTGACAGGTTCGTTAGAGCACCAAGATGGCCACCAAGATCGCCTGATCTAACCCCATCAGATTACTTCATGTTCGGCTATCTAAAAAATAGGATCTATAGAAACCGCATGCATACCATAGGAGAACTGAGAGATGCAGTTTTGTCACTTAATAATTATACTAATTGTATGTTATAAATTAAGTTATAAATAAATTTAGTTAACACCAGTTAGTACTGAATTGTAAAATCATAATTTAGTAAAGTTAAATTAATTACATTTAATTTTTACAAGAAACACCAATCCATAGTCGTTTATATAATGCGAGTTCAAATATAGGTTACGTTTCCTTATTTATGACAGATCCGTTTACTTTCTTGTGTTCCAACACTGACTTAGTTCAAACCTTCATTACAAACACGCGGCATATACCTACACCCTGTTACTATCTATAGGAGCGGATTTAACAATCATTTTGAATCTCTGTGTATATAATGGAACTTTTGCTATATATATTCAATAATTAACATCTATGTCCGAAAAATGGTAGATGTTCAGTTTTTACCTTGTTAGAAGCAAATCAGTAAGTTAAATGAAATTAACTAACGAGGGAGGTTTTAAAGAAAAAGCATTTCGTAGGAAATTTTAAAATGAAATAAAACAAATATAGAATTTTTTATTAAAGAAAACTCCTTCTTACCTTAAAAACTAATATTGAAAAACAAATCTCTTTGGTTCCGTCTGAAGTCGGACACTCTGCATATATTATCCCACCTTATTCGTGATGTTTCCATATTCGTATGTTGTACATGCATACATAATATCCTAATCAACAAAAAGATATACGGGCAATTTTTTACCGGTAGAATTGGATTTTTTGCATCGCAAACGCGCAGATTGGTTATTTTCACCTACATATATGTATATATAGATCGCGTGTCTGCAATATCCTGGTATTCTCGCTGTAGAATTGGAATGTTAACGTTAAAATTACTTTTGTCGGAATAAAAATTTGCAAATTACGTTTAATTGGCGGTGAATGGGAACGGTTTTGACCCGTTTGCGTGTTGCTATGCAGTTGAAACAATTCCAGAGTAATTTGGTTCTATTCATAATAAAATGTGTTAAAAATTTAATAGACGTGTCGAAAACTTCGGAAAGAAAGTACAAAAAGCTTTACATTTGTTTTTGTCGCATAGTTAAGAGCAAATTCGTCAGAAATTAAAAAAAAAATACGCTGGACAAAAGTTTAAATACAACACAGAAGGTATTTGTATTACGACTGTTTCTTGGGTTTTTCAGTTTTCTAGAGCAATGCAGTCAGCAGTGATTTCAAGAATTACATTTTTTATTCCTTCAAAATTATCGGCGAAAAAAAATTGCAGCCTCTAACCATGTACCCATCTCGTAATAATCTTCAGGAGGCAACTTAACACGGGAAGTCGCTCCTTATAAATTGGATTCGTAAAGGTCCTTTTAAAAATACTTTTTGGACATTGCTGATTAAATCATTAATGAAAGGGAATTGATTCTTAATGTCTTCCGCTACACGATTGAACCCATGAGCTAAACAAGTGGTGTGAATAATGTTACTATAATTTTTTTTTTTAATTTGGCGCGGCTTTTATCATGTATGGTGCAGCGTCGAACAACATTAATAAAAAAATTTCACAAGGTATACTTCCAGGTAAAAAGAAATTTGATAAACCTTCTTGAACGAATTGGGCAATTGTCACATTATTTGTTTTTTTGAAGTTCTTTACAATAAATTAAATATGATTTACCTACAATATCTCATGAAGAATTCCTATTAACAAATGGGCAATATAACGGCCACACTTATCCGTACTTTCATCTACCATGATATAAATAAAATTATTCCCTACCAATTGTTGAATTTCTGCTATTGTTTGCTGGTAACAAGATGACATAATTTTTTCGCAAGGTACTTTAGTCAGGTATATTACGTTTGCAATATTTTTTGCAGAAATGATTTCAAATTAACATTGTTTAATCTTGCTAATGGTATGTTAGACGAAATTAATGCGTTACACAGATCCGTATTATATTCTTCTTGTTCTGAGTTTCGTGAAGTTGATGTTACACATTGACGCATAGATTGCTGCACACATGCGGATCGCTTTAGTTTTTCACATTTTCCAATATGTGATGGAGTTTTAGCGTGTTGATCGATCAGGTATTTTCTCTCAGAAGACACCTACAACAACAATTATTGTCATTTTATATCAAAAGTTAAAGAATTTAAAAACAATTGTAAAGGTTTTAGTAAAATTAAACTTACCAGTTTACTGCAGGCTCGACAAAATATTTTGTCGCCATCCTTTACCAGTTCGGGATATGGCTTAATCCATAAAGAAATTTTGTTAGCTATACTCATTATATGTACGCACAGTGTTTAAAAACGTAACACAATTACATGCTGTTTTGCTCAAAGATATTCAATGAATGAATAGTTTATTTGGGAATTAATAATAATAATAAAACGTATTTACCACATCCCTTCTGCTAGGCGAAATTAAACACGTGCAGTTCTTGGAACAAAAAGTTTTAGAGAAACCAATGTAAAAGATTTATCGTTCTGAGAATTGTCGGTTGTCGATCTACATTAGGAATTACTAGGAATTTTTACTAATAGAAAGGATAAGAAAAGGCTTAAATATGCAATATATGCAACTTTTGTAAAAATATGCATAGAAATGCCTAAATATGTAATATATGCAATCACTAATTAGCGCTAATTAACTTCAATTAGTGTAATACGTCTACATATAGACTACAATTAAAGATGTGCAAAAAATATAATACATGCACTTTGCATATAATTCGGTTTCTAATTATAACAATTCTTATTAAGATCTTTTTTTGATTTAATGCAGTGTTTTAGAGATATTCCGTTGTCTCAAGATAAAAAAACTCATCTGTATAGGTATTTACGTATAGGTATATGCCTCGGTAAATAGGATTTCAGCTCGATTTTGTTGGATTCAACGTAGCACGTACGATCTTGCATTTTATTTGTCAGACGAAAGAGACGATTTCATGTTGGCCTATAGCATCAGCCGGAAATAACGAGCGTGACAAATCTTCCGGTATTTCCGGTTGCTATAGGCATCTCCACTTATTCCGGGTGAATATCCTACATTCTTGGCAACACTCTCATGTAACGTACAGGCATCAGTCAAAAGATAAAACTTGTATCGGAGTATATTGAAATGCGAGCAAGGTCTAATGCCGAAATACAGGGTGGAACAGATTGGCTGTACACTATGTTAAAAATTAAATGCGAATGGAGGTGGCATTTTAGGTAGGCAACAAATCTAACAAAGTTATATAGTTGTGATCCGTAATCCACAATTTTCCTAATACCCAGTGAACCAAATTCAAATTTCCCGCAATTATTTTTAGTAGGTAACTTTAACATTAAAGCATGAAGTTACCTACGATTTTGTATTAGATTAATAGTTATTTGAATACCTTTAAGTTGAAGTTACTAAATGTAATTGCGGGAAATTTGAATTTGGTTGACTTGGTAACTTACATTTCAATTTTTTATTTCATTATGCACTTAAAAATAAAAATTGAAATATTAAGATCAAAAGAATTGTACGGATCACAACTAGATGACTTGGTTAGATTGGTTGCCTACCTAAAACGCCCCCTCCATTCGCATTAGTTTTTAACATGATGTACACTAGCGACACTTTCTAATTGTACGACCTACAGGGTAAAATAGAGCCCATATGTTTAGCGTGGATAGTAGACGGATTTATGCAGTAACTGGCCGCTTCGAAATATGTAAACACAGATGTGCGGTCTCTCTGTCGGTTATTTTAAAAAAGCCTTAGACTGGATTTATTAATGTGCGAAGTTGAATGCATCTCTTATGTATTTGTTATCTCTGCGTAGGAATAAATTTATTTGATGTTTGAAGTATTTGGAATAGCTGTAGTGTTATTAAATGGTTTTAAAAGGTATTTTCATTTTACAGTTGAACTACGACTAGGAACTAAACCAAAGGCATGTTAATTATACCATAAATAGCAATATCAATGGGTTTATTACTTTTATTCATTTTATACGTATGCAAATAATAATGAAACTATCAAAATGGATCGCATGAAGACATTTAAAGTATTATACTGAAATCAGTAAAGCATATCTCCGTTATGAATGAAACATTTTTTTCAATATTACTGAACACATAACTAAATTGCGACAGTCCCTATGTAAGATATTAAACAATATTGTAATAAGGATTATTACTACTTCCATTTTTCGTGAAGTAGGTGTTGCGCCGATTAATTGATTAAATGCAGAGAAATTTGAAGTAATGTCGTTATTGACAGAAATGCATGTTTGTTTTCCCTGCAGCGTTACCCAAATATGCTTATATTTGTTTATCTAATTAATGTCTGATGATTTCATATCATTTTTTTAATTCGCTCCGGCTTCCTTCTTTAACATTAATAATAAAGGAGATATGGCGAGAATGCATTCAAAACCATGATTTTTATATCAGATATTAGAACGAAAAGCTCTACACTCGTCAGAAATATGTTTTATTGGTTATAGTAATGGTATGTTTTCATCAACATTATAATAACAAGATAAAATAATATTTAGATTTAAATTCCTACTTTCAAATATTTTACCTCAAAAGTCCTACAATATCTTTTCAAAAGAAATACAAAATTTGAATTAGTGCTAAATCGAATAGTAGTGATAGCTATAAATACTTTATATAAATATTAATTATTCATTATGTTAATATTGAAAAAAGGAGCCGCGGCGAATTAAAAATAGATATAAAACAATCATTATGAATCAATTGGATTAAAAAACACAAACATATTTAGTAAAGCTGTAGGGATGTGTAAAGAAAACAAAACATCTATTTGTATACAATATTATATTTAAGGTAAGTCATTGAAAAAATTCGAATTGTGGTAACCGAGGTAAGTCGGCAAGCATTAGTATGCGCCTTTGATGTATTTATTTGTCTCTATTTTATAAGTTCAATGTTTATCTATGTTTGTCGGCTGCATTCTTCCTTACATTTAAAGTAGATTTACTACAAAAAAAAACACAGAGACCGCACATTTGTGTTTATATATTTCGAAGACGGCAGTGAATGCATAAGTCGTCTACTACCCATGCTGCACATTTAGGCTCTATTTTATGCTGTAGGTCGTACAATTAGAAAGTGTCGCTAGTGTACATCCAATTTGGTCCATCCTGTACTTGTATAAACGGGTGAATTCAGTTCGGCGAGGTAGACGAAAAGTTTTTACCATTCTCAGTCGATGAGTTAATCGAATTTCTGGTCGTCTGTGTCCTAAAAGTTCTGGTAATCAAATCGGGTACGTATAAGAAAGGAATGGAATCCTATTAAGTTATTTAATTTTGTCTCGAGTAAAAATACTTTTGGCAACATGCCTCTTCGTGGAAGAAGTTAACGATTTCAGAACCTCAATCTAATCAATTCCCTCCACATCCGACCGGTTTAATTTGAGGAATTAGAAATTAAATTCGGATCTTAATGCCGGGGATTTTATTAGGTAAGGATCTAATTTCTAAACGGCTCACAGTGAACTCACGTAAGACGGTAATATTTTGGATGGTAGAAGAGAATTCGCAACGAGTGATGGCAAATTATGGAAGTACAAATTGCTCCGTAAGCTCGCATTAAATACATACATACTGCTGTGTACAGGGTGGGCCAAATTCGACACTTTTAATAGGAAACTTATATTTCTAAAGGAATTAGAAAAAAACTGATCTATGCTTCTGGAGCTCGATTTTAAAAAGAAATCGATTGGTGAAGTCCGTATTTTTATATCTTCCGTAATATAGAGATATGAGCGTTTTCGTAAAATATGCATTTTTAAAAACCCTGTAACTTTTTAATTTGTGAAAATGCTTGATTTATATAAGAACTTTATTAGGGCACTTTTTGACGTAGAATTCAATGCTCTAATTTGTTTTTTTTTAATTCGTTTTTTTTTGAGATATTATCAAGACTTGTGTTTTTTTTTATATGGAACACCCTATATATTTTTACACTATTCAAAAGCACGTAAAATTGCCTTTAATATGATATAACACACTTGATATTTTATTTAAAGGATTTTTAAGATATTTGATTTTTTGTTTGCAATTTAACAGTATTTCAAGATGGCTCTGACTGTAACTAAGCAATGCGCGTATTTTTTTTTTTATTTCTTTATTTTTTTGTTTGGCCGTGGATGCTCGTAAATAAGCAAATAAAAGATTTCTACAAAGCAGAAAAAAAATTGTTTTAATATTAAATGTTAGAAATAACAAGTCCAACAAACTAAGGAAACCATTAATAGTATTATTGGTACTATAGTTGTAAGGAATTAATGGTGGGATTCTGTGCGTATTTGTAGCACTTGTAAGGTTATTTATAAGTCTGTAAACATCCTTAATACATGTTTACAGTCTTGCAGATAATCTTTTAGACGCTACAGATATGCATAGAATTCCACCCTAAGGTGGTTTATTTTGTAGTGTATTCAACTTTTTTTTTTAATTTATCATGGCTAAAATTAAAATCAGCTGGTTTCTAAAATTCTTATAGACATATTTGAACGAAATATTTACAGAATATACCCCCCTATGCAAAAAAAAAATACGTAAGCATTATGAATTATAGTAAGTGTTCGAATTGTCCGCCATTCTGTTGTAAACATAATCGACACCGTTTCCTTACATTCCGAACTGAGTTCACCAACTCAAGCGGAGATAGAGAGTCGAACGCTTGCAAAACTGCAGCCTCTAATTCCTGTCTTGAATTGGGAGAATGCTTAAACGCAAGATTTTTAATTTTTCCCCAAAGGAAAAAATCCAATGGGGTTAGATCTGGTGACCTTGCCGGCCAATGTATCGGTCCCTGATTTCCGATCCAATTGTTACCGAATTGTTGGTTTAAAAACTCATTAATCCGAGCAGCATTGTGAGGGGGTGCTCCGTCATGCTAGAAGTAAACGAATTCCAATTGGTTTAAAGGTATTTCATCTATGAGAGGTTCAATGAATTGTTGTAAAATATGAAAATAGCTTTCGGTTAAGAATTCCGTTATATATGTAAGGGTCCAATTGTCCTGGCACGGAAAATTCCTACCTACACATTGAAACTATATCGTCCTTGGTTTCTCATTTCAATAGTAACATGAGGATTTTCACGCGACCAAGTATAAGAATTATATCTGTTAAAAATTCCCGCACTGCTTACGTTACATTCATCCGTCCATACACAGTTTAGAGCAAAATTATGATTTTCTTCACATTTTCCCAAAAACCATTGACAAAATGCCATACGACGCTCCAAATCCGCGGCAAAAAGGTAATGCACTTTCCTTGTCCGATAGGTTTCATTCTATACTTTTTTAAAATGCGCCTTGCCGATGTTCTTGCTAAACCTGTTGTTTGTGCCATCTCGGGAGTGGAATGTGTTGGGTTATTTACAGTTTCCATCAAAACGGCAATTTCCTCAATTCTTTGTCTCTATTTTGAGTCACATAATTGTTACGTCTCGGTTTTTGAAAGGATCCAAAATTTATTAAATTTTTCTTTAACCTAGTGAACATGTCTCTGAATGGTTGTTGTCTTTGAGGATATCGTTCATAGTAAATATTACATGCAGCTTCCGCATTTTCACCTGCTTCTATAAAACACTTTAACATGTCGTATTTTTCACAGTTTTCATACATTTTTTAAATCTTGAATAATAAAACCACCAGTAACATTCATTCAAACTGACATTTCAAAATATTTTGACAATATAAAACAAATACGCGTATTGCTTAGTTACAGCCAGAGCCACCTTGAAATACTGTTAAATTGCAAACAAAAATCAAATATCTTGAAAATCCTTTAAATAAAATATCAAGTGTGTTATATCATATTAAAGGCAATTTTATCTGCTTTTGATAGTGGTAAAAATATATAGGGTGTTCCATATAAAAAAACACAAGTCTTGATAATATCTCAAAAAAAAACGAATTAAAAAAAACAAATTAGAGCATTGAATTCTACGTCAAAAAGTGTCATATCATATTAAAGGCAATTTTATCTGCTTTTGAATAGTGTAAAAATATATAGGGTGTTCCATATAAAAAAACACAAGTCTTGATAATATCTCAAAAAAGAACGAATTAAAAAAAAAAACAAATTAGAGCATTGAATTCTACGTCAAAAAGTGTCCTAATAAAGGTCTTATATAAATCAAGCATTTTCACAAGTTAAAATGTTACAAGGGCTTTTGAAAATTGCATATTTTACGAAAACGCTCTGTATCTCTTATATTACGGAAGATATAAAAATACGGACTTCACCAATCGATTTCTTTTTAAAATCGAGCTCCAGAAGCATAGGTCAGATTTTGTCTAATTCCTTCAGAAATATAAGTTTCCTATTAAAAGTATCGAATTTGGCCCACCCTGTACTGATTGAATTAATTGAAAAAAACACTTAAATCATACAATAAACTCTTTAACTAAATTTATACAAACTAAACATAAAATTTGTGAAAAATTCTCGGTAGATTGAACAACAGCTCGGAAGAAAGTAAACAAATCAAAATATGCAACTTAAAATACACTCAGCGGTAGCGCGGGTTGTCTAACCATAGCAATGCTAAAAATTTCCGGATTGGTATCTTAGTAACATTCACAGAGTCAAATATGAATTTCAACATTAATTTCTCACTTTCATTTAATTCCATCCTTTATAGTATTTAGCTTGGACTAATACTATATCGGGCCTATACTCGATGCGGAAAATATCACCAACAGCACGTTATCTCGTCGGTATACCAACTTCAGGAACACACATAAATCTTTCAGTAATTGAAATACTTTTTCTGGAGGTTCCCTCTGGCATCGGCGCGCCGTGCTTTCATTCAGGGGCTCTCCGAGGGGCGGAGCCACAACCTCGCGATGTGGAAAACGTGGCCGAGGAGAGAAAAAGAGAAAACAAAGGTAATACGGACCTGGTGCGGAACGGAACGCGCTCTCTAGTTAGATTTGGGGCGGTCGAGTCTCCAGAGAATGAGGCGGTAAATTGAGAAGAGGACGAGAAGAATTATATTTCATATTTTTGATTGATTTATTTCGGAGTATCACACAACGAGTTTGGGGAAGTTTGGACTAGAGCATCGGGGAGGGAAAAAAAACATGGAAATGAATTTAGTTGTTTGGTTTTCGTGTGTAACCTCTCAGAACCTATTACTAGTTATTATTGTTACTTGTTACAATCACCGTTTTATAATTGATAGGAAATGGTAATTTATACTTTTCCGTTCAAGAAACTATACTTTTTCATTTATTAATCAATTATTTATATTAGTAGATCATTGTTAGTTACGAAAATATATACAATAACTAGGTGATTCTCAATATATGCGACAAACATTAAAAGCTGATTCCTGAGGTTATTTTGATCATAAAAGTTCATATGAGTATATGTCCAAAACGGTTTGGTTTTAAAGTTATTGAATGTTTAATAATAAATTATGAACTATGACTAACACGATATAATATCACAGTTGGTTCTTCAAAAACTATTGTGTTGAGAGGGAATTGTTTATTTGTCATTTCAATATTTCATTGTCAATAGTTGTCAGAGTATTCATTCAGTTTATTGCCAGTTTCTGTTTTCTAAAATGAATTGCACGAATGCTGAGATGTGTGATATGCATTTCGTTTACGGTCTTGCCAATGGAAATTCGCGTCTTTATGAAGAACGATACCCGAACCGTATCATCCCGCATCATTCAATATTTGCCCGTCTTTACCAACGTCTTAGTGAAACGGGAAGTTTTAAAAAACGGACGACTGATAACGGGCACCCATCTACAGTGAGAACTCCACAAGTTGAAGAAATGGTACTAAATGAAATTGAGGAACATCCTACTACAAGCACCAGAAAAATTGCGTTTGCTTTAAACATTAGTCAGGCCATAGTTTGGAGAATATTGAAAGATCAACTGTTGTATCCATTTCACATTCAACTGGTGCAGGCACTTTTGCCGGCAGATTTTCCGCAAAGAGTGGCTTTTTGTCAATGTATGCAACACAAAATCGCACAAAATCCTGATTATTTGGCTCAAATATTCTTCACCGACGAGGCTACTTTCTCTAGAAACGCGATTATTAATTTTCATAATAATCACATATGGGCCGAAGAAAATCCGCACGAACTAGTGAATGCCCGTCATCAACATCAATTCTCTGTTAATGTGTGGGCCGGAATTGTTGGAGATCACTTGATAGGTCTACATTTTTTACCGATGCGGTTAAATGGCGAGCTATACTGCAATTTTCTTGAAGAGTAGCTACCCCTACTGCTGGAAGAAGTTCCGTTGCAATTAAGATTACAAATGTATTTTATGCATGACGGTGCTCCAGCGCATTTTAGTTTAGTTGCTCGCGAGTTTTTGGACAATACGTATCGAGATCGGTGGATAGGACGGGGAGGTCCGCAACCGTGGCCTCCTCGGTCTCCAGACTTAAATTCTTTGGACTTTTTTTCTCTGGAGTCACCTTAAATCATTAGTTTATACGACTCCCATTGAAAATATCGATGAACTGAGAAATCGTATTATCGCAGCTTTTCAAACAATTCGAAATACCCCTGGTATTTTAGAACGGGTTCGCCAGTCAATACGACGGAGGATAGAAGCTTGTATTGCAGTTGGGGACGGTCATTTTCAACAGTTAGTATAAGTTAATTTTGTTTTACTAATTATTTTGTTGATTTGTAATAAAAACATTAATTATGTTAACTTACTATAATAAACATTGTACAACTTTAGAACTAAGCGATTTTGGACATATGTTCTTATGAACTTTTATGATCAAGATAACCCCAGTAATCAGCGCTTAAAATTTGTCGCATATATTGAGAATCAGCCTGTATATAAAGCTATTCAGATACGTATGTATGTGTGTAAGTACATGTATCTCCACTCGTTACTGAATCAAATAGAGTCGTCCGCAATATAAATACATATACATATTGAGTGGATAGCGGTAACAAAAGACACTTTGGGGCGATATGCAAAGTTGTAAAAACAGTTTATCTAATAACGTATACCGCTATTTAAGGAAAACTGCTACAAAGAGTAGCAGAAGTAGGTTGTAGCTCCTAATAAAAAAGCAGTTTTATACATCATTACCCAAACGTATCTCTCAGACTTTGAAAAAAATTGGTAGCAATGTAGAACACTGAAAAATATTTGATGCTTTTTAGCGTCCTATTTTTTGGTTATAGGGAGTGGAATGGGGGGCTCAAAGTTTCCTCCAAAAACACATTTCATAAACGAGAACAGAAATCGAGATCTGGTAAAGATCGTTTCTTGTTAACAGCCGTACATTTTAGGTTGAAAAATGAACAGTGGCGTACCCATGGATTGGTTAGAGGGTTAAGGTTACGGTTCATTTCTATGTACTCCTACAGGAGACTATTTCCCTTTGTATTTTTGGAATTAAATTGAATGTGACATTGTATTTCAATTAAAAATCGTTTGTTATATTCAAGTATAAACAAAAAGTAAAGTGATACGTACAAATAGTTATGCTAAAAAAAAGTTTGGACATTGTTGGTCATCTCGTAAATATAAATTACTTTTTCACGTCTTATCAAAATCGCAGATGTATGTATGTATATATGTAATAGAAGGGTGGTGTTACACTGCGACCTAAAAGATCTATTGTGTCCCCTATTCTTGCTGCTTTACAGCTGGCCTTCTAATCCTATTCCTTTTAAAAAGTGTAGGATGTCAGAGGGCCCCAGTCTAGGTAAGTCTCCCTCTTCGATTTCACATGCACCCAGGTACAATGCCCTTGGGTTGCACAGTGCTACGCAGTTTGAGAGGAGGTGGATGGATGTTTCATCCTGTTCCCCACAGAATCTGCATTCAGGATCTTTTTCCAATCCAAGCTTACTCAGGTGTCCTTTCAGTCTACAATGGCCTGAAAGTATTCCTGTTAATATGCGAACATTGTTCTTACTCAGGTTGATGCATTCTGTAAACCTCTTCTGGTTATAAGTTCCAAGAAGAATTTTACTTTGCCTCATTCCCTGGAGATTTTCCCAGTAACTGGATTTTCTCTGCTCCATTTCCATTTTTAGTTTCTTCAGTATTGTACTGCTACTACTAGGTCCTACGAAAGGCATTCCAGCCCCTTTTTTTGCGAGGTTATCCGTTATTTCGTTTCTTTCCACTCCTGTGTGACCTGGAACCCACAGGAGGGTTACTTTATTTCTTTTGCCTAGCTCATTTAGTTTCCCTAGGCATCCCAGACCATCTTGGAGCTGATTTCATATGAGTTCAGCGCCTTGATGGCTGCTTGACTATCAGACACGATGATAATCTCCTGCTTCCGATAGTTCTTTCCATAATGAACTGAACATCTTCCAATAGCGTGTATTTCCGCCTGAAATATACTTGGGTATTTTCCCAAGCTTTCGAAATATGTAGTTCTAGCCCATATATTCTATTCCAGTTCCTTCTGCCGTTTTGGAGCCATCAGTGTACCATTGATGGCATTTCTATTAAATTCAAGATGGTGTTATGATCCCACTTCGCTCCTGTTACTTAGCTTTATGGTGAATTCCTTCACAAAGCTAAATTTCTTTAACATGTCATCCCGGGGCATACCCCAGGTTTGATCACCGTCAGGAGATTGAGGCCTATGCCTAATCATTCCTTCCTTGACCATTCTTAGTGCGGTTCTTTTCGCCACACCCTCTACTACTATGTGGAGGGGGGCAAGATTCAATACTACTTCAATAGCTGCTGTTGGGCAGGTTCTCATAGCCCCCGTTATGCATACACATCTCACTATCGCTGTATACATCCAAAGCAGTATTTTTGGGTTGCATCCCCAATTTTTCCCTGCAAAGTTTCTGCACACCATCAGAGCTCTTTTGGCCTTGTTGGTTACTTCAACTTCATGTTTGTTCCATAGAAGTTTATTGTCTAGGATAAGGCCTACATATTTAACTTCTGCTTTCCATTCTATATTTTGCCCGCAGATACACTTGAGTTCTTTTCCTTGTAATTCCACACGTCTATACTGATTACAGTCAAGAAGGTAAGATCTTAACCAATCCAAAGATATGGTTCTGGTTATCTAATATAAACAATTTAAATTCATATTGAAATTTATTTGTCTCTGAAGAGTATATTACATATACTTTGGGGATTTCTAATACGGGTATTTTGCTGTGGGGACACAGAAGTGTATAGAAATTATTCTCATATGAAATCCATTAATATTGCACACATAAATAACACTTTAAACATTAACAAGTCCTTCGTTCCCAGCCGCTTTTCACGTAGTCCCAGTTAACATCTCCCTTATAAATAATCACTTCAGTCGCACGCGCACATGCAAAAATTCATCTGACAGTTATTCAGGCGACCGACGTCACACGCTTGCATGGCTCGGCCACTGCGTAGGAGTGGTCGGAACCAGATGATATCCAGCTGCGGGCTCGCTCGATGCTCATGTGTCACGTCCAGTCGATGATGAACGCGGCCAGAGCTATTTTATGACGGTATAGATGGCGATGTGGTGTTAGCATACCCCTTCTGGTCGAAGTTACGAGCTAGTCGCCCGCTGCCGGATACTGTGTACTCACTATCAAGATATATCTGATTAATAAAACGTCCGGGCCAGATCCAGAAGCCGCAATGTTTGATTCAAGGGGTAGCCGGCTGGCTGGTGGATTGTGACAGTTTGTGTTCTCGATTTATGTTGTACATACTGCTGTGTACTGACTGAATTCAAAATGCAAAATGAAATTTAAAAAAATGAAAATGAAAAATTAAATTAGCTAGCTCAACGGATAAAATTTTTAATGAGCGCAAAAGAACAATTAACCTCAGAGTTACCCTCGCGAATTAAAACTTGAATCTAACCACGAAAAGTAAAATGTGAGTGAATGAAAACTGACTTTCATAATTACCCCAAAAATTGAACAAGTTTAATTAAAAATAAAAGAACAGAATTTTTAACCCAAAAATGCTAAGTAACAATCAAATTTATTATAAAAAAAAAGGAAAAAAAAAGTTAATTACAAATTTGCAGAAAAAAAAAACCGTGAACAGAGGGTTCTGACCTAAATTTAAAAACTGCACGTGATTCTAAATTACAATAGGGCAATGCTATTTCCTATACAAAACAAAAGATTAGTTAGTTCAGGAAGATAATTCTTTTTTTTTTTTTTCAAAGCAATCCACGTGGTTTCAAATTAAAATAAATTCCACAAATTTAGGAACACTAGAAATTATACAAAAATGAAACCTAAAAGCAAGAACAATGCTTCTACTCACCCAACCCGAGGTGATTAATAATTTAAAACAAAACAGCAAAACGGAAAAGTTAATTCATTAAAATATAATGAGAGAATTACAACTAAAATCTATCTCCCTGCACGAAAATAATAAATGATCTTATATTTATAATGTGCACACATCAATATAATAACAATTATTATAAAGCGAATTCCTTGATGGACAAGAATTTTTAATTAATCAATACTCTATATCAAATACATTGACAAAATGGCATCAAAGTATTTAAAAATACAAGTACTCACGCTAACGTCTACCAAGGAACTGCTTCACAAACAGCTGCGTACAACGCAAAGGCACAAAATCTCCGACAAAATCTAGTAGAATAAACATTAAGCAGAACTAGCAAATGCTAGACATCTAAATGAGTGAAATTAATTTAAAAAAACTTAACACTTGATTAAATAAATTATACAATTAACTTTTTAACTAAAATTTATACAAACTTAACAAAACTATGAAAATTTCTCGATACAATGATTCAGCAAAACGGAAAATCATGACAAATTAGGCAACTTAAATTACACTCACCGGAAACGCGGGTTGCTAACCATAGCAATACGTATATGCGTGGTTCGAGGATATATAAGGTGTTGACTTGGAAATGGATTCGTCAAAACCAATGTTGCCGTTTTTAGTACATATGCATTATGGGGAAATTTTCTAACATTTCGAAATTTTGGTATAATTTCAGTATATATTTACCCACATTCAATGTGGAAAGTTTTTTAAAAAAAGGGATTTCTAGCAAGAAAATGTATATAGCTTACAGATTAGTAGTAGTAGTAAATTGTAGTGTAAACCAGATAAACATCTGTGGGTATTTTTATATCCCTACCCGACTCCATAAAATTAGAATCCGGTACAATAATAAAAACCTTCCTCCCTTATCACATTCATTCGTTTTAACGAACGCCATTTCCCCCTGCTCTGCTGTGTGCTTCTCTCACGCGATATTCACAATAAAATCTCCCATAACAGCCCCCCTTCCCTCTTATTAAAAGGTGGAATTTCCTTCGGGAACGCACGGAGATAGCGCCTATACAGAAACGTGACACCCCTCGCTTTGCCGAGCGCTGTGCGGTGTCGTCGGACGTCCATTCTTAAACCTGACGTCGTGACGTTTATAGATACACACTTGAATGCTCGCCGGGGCGATCCACACAACTTGCACGGCCGCTATCTCCTTTCCTTTTCCGTCTTCCTTCCTTCGCTTTTGATACTCGCATCCCTCGGAATAGGAGATACGTCTGACGTGTGTGTATGTGTGTGAGACGTTTCTCTTTGCGTCGCGGGGCATAAAGAACAAGGCGCTGTCACGAACTGCTATCATTGAGTGATGGTGTCGGTAAGTTTTTAGGGGATTTCTGCCTCTTATATTTTACGGTGGGAATCTTGGAAATATGAGCAGATGATAGGATATTTTTTATAATCTCACATATATACAAACAAAAAATAGATTATTAGATCATCCTTCGTGATTAATTAAAGGAAAATTGGACTAGAATGGCGCCATGGCTCCACCATTGCTAATCACAAATTATTAATTAAAAAGCTTTTATTTTCTCTAAAAATGCCGATAAATACACGTGCACTGACACACATTTAAGTACAGAACCAACGTTGCGATTGGCCATCCCATATGGATTTCGGTTTAGACACTTCCCCGCAATAAAAATAGTGTAGAGAAGAATATTTAATATTTATTAATTATAGTAATAAAGTGTAGTATTATTCTAGGATACATTATACATCGCAAATTAATAACTATGGTATTTCAAATCAAAATGAACTACCATTCGTATCTTTCTTACGGTAAAAATTATGAAAATGAAATAATAAATATAATAAGGGAGTTATTCCTGAAAAATCATAATAGTATTTTAAGTAAAAAAAAAAAGAACAGTTGCTTAAGTAAACAAAGAAGGAAAATAAAACTTGTTTTAGAAGAGCTAAACTGATTCAAAACTCTGTAAAATTAATAAAATGCCCGAGTTTGGCTCTACCACTCAATATTGTCACGATATTTCAAATCAAAATGAACTACTATTCGTATCTTTCTTACGGTAAAAATTATGAAAATGAAATAATAAATATAACAAGGAGTTATTCCTGAAAAAAAATCATCACAATAGTGTTTTAAGTAAAAAAAGAAACAAACCACTTGCTTAACTAAACCAAAGAAGGAAAATAAAAATTGTTTTAGCAGAGCTAAACTGATTCAAAACTTTGTAAAATTAATAAAATGCCTGAGTTTGGCCCCACCACTCAATATTGTCACGATATTTCAAATCAAAATGAACTACTATTCGTATCTTTCTTACGGTAAAAAATATAAAAATGAAATAATACATATAATAAGGGAGTTATTCCTGAAAAATTCATCACAATAGTGTTTTAAGTAACAACAAACCACTTGCCGAAGTAAACAAAGAAAGAAAATAAAAATTGTTTTAGCAAACTAAACTGATTCAAAACTTTGTAAAATTAATAAAATGCCTGAGTTTGGTCCCACCACTCAATATTGTCACGATATTTCAAAACAAAATGAACTACTATTCGTATCTCTCTTACGGTAAAAATTATGAAAATGAAATAATAAATATAATAAGGGAGTTATTCCTGAAAAATTCATCACAATAGTGTTTTAAGTAAAAAAAAAAAACTACTTGCTTAAGTAAACAAAGAAGGAAAATAAAAATTGTTTTAACAGAGCTAAACTGATTCAAAACTTTGTACAATTAATAAAAGGCCTGAGTTTGATCCCACCACTCAATATTGTCACTATATTTCAAATCAAAATGAACTACTATTCGTATCTTTCTTACGGTCAAAATTATGAAAATGAAATAATAAGTATAATAAGGGAGTTATTCCTGAAAAATTCATCACAATAGTGTTTTAAAAAAAAAAAAAAAAAAAACAGTTGCTTAAGTAAACAAAGAAGGAAAATAAAAATTGTTTTAAAAGAGCTAAACTGATTCAAAACTTTGTAAAATTAATAAAATGCCCGAGTTTGGCCCCACCACTCAATATTGTCACGAGCCGCCACTGGTATACAGTATGTACTATGGCCTTCAATGGTCTCGACTTAGATTTAAACGGAAGCAAACACAGAGAGCATTAATAACGAAAATCTAGAACTAGATAGAGAAAGTTCTATGCCGTCATGAATGAATATTTACTACAGTATGGGAAATAAATATCAGAAATATATACCTAACATTTGGCAAATAGTTTAAATTGTCTACCTTACCTAATTTATAAAATTTTAACAATATATATTTCATATTGAAATATGTAATACAGCATTGAAAAACAGTTTAAGCAACACGATTGCTTATTTAAGAAGAAAAGAACAAAGCAAAATATCATTATCAACGAGGAGGTAGAAATTACAGTGTTAGCATATGTTGAAGCCCATCGCGAATTTTCTATTATAGATGCTACTAATAGGGAATTGGGTTTAAGTTACGCGTCAGTTCAGAGAATTTTAAAAAAAGCATAAGTATATCTCATTTAAGTACCGAACCTCACAAACATTACAACCAGGAGATTCGAAGAGGAGGTTGGCTTTCTGTGAATGGTTTATTAATTTTTGTGATGAAAATTTGAATGGAGCACTGCCTATAGTGTGCTCTGTACAAATATTCCGCCCTCGAAATCCAATTAGCTTTTCTTTTGCTCTTTACCTATCGGCAGCTCGCGTGCATTCATTTGTATATACCACAATGGTCAAACGATACTATTTCCATGGCTAATCAAACAATCGAAACCGACAAACGAATCCGAATAGCACGCACGGGATATCTGATATTCAGCGGTGAATATTTGGATCGAATTGAAAAGAGGGGGTTGCAGATTGACGGCTACGAAAAACCGATGCTCCAGTGTTTGCCAAAACTTAATTGGCGATTGGTTTATCCGACCGTCGATTGTGAATTCCCCATTCTGAATCGGAGGCCCGACAGCTGTCATGCGCCGTTAAAATTGGTTATTATATTGTTTTTCATTAAATATAATATTTTCTTTTGCTAGCACATAGCTATGATATTAGATAAAATCATATTAACTGTTAGATGCATATACAGGGTATATCAAATAAAAAAGTAAATTTTGCTTGGGTGTTAACTACACGACATATAAAGCACAAACCCACCGAAACCGGATTTCAACATTAAAGAATAAAAAAAAGTAAAATTTAGAGCCAAAATTCTTTAGTCCGGGCCTGATGCAAGGAAACGTCATGTTAAGCACCCGCTAAACGTGGTATTATGTATAAATACATTGCACTCATTTAGTATTATTCTTAATGGTATGCTGTAAGTTCATTTAACATCATTCTGAATAAATAAAGGCCCTTGTAAAAATTTGCAAAACTGAGGCATTTTAAATTTCTTCTTTTATAAAATAACATTCCTTTTTGTTAAGAGCATTCTACGTAAGTCTACAAAGTATTATTTTAATATCCTGATAAGACGTTCCAGTTCCGACTCAGTAGTTACAAAAAACATAAATATTTTCTTTTGCTTTGTCGAATCGAGAGTTTAGTTGTAATAAACGGTACCACATGAATCTGAGTTATTTCTTTTGGATTTATTTAATCATATAACGCAAAATGAATTGAATCGAATTACACAGAAATAAATGTAGATACAGAAAATTTGCAAACACGCCTTCTTACTATGATATCGCGCGAAAATGAATCTATACATTCCCGCGCTTTTGCCGATGCATCAAGCTTCGATTTTCTTTATATGAAATCATGATGGTCCTGAAAAGGATCGTTTTTTTTTCGAGACGGGAAGAATTTAAATAAAATGTTCGAAGTGGCTTGCACTCCAAGCGGCGATCCACACAAAACTAACAGCGGTAATGGCTGAATGATAGTGGTATGTGGAGTATACTCCTGGACAGCATTTAGGTTGGGCACATGGTGCGGCTCTAGCCACGGGCATTTATAAAATATTTTTTTCTCGTTAATGCTTACAGATAGACCCACTGTGCATTAAGACTTGTTGATTGTATATGATTACAGCTGCTACATATATTATTATATTTACCTCTGTATCTGATACACCCTGTATTTCATGTATTGAATGAACAGTTGATTGTATTTTATTAACACCAAATCGCTATTTACTTCAATTAAATTTTACTTTTCAACGAACAAAAATAGCTTAACATTGATCTTTATGTTTGTTCAAACGAAAATCGTTTGGTTAATTTACCATTATTTGATTGAATCAAAGCATGTATTTTTCTGAGTTCATATTTAAACTTTCCGTGAAATCAAAGATTGACGTGGTTACATTATTTATTACCTACAAAATCCTAACGTTCTTTCCAGTAAGTTCACCACTTTATTTCGCTCGAACACTCACATAAATATGACAGAATCCTGCATAACCTACCTCTCGAACTATCTACTGAACCACGTAATTGATCTGTCAAGTCCATCTCCCCAAATTTAATTTGCCTGGTACCAATTTAACTTAGACCCGACTATCGTGCGATTATCAGCGTTGAGGCCGCTCCGATGATTCTAACTCGATTACGGAAGCAGAAATTCGGCTACAATAGACGATTGAGGTCAGAAATATGGTCGACGCGATAATATGCTAAAAGGTCCGTCGTACTCCGAGAGAAATAGTAAAATGGAACAACTAGGAGAGGGCAGCACAGCATCGCAAGAAGCGTAAACTGAACAAAGTTAGTTATAACAACCCAGTGAACCAAATTCAAATTTCCCGCAATTATTTTTAGTAACTTCAACATTAAAGCATGAAATTACCTACGATTTTGTATTAGATTAATAGTTATTTGAATACCTTTAAGTTGAAGTTACTAAATATAATCGCGGGAAATTTGAATTTGGTTTACTTGGAAATTGCTTGCTAGTTCTGGTGTTTATAAGAGTCCTTCCGAATGCTTTGAATAGTGTAGGATCTTCCCATTTTACCGAGAAAATTCGTGTGAGAAATATTATCGATTTTTTCGCTATTGTCGCAATGTCTATCTTTATTATTTTTCGTCTATATAAGGTGCCCCCATTGTTACATATAAATAATAACTGACGATGAATGCCGCCTTCAAAGAGGCGCAGACAAAAACATTCAAAGTCTTTCAAACATTGTGCCACCGTGGGCTTGCTTTTTATCTGTCGAATAATGGCACATAATTTTCCGACAGTACGTCATCATTGTTATTACTGTACAAAGGGGCGCAATGGCTCCGGGGAGCTAAAGGATATTCT
Source organism: Protaetia brevitarsis (assembly GCA_004143645.1). NCBI lineage: Eukaryota > Metazoa > Arthropoda > Insecta > Coleoptera > Scarabaeidae > Protaetia > Protaetia brevitarsis. The sequence continues at coordinate 1,499,661 of RXPK01000049.1, forward strand.
GAATGAAAATCTGCGATAAAAAAGTGGAATGGGGTGTTCTAATTTACGTCCCTGTCACATAGATGGAGTCAGTAATCCTTTATGAAACAAACATAGGCTTTCCGCAATCAAATAATATGAGTATATTTTGTATATTCTTTCTTCCTGAACAGTCAGAAACATGTACAGATTAATAACATCTAAACCAGTGGCGGCTGGTACTAAAGGGCACTAGGGCACGTGCCCACACAACCACCAAGATAAACACAGAAAGAAATTCGCATGTAATTCAGTGCATTAGTTTATTTTATTATTTTTACGTATTTTTATAACAATGGTATCAAATTTTCCTTCCCCACCGTAGACGCTAGCGCACATGCGAACGCTCAAAACTATGTTCCGGGGCACTCTTTCCGATGTACCTAATTTGGAGTATGATCGGACGGCTTCCGTTACCTCGCTATATGCGCTTATACGTCGCTTCGGGGCACGCAATTGCCGCTGTCCCCAGTTAACGTCTGCATCATTGCTGACTGCATCGTTTCAACGCGTACGCGCATGTGTGATTTCAAAGGCTTGAAGTGACGTTTATTATTAATGATGGGAAGCTAATTCAGTGCAAAATCTTAAAAAGAACCCGCTTCTCATTTGAGGAAAAACTTTTAATTTAAAGAGAAAGGAAGGCCTATTCCTGATCTTTCAAATAACTACATTTTCACAAGTAAACTCGAACTTACATTAGAGATTTAATAAAAATATGAGTGGATGTGCGGTTGTTCACTAACAAAATAAAACTATTTTGTTTTATCTGCTTAATTTTTTAAGAAAGAGGTCAGTGCGTGAATAAACAAGGTTAAATGATTTAAAGCATATCGCAAGCATGGAGGGCAAAGAAACACGAAAATTCCGTTTTCCCACATGAATGCATGATACGTGGATTTTAATGTTCTAGGCAAAGTGGACATACCCTGAATATTAGACAGTGCTTATTTGCGGGACATAAAATTAAGTACAACAAGATGTGGAAAAAATCGTCATTATTTTGCGTTGGTTAATTATGTGTATAAAAAATGTGAAATCTTATCGTATGTTGGACAGCGTGAAATTAAAAAGTGAACTTTCAGTAATTTATGAGCGCGAAGACATGTGTGACATAGATGTAGGTGATGTTTTGCTATTTCAGTTGACTTTGAGAATCTGGAGAAAGTTTGTCTTATATAAAGACGGTACAAAAGGAGATGGTTTCTTTTACCTGGATGTTACCAAAATTCTGATGAGCTCTGTGCCACCACATCATATCACAATTTGTCACTACTAGGCAATTCTCTTCCTCCACCATATTCTTGGTCTTTAACTTAGATAACACTTTGAACAACTTATCAACAGTCTGGGTGGTCATTGCACACACACTTCTTGACTTTCATTAATTAAGTTGGCATTGCTAAGAGGCAGAGTGGTCTATGCCAATATGCTAGATAAAAATATCGCCATGAGGTCCACCAGAGGGTGTCCTCAAGGGGGAGTACTGTCACCACTGCTGTGGAGCTTGGTCGTGGATGATCTCGTCAGATCATTAAACGACAAAGGAATATGGACGCAGGGGTACGCTGATGACACTGTCATCGTAGCTAGGGGGAAGTTCCCAGGCGTGGTGGCGGGCATCATGCGTAATGCACTGCGAATGGTGGAGGAATGGTGCCTTTCACAAGGACTCTCAGTTAATCCACAAAAAACAAAGTTGGTTGCCTTTACTAACATGTGAGAAACTCAATGACCTAGGCGGCATTAGACTGTTTGGCAGGAGTTACAACTTAACCAAAGAAGTAAAGTATACTGGGTGTTACCCTTGATGCAAAACTGAGCTGGAAAAATCATTTAGTTAACACAACGACCAGGGGCACGCAACTATTCTGGCGCTGCAGGAGAGTTGCTGGCAAAACTTGGGGATTAAAGCCGAAGGTGATCCATTGGCTATATACTGCCGTGATAAGACCAGCGATACCATACGGGCAGTAGTCTGGTGGAGGAGGACAGAAGTGTCCTCCGCAGCGAAGCTGCTGACCGCTGTCCAGAGACAGGCATTGCTGGGTATCACTGGTGCAAACTAACAGTACAGGGACCGCCTCTTTGGAGACCATTGTGGCTTCCCCCGCTGGAACTCTATGTGAGAGCGGAGGCAATGAATGCGATCCTTAGACTGAAAGCCAACAACCTGTGGCATCCCAACTTCAGGTGGGAGGACACACTTATACTACGGGCACCGCTGCTGGACGGCCATTGCTAACAAATGCCCACGGACAGCATGGCACCCGAAATATCTTCACTGAAAAGGTGAAAATCTCCATACCGAACAGAGACCAGGCGCGTAGTGAGATCACTGCTAACGAAAACTGGTACACGGATGGATCCAAATCCAGCCAGGGAACAGGAGCCGGTATTTGCGGGGCCAGTCCTAATCAAAGGATATTCATAAGCCTGGGGAAACATACAACGGTCTTCCAGGCAGAGGTATTCGCCCTTGCAGCCTGTGCAGAAATGATTGCAAAAGGGGGCTGCATGAGGAGGATAATTAACATAATGACTGACAGCCAGGCTGTCATTAAGGCAGTCTCAAACTCTGTAACTAGGTCAAAACTAGTTAGGAACTGCAAACAATCCCTCAATGCACTGGCACCAGACAACAGGGTGTCTCTGATTTGGGTGCCGGGACATGAGGATATAAAGGACAACGTAATCGCCGATGAACTAGCCAAGGAGGGCTCTAAGACACACTTCATGGGTCCAGAGCCCGTATGTGGGATTACTAAGAATTCCGCAAGAAGGGAGATCTGGACCTGGTTAGATAAAGAAAGTACAAAGAAATGGAGGTCGACTGAAGGTTAACCCCATTACCAAAACGCTGATAGAGGATGGGGATGGTAGTTTTCTCTGATAACCTACTCAAGCGCAGTAAGAAAGAAGTTAAACCATTACTGGGTTGGTAACTGGACACTGCCCTCTGAAAAAGCATCTATACAACACAGGCCGTGTAAGCGAACCGTGGTGTAGAAGATGCGAGCTACAGGAGGAAACGAGTTTACATGTAATCTGCACATGTGAGGAACTGAAGGTACTCAGGCAGAAATATTTCGGGAGAGATCTATTGGAGCCTTCGAAAGTCCTCAAGTTCCCACTGGGCAAGATACTGGGCTTTATAGAGAACACCAAGCTGCTCGAGTGGAAAATAAGAGAATCAATAGGGATGTACAATGAGCACCAAGCTCAAGTGCCGGACATCAATGTGCCACCTCTGATGAATGATGAAATTAAGTTGGGCATTTTCCGAATCAGAAACTAATCACTATCACATCACCAATCATACAACACTATGTCGAGAAAAGTTTCTTCATTATATGGTTGAACATGACGTTTTCCCACTCCCACAGCTTTCAATATTGTTCCATTGCCAATTTTAATATTTTTCTCTTCAGATTTCAACGCCCTCATAACTTCCAAAAATTCTTTTAACGCATGTATTGTGTAACACCACTGTCTAGAAACCAATTTGTAGTCACTTCCAACTTGCCGTCAATGCAAACTTCCTGCTTATTACCGTGTCAATCTTGTACACCACTATTTTCATTCCTTGGTTCTTGTAATGTCGAACAGCCGTTTCTCCATTAAAACGACATTTTATTTGGAACTTCCACACGCTCCAATTATTATTGTTTTAATTAATTCCTAGCAATTATCATCACAACTGTCGGTATTTTTAGAACATATTTCCCGTGTAACAATAAGTAATTTGTAGAAGCAATTTTCATGACGATTGCACGCAAGATTGATCTATTTCCTTGAGGGGAATCGACCCCAACTTAACGAGCTTCATTTGGATCACGAAACAAATCAAATAACTAAAATCGTGAGGCCTTCCGTTTAGAAATGGGCAGAAGAAGCGAACGTTCACATTTCCGGACAGAGTTCGTCTGGTCTGAAGCCTCGATACGTTCATTGGATATGTTTCGGATGAGCGAATCTTTTCAATTTGTTCCTTTCAGGAAGATGGACATTCGGTATTAGTTATTTACTTTTTCTGCTGTAAATTGTCTCATGTTTTATACAGATCGTCTGCGGTAGAAATTTCTATTACTATACTCTGTAGAGGATGTCCTACAATTTCCAATAAACTTTTAGGTAGTTGCGTTCTTATATTATTCATTTTGCCAACCGTCAAAACCTAAAGAAGCACTTTTTATTTCATATCTGTTTTTAAAATATTTCCATCAGGCAAGGTTTCAGAAAGACAAAGCAATATGTATAATATATGTATAAATCATGAAAAGATGACATACAAAGTGACAAAAATACTCCAAAACATGTTAATATAGGTTGACTTTTAAGCCGCTTAAAAGTCAACCAGAAATTGTGGGTTTACATTGACTACATTAGCAAAATCTTCGCAAATATTTAGAATTTAATAACTTAATACTCTCATTCATTGTAATTATATAGGTACACTGAGAAAAATGGGTTTACTTGATAAAAAAATATTTACAATAGATAAAGTTTTACTTGGAACTATTCTCGTTGATTAATACCTGCGACTAAACCCAGTTTCCTGAATGCAAGTTGTTACTGTAAATAGTGCTTTTATTAACGGCTATTACACAGCGTACCTGACAAATTTGTGGTAAGTAACGTATTCTTATGACTACTGGTACTGTATTAAACTACAGCACATGGTTAGTAGAAGTCACAACAATGCTGATCGCTATTAAACTCATGTATTTTCTTAAATATGTAACAACTTGACGCAACTATGATCATTTGAGTTTTGCTGCCACCCCGTGGTTGTTTTACTATTCCTGATTGGCTAATGCGGCGGAGTAAAGAAATAGTCCCCTAGACGGCTACGCGCGCAGGCGCGGGCTAGCGTCAAATAAAAGTTACGGACGTGGGAAAGGTCGTCGTCGAAAAGTGTGTGCAAGGAGTACGGTCATTGTAGGCCAGTTGGAACGCAAATATATTAAAAATACGGGTGGGTTAACTCAAGGCCCATCCGTATAAAGAATCCCAGCGAAAGAAGAAGGCAATCGAGATGTTTTCAAGATTGCAGTTTTTAAACCACGTGGTGGGATATTTGAATTCCCCATCATTGTTGATGATATCTGCGCCCGCTGTGAAGTTAAAGTGTGGATGCCGTCGCTAGCTGATTGACATGTCAAGTGCCACCTGCAGTTAGGGATACCCCGACGAAGTAGCCGTTTTGAGGCCGATCACCGACATAAACCGCACGTACGCCGACAGAGGATCAACTCGCCGAGACAACGCCCAGTGCAAAGAACAACAGAAACCGGCATTTTTACCGCTATGTATATTATTTCTTGTTTGTTATTAGTTGTAACTTCAAAGCCATATTTCTCTTTGTCCTTTGTTTAGATTTCAATAATTTCAATAACTAAATAACGTTTCAAAGGGGTCCCCATTTACCTTATCTTTTATTATTGCTTTGTTCATTTTTTTCATTATTAAGGAATATATTTATGAGTCATTACGTTGTAAATTGTTTTAAAAAAAACTGTTGTTAAAGTGAAACCAATATCTTTCATTCATATCAGGTAGTCACTGTGTTTGTCCTATACAAAATAAAACTATTACTAATAATACTGCTTTTTTTTTCTTAAGTAATAAGTATTATGTACCATCTTTAGAAAAATAAATGCGAATTTAATCTTCAATTATTAATGCAATCCAAGCTACAGCACACTGAATAGTAATTAAAAATTATTTGCAAACAATTTTGAATTACGCATTGCTCGGTACGCAGTACTTATAGTTGCGGTTGCATAAATAATCGACGATTTGTGGAACTTTCTTTTTGTACTTCATCAGTTATTCACGCAGAGTACACAGTAAGCTACTTAATAAATATTCACTAAACTTCCTCGTTTCCTACACTACCTATAGTTGAACAACAAATTTAAGATAAGTATATTGTATATTTATAGCAAACCATTACCTTTTATATATCAGGTATTTAGTGAACGTGCATTAATGATACTCTTTCCTTCTCACAAGTAATCTAAATAGCTTGTATTAATTATGAAGGTGTGATAGCTGTTATAGAATAGTTCACTCACAGCAATACACCTACTACTTGACAAGGGCAAATCTTTGCTTACTGCAACTACATATCTTCTTTGGCTTAACTACTTCAGTTTAATTATCGCAAGTAACTTTCATAAGTTACGGTATGAAGAGACGGTAAGTAACCTTAGATTGCATAAACTTAGTATCAATTGTATTATTATTTATGATTATTAAATTTTTTTATGATTATTAAATTTTTTTTCAGTGCATGAAAGTAAGTTAGTTGAAACATTTTAGTACTCGGTTATAACAGTCATTGGTGGATAATTTTTTTTTCTCAGTGTACACAAATCAGCTTACACAAGCAATAAACAAAAAGACACATTTTTTTTTAAAGCGGTTAAAGTTGTATCTCAATAATCGTTTTCAATTTATTAAAACTTATATATTTTTTTAGCTCACTAAATATAGAAACAAGAACTCATATTTATTCTTGTCTCTTGTTTAAAGAACCTCTTCAAGTTGATGCCAGAGTTTTTCTTCCACCTATTACATTGTACATGTTCGTCGATATTGTGTCATTCTTTCTTTGTGGAATTCTTTGTTCGAACTGTCAAAAAGAAAGTTAATTTTACTTCGGCGAAATTCCACAACCATGTCAGTCGTCGACGAACTTCAACACACACACACAGAAATGAGCGGAAGGTATTCGAAAATTGCCTTCTCCTAACTCGACTGCGGTGGCTTCTATAGTTACTGTATATACATAGCACGGTACACAATGTATAGTGGAGTCTTTGAAGAGCAAAAAAAAAATGACTGAACACACACAAGGAAAAAAAATATATATCAGGCAAAAAACCCATCCACCCAGGCGACGTAAGACCGTAGAGGAATTTTAATTAAATTCAGTCGTGGCGGCCGTGGAAGTTGGAGAATTTTCGCGCCTGTCTGAATTTATTTTTGCAGTCGACCTCGTTTGTAAGGGAGCCGGGGGGTGGCCAGAAGTAATTAATTTTAATTGGACGGGCCGGTAGACGTGGCAGCAGCTCACTTGTCCTTCGCTGACGACTCGATAGAGGGCGTTAAACTAATGTCGCCTTAACTGTCAGTTAGTTTCGCCTTTTACCGCGCAAGGGCAGGTTGTAAAGGTTTAGTGATAATATAGGTTAGATTGCAGATATGTATAATATATAACAATAACGTACAGCGTTTTACTTAGAGAAAGTTTCTCTATAACACGTAAACGATAGTTTAAACACGCAACTTAAACAACTCCTGGAACAGCTTCTTGAACAACTCCTAGAACAGCTTAAACAGTTTCAACAGTTGTTACAACAGCTATTTAAACTGTTCCAGGAACAGCTTAAACTGCTCCTGGAACAGCTTAGACAGCACAATTTAAACATTTGGGAGCTTTTGGAACAGCTAAGTAGTTTCCGGCACAACTTAAAAACCTCCTAAAACAGCTTACGCAACTCCTGCAACAGATTATGTAACTGCTGGAACAGCTAAAACAGCTCCAGGACCAGTATATATTCGTGAACAACTTAAATTAAATAGGCTTCTGGAACAGCTAAATGGTTTCTGGCGCAGCTTAAACAGCTCCTGGAACAGCTTAAACAGCTCAACAGTTCTTAGAACATCTTAAACAGTTTTAACACCTCTTGTTGTTGCAGTGATTGTTTAATCTGTGCTAGGAGTTGTTTAGATTATTCCAGGAACAGCTCAAACAGTCCCTAGATAACCTTGAACAACTATTGGCACAGCTTAGACACTTCCGGGAATAGTTTGAATAACTGGAACAATTTAAACAAGCTTTTGGAACAGCTAAATAGTTTTCGGCACAGCTTAAAAAGCTCCTAAAACAGCTTACACAGCTCCTGGAACAGCTTGAACAACTCCTAGAACAGCTTAAACAGTTTTAACAGTTGTTACAGCAGCTATGTAAACTGTTCCAGGAACAGCTTAAACAGCTCCTGGAACAGCTTAGACAACACAATTTAAACACGCTTTTGGAACAGCAATAGTTTCCGGCACAACTTAAAAACCTCATAAAACAGTTTACGCAACTTCTGGAACAGATTAAATAACTGCTAGAACAACTAAAACAGCTCCAGGACCAGTTTAAACATCTGCGTGAACAACTTAAATAGGCTTCTGGAACAGCTAAATAGTTTCTGGCGCAGCTTAAACAGCTGAACAGTTCTTAGAACGGCTTAAACAGTTTTAACAGCTCTTGCTGTTACAGTGATAGTTTAATCTGTGCTAGGAGTTGTTTAGACTATTGCAGGAACAGCTCAAACAGCCCCTAGATAACCTTGAACAACTATTGGCACAGCTTAGACACTTTACGTTTGTACAACTGGAACAGTTTAAACAAGCTTTGGAACAGCTAAATAGTTTCCGGCACAGCTTAAAAAGCTCCTAAAATAGCTTACGCAATTCCTGGAACAGACTAAATAGCTGCTAAAACAGCTAGAATAGGTCCAGGAACAGTTTAAACATCTCCGTGAACAACTTAAATATGCTTCTAGAACAACTAAATAGTTTCTGGTGCATCTTAAACAGCTGCTGGAACAGCTGAAACAACTCAACAGTTCTTAGAACAGCTTAAACAGTTTTAACAGCCCTTGCTGTTACAGGGATTGCTTAATCTATGCTAGCAGTTGTTTAGACTATTCCAGGAACTGCTCAAACAGCCCCTAGATAACCTTGCACAACTATTGACACAGCTCGCACACTTTACGGGAACAGTTTGTACAACTGGAACAATTTAAACAAGCTTTTGGAACAGCTAAATAGTTTTCGGCACAGCTTAAAAAGCTCCTAAAACAGCTTACACAGGTCCTGGAACAGATTAAATAGCTGCTGAAACAACTAAAACAGCCAGAAGGAACAGTTTAAACATCTCCGTGAACAGTTTAAACATCTCCGTGAACAACTTAAATAGGCTTCTGGAACAGCTAAATAGTTTCTGGCGCAGCTTAAGCAGCTCCTGGAACAGCGAAATAGTTTCTGGCGCAGCTTAAACAGCTCCTGGAACAGCTTAACAGCTCAACAGTTCTTAGAACAGCTTAAACAGTTTTAACAGCTCTTGCTGTTACAGGGATTGTTTAATCTGTGCTAGCAGTTGTTTAGACTATTCCAGGAACTGCTCAAACAGCCCCTAGATAACCTTGAACAACTATTGACACAGCTCGCACACTTTACGGGAACAGTTTGTACAACTGGAACAATTTAAACAAGCTTTTGAAACAGCCAATAGTTTTCGACACAGCTTAAAAAACTCCTAAAACAGTTTACACAACTCCTGGAACAGATAGATTAAATAGCTGCTGAAACAGGTAAAACAGCTCCAGGAACAGTTTAAACATCTCCGTGAATAGCTTAAATAGGCTTTTGGAACAACTAAATAGTTTCTGGCACAGCTTAAACAGCTCAACAGTTCTTAAAACAGTTTCAAACAGTTTCAATAGCTCTTGCTGTTACAGTAATTGTTTAAGTTGTGTTAGGAATTGTTTAAACTGTTCCAGGAACAGTTTTTACAATTAGAAAAATACATTCTCATGACACACTTGGACTTTTTCCTAAAAAAAATTTAGAGCAATCAGTGACTAACATGGTGAAAGATTGCACCAGTATATTCTAGTCATGGAGAAAAGATACCAGGACAAATCGGAGCCCTGGTATGTTGGCAGACTATTGCTGGACGCTGAAGAGACGCGTTACTGATGCAAAGTACAGTCCAAAGTCATATATCAGCACATCTTCAAGCTAAATATATCACTTTGTACGTCGGCAAACTTTTTCTAGATCCCTCACCACAAACTGCACTAAACTGGATGTACGTTTCATAGCAAAGCTCTCATCATATCAGCACATTTTCCAAGTAAATATATCACTTTGTAGGCGTTTTATCAGGAGTTATACATATAATATACGCTTTCACAAAATTTCATTACTCTGACACTCTGCTATCCTGCCTGATAGAAAAATTCTGAAAACAGATATGGAATAAGTGTAAAAAGTTACTACCAAGTTCGCCCCCTTTACCTCTTAGGACAAAGTAAATCTGATCTTTTGTTGACCAGTGTTATTACCTTTGCATAGTTAAACGTTTCTACCAAGTGTGGTCATAAAAATCGCATCCCTTATTAGTGTTGCAATTTCCATGTTATGTATAGTATACTTATCAATCGATACAACGCATAAGGATTTTGACGTAACCGATGTTTGTTCAAAATTGTCACCAAGTCTGTCAAAATTCTTAGTACATTGAAACGCCTGTCATACGATTCGCATTCGGACCTCAATTTCAAAAAGTATCTCCCAGAAGTATAACTCCAAGCACGACAGGCTAGAATTTTCTTGGATAACGTTCTGCGAAAGATGCATACCCGCTAAAGTGATTATGCAATGGGCTACCGTTAAATGTAATATACATATCACCATCGTCTCCTGAATAGTGTCGGATAAATTTTTCTACTTTGCAGAAGGCCCATGTCTCCGATTCGTATAATATGTCTTTCTGGAAGTGCCACTTATCCAGCAAAGAAAGCATATTCAATTTCTTCGGCGACAATCGACCAGTTAACGACGTAAAATCTCTAAAGGGTGTCGATATTAATCCTCGGTATATTTATATTTTGCTTTATTACGTTTTAGCTAAGCAATAGGACTACTGAAGGTGTTCAAACTACTACTAATAATAATAACATAGTGGTCAAAATGACTGACAAGGTCTCGATGAGCAGCTCCCCTGCCTTGATGGTGGGCCCTAATTTTAGGGTCGGTAAAAAGATCGGCAGCGGAAACTTCGGCGAATTGAGATTAGGGAAGAATATGTACAACAACGAGCACGTGGCCATCAAATTGGAACCAATCAAGACTAAGGCGCCTCAACTGAATTTGGAATATAGATTTTACAAGATCATGGGACCGCACGAGGGTAAATCCAAGATTAATGTCTAACAAGGGAACCTCGCGAACTGTAAATCGCAAATTTTGATGAAACTCTGTCAGTTTGTAGACTCCATGGAGTGTTACTCAAGGACGCTTTCGGTGGCTGCGGAACTCCAACTTTAGGGGGTGCAATTCACCCTTGCAATTTGGCCCAAATTTGCTTTTTTCTGAATAACTTTTAAACGGTAAGAGATAGGAAAAAAGTTTCAATGGCGGACTTGTACCATTTAGTGAGCCCTTTCGATTGGTGTAGATATTTATATACAGGCTGTTCCAATAAACGTGGAATGACGTATGTTGTGCTTATTTTATCGAATTTCAGAAATCATCAATTTGGCTTTCAAATTGTGTTTTCTTCTCCATGTTAGTGCGTCATAGCTAGAATTTAGATCTTTTAGTCTCATTTACTTACAGTTAATTTCATCATACTTAATACGGTCTTAGATTTTCGTTTAATTTCTTTCAAATTTTAAGTAACTATCCTTCAATTCATGTTTTGACGTTTCACATTTAGGAAGGTTAAGGTCTGTCTGATATACACATCCCGGCATTATCGATTCTATGCTTCGAATCGACTTGCCGATCGATCGTCTATTCAGATCATTTGATTTTGTGTTTACATCTTTTCGACGTCAGAGGGCAGCTCTATGTCTGTTTTCTTATTTTATCTATCTGTTTTCTGATTGGTGGTGTGACGTATTCTTGCTTCCGCTTCCTTCCGGCTTGCTGGCCATTCTGGGTTGCTGTTTAGAGGCGTTCTCACGAGTATTACTTCCTATTTTTGGAAACTTGGATATTTTCACACATCTGTGGATTTTTATTGGAAGTCTACTGGAAATAATCATTGGCCGTGTCTTTGCTTGTGTTTGGTGTGGAATTTTTGTGAATATCTCGACTAATGGGCTCGATATTTTGGGATATAGTTTGAGAACCACGCTTCTGCAACGCCATTCTGTTTATTTCTTCTCTTCGTTGTAAAACCTCGTTATTTTAACGGTCAGCAGATCTTGTTATTTCTTTTAAATCACTAACTTTGAGGTTTCTGTGTTTTTAGAGGTTTTTTTCAATACCCCTTATTTCTTTGAATTTTGGTATCTTCGTTTTGTGTGAGATTTGGAACACCCCGTGCGGCTGAGAACTTCTGCGACCTTTTTAAGTCCCTTCGGAGAATCCTATCTACCTCCGTTAGAAAGTCAGTGGACCATCTGCTTCGGGCATTACTAAGTCAGCCCAGAGGCTACGATCTGTTCGGATCGGAGAGGATTTCCAAGGCCGTACTAGCTGTTTGAGAACAAAGAGCTAAGTTTGCAAGGTTTGTAAAACGGAGGTGCATTACCTTTTGTCTTTTTATTTTGAGTTTCAATTTTCACGGTAATCGACCGTCACTTTCGGTGCCGGAAATTTAGGTAACATTATATTTTTGTGGACACCCTGTATAACATTTTAACTTACCTTTCTATAGACTATTTGATCACAAAAATGGCCATTATAACCGATTTCTGAAATTCGATAAAATAAGCACAACATACGTCATTCCACGTTTATTGGAACACCCTGTATATAAATATCTACACCAATCGAAAGGGCTGAATAAACGGTACAAGTCCGGCATTGAAACTTTTTTCCTATCTCTTACCGTTTAATAGTTATTCAGAAAAAAAACCAAATTTAGGCTAAATTGCAAGGGTGAATTGCACCCCCTAAAGTTGAAGTTCCGCAGCAACGGAAAGCGTACTTGAGTAACACCCCATGGAGTCTACAAACTGACAAAGTTTAATCAAAATCTGCGATTTACAGTTCGCGAGCTTCCCTTGTAAGTCGTCTCAACCTCAATATTCTCTCTTATATGGAATAGGTATACCGAAGGTGTATCACATAGGCATCTGCGGTGGCAGATACAACGCTTTGGTCATGGAGTTGTTAGGACGTCCCGGAGGATCTCTTCAACTTGTGCAATCGCCATTTCCGATTAAAGACCGTATTGATGATCGCCGATCAGGTTCTGGAGCGGATCGAATTTGTACACACCAAAAGATTGATCTACAGGGATATAAAACCTGAGAATTTCCTAATCGGGCGTTCAAAAACCAACAAGGAAAAGATTATACACATAATAGATTTCGGATTGGCTAAAGAATATATCGACGAAGACACGAATAAACATATACCGTACAGGGAACATAAATCCTTAACTGGTACAGCTAGATATATGAGTATCAACACCCATCTCGGACGCGAACAGTCGAGAAGGGACGATTTGGAAGCTATAGGGCATATGTTCATTTATTTCTTGCGCGGTTCTTTGGCGTGGCAAGGATTGAAGGCCGATACCTTGAAGGAACGATACCAACGGATCGGCGACACCAAAAGGGCCACCCCTATAGAAACCTTATGCGACGGTCACCCCGAAGAGATGGCCATCTACTTGAGATACGCTAGGAAATTGGAATTTTTTGAAACTCCCGATTACCAGTACTTGAGGAACTTGTTCAAGGATCTCTTCAACAAGCGCGGCTTCGTCGACGACGGAATATTCGATTGGACCGGTTTGTCTTGAGCGAAAATCGCATACTGTCAACATTTCATCTTACGTATATATAATTAAACTTGCAGGTATCAACGCTAGTTCTAAAGTGTCTTTGACGAAATAAATGTGTGTTAATAAGTTGGGGAAAATGGTGTACACATTGGACAATTATCTTGTTTTCGTAAAATAAACGCTTTTTATATTATACAGAACGACAAAGTTTCATTTTCAGATTTCATCTTACACAATAGCTAAAAACGATTTAGCTTTGGCTACGCTCATACTTAGCTGATCGCCGTCAATATGCGAGGTTGTGAAGTCGGGAACGACTTCGTTAATTCAAAAGTTAGTAGAGTCTCGTATGGTGTGCCGCAGGAATCGGTGCTGGGACCGACGTTATTTTTAATATTAATGAGCTGACACATATGTTGCGGTTCTTTACTCTGAAGATGTTTTCGTTAACTGGCATGCTTCTAATCAGAAGAATTTGGAAAATTCAATAAATATTAACTTTAAAAAATTAATCCCTTCTGCGCCACGCGTCTCCCAAAGTCATCAAGACGATCTAAATACCCCAATACGACAAAGTCGCGAGTATAAAATGCTAGTGGTGCCATCTATATTTCGCCAGTGGAACAGTTCTTTGACCATATGTATACCAGTATACATATAGTCAAAGAAATGTTCCACTGGTGCACTATAGATGACACCACCAGCATTTTTTTATTGTTTTGCATATGTAGTGGTAATAAATTTGCATAAGAGAATACTTGTGGTGCCATCTAGATGGTGATTCTCAATATATGCGACAAACTTTAAGCGCTGATTCCTGGGGTTATTTTGATCCTAAAAGTTCATAAGAACATATGTCCAAAATCGCTTAGTTCTAAAGTTGTACAATGTTTAATAGTAAGTTAACATAATTCATGTTTTTATTGTAAATTAACAAAATAATTAGTAAAACAAAATTAACTTATACTAACTGTTGAAAATGACCGCCCCAAACTGCAATACAAGCTTCTATCCTCCGTCGTATTGACTGGCGAGTCCGTTCTAAAAGCTGAAAAGCTGCGATAATACGATTTCTCAGTTCATCGACATTTTCAATGGGAGTCGTATAAAACTAATGATTTAAGGTGTCCCAGAGAAAAAAAAAGAATTTAAGTCTGGAGACCGAGAAGGCCACAGTTGTGGACCTCCCCTCCTATCCACCGATCTGGATACGTATTGTCCAAAAACTCGCGAGCAACTAAACTAAAATGCGCTGGAGCACCGTCATGCATAAAATACATTCGTAATCTTAATTGCAACGGAACTTCTTCCAACAGTAGTGGTAGCTTCTCTTCAAGAAAATTGCGGTATACCTCGCCATTTAACCGTATCGGTAAAAAATGTGTATCTATCAAGTGATCTCCAACAATTCCGGCCCACACATTGACAGAGAATTGATGTTGATGACGGGCATTCACTAGTTCGTGCCGATTTTCTTCGGCCCATATGTGGTTATTATGAAAATTAATAATCGCGTTTCTAGAGAAAGTAGCCTCGTCGGTGAAGAATATTTGAACCAAATAGTCAGGATTTTGTGTTGCATCCATAGAAAAAAAAGCCACTCTTTGCGGAAAATCTGCCAGCAAAAATGCCTGCACCCGTTGAATGTGATATGGATACAACAATTTATCTTTCAATATTCTCCAAACTGTGGCCTGACTAATGTTTAAAGCAAACGCAATTTTTCTGATGCTTGTAGTAGGATGTTCCTCAATTTCATTTAGTACCATTTCTTCAACTTGTGGAGTTATCACTGTAGATGGGTGCCCGTTATCAGTCGTCCGATTTTTTTAAATTTCCCGTTTCACTAAGACGTTGGTGAAGACGGGCAAATATTGAATGATGCGGGATGATACGGTTCGGGTATCGTTCTTCATAAAGACGTCTAGCTGCACGCGAATTTCCATTGGCAAGATCGTAAACGAAATGCATATCACACATCTCAGCATTCGTGTAATTCATTTTAGAAAACAGAAACTGGCAATAAACTGAATGAATACTCTGACAACTATTGACAAATATTGAAATAACAAATAAACAATTCCCTCTCAACACAATAGTTTTTGAAGAACCAACTGTGATATTTATATCGTGTTAGTCATAGTTCATAATTTATTATTAAACATTCAATAACTTCAAAAACCAAACCGTTTTGGACATATACTCATATGAACTTTTACGATCAAAATAACCTCAGGAATCAGCTCTTAAAGTTTGTCGCATATATTGAGAATCACCCTATATAGTGCGCCAGTGGAACATTTCTTTGACCATATGTATACACACTACACTATAGATAGAAGCAGACCGATCAAATTTAACGGAAAAAGTAACATTTTGGATATGGAATCCAAATGCCACCAGCATTTCTTTCTACATCAACGAGTGGTAAAAAAACCTGGATGTCTAGTAAGAATAAGAACCATTGTTCGAACTCAATAAATTGTATAATAAAACTATTCATCAGTAGATAGAACTGTTTTACAAAGATATTTATAAAATTCGTAAATCTTCTTGCAAACAGCTTCGATCTAGGCACTCTCTTACACTGGCATCTTCCACATTTACTTCTATTACTTTTGCTCCAACAGATAGTGCAACCATCCTACACTGAGAAAAATGGTCCAAATGAACAATATATTTAGCATTTTGTATTAATGGCAACTATAGTGTTTAATAAATACGATTAAATAGTTATTCGTTATTAATCCGCCATGCATTTAAAGTGAGTAAAGTAAGTTTTCTAACACTGTGATATAGTCTCAAGTACTAAAATATATTAGCAGGCATTAAATATTTCATATTCAAATCACAAAATATATCCACAACTAATAAACGCAGTTATTTGGCAATCTATTAATTAGTGTAAATAATAACATTAATAGACATAAATGAAAACTAATTGAAGAATAATGGTGAGTGAGTTAGGGCAACTACTAAAATTTTGTATCGTTGATATTCGGGTACAATCGATTGGAACCGACAGCATTGCTTGTTCCTGATTCGTATAACTACATTAAACATTCATACGTATTTATTTGTCTTAGAAAGGTGCTGCTAGCTACCATTTATTTATCTAATTCGTCGAAGTTTTTTACTTGTTGCAAACAGTTTGGTCATTTGTCACATACAGTGTGTTAAAAAAAGGTTGTCGGATATTTTACCCAATTGTAGTACTGGTGGAAATAAACAAAAAAGTCTTAGTCAACATGGGTCCGCAATTCAACTGTTTTTGACATATAGTCGATTGCATATTGTTTTAGTAGGATAAAATTTTTCAAAGAAATTCTGATCGCAATGTAAATTAAACAAATGTTTATTTAAAGTAAAACTAAAGAGAAATTGTCATGTCGTGTACATGTCCACCGTTCATTTCTAAGCACGCTTCACACCTTCTTATGAAAGATCGACGCAATCTTTCGAAAATTCCTGGAGTCCTCCGAATTTCCTCGCAACAATTTACGATTCGTTGCCTGAGTTCTTCCAAATTGTCTCCAGATCGTGCGTACACTAATTGTTTTAGATGCCCACAAACATAGAAGTCTAGAGTTGTCAGGTCAGGGGACCTAGGAGGCCATGCAGTTGGTCCACCCCGTCCTATCCATCTCTCGTTGTAATCTTGATTTAAGAAATTTCTAACTACGATGGAAAAATGCGCAGGAGCTCCATCGTGCATAAACCACATATTTAATCTGTTAAAAAGTGACACGTCTTCCAACAAAACGGGTAATTCATTTCTTAAAAAACCCAAATATACTTGTCCCGTTAAACGATTAGGGAGAAATACTGGACCAATTAAACAGTATCCAAAAATAGCAAGCCAAACATTTAGCGAAAAACGGTTTTGGTGATGCAGTTCAACAACAGCATGGGGATTTTCATCTGCCCAGACGTGACTGTTATGAAAATTGAATATTCCGTCTCTTGTAAACCCAGCCTCGTCACTAAATAAAATCTGAGTCGCAAAATTAGGAGTTTCTGCCAGCTTTCGTAAAACCCAATGACAAAAAACCCTACGTGCATCATAATCGAGAGGAGCAAGAACTTGCACGCGTTGAATGTGGTAGGGATAGAGCTGCTGTTCCCGCAGAATTCTCCAAATGCGAGGATGACTGACGTTCAGTTCTGCGGCAAGTCTTCGGGTGCTAATATTTGGGTTGTCTTCTACCCGTCTCAAAATATCTAATTCTACTGCGGGAGAAGAAACTGATCTAGGTCTACCAGAACCACCATTAATTTTAAATGAACCAGTTTCGGACAGCCGGATATGAAGTCTTGAGAAAATCTTATCACTCGGTAACAACCGATTTGGAAATTCTTCGGCATACATACGCCGTGCTTCAGTGGCATTACCATTCGCACGACCGTACATAAAATGCATATCGACCATTTCTGCATTTGTGTAGCTACTTATGCATAATTTGAGAACAAAAAAAAATTGACGCAAATGATAAATAATCTGATGACAGATGTCTGACAGAACTAATTTTAAGTCACAATCAGTTGTTTGACAAAGGGAACTATTCTCAAAACCGAAAAATGTTTTTTTTTTTTTTATTTTAAAATATGTAATCGACTATTAGTCAAAAACAGTTGAATTGCGGACCCATGTTGACTAAGACTTTTTTGTTTATTACCACCAGTACTATAATTGGGCAAAATATCCGACAACCTTTTTTTAACACACTGTATACAAATGAATTTTTTAGTTGCCAATACTAAATTTTCACTTACGGTTGGTAAATTTTTTTCTCAGTGTACAAGAGTCGGTTCAACACCGTGCCTAGTTAGAGCACTGACAATACTGTTGACGAAGTTTCGTGTTTAGACTATAAATTAAGAGAGATTTGGGATTAGAATTGTCCACTGCATTAGTTAGTGAACTCTGAATGCAAAAAAATCTGATTAGATCGTTTTTGTAAACAATTTACAGAAAACAATCTACGATAATCTAAGTGATTTACATCAAAAAAAAATCTTTAAAAGAAGGCATTTCATAGCTACACTTTCATCACATTCAACACATCTTAACATTTCAACCAGAAGATTACCAGTCAGACACTATTAATCTTCAGGATAGATTCAGACATTCTGATTTCACAAAATCAATCACCCAAATCCAATCAGTAGCTGCCCAAAACAATATCACCGACTGTGGCTTCCACAGATTGTAGATTTACTTCCTTCCAGTTCAATCTACGGCTGGAACATCGAGTCGCTCCATGCAATTATGACGCAATTACGTTGGGCGTCAACCTCAGCCTCAATTGTTTCCGGTAACTGACCGGATGATCTCCGGGTGACCGCTGAAATCCGTGGCGACCGATAAACGGTATTCGGAGGGAATTATCGTTAGCGGATTAACGTGAAAAGTAATTTCCGAAGTGTTATACGAAAAGTTATCGTCGTATACGGTAACGAATCACATTTAATGACACGTCATATTGTTTAAATGGCGCATTGCAATGAACGTTATTAAAGTATAAATAGAATAGGAAAGGAGGCATTCTTGTAAAAATAACATAAAGTATAACATGCAAGCGTCATCATAACGGTTGCAATGAATTTTCATATGTTGTATCACTATACCAGAGTCTAAACCTAACTTCACACAAACAACAGCTTCCCAAAATGGCAGTTTGTTATTGTTTACGTTCGTTGTTATAATCCTCGGGTTTATTGAACTTATTTAAGCAAACTGTCGCTTGCCGAACGAAAACTAATGTGTTACTTGCGTTTAGATGCGATGGGTGGGTTGAAAAATCAAACAAATGCGTGCTCGCTCGAGTCAACTGTGCGACTGATGTATATTTCTTAGGGCAAGCCTTTTAATACAGTTATATCATACCTACTGTACTTAACATTCGTATCTACACAAATTAGTTTACTCCTCCGTTTAATCTATATGATTTACTTGTTTTATTTATTTATTTCACGTATTTTATTAGTTTTGAATTACCCCTGCAGTTTTAAAAACATTTAATGAACTATGATATTCTTGTGTAAAAGGTAAGATCGGTGGCCAGTGGCCATAACATTTACATACTTTCTTATATATTATATTGTTAGGTTTAAGTGAAATAACTCAAATTATCGTGAAAGAAGACACCAATGGGTATCATGTTGTAGTGCCAGTCACTCTCGCAAGATAAATTTTGATGCTAACGATGGTCGCAGTTTCTTGGGATTTCCGAATGAATCTAATATATATGACACGACAAGAATTAAGAAAGTACATGAATAAGAAGAACTATTATCGTTGTGCAGAGATTCCTAGGTCACATTAAATCAATTTTTTTGTTAGATACACATTTTAAGCTAGATTGCTATTTATCGCAGTGACTAACCTAATTCATTTTATACTCACTTTTTAAAATAATGTGGTTTTGGTTTGAACTGCATTATACTGGTATAAATTTTAATCGCATTTATTCATATTATAGACAATTCGATATTATATAGTCTACGTCTGAACTCTATCCACTTGTGCACCCCCGGACATTATTGTTGACAAACCAGTGCAGGGTTGGATGTTAGAAATGAAGTAGTCGAATAGAAAGGAACAATCTTTGTATCGCACAGAACGATATAGTCGTAACTCTTGAACCCTAATTAAAAGTTATTGTGTATTCGTGTCAGAAATTTGAAAGTCCCTTCCACCAATGCTGTTGCATTTTTATTAATTTATTTGAGAAAGAACCACAACATATTTATTCCTGGAAGAATCTTTTACACTATAAAAATATAAATAAAGATTTATTTCACAAAAAGGAAAGAATATGAACATAATTATCGTAAAGCACTTGCAAATATATGTATCACTTAATCAAACATTATTTTACTGGAATCGTGTTTTTTATTACTATAAACTGTTCATAAATATTTGCAACAAAATCAAAATATAAAACCCATAAATTTGTGTATTTTTTTAAACTATTTTTCTACTTTAAAATATAAATTATTCTACACGTTTGAAAATTCCCGGCAACAGCTTTACAAAATGGCAGCTTGGCTTGAAGGTCATTCAAAACGGACCACTCAAGAACAATGGATTTTTGCGAACATGTCCTTACTGTAATATACTGTGCTGTGGCATTGGTAATACTGCAAACTTCTTCTAGACGCTTCACCACAAACTGTACTAAACTGGACGTACGCTTCAATAACAAAGCTGTCATCATCAGTAGGAACACTGAACTGAATAACTACACTAATACTACCCTAATTTAGGTAAAATTTAGAAAAAAGAGAGGTGGATACACGATGACGCTGTGATGACGCGCCTCGCGATCATCTCATCACCACCACCAGCATTTTGTATTGTTGTACGTTTGTAGTGGTAATATTTCCATAAGATAATACTGCGGTGCCATCTATAGTACGCTAGTGGAACATTTCTTTGACTATATAATCCTCCTTATGCTGTATCATTTACATTATAAATAACATAAAACGTTAAAAATAACATAACGTATAACATGCAAGCGTCGTCATAACGGTTGCAATCAATTTCCGTATGTTGTATCACTATACGTTATCCCACGTGTTAAAATTAAAACATTATTAAAGGAAAAAAGTATAGAGATGGGAAACGTCTAACAACGGAGACAGCTTTATGCGTGATTCTGTCAATTAGAAAGAATAATTGCGACGCAAGCGTAGCGGTTGGTGTGGTGGTGGTGTTGTGTCGTTGACAATGACATTTTGAAGAAACTATTTATACAAATTCACTTGAGAAGCGAACATAAAGATTAAAATATTAAAAGAAGAATATAAATATGAGCGCCATCTACAGAGTCAAACTTCAGTTACCCAAGGAATAAATAAAATATAAAAATGTCAAAACTAAAGAAACCCGAAATATTTGTTGTAATGAAACGCTGTCAAGGATATTATTAATAAATTAATTACAAGAGAAAGTTCTAACTCCTGCCAATTCAGTATGATAAATTAACGTTATTTTTAACGCGAACAGTCACCTAGAAGATGTGGGTTAGGTTATGTTGAATGTATGGTCGGTGCTGTGAAGTAAAACCAGGTTAAAATTAATAAGTGACGTGTTTTTCCTTATTATCATCTTCCGAGGCAACACAAAGAGAGACAGAGTTCGAAACGAGGTAGTAAGAACAGATTTAAAACCGATCCAAAGCAGTATATAGAAACAACTAACGTGATTTGCACACTTAATTCGACTGAAGGAGCAGAGGCAAACATAGCCACAGAGGAAGAGAATAAGAGGGAGATCATGTTAAAGTTAAAGTGGAACAACGTGATGGGTTAGTGCTTGGAGGAGAGAGGCTTGGATTGGAACAGCAGAAAAGTGCTACCAAGGAACAGAGGAAACATTGAGCAAATTTGTATTTCAGTGAAAGTATTAAAAACCTTACATCTTGAGGTACATATATACAAGGCTATCATATACGTCACCTCCCTTTTTAAATGCTAGTATTCCTACATAGTCAAAATTAAATAATAAAAAACTCTTTGTGTGTTTTTTGTTTGTGTTTATTAAAATATTGTAGAATAATATAAATAACATAAACATTTATGACAGATGTTGCGATTACCTTTACGTGAAGTTCCATATCTTTGTTTACTAATGCTTTCTTCTTGATTTTTTTAGTAATTTGACTTGCAAGTTCCTTATATTTATTAGATCATATTATTTACCTCCGGAATTATTCGGCTTACAACAGATGGTTCTACCACCACCTAAAAACTTTATCCCACACACTTTTGGTAATCACTGTGCGTAAAAATAGTTACATAAATCCTTAATTAATATACTTTAAAATGTAGTATTTCCATGTTTGAACAGATATTCTACTTTTAGGTGCTATTAGTGTTTGTCTTTATTGCTGTATGAATGGTTGTATTTGTTATGTGAGCACCGTATTCTAGCAATCTACCTATAATAGTATATTAAAAGACAAGTTTCATTTTGACGTTTCAAAGTACGAATTCAGAGTTTAAGTTAGTTAACTGAATGAGTGCTTTAATGTCAAATGAAACGTGTCTTTTATGCTATTTTTTGCAATTAGTTTTAAAATTTCTCTTTTTGTAAAAGCAAAACGAGAAAAATTTGATAATCTAGGGAAATTTTGTGGCGGTTGTCACCAGTTGTCACCTTGGTTTGGCACAAGATTTAAATTGACAAGTTAATTTAAAATTGACACATTTTTAAAATTTGTTATATATTATATTACTAAAGTAACTGTATTATAATATTTAATATGAGTTCTACAACTTTTTCATGCACTCCACGATAATTTACTTCCGGAGAAATCGTACACTATGTATCAAAAGCGATACAAAAATTTTGAAAAATGGTGCAAAGAAAAGGAAATTCTTCATATTTCTGAGAACGTCTTACTTGCTTATTTTGAAATGCTACGTAAAGATATAAAATCGTCATCATTATGGTCGATTTATTCGATGTTAAGAATCGTGTTTAAATGTACATAGAAATGTGGATATATCAAAATATATGAAACTTCAAGCATATTAAAACGGCTATCTAAAGGTTATCAAACAAAAAAATCTAAAATTTTAGAAGAAGAAGATATTCATAGATTTTTGAAACAAGCCGATGATAAAATATACTTAGCTATAAAGGTTAGTGTTGATTTATTTCGTTACTTTTGTAAATTCTTTATATTCTAGGTTATTTTGATAATAGGATATAATGGAGCCTGTAGGCGAGAAGAATTAATTAATATATGTGTGGAAGATCTTCAATACAATTCCGATTCCATTATAGTCAACATACCTAAACAAAAAACAATGTACCCAGAATGTTCGCAGTGACTGATGTAACTGCATCGAACTTATAAAAGAATATAATAATCTGCGGCCTAAAACAGTTACTCACAAACGTTTCTTTCTAACTTATCGTCATGGCTGCTTAATTAATAGCCCTATCGGTATTAACACCATGGGAAATGTTCCTAAACAATTGCCAGTTTCTTCATTTACCAGATCCTCATCTTATACAGGACATTGTTTTAGAAGATTCAGTGCGACACATATAGCAAATACTGGAGGTGATATTTTAACTATAAAACGGTTAGGTGGCTGGAAAAGCACGGCTGTTGCTGAAGGTTACGTTGCCTCTTCTATGAAAAATAAAATTGATGTTGGAAATATGTTTGCACAGGAAAATAATGTGAATCTACCTGGAACTTCTGGGAATGGTTCACAGTTTGAGTACTCCAACAGAAGCAATATCACTATCGCAGAGAACGATAATTTTCAACAGAATGTTTCTACTGCACACGGTATCCCTATCACTTCGAAAGATAATTCAAACGTTAATATAAATGTTTATAATAGTTGTACTATTTCAAAGATTAATTAAAAATATCAAATCTTACAATGAATTTTAATATAATAACCTCAAACTTGCTTACAAAATGTCATCTCCATTTCTGTTGCAATGTGACCAACTTAAAATAAACCTGCTTAAATGTTCCATTTCTATTACGCAACTAGTGCTGTAATAGACTCTATTACGGCACTAGTGGAATAAATGGTATGGTTACGGCACTAATTGCAAAAATAATTTTATGAAAATGTCAAGAAGTAGTTCAAATGATTTTGCAATTCAGGTCCAGATCTATTTCAATTACAGAATTATTCCTGAAAAACACAAATAATCTTTTCATGTAATGTACCTTTTGATTGCCTATTTCACAGTTAATGTTATCATTAACAGTTAAAAGTTGCTCTAATCAACCAACAGCTAACAAATTCTTGAAATCATTACTCATTTCCAAAAATCAACTCGTTTCCACTGACAATTCACTAAAATTTAACCTCACTTTTGTTCATAACGTTGCTGTTATTCGTATAACTGCAATGGATCGTATGGCGTTATTTTACTCCACATAACGTACTGTAAATAACATGTATGTTATTTTATAACGTACACTTGTCTGATACAAGTAAATTATCTCTTAGCTTTTTGTGGGGAAACCTATTTATGAGAGCCGATAAGATCGTCAAAATATTTAACAAGTAACAAACTTAACCAAAATCGTTTACTCGATCACATCTTAGTTGGTTAAAAACTATTTAAGATTCTTCTCTCGGCACAGCAATGCGGAAATATCGTTACAAGCTTGACTTGACTTTAATAACACATTCCTACACATAGTCTTGCAACATCTAAATTCCCACTTCCTTCAAATTAACACGAACGGCAAGATTCTGCCCGCTCGAAGCATCAAATATCTCCTAGAACTCCAGCAGGTGATGTGCAATATTCTTCGAGTTATTCGTTGCAATGTATCTCCTTCCTACCCAGTTCCCCTTCTCTTATCTCCTCCGCAGTCGTTACCTTATATACGTATATAAGCGCGAGATAAAAGCTGATGCAACCTCTGGGGATTTGTGTAAAGAGAGGTTTAATAAAGGGTTAAGTACTGCAGAGGTACTAGCACACTTCCTCGACACAGCGGTAATATAAAGCCTGAAAAGGAGATTTCTTGAATATTCAGCAGGTGTTCTATATATATACGTATTAGCGATTTGTCACGTCAAAATAATGGAGTAATCTTTTCTGGGTGCACACAATAATAATATATAGCTCCTTAAAATAAAATGTATTTTGAATCTTATATATAACGTGAAAATCAAATTATTAAGGACGATTTACATTTGCGATCACAAACACGTATGATCTAGATAAAAGAACTTACATACAAATAAATCTAGTTTATGTCTTGTACCTGTTTCATCTATATTGTTAATTATTTCTAGCAGATTTTATCTCCACAGCACTACTAGATATCATGCGTCAAAACTGTCAAAACCACACTTCACATAACCTAGAAATAGCACTTTTTAAACGTATTTATTAGTGTTTTACATTCATGTTTACAAGAAATCAATGGACCTTATTCAAAACTTCCCAAAAAATTAGATTTCTTATTCACCTCTCTCAATAGACGTTAGTGTATTCACTTCTTCACTTGTATATGTATCGATTGTAAAATTTTAAAACAAACCACCGCGTAACAGAAGATTTGTACGTTAGGTATCGCACTATTTGCTGGGAACAGAACAAGTGTGATTGCAATTAAAAGAAGCGCTTTTTCAGGACAAATACCGACGAACACACAAATTGTCGAGCATAATACCGACTGATGCCGCCATTTTTGTTCGGAACACCTTACTCCTACTCTCGAGTAGAAGCAAGGAAAGCTGTTCAGTGCAATATTACATAACGAACAGCAAACATCCGCACTTTTTGTTCCGATGAGCCTAGGACAAGCTAGAACATACAAATCTATAACAAATCCCTATTTACACAACTCAACTTTAAAATTACAAAAACACATTTAGCGGGAGATTTAAAAACTATTTGAATTTAAGGAGGATTTAAAAACTTAAGAAGGAAGAAAGTTTTATTGAAAATTTTATTACACCCTAACTAACTAATATCATATATCAATCACTATCTTATGTGTCACTTTTAAAGCCAGCATAAAAACTTCCTCAGGAATTTTAACATGCATATCATTTTCTCATTTCGATTTACTTGATTTAACCAGGTTTCATCTAAGTAAAATATTTTCTCTTTTCTACTCTGTAAGGTCAAACAACAGTTAGTTAGATAAAGATGATTGTTAATACACAATTAGAGCAAAGTTGGTCCTAGTAATGTACCTTGAGAACTCTAATATTATTATTATTATTATGAACAGTTTTACAGTTCTCGAATTACCAATTTAGTTGTTTTAAATTTATAATAAATTAATTGCATGATGGTAATAAATTTTAAAGATTTAAAATTTTAAAAACATATTTTTCTTTAAATTGATAATGCATTTTGTTTGCTTGTGTAATATTGAACGAGTAAATATAATAACAAGCAAACAATTTATTGTAAAATCAAAGATATCTTTAAAATTACGTACGCCTATATCTTATTACCCTTAACACCCTGTACAAATACCGATAATTTTACGTTATAGAAAAACCAAAATCAATTTTGTACTATAGATACAAAGAAATATAATCTCAATGATATTTGATTATGTCACCTTTAACTCTTTCCCATTTGCATTGCAGTACCATTGACCGTAGTGAACACCTTAGACGGTGAAGATGTCCCAGAAAACGATGACTTCACCACTCACACCTTGGAAAGACTGAGTTCAGCGGCCACGTGCTTAGTAGCGTCTGTAGAGTACACCCACGGGCAACAGGTAATGTATAGATTATTTATTAGCAATTTCAATATTATAATAAGGGAGTTATTATAATATTGTTCCTTCTATTGTTTCTTCTTTTTCTTTATTCAATATTAGGGTATTGTCGAAAGAAGTGTTCGGACATTTGAATAAAGAATTATTTGAACGAAGCGTCATTTGAATAAAGCATTACTGGAATAATTGTTTCACCTTGTGTAGTGTATTAAGCATTTGTGGGTTGTCAACTATTGTTTTGTGTGGTTCATTGTAACGTTTGTATGCCTAACTTCAGTAAGCATAGTAACGAGAAAATGGCGTAACCGCATGCTTATTTAATGTAGTTTAACTAATAAATACTTTAGTATTTCTTTTGAACCATTTTAGTTTACATATGACTGTGGACATAAAATATTTTAACACAATAATTCACTTATATCTTTCGATGGCTATAGTTTTTAATGTTTTCTCTTATTTTTCTTCAATTTTGTTGTTGAAAGATTCAGTATGAAGATAAAAAAAATTAATTCGTTGAAAAACAACAACCATTTTTGTTGTTGTCATTTTACGTAGGCCACAATTTAATCTTTATTAGATAGATTAATGTTTGATTAAAAATGCATCATTTTACAAATATTGAATTAGAAAATGTGCTCTTACCTAATGCCATTGTTTATATACATACTAGTTAGTCAACCTTATGGACAAAATAGTTAACGGATTTTTGAACATTTTGGACAAAAGCGGTAGATGGCAGCACGCCGTTGATGTCCGTCTCGATTTAAATATAAACTTTATAGTTAGACTACTACATACAAGATGGCTCTCTTACGTGTCGGTAAAATATTATTTAATTGCAATAGTTACCTCGTAAGTTGTAGGCAGATTGTAGGTGAGGCCCGGGGAAAGGAGAGGGTGGATAGGCGATGACGCTGTGATGACGCGCCACGCGATAATTCTCGTGTTTACATTGAAATGTTTGTTTTATTAGGAAGAATAAATATTTAGTTTGATAATATATAATCGTTATTTTTTTACCATTTTACTTTACTTTTTTTAGTTTCTAATTTAATGTTATGCTCTATATATATGTGTGTAGTTCTAAGTTTTGTGTTATATTTATATAATATTTTTTATTTGATTTACTTATGTTCACTATTGCATAATAGTAGAAATTCGTTTTTCATTATAAAAATAAACATGTAGTTTGGGAGTACAAATCGCCATTAATATTTACATATATGCACCACGTTACTTATTAGGTTTGTTTGTTTGTCTGATCTAAGCAGATCCATGGAATTTTACGCGTTTGTTGGTATTTTAGAGCATGATTTGTGCGTGTTTGTTTGTTTAGAGCAAGCAAATCCAGATCACAAAGAGGTTCGTCTTTCTGCTCGCGATCCGACGTCCGAGCAATTACGAGCAATTTGTGCAACATAACCTAATCGCGCTAACACCGTGTTGTAAACTGTCGTAAATGTAATCCGATTTATACCTGCATCAAGTATGCACGATATGGATAACATAATGATACCAATGTGATTGATGTAAAGAACGATCATTATATTTTAAAAACTTCACTTGGTAGGTACATAAATACTAGTATATGATGCATTTTTATTGTAGTCTAGATTCATTAGTTTGAAAAATTACTTTTACTTTTCCTATTCATAATAACTGTGACAATTTTACAATAGTAAATAATAAAATTAAGGTTATATTGCAATCGAGCGCGTTTGTTTGTACCATCTATAAATCCAACTCTGAAACGCTCTCAAGTTACTCTGATGACGTCAGTAGATACTGCTCCAAACACACAAACAAGCAAAGCTATTAAAAACAGCATACATGATGACGCGTTCGCGCTCTTTCTCTTGATTGGCTGAAAAGTTACGATGTAACCTTGTATATACGGATGTTGCCCCCAAAAGTTACCTCGTAACTTTTCGGCCGCTCAAGAGAAAGAGCGCGAATGTGTCATCATGTATGGTGTTTTTAATAAGTAAAGTGGTGTATATATATAAAAATAAATGGGGATTTGTACCCTCAAACTACATATTTTTATCATTATATAAAAAACGAATTTCTATTATTATGTAATAGTAAACATAAGTAAACCAAGAAAAAAATGTTTTGTAAATATAAGAAAAGCTATATAAATTTCCCGCCTTTACACCAGTTGAAGTTAGCGACAGTATACAGCTATACACGGGAGAAGCGAAGATAGCAGTAGGAGAGAGGAGGAGAAGAAGGTTTTCGTATATACGTTCGAACGAAAAGCCCGCGTTTTATTAAAATTTTAAATATAAAAAGGCCATCGAACTACAGATTATATATTATCAAACTAAATACTTATTCTTCTTAATAAAACAAACATTTTCTGATTATTATATAATCATAAATATAAGTAAATTAAGTTAACAAAACAACTTATTAATTTAAAAACTAAGAAAATAAAAATTGAGAAGTAGATTTATGTTTTTTTTCTCAGCAAATTTTCGTCCTTTTAGATTTAATTTTTCTCTTTTCAGTGATTTTTGTTTTAAGTTTAAATATTTTATTATTAAAAGAAAAAAAAACCTCAATTTAGAAAATTGTGCAATTAATGTTTTGTCAACAAGAACGAGCCTTACAATATACTTTCAATTTCTTTATATTTATAACAGAATACTTCAGAATTCTAATCTTCTAATGTAAACAAACACGAGAATTATCGCGAGGTGCGTCATCACAGCGTCACATGCATCCACCCTCCCTTTTCCCCAGGCCACACAATTCGCCAATGCCAGTAAATCACCGATACGGATTCCGTCGTTTCCGCAGATGGATAAAACACAGAAATCTGTCTCTCACTCTGACCGAGATACCTGTTATATTTATCACGTTTTCAAATCAATTTACATTCACCGATAGAGTGCACCACTTCCCTGAGCAATACTTTATTTTTCCGAAAATCCATTACGTTGACTAACTAGATATAGGTATTTAAACAATGCTAATGCTAACAAAGCAAGGCAAATGAACACTGCCATCTAGTTGACAAAAAAAAACAAATTTACTACCTAGTCTACGCTGTACGTCAAACGAAAATAAAAATCGTTTTTCTTTCTTTCCTACACGAACACAACACTGTACGTTTTCATACACCCTCTTCTTGTTCCAACCTCCCCCATCTTTACGACTGCAATTAACCAATACCTACCTCACTCGTCATATTTTATAACTCTCTTCGATATGAGCTTTGTTTTTTATGATCGTATACGCGAGCTAGAGTGCCCGGAGGGCCAGTAGAATGTGGGGTGGTTTGACAGAGGCGGTGATTTAAGGGCTTTTACGAGCCTTTAGGTTTTACGACTTCAGATATGCACATAAAGCAAAATAAAGGAGTCGACTATATAATTGATTCTGGGTAGAAGAAGTTATGTTATAAAGTCTTAGATGATGAAGTTTTTTTCGTACATTTTATGGGTCTTTAGAGGAAGATAATTGCAACAAGTTACGATGCTTTATAAAAAAAAATCCTTCGATGCTTAATTAGATTGGTGCCAGTTCGACTTGTGAAAATTGGTTTATAAGTACACTGTAAAAAAAGCTGCAGTAAAATTACATGTAAAATCGTTGGTAACAAAGTTGCCTACAATGTTACAGGTAAATTTGCTTCATAAGGTAACATTTCTACCATGTAGTAAATTTCACATGCTGATGTGTTTTTCAAAGATTGTACTGTAAAATTCGTATGTAATATTTATATGAACTCTATATTTACCGAACACTGAAGTAATTTTCATATGTATTTTTATAAAGAGAGCAAGCAACTTACCTAATTCTTTTATAGCACCTAATAGGTCATACTGAATCGCTCAACCAGGGATCAAGAATGAACACGCTTACGCGAAACCTACGATTGTTTGTGACGTACATGATATCATTGAGCCAATAATAAGTTCGACAAACGAATAGAATTACATACGCGCACAGATAAATAATACAATAACCAATCACATTGCGGCGTATGAATTTCGTATTTTCCATGATATCTATAGTTTTACCCGAAAATTCAAGTAAAAACAAATAAATATAAAAGATCCTCATATTTTTACAGCAAAATTAATAGTTCACTAGTAAAATTACTTTTAAAGTGGACTAAATACCCCAAAAAAAAAATAATTTGACACTTTTAAGTAAATTTTGAGAGTAAATACAAAATTGTACATGCTTTTTCCTGTATTTTCCTTTTGAATTTTTGTTACATCTTAAACTTACATGAAAAAGCTATAAATTTTACCGAAATTCCTTTTTCCATGTTAAATATCCTAGAAAAAACATGTAAAACAAAATTTACATGATTTATTGTGGTAAATTCACAACGTTATTACATGTAATATTCCTGATTTACCATGGCAAAATTACTGTAATTTTTTACAGTGTATAATTTTCGTATTGTATCTTATCGCCTTTCTTGTAAATTGGGCAAATAAGTGGGTTACTCCAATCCATAAGCATTATTTCTTCTTTCCACACTACTTGTATCAAGTGGTTTATTTTTTATTGCAATTTCTGACCTCCTTGTTCTAATTTCCTTTTGCAGGAATTCCAATTTTATTCTTTTTTAACTCTTTTGTAACTCCAAATATTTCTTATTGTGTAAGTTCTTCTTCAATGGCGCTCGCTGTTTCTACAGTTACTTGTTTGTATTCGTTGACGCTGTAACGATGGCTTACGTAAAATCGAATTTTCAATCACTGACCGATCTCATCAATTTTTTTTTTAATTGCGCGTTTGGTATGAGTTATTATATTTTCTGCGATCGATCCGACGTCATATTTAATGGCACGTAACGTTTTCCTTCTTCCCCGGGTTCATGGAATTCCTTGGGGTGGTGGCAGTCGCTGTTCATCGTTTCTGAGCTAGCGTCTCAGGTAATTAGTTTCATTTAACGACGGCGTACATAATTTCTCACGGTCCTTAATTAAATTTCCTTCCAGTCGTGCTTGCGTTACTGCGCGCAAACTAATATTAAGTTTGTCCATGCATCCAATGTGTATCCATAATACATTGGTATACTTATATGCTAAAGTTGTGTACTTCTTAAAATTATAGGGTTATGTTCAATATCAACGAGGGATATAGTTGAAGGAATGTGTTTTCTCCGCAACCAGCTGAGAATGCAATAATTTCGAAATCAGTTTTAAGAATAGAATATAAAAATTCTCACAAAATATCCGTATTGGACGTGAGTTTCTGATCACCCTATATATGACACTATTACAGCTATTGCTGTTGTAGTCAATACCTATGATCCTATACTTGCATCCACATCAGTAGAATAGCTTGATGTCTAATAACCTATGAGATATTTAATTTTATTGGAAAGATTGTAAACGTCAAAATTTTGACAAAATTGCAAATATCTCAAAAAGTATTACCTTTAGGAATAAAAAATATTAATACAAAATTATCACAAATAACGCAAACAATACACTGGACCCATAAAAATTGCACTATTTTATTTAAAATAAGAAAGTTGATATCGGCACCATGTATACCAAAAGTGCTATAAGGCTGAAAATATTTTCTTTAAATAGATCATAGTCGGCGATGATTACTCTGCAAGTTTCAAAATCAAATTTCTACTAGAAGTTTAAAACATTCAATTCGACCCAATTCGATCTCTAATAGCTAAATTTAAATTTCCCGCAATTCGTCTAGCTTCAACTTTGAAACCATTTTGTACTACATTAATAGTTATTTTAATGCTTTTAGGTTGAATTTACTAAATATTGTGGCGGGAAATCTAGATGTGGTTACACACAGAGAAATATCCTTTTCATTTAAAAGGAATTGCATTAAACCAAAAGTTTTTGCGTTTTCTATATGGCCAACATGATTTGGTGTTTTCTTGAAAAAGAATATAATTCTAAATTCACGCATTTCTTCCGAAATAATATATTTTTCGTTGAAACAATTCATTCTTTTAAATGAAAGATATTGATAGTTGATTCAAGTCCTCTTTATTTTGAGCTTGAAACTATGCAGATTGGCAGAAAACCGTAAGCATTTTGATTCAAGAGGTTTTTCCTTTTCTTATAATAACATTTATTCATTTTAGACTTAAGCGTAAACACGATAAAATGCCGTGATCATTCCTCTATTGAAATCAAAATGAATTATCACCAAAAACCCATGACACTAAGGAGGGGATTTGCCGTTAGAATGTTGTAAAATCCTAGTGGTATTGTGGGAGTTCTTTGCAGTGACTATTCTACCAGCACTTATAAGTGCGCCGTTAAAAAGAAATCATCCACTCAATGGCGATGACTCCTATCAGATGTTGATCTGGTAAACATACATAGTATGTTACCATCGTAGTTTCCAGCCTATTTTGTGCGAAATATTATCTGTCACTGGAATGAAATAGAAGATGCGCCATCTATGCGACAATTTCTCTACTACACATAAGTATAAACTGCTCATCTGCTGTACTATTTGGGAGAGAAAACTCCTATACGAAAATAAAATGGGATATTTATTTTTACTTCTATGTAAACATTTAGTTAAATTAATAAATACTGCGCTAGCCTCAAATATATCTGCTAACCAAATTATTTGTTTGATTGATTACAGGAACATTTTTAATATTCCTAAATCAAGTAATAATTTAGTAACTGTAGCCAAATGCATGAAAAATTGTTTGATCGTTTTTTCCGTGTATAACAGTTTTAAAACCTTCAAACACTGCTGCAAAGTTTCTTGGCTTATAAGTAAATCAGCATTAACTGAAAAGATTCCAATTATCTCTAAAATTTCTTTGACCTCACGCGAAAAATATTTACTTTTGTTCATTATTGTTTGTGTATCTGAGACTTATGCACGTGGGAACATGAATAAAGCTAAAATACTTCCGCGTAAAAAAGCACTCAGCTTGAATACAGGTGCTTGCATTTTCCGTTAAAAGGCAAAAAATTTAAATCGATGTATACATGCGTGTCCACGCAAATAAACCAAAACGTCCAGCTTTTTTATTTAAAATATTGTTTATAATTCAATAATATGATTACGTACTTAAAAGAAACTAAAATATGTTGTTAAATGTGCACATAATAATAACAATATAATACGTAATGTATGTTGTCTTATTTAAACAGAAGTAATACAGACATTATAAAATATTAATATAAAACTAAGGTGCATTGCATTTAATTACGGTTACTTTTCGCCGAAAAGCATGTACTTAAGAAGAGAATAGTCTTCCGGCAAAACAGCACACTAGTTTCAATTAAAATAAACACTTTTTCTGAGAAAAGGTATTCTTCTTTTCGTTGGACATGATAAAAAATCAAAAGTTAGAAAACTTTTCATTTAATGCAATCTCTTTTCTCAGTGTATTAGAGGCGGGATACTTATATAAATTATTAATTAATATTAAATATATGCAAATGTCTCAATAAAAAAAGTTTTTATTCAAATTTAATGTAATTTTTAATTCATACTTTCTGGTTCTGGAAACAATGTAGTCTTGTCATTTGGTTAGAATAAAAATTCAATAAGTACTGGTGATTCTGTTTCCACGCGTATCGATTTTTTTTAATTATAACTAGAGACCGGTTAATTATAGTCTATATGTAGACGTATTACACTAATTGAAGTTAATTAGCGCTAATTAGTGATTGCATATTTAGGCATTTTTATGCATATTTTTAGAAAAGTTGCATATATCGCATATTTAAGCTTTTTCTTATTTTTTCTATTAGTAAAAATTCCTAATAATTCCTAATGTAGATCGACAACCGACAATTCTCAGAACGATACATCTTTTACATTGGTTTCTCTAATACTTTTTTCCAAGAACTGCACGTGTTTGCTTTCGCCTAGCAGAAGGGATGTGGTAAATACGTTTTATTATTAATAATTCCCAAATAAACTATTCATTCATTGAATATCTTTGAGCGAAACAGCATGTAATTGTGTTACGTTTTTAATACTGTGCGTGCATACAATACGAGTAAAGCGAACAAAATTTCTTTATGGATTAAGCCATATAATATCTGCTGGTGGTACATGGTTAGAGGCTGCAATTTTTTTCGCCGATAATTTTGAAGAAACAAAAAATGTAATTCTTGAAATCAGTGCTGTCTGCATTGCCCTAGAAAACTGTAAAAAGATAGTAACAGCAACAGAATTGCTACAAAACCTTTTGTATATTAAGTCAAATTATAGCTTTTGTTTCAAGTTCCATTCGTAAACTAGAAACGCAAGGGATGTCGCTCTCGGAATCAGTCGAAATAGTAGACGAATTTGATATGCTATGTAAGAAGGTTAAAGGTGCAATAGGTAATTCTATATACGATAAATTTAAAAAAAAAGTGATAAATAAAAATGCGGGGTATTTGAAATTGAAGAAAGTTAAGAAAATTTTGGGAGTGAAACAGTAAACGATTTCGACTTTAATTTTAGTTTAGAATGTATTGCAAAGTTAAAAAATAGACCAATTACATCTGTAGATGTTGAAACATAAAATAACAATATTGTAGGGTACCAACACTCTTCTCTCAATCTATCATTGATTAATTTCAAGTTTACTCACTGATAGCAGAAAGCGTTTGCATTAAATAGTAAGGCAAGGATTAGTATTTATTAATATTTTAACATATCGTGATAAAAGTAATCTTTGGACGAAAATGGAAATCAGTTAGGAAATAATTTTGTGTAACATGTGTTAAATATTTTTGTCGGAGGAAAATAACTGACTCTAAAAAGAGATAAAAGTTTTGTAGGTTGCTTGATTCTATTTTTTTTGTCCATTAAAAATTTAATAGACTCTCAACCAAGACAATAATTTCTTTTTTTATTTTCTGGGTAGAATTTCCAATAAGACGATGATAGCACAATAACAAAATGGCTCTTGAAATGCTTCACCCTCTATACTGTAGTGGATTGTAAATTTTCTTTTCTCCTCTCCATAAATAGGATTAACGCCTTGTTGAGCTTTCAACGTTGAACGTGTGCCAAACAGCAAGCTAGCCCACGGTCGACCCATCGAGCTTCGAATTAAATTAAGGCCCCACTCCACAGCTTTTTATGTAAACATTATTCCACCGAGTCGGGCCATTATTTCCTGCCTTCAACACGGTGTTAGCTTAAATGTTCTTACCCCCTCATTTCGTTTTCTTTCACTTCTCGTCCTTATTACTCTTAAGAACTCGCGTGTGCGAAAAGTTTTAAAACTGACGATTCTTTTTAGGTTAAAATGGGTCGATCGTATCGGAAACTCGCGACCAAGTTTCTGGCTCAAATAAAGCAATGGGATGTTACGGAGAAGTTGGAAGGAACAAAACTGAAGTTGTAGGAAATGTAGAAATTTGTATTACTGTAGCGTGGTCGAGAGAAGCCCGTTAACAGCCGTTGAAAAAGCTATAAATTGTCGATTAATCTTTTTCTGGTGCAGCCTTGGGATAGTTCGTGGACAAATTAAATTTTGAAATACACCTGCTCTCATAAGAAAGAACAAAAAAAGGTTTGCGCACTGCTAAATAAAGAAACCAGTGGTGGATGGTAAACAGGGAGCAAATAAAAAAAATTGCCCGACTGTTAAATAATGGTAGATTCTGTAACAAAGTTATAATTAGAGACCGGATTATATGCAAAGAAAAACTGGAATATATGCGCATATATATATGCAACGATTTTTGAGAAAATATGCATAAACCTGGGGCATATATGCAAAAAAATTGCGACAATATACAAAATTTTTACATAAAATAAATAAGAGCAGAAATTTAAATATTAACTTTATTGCACAAAATTTTTTCACAACATATTTCTAAAACAATTTATAATTAAATGTTTTTCAAAATTGTGTAAAAGAAAGTTTTGTCTTCTATCAGAATACATATATTTCGAAATAGAAAAGCTTCTTTCAACATCCACAGAAGTAATTGGTACATTTTTTTAACTTTGCAATACATTCTATACTAAAATTAAAGTCGAAATCGTTTACTGTTTCACCTTCCAAAATTTTCTTAAACTTTCTTCAATTTCAAATACCTCGCATTTTTATTTATCACTTTTTTAAATTTATCGTATATAGAATTACCTATTGTACCCTTAACCTTCTTACATAGCATATCAAATTCGTCTATTATTTCGACTGATTCCGAGAGCGACATCCCTTGCGTTTCTAGTTAACGAATGGAACTTGAAACAAAAGCTATAATTTGACTTAATATACAAAAGGTTTTGTAACAATTCTGTTAACTATCTTTTTACAGTTTCCTAGAGCAATGCAGTCAGCAGTGATTTCAAGATTTACATTTTTTATTCCTTCAAAATTATCGGCGAAAAAAATTGCAGCCTTTAACCATGTACCCCAGCTCGTAATAATCGTTTCAGGAGGCAACTTAACACCGGAAAGTCGCTCCTTATAAAATTGGATTCGTAAAGGTGTTTTTAAAAATACTTTTTTGACATTGCTAATTAAATCATTAATTAAAGGGAATTGATACCTAATGTCTTCGGCTACACGATTTATCCCATGAGCTAAACAAGTGGCATGAATAATATTACTATAAAAAAAATTAAATTTGCGCGGCTTTTATTATGTATGGTGCAGCGTCGTACAACATTAGTAAAAATTTTTCACAAGGTACTTCCAGGTAAAAAGAAATTTGATAAACCTTCTTGAACGAATTGGGCAATTCTCACATTATTTGTTTTTTGAAGTTCTTTACAACAAATTAAATATGATATACCTACAATATCTTCATGTAGAATTCCTATTAGCAAATGGGCAATATAACGGCCACACTTATCCGTACTTTCATCTACCATGATATAAATAAAATTATTCCCTACTAATTGTTGAATTTCTGCTATTGTTTGCTGGTAACAAGATGTGACATAATTTTTTCGTAAGGTACTTTCGTCAGGTATATTATGTTTGCAATATTTTTGCAGAAATGATTTCAAATTAACATTATTTAATCTTGCTAATGGTATGTTAGACAAAATTAATGCGTTACACAGATCCGTATTATATTCTTCTTGTTCTGAGTTTCGTGAAGTCGATGCTACACATTGACGTATAGATTGCTGCACACATGCGGATCGCTTTAGTTTTTCACATTTTCCGATATGTGATGGAGTTTTAGCGTGTTGATCAATCAGGTATTTTCTCTCAAAAGACACCTACAACAAGAATTATTGTCATTTTATATCAAAAGTTAAAGAATTTAAAAACAATTGTAAAGCTTTTAGTAAAATTAAACTTACCAGTTTACTGCAGGCTCGACAAAATATTTTGTCGCCATCCTTTACCAGTTCAGGATATTGCCACAAATCGGACTGATTGATAGATAGTAGGGATAGATACTGGGGTATATATTGGGTGTCCGTTCTCGACGCAGGACTTCCGTGTAGCGACGAGACCGTCAATAAACAGTCTAAGTGTATTGTTCTTGTTGTTGATTTCTGCCCCTGCAACCCAAGGTAGGTACAGTTATTATCTAAGTAACACCTCTGAGTTACCCCCAGTCACGCCCCAACGTGACAATATGGCTTAATCCATAAAGAAATTTTGTTCGCTATACTCGTATTGTATGTACGCACAGTATTTAAAAACGTAACACAATTACATGCTGTTTCGCTCAAAGATATTCAATGAATGAATAGTTTATTTGGGAATTAATAATAATAAAAAACGTATTTACCACATCCCTCCTACTAGGCGAAATTAAACACGTGCAGTTCTTGGAAAAAAAGTATTAGAGAAACCAATGTAAAAGATTTATCGTTCTGAGAATTGTCGGTTGTCGATCTACATTAGGAATTACTAGGAATTTTTACTAATAGAAAGGATAAGAAAAAGCAACTTTTGTAAAAAATATGCATAGAAATGCCTAAATATGCAATACATGCGATCACTAATTAGCGCTAATTAACTTCAATTAGTGTAATACGTCTACATATACAGGGTATTCCACGTAACTGGTTCATTAAAAGTTTTTTATTTACTTATATTTGAGATTTTGGCACCAGTATCTGTTCGATTGGAACTATAAATGTAAAATACCTTAACCAAAATATCACTTCCGGTTGACCGGAAATGGATGTCAACTTTCTTATTTTAAATAGAATGATATAATGTTTTATTCATTTTTGGATTCTACAACTATAAATACGTCAGTTTTCATTAGCTATTCCTATAGCTACATGTTGCCGTTTTTGAGTTATTTAAGCTTTTCTTTTTTTTAGTCATAATCATTGCATCATTGAGAAATTAATATCTCGGTTAATATTGCAAGTAGAGACTCCAAATTTGCTATGTTATGAATATAGATATAACTCTAAGAAACGGTAAGCACACTTTAGATTCTAACATACAGGATGTTCAAAACTGAGGAACAAAGTGACATATTTTCAAATGCAGAAAACTCAATTTTTTTAAATAGAACACCCTGTATTTTAATTCGAAATTAAGAAGTAAATATCATCCCCTATCACTTTATATGAGCATTCCCTATACCTATCTTTAATAGATTTTGAGATATGAGCGACTTTTTGTTAAACAGACTAAGTATTCTTTTTTTTTTAATAGAACACCCTGTATTTTAATTCGGAATTAGGAAGTAAATATCATCCCCTATCACTTTATATCAGCATTCGCTATACCTATCTTTAATAGATTTTGAGATATGAACGACTTTTTGTTAAACAGACTAAGTAGCCCTATCTTTGCGTGTTTGTAGCTGGCTCTGCATGGGATTAATGTCAAATTCATTGCCTAACCAAACGTGTTTATGTATATCATTGTAATTACACTTTTGTACAACGCAATATTAATAGAAATGACTATTCGAACAGACATTCTTGTATGGTTATTCAAAAATTATACATGAATTTGACGTGAATCCATTTCAGAGCCAGCTACAAACATTTAAAGATAGGGCTACTTAGTCTGTTTAACAAAAAGTCGCTCATATCTCAAAATTTATTAAAGATAGGTATAGGGAATGCTGATATAAAGTGATAGGGGATGATATTTACTTCTTAATTTCGAATTAAAATACAGGGTGTTCTATTTTAAAAAAAATGAGGTTTCTGCATTTGAAAATATGTCACTTTGTTCCTCAGTTTTGAACACCCTGTATGTTAGAATGTAAAGTGTGCTTACCGTTGCTTAGAGTTATATCTATATTTATAACATAGCAAATTTGCAGTCTCTACTTGCAGTATTAACCGAGATATTAATTTCTCAATGATGCAATGATTATGACTAGAAAAAAAGAAAAACTTAAATAACTCAAAAACGGCAACATGTAGCTATAGGAATAGCTAATGAAAACTGACGTATTTATAGTTGTAGAATCCAAAAATGAATAAACAATTATATCGTTCTATTTAAAATAACAAAGTTGACATCCATTTCCGGTCAACCGGAAGTGATATTTGGGTTAATTTGTTAGTATTTTGCATTTATAGTTCCAATCGAACAGATACTGGTGCCAAAATCTCAAATATAAGTAAATAATAGAACATCATAAACTTTTAATGAACTATTTACGTGGAATACCCTGCAGAGTATAATTAAAGATATGCAAAAAATTAAATATATGCACTTTGCATATAATCCGGTTTCTAATAATCAAAATACTCCACCACGCGAGCAACATTACAAAGACGACAATCGAATTGAATCCGCGGTTTCTATTACACACCAAGA
This sequence comes from Protaetia brevitarsis, assembly GCA_004143645.1. NCBI lineage: Eukaryota > Metazoa > Arthropoda > Insecta > Coleoptera > Scarabaeidae > Protaetia > Protaetia brevitarsis. The sequence goes on from RXPK01000049.1 coordinate 1,540,162, forward strand.
CCGCCATTTAATAAGAGATCATCTCCAACTCATTTCCGTTTTCGACCATATCACGTGACACCTGTACGCCATCCTCTACAAATTCGGCGCGACAGCAGATTACGAATTTCGCCGTGTCACCGCCAATTTCCGACAAACTAACCGTATTATAATTAAACGCCTTCGACTCTTCCCTCTTCCCCGCAGGTGGGTGAATCGCCTCCCCCCTCCCACCACCTTCTTCAATCCCGCCACCTTTCGTAAGATCCTGATCCGTGCTAGCGTTAAAGCCGCTTCTGTTCTTCCGCGCGCGCGAGCTTTCATCGCGATGCCGACGCCTCTATAACAAAACCAATTAGGACACCTGCCCACGTTCGCAAGCTCACAAACCTGTCGTTTAATTATTATAGAAGCTACGTAATCGCTTACAGCAGGGTCGATTTCCAACCATAGTATAAGCGCCCGGGATCGTTTAATATCGTCGAACGTTTAAAGTCGGCTGTGATAACGCGGTGCCAGGTTAGTACGAGTACAGGTGGCGCTTCACAAGGTTAATACTGCCAGGAATAATACCTTATCGTTATTAGAGAAATTAGATCGAGAGATCAGGAGTGTTTCACACTTTTAACGACGCCGACGGCAGGTTAGAAAGGCTTCTGGAGCAGCAGAGAAATGTTGAAGTGGTATAAGAGTAATATTTCATTAGTTCATTCCAATGATGGTATAATATAGACTATAAAAGTGAAATATTGACAATAATAAGAGAAAATGATTACATTACAATAACGCTGATCTATAAACCCCCACACAATCCTCTTAAAACATTAGAATCTGTAACTATAACTAACAGCTTCTTGCGGGTTTCGCCGTGTGTCAAAACTTTCGCTCGACGTTTCGCTGTTCATACTGACAGCTTCTTCAGTTCAGTTATCCTGAAGAAGCTGTCAGTATGAACAGCGAAACGTCGAGCGAAAGTTTTGACACACGCAAGAAGCTGTTAGTTATAGTTACACCGGCCGTGAAAGCCTACGCAGTGTTATTAGAATCTGTATTAAAAAACAATACTCTAAGTAAAAAACAGAAAACACAGAATAATGGGAGATTATACGGAAAAAAAATTGCGACAGATTTTACTATAAAATCATAAAATTTTACTACAACTTGTAATAAAATACCAGATTATTGCAATTTGTAGTATATTTTTCTAAATATTTGTAGATAAACGCTGTATTAACGAATGTTACAATTTGTAAGATTTATCTACACATACGTGTAACTCAAGCTTTTACAGTATTGTAGTAAAAATTTTAACAATCATTATTATATTTTCCTACAGCAATGTAACTGTTAGTTTCAATAAATGTAGTAACTGTTTATACTATACTGTAATGTATGTTATTGTTAAGTGTAATAGAATCTTAAACAATTTTGTTATATTTTCCTACAGCAGTGTAACTGTTAGTTTCAATAAATGTAGTAACTGTTTATACTATACTGTAATGTACGTTATTGTCAAGTGTAATAGAATCTTAAACAATTTTGTAAGTACCGTAAATGTAAAATGTAGTAATTTATTTTTATAAAATGTTTTATATTTAATTAATCTATACATTAATCTTAATGTATAATATACATACATATACATTATGTATATTATACGTTAAAGTTTGTGTGCTACTGAAGTAAAATTGAGTTATTCAAATTAGACTAGGCATGGTGCCATCGAGATCTGCATTGGTAGAATTGCTTCAAAAATTTGAGATGATGCACATACATTTAAGCAATATTTAGTCGAAGTTAAAATAGATGTTGTCCAGCGTTTTCCCTATTATCAAGTTTATTACACAAAACAAAGAATATATCAAAAGAAAAATATTCACCAAATCCGAGCAAATAAAACAACAGTCGGTAGCACATTAATATTTATTGAATTTTTTTTTGTTTTATTTACATAATGTTTTATAGTTACATAACTTTTATTACCTCTTTTAACAAATAAATGTGGGGTATAATCATGTAACTTATTATATAGCTTACAAGTTCTCTCATTTTTATGTTCCAATTCGTAGCATTGTAGGTGGCGATTAAAATTAGAAGTAACAAATTTATCAACTAAAAAATAAACGTCATTCCAATCATAATTGATGTCCGTAAAGTTGGCTTTATTTTGTAACTTAAAAAATAGTGTATCTTGAAATAAAATTATCTGTTCTACAATTCCAAAAACTGGAAATTCTTCGACGCTTAAAACTAAAACCATACCTTTTTTATAAATCGTACTTTCGATTTCACACCATTTTAGTGTAAATATAGCATTTTTTGACAAATGAGAAAAGAATTGCTGATAAATATCTTTATTTATTTTTTAAGTTACAAAATTAATGCAACAAATCAATTATGATTTGTTGCACGAACAGTTCACTACCTCAGTCCTGCAATTATTGGCCGAAATCTATAATAACCCTTTAATACCTAGGTCATTTGTACAATTTATAGTAAAAACATTTGGAATTTTTTTTAAGAAACTATGAGTACTGTTAAAAGTATTGTTGGAAAAATATTATTACATCTAAATTCCACTGAAGAATTAATGGTAGATTTATTCAAAATATTAGACATGTTTAGTGAGCCGTTTCATAACTTAGATACAGAATATAAACGTCTTAAATATTTGAAAACAGTAAATATCTAGTACAGCCAGAAGATTTTACTATCCGTTATAGAATGTCATTTATCCGTGGAAACGAATCAATTCCCCTGCAACCTACAGAGACCAAAGGAAAATTTATCTCGTCGAAAAAGTTATAAAATACTCTTGTTGGTGATATTAGACGTAAATGTAAATGGTTTGAAAAAATTATAAGATAAATAAACGAAGAATACTACAACACGAACGCCAATGTCGCTAAATGTCAAGAAAATTCATTTAATGTATGAAATTTCTATGTAGCTAACTGCACTCATTAAATTGGTAATAAGTAGAGACCGCATTATATGCAAAGAAAAACTGGAATATATGCATCGATTTTTGAGAAAATATACATAAACTTGGGGCATATATGCAAAAAAATTGCGACAATATGCAAAATTTTTACATAAAATAAATAAGAGCAGAAATTTAAACATTAACTTTATTGCAGAAAATTTTTTCACAACATATTTCTGAAACAATTTATAATTAAATATTTTTCAAAATTGTGTAAAAGAAAGTTTTGTCTTCTATCAGAATATATATGTTTCGAAATAGAAAAGCTTCTTTCAACATCCACAGATGTAATTGGTGCATTTTTTAACTTTGCAATACATTCTATACTAAAATTAAAGTCGAAATCGTTTACTGTTTCACCTTTCAAATTTTCTTAACTTTCTTCAATTTCAAATACCCCGCATTTTTATTTATCACTTTTTTAAATTTATCGTATATAGAATTACCTATTGTACCCTTAACCTTCTTACATAGCATATCAAATTCGTTTACTATTTCGACTGATTCCGAGAGCGACATCCCTTGCGTTTCTAGTTTACGAATGGAACTTGAAACAAAGCTATAATTTGACTTAATATACAAAAGGTTTTGTAGCAATTCTGTTGATGTTACTATCTTTTTACATTTTTCTAGAGCAATGCAGTCAGCAGTGATTTCAAGAATTACATTTTTTATTCCTTCAAAATTATCGGTGAAAAAAATTGCAGCCTCTAACCATGTATCCCATCTCGTAATAATCGGTTCAGGAGGCAACTTAACACCGGGAAGTCGCTCCTTATAAAATTGGATTCGTAAAGGTGCTTTTAAAATACTTTTTTGACATTGCTAATTAAATCATTAATCAAAGGGAATTGGTTCCTAATGTCTTCGGCTACACGATTGAACCCATGAGCTAAACAAGTGGTATGAATAATTTTACTATAAAAAAAATTTAAATTTTGTGCGGCTTTTATCATATATGGTGCAGCGTCGGACAACATTAGTAAAATTCTTTCACAAGGCATACTTCTAGGTAAAAAGAAATTTGCTAAACCTTCTTGAACGGATTGGGTAATTGTCACATTATTTGTTTTTTGAAGTTCTTTACAATAAATTAAATATGATTTAACAATATCTTCATGAAGAATTCCTATTAACAAATGGGCAATATAACGACCACACTTATCCGTATTTTCATCTACCATGATATAAATAAAATTATTCCCTACCAATTGTTGAATGTCTGCTATTGTTTGCTGGTAACAAGATGTAACATAATTTTTTCGTAAGGTATTTTCGTCAGGTATGTTATGTTTGCAATATTTTTGCAGAAATGATTTCAAATTAGCATTGTTTAATCTTGCTAATGGTATGTTAGACGAAATTAATGCGTTACACAGATCCGTATTATATTCTTCTTCTGAGTTTCGTGAAGTTGATGCTACACATTGACGTATAGATTGCTGCACACATGCGGATCGCTTTAGTTTTTCACATTTTCCAATATGTGATGGAGTTTTAGCGTGTTGATCAATCAGGTATTTTTTCTCAGAAGACACCTACAACAAACAATTGTCATTTTATAGCAAAAGTTAAAGAATTTAAAAACAATTGTAAAGCTTTTAGTAAAATTAAACTTACCAGTTTACTGCAGGCTCGACAAAATATTTTGTCGCCATCCTTTACCAGTTCAGGATATGGCTTAATCCATAAAGAAATTTTGTTCGCTATACTCATTCTATGTACGCACAGTATTTAAAAACGTAACACAATTACATGCTGTTTCGCTCAAAGATATTCAATGGATGAATGGTTTATTTGGGAATTAATAATAATAAAACGTATTTACCACATCCCTTCTGCTAGGCGAAATTAAACACGTGCAGTTCTTGGAAAAAAGTATTAGAGAAACCAATGTAAAAGATTTATCGTTCTGAGAATTGTCGGTTGTCGATCTACATTAGGAATTACTAGGAATTTTAACTAATAGAAAGGATAAAAAATAAATATGCAATATATGCAACTTTTGTAAAAATATGCACAGAAATGCTTAAATATGCAAATCATGCAATCACTAATTAGCGCTAATTAACTTCAATTAGTGTAATACGTCTACATATAGACTATAATTAAAGATATGCAAAAAATAAAATATATGCACTTTATTAATATAATTGGGTCTCTAGTAATAAATATAGATAATTTTTTCTGGAAAACAGTTTTTTTTATTGCGACAACCATTTTGAATCTCACAGTATTTGTTTTTGTGTATATTTGTTGTAAATAAAGATATTGTGAATAAGTATTATATGAGCTAATGGTACTGAAAGGACATGACCACTTTAGGCGTCATTATCCCGGGAATTTATTGATGAAATTTATTTTCAACATACTGCATAGTAAGATAAATCTTAGGAATTCCGGAAACGCGAAAGCTATGTAGGAGAAACGCCGGAATATCCGATGAAGAATTCGATAAAAGTAATGCGTGGCGAGTGCATATTTGTCCTAACATGATTGAAATTCAAATTATAGAAGCGTAGAGAATGCAAAGTGTTTCTGTTGGACATATTGACCCAGCGTTGTTCATATTTATTAATTCCGGACAGAAATTAAACGCAAGCAAGAATTTTGCAGTTTTGAATGCATGCGGTACTTACGGGCATTATCTATATATATATAGTTGAACGGGCAGTAACCTACTAAAAACAAACGCTGTGATTCGAAAATTCTTTCGAGGTTTATTATTCAAATATAGTAACGTATTACCAATAATCGCTGTTTTTCTTTACCTGACGGCAACTTTCATTGTGCTAGAACTCAGCAACTATCGATTTAACAAAAAAAAGTTTTATACAAAAATTGTAAAAAATCTTATGCTCTACAACTTTCATCATCACATTTTTTTCGTATTTCCAAAAATTATCGAGATATTTTCCAAAAACAAAAATTTGTCTTTTTAATCGACTATATCTCGGCAAATATTAACAATAGAGAAAAAAGTTTCAAATAAAAAAGATGGGAAATTTTATCTTCTACAAAAAAGATTCTCACAGTTTTTAACGTAAAACTCACCATTTCCGAGATAGTTGCAAAAAAAAATCAATTATCAGGATTTTTTGCGGAGCGAACCTGTTTTTGGTGCTAAAATTCCTGGATTATTATTACAGTTTAGCTTTCGGGGTACTAAAGAATATTATAATTTTTTAATTTATTATATATTTTTAAGAAAATACAGTAAAATCACACATACGTCAAATCAATCAAACTAGTAACCGGTTTGTGATATATCTGGTTGCCTACTCTCCAGTTACCAATTTACAATTTGTTTTTTAACTTTATACATAGGGAAATTGCATGTGTAATAGAAAATTAGGTATATATTGTTATGGTACATATACTAGATACTATTTTATGTAAATTTACTATTTTTCTTATTGTTAGTTATATTTTAAAAGTAATTATATATTATAAGAAAAAGGATATAATATGTAGCAGCAGACAGCCAGACGATGTCTAGGTGATGTAGGGAATCTCTGCATTTGGCAATTCCTTCAAGGCATTTTCATTCAGAATATTCTCTTCAGGAAGTAAGATGATCAGCAGTGATATACCTACACATCGAAAATGAATATTAGAATTTGAATAGTGTGTTTTTACAATAGATATTGACAGATCAAATTTAGATCCAAGTTCGATTCAAATGAAATTCTTATATTTTTTTTACAGTGTATTTATTTCATTTAAATTTAGTTTAATAATGTTTGTAGATGCATTGGCATTCCAATTGCTTTGATATGTCAATAGAAAGACATGAGAAATTGCTGGAAATTGGGTTCTGTAACAATTGTATGTGTATAAATGGTTGCCTACCTTTTGGGTGCAGTAATGAATTTTAAGATTGTTAATTTTAAATAGTAATAAGTGTTTAAAAATTTCAAATGTATTTTTCTCATAATTAAGAGACACCTACCTTTATCATATTTCAATTGTAAGGTGATTCCAGTATTTTGCAATTATTATTTATTTTTATTTCGTTTAAACATTCGACAGTCCATTCGGTCACATGGGCATTCTCATGTACAAAACAATGGATGTTCCCCTCATTTCGGTTATATTAACGGATATTATGCAACAGTTGGACTCCTTGTCGAAGACAATCGCTCCCAAGTCAGTTAAAATTTTTCAATTCGAAACCATTCAACAGCCGAGCTTTGTTCGAGGCAGACGTGTCTCAATTTGTTCTTGTAAAATTTTATTCCAAATTACAACCTAAAAATAATTGTTAAACAAAGTTTATCACATAAATATCATCCAAATTACCTACAATTTTTGGGTGCCTCCATCGGTATTTCTCGCCCTGCATGCCATCTGGCTGGTGAGAGAGCACACTTCTAATTCAAAATTAATAAAGATAGATGACACTGGGATGTATAAATTTGATTTTTTCTAATTTAATTAATGTATTTTTCTTAATCCGGGCTGTAGGCTACTCTGTGTAGCGTTACAATATATTTCATGAATTGACCAACAGATGACGCGATTAGTACCAATACGGAAAAAAATAATTTAAATATTACGAATAAATATCCTAGTTGAGAAATGAAACGTAACAAGTTCTTCGCCAACTTTTCTATTATACATATTTATGTCACTATTTCCATTTCTATAGCCTGTTAAATTTCAATTTTACCCACATTTACCCTGTCGACAAAAAAAAAAAAAATCTTACAAAGATTACAATCGCGAATGCACGGCACATAACACGATCTGCACATTCAACAATTGTGTCGTTTCCCAAATCCACGCTATAGTAGGCAAGAGACCGGTGTGCCTACGTGCTTCTTGTGTATGTTGTACGTTCCTCGAGGCTTATTATTCAAATTGATCGACCGCAGTACGGAAGAGGGGGGGAGCGCTCCGTTCGAAGCGACTACACTCGAGCGCTCGACGTTGCCGTACGCGTCTTGGGACTCGAGACGACGAATCCCGTGAACGGCGTGGGAGCTCGTGAATTATGGATGAGGACGCGAGACGACCGGAAAACCGCTCCCCCATCGATCAACGATCGCGGAATTAATTATCATGTAAACACGGTCGACGTAGCGCGGCGAACTCCACCGTAGAACACTTGGAAGATCTAGATCGGCAACTTTTTTGTTTTTTCACTTGTTCAGCAGACGCTCGAAGGTGTGCAAACAGATCGTAGTCTGACGAGTGGAACATTGTTCGAGTATCAGATAAATTACTTCGCATTTTTACTGTTACTCTGGTTTTATCGTCAATAAAACTGTGCTATTTTCGTTAATAAATCTTAGCTGGTTGTTGTTTAGACGCGTTCTTACGAGTACATCTTCTTATCTTTGGGAATTTTGGATATTTTCACACATCTGTGGATTTTATTGGAAGATTGCTTGAATTAATCGTTGGCCGTATCTTCGTTTGTGTTTGAAGTGGAAACTTCGTGATTATCACGGCAGATGAGTTCGATAATTCGAGATATAATTTGTGAACCCACGCGTCTGCAACGCCATATCTGTCTATTTCTTCTCTTCGTTGTATAACCTCGTTATTTAACGAGGTTTTAAACTTATACTAACTGTTGAAAATGACCGCCCCCAACTGCAATACAAGCTTCTATCCTCCGTCGTATTGACTGGCCGTTCTAAAATACCAGGGGTATTTCGAATTGTTTGAAAAGCTGCGATAATACGATTTCTCACTTCATCGACATTTTCAATGGGAGTCGTATAAACTAATGATTTAAGGTGACCCCAGAGAAAAAAGTCCAAAGAATTTAAGTCTGGAGACCGAGGAGGCCACGGTGTGACCTCCCGTCCATTCCACCATCTGGATACGTATTGTCCAAAAACTCGCGAGCAACTAAACTAAAATGCGCTGGAGCACCGTCATGCATAAAATACATTGTAATCTTACTTGCAACGGAACTTCTTCCAGCAGTAGGGTAGCTCCTCTTTAAGAAAACTGCGGTATACCTCGCCATTTAACCGCAATCGGTAAAAAATGTGGACCTATTAAGTGATCTCCAACAATTCTGGCCCACACATTGACAGGAGAATTGATGTTGATGACGGCATTCATTAGTTCGTGCGGATTTCTTCGGCCCATATGTGATTATTATGAAAATTAATAATCGCGTTTCTGGAGAAAGTAGCCTAGTCGGTGAAGAATATTTGAGCCAAATAGTTAGGATTTGTGCGATTTTGTTTGCATCCATTGACAAAAAGCCACTCTTTGCGGAAAATCTGCCGGCAAAAGTGCCTGCACCCGTTGAATGTGATATGGATTACAACAGTGATCTTTCAATATTCTCCAAACTGTGGCCTGACTAATGTTTAAAGCAAACGCAATTTTCTGGTGCTTGTACTATTAGAATGTTCCCAATTTCATTTTATACCATTTCTTCAACTTGTGGAGTTCTCACTGTAGATGGTACCCGTTATCAGTCGTCCGTTTTTTAAAATTTCCCGTTTCACTAAGACGTTGTGAAACGGGCAAATATTGAATGATGCGGCGATGATACGGTTCGGGTATCGTTTCTTCATAAAGACGTCTAGCAGCACGCGAATTTCCATTGGCAAGACCGTAAACGAAATGCATATCACACATCTCAGCATTCGTGTGATTCATTTTAGAAAACAGAAACTGACAATAAACTGAATGAATACTCTGACAACTATTGAAATGACAAATGAAACAATTCCCTCTCAACACAATAGTTTTTGAAGAACCAACTGTGATATTTATATCGTGTTAGTCATAGTTCATAATTTATTATTAAACATTCAATAACTTTAAAACCAAACCGTTTTGGACATATACTCATATGAACTTTTATGATCAAATTACCCTCAGGAATCAGCTCTTAAAGTTTGTCGCATATATTGAGAATCACCCTGTATGTTCACATAAATAGGATGAAATCAATTATTTTTTTTATTAAGAAAGTGAATAATAAATCAAATTTAAAATAAAATACGTTCTAGGCGTTCAATTACAACTCACGACGTAAAACTTCGCTAGAACTAACTCATATCTGTTATTGTGACACCTTTAATCAGATTTCATTCAAGTCGTATACTATATCTACCCTTTTTTGTTTGTACTTTACAGAGTATACATGACAACATTCACTGTTTACTAAACGCTAGAACTCTATAAGCTACATACAAACACATACAGGCCTGCGTTCTGTCATTGTTTCCCTCGAAACTGGGGCAAATTTGATTAAAAGCGACGCGGAAATTCTCAAACAATCCCCTCCCGCTTCGCGCGGCCCCAAATATGTGGAGCGAGCCGTCGTTTCGCAGCATTCGATTGTGCCTAGAACCGACACGGCACATGGATGGAGGAGTTATTCAAAAGACCGGAGGTTTAGTATAGGGGGTAGACGTTGCATGGACGAACAAATCCAGGCGATCGGCAAATATTGCATTAGCGCGAAGGGAATTTTCGCGTCGAGCGAGAGCCGGCTATACGCTATTCAAATCGGAGTTGTTCCTTGGTAGCTGGGAGTGCGGTGGTAGCGCGGCTACGTGGGGAACTTTGATGAAAGAGACAAAAGTGTGTGTTGCGCAGCGAGTAACATACAATCGAGTATTATGCGGAAAATGTACAAGGAAATATGTATATGTACACATTGTGTTCATGAGGGCATAAAATGAGATATACAGGAGGGTTAAAGTTTCTGGAATGTATTTTTTTTCTTTTACTAACCACATAAACTGTCAACCAAAAAAATATTTCATGAATTTTTGCCCAAGGGCAAGAAAAACGGATATACAGGGTCGCTAAAAAGTATGGATACAGTTAAATATTTTCAGAACGGTTTAGGCAGAGCTCGTTGAAATTTGGCATACAGTTAGAAGTGTTTAAATTCTATCATCTGAGATTTCTTTCAATTTTCTACCATCATTTATTTTGAAAAATACAAGACCAACTTGATTTTTTTAAATGCACGGTGGTCAAATTTGATATTTTTAAAAAGAGCATTTTTTTTTGAATTCAGTAATGTAACACGTGCCCACCTTTATTTTTATTAAAAGGCAAAAAAAAAATTCAAAAATTAATCTGGAAAACTTAAACTTAATTAGCTTTGAAAATGCTGTTATTGACGATGTGTCACTTGGCTATTCGCCAAAAATTAAACTCGTGCGCAATAATTTGTTTAACAATGGTACATTTAAGCGAAACTAAGCGTATAGAAATTTCATGATGGTTGGTTATGGCGACAGAAAACGAAGTTGTGCTCAAGTAGTGACTCTTTTTAATGAAATTCATCCAAACCGGAACCGATCTCCAGGACGACGGTTTCAAAACCTTTACAAAGATTTCAAGAAACTGGTAGCGTTAAAGACCGTGCAAGACCTGGCGACCTCGAATTATTACCAACGAAGAAAATTCTTTGAATGTTATGTTGGATGTGGTAGAAAATCCAAAAAATTTAGTACAACAGTTGGCGTTGAACACAACATGAGTAGAGATCCATACAAAAAATAATGAAACGCGAAAATATCATCCTTATAAAATTCACTTGCTACGAGATTAAGTGACGACGATTTGACCGCAGAACCGATTTTGCGAAACTATATGCCAGAATACATCAGGATGGTAACTTTCTTAATCGAGTCCTCTTCTCTGATGAGTCAACTTTTTGTCTAAATGAATATGTTAACCGCCATAACTGTCGATATTGGTCTGACAATCCGCATTGGATGAGCAGGTTCATAAGCAGCATCAGACAGAAAATTAATGTTGGTGTGTCATTATTGTCGGAATATCGTAGGTCCCTTTTTCATTAACGGCAATTAACGTCTGAAAGATATTGCAACTTTATACAACAACATATTGTTCCACGACTTAGGGAAATATTTTCCAAACCACGCAATCGAAATTGTATACCAACAGAAACCATATGTTTCAACAAAACCGCCGCATTTTGGTCGTCAAGTGCGCGATATTTGATGAAACATTTCCCGGTAGATGGATAGGGCGAAGGGGCTATTGAATGGCCAGCTATGTCTCCTGATCTGACCCCACTTGATTTTTTTCCTGTGGTCATGTAAAAATCGAGTGTATTCAACAGTTCATTACAAATCGAAGACCTGCAAGAACGTATAAGAAACGAATTCCAGTATTTCTCCAAATATTTTGATTGATTCTTTGCAAAATTTTGCTCAACGTTTCATTATTGCCAGAGGTAAATGGAAATCATTTCGAACATCTTTTAACATAAAAATTATGTAATTTTCTTGTTTGAGCTTCTTTTTATTAAAATCTGTTCTGTTTCAGTTAAATGTGTTTATTTTACAATTATTATTAACTATTATTATTTATTTTTTAGTCAAACTTCACGCAGTAAAGAAGTAACGATAGATAAAGATAATATTTCCAAGGCTAACAAAATTTTTCATTTTTCAAAATTTTACTAGTTCGAATTTTTTTTTAAAGTTTCGATTAAAATAAGATATGGGTGTGTTACATCACAGAACGCAGAAAAAAAATCTCTTTTCAAAAATATTAAATTTGACCCTTCGTGCCATTTAAAAAAAATCAAGTTAGCCTTGTATCCCCAGAACAAATGAAGATAGAAATTTGAAGAACATCTTAGACGATAGAATTTAAATACTTTTAACATGTAACAAATTTCAACCAAGTTTTGTTTAATAGTTTTCATAATATTTAACTGTATCCATACTTTTTAGCGACCCTTGATAAGGCAGAGAGAGTGATTCTATTTTATTTTTAAACTGTCAAATTTGGTATTTGAGTTTGTTTTTGACAGTTAAATAGACAGATAGATAGTGTGAGATTGCCACACCACAGACTATTTCAAAATTTATTACATATAGGTGTTCATCAACTTCTCCTATAAATTATGATATTGAATAGCATATAGGTTATCCACCTGTCACTGTTAAAATTTATCGTCGAGCGATGTGTGATGAAATTAATAACAAATACAATTGGATTATTAATTTATAAGATAATTTTAAAGATGGCATATTAATCAAACAACTAACTACAAATAACTTATTTGTAGAAATTTTATTTACTTATAATTTACAATCCCCTTGGCAAAATTTAAATTTCTCACAATTATTTTTAGTAACTTCAACAGAAAGACATCAAAATAACTAGTAATCTAACACAAAACCATTGGTAATTGTGTTTCATTGTTGATATTACTAACAATAAGCATAATTGTGGGAAATTTTACTTTTGCCAAAGGGGAAATGTTTGAAATGGTCACGATTCTGTTGAATGCATAATGCAATACGACGTTCATGTTATCAAAAATATTCTGCAATGCATTTGGTGTTATTTCATTATACTTATTTGTAATTGTATTCATCAGGTCATTTAAGTTATTAATTCTTGTCTTACGGCGTTTTCAGCCTATTGCAGTTTCATGCACCGATTTTATTTCTCTTATTTTAATACATAATAATAATAATAAACAGTATTTATTGAGTAGCCAATTATGCATTGGATGGAATACGTCATGTATTACATTAGTAGAAACACTATCGTCATAATTGTAAAAACAACTCTATGTCAGATATTCCTTCAGTTGCTTTTTATAGGTGATAACATTTTTAATTTTTTTTTAGTCTGCCTGGTAACTGCATAAGTAATAATACGAAACAATGAGATTCAAACGACACAATAAGTCGCGGAAGTCTAGAGCAGCCAGTACCTAGTAGAAATTATGCTCAGCAAAAATTATCCAAAAAGCTGGATTTCCTTCGCAAATACGTTTTAAATGTCAAAAAGGTATTTAATCTCAAAACTTCAATATTTAATTCCACATATTTTCTTGATTTTATAACCAGTTCAATAAAGAAGTGTTTGAAATACAAAAATTTGAATGGTAAATTGGTCAAACATATACAATTTTGATCAGCAGTTACTTATCATTAGTTGGGCTAAAATTAGGATTGGATAAAACAACTACGCAAATTTATGCAAAGACCCTTTAAATTTTAAAGGGCATCAAAGAGAAGACTGATAACTTTACTACAGTTTAGTAGGAATCATCTTTGCACCGTAAAGTCTTCTTACAAAAGGATGCCTAAAAAATAAAGCTGTAATACAACCAAATTTTTAATGTCATAATGGGACCAATATCACCTGTTACATTACCATCAATATTCAGATTTTATTGAGATATCTAGACGAATGCCCATAATATGAAGACGAAAAGATATAACTCCATTTCTACCATCACTGGACCAAAACGAATTGAAATGAATGTTGTATATCTATATACGCGTATAGCTTAATAAATCTATCCTGACACGAAAATGCATACGAATATCGCATTTGCAAACCTATTTTTATCTAAATGGACATGAATCACTCGGAATTAATTGAATGCAAACAAAAAAAATAAACATCAGTTTAAGCCGCTTCGCATCACTTTGAAATGGCCGGGTTCCATCGTTGTTTAAAACTATTCACAAAAGTTTTCGTTCCTTGTCTGCTTGACTGTATGCCCGAAAAACATTGGAAAGTCAATTAGTCAACCAAAGTGGCGTATCCTAGCGGGTGTCTGTAAACAGATGCAAATCCATCACTTCAGTGTTGACCCTCGCCATCAGAGTAATCTTTGGTTGTATGTTAATCAAGCCGCCTACTAAATTGTTCCTCGTTTGATGGATGACTTGTCACACATTGAACACCCTAAATTTATTGCGCAGACTATTGTTATGCTAACTGAAGGTTATTTTCCCCATAACATCTTTTTTTGTGAAGTCGAAACTGTCTTTTTGTTTGTGTGTGAGGTAGAATTATTTCCTTATAAAACGAAGTTTTCTCTTTGATCGTTCTCCGAGTTGAATGAATTGAGGTTTTTTTATGTCGAAAGTTCATTTTTATTCAAACTTCGAGCTAATCTAAAACTGCCCTAACAAATGCTATAAACCATAAAAACCTAATGTTGTTTTATAGCATTTGTTATATCATAAAATAACTCCATTTTGTATTTTTATTAGAAAAATGATAGAACAACTTTTTTTTGATATTTGGCATTTATACACCATTTTATCACGTCGTTGGTTTTGAATTAATAATAACTTGAATAATTGTACAGTTGCACACTAAAAAAAATCATATATTCTATCTCTAATATGATTTGACATTTAGTGTTAGATACTTTGAATTTGATTTTTATACTTTTAAAAGTAATTTCTTTAGAGCATTTCAACATATTAGTCCTTTGACATGCCTATTCTAGATCAAATTTATCTTGCCCTCCCCATTTGATGCTTGACACTTACAATTTGACAGTTATATTCGTATTTTCGACATTCGTACAATGTAAAACTAATTCATTTTCTATATTTGACATTAAAATTGACGTTTGTACCAGCAATATCTTGTCTTCTATTTGATATCCGATGTTTGACGCTTAAAATTTGACATTTCTTCATTGTAGAAGCAATCCCTTTTGCGTATTTGACATTTGAACATTAGAAAATTAATATATTAGACTTTTAACATGTCTACGCTTGATCAAATTCACCTCAGATTGGCATTTGATGATTGACACTTAAAATTTGACATTCGTACAATGTAAAAGCAATTCATTTTCTATATTTGACATTAAAATTGACGTTTGTACCAGCAATATCTTGTCTTCTATTTGACATCTGATGTTTGACGCTTAGAATTTGACATTTCTACATTGTAGAAGCAATCCCTTTTGCGTATTTGACGTTGAACATTAGAAAATTAATATATTAGACTTTTGACATGTCTACTCTTGATCAATTCACCTCGCATTTGACATTTGTGATGATTACTAAAATTGATATGTAACAAATTGAAAAGTAATTCATTTTCTATATTTGACATTAAAAATTACGTATTGTACCAACCAATATCATTCTTCTATTTGACATCCAATGTTTGACGCTTAGAATTCGACATTTCTACATTGTAGAAGCAATCCCTTTTGCGTATTTGCATTGAACATTACAGAACAATGAGTAATTCAACTTTTGACATATCTACTCTTGATCAAATTCACCTCGCATTTGACATTTGCTGTTTGATACTTAAAATTTGACATTTGTACAATGTAAAACTGATTCATTTTCTATATTTGACATTAAAATTGACGTTTGTACCAGCAATATATTGTTTTCTATTTAACATCCGATGTTTGACGCTTAGAATTTGACATTTCTACATTGTAGAAGTAATTTGGCATGAATTTTGAACATTAAAAATTAATTATTTAGACTTTTGAACATTCTACTCTGATCAAATCACGCATTTACATTTGGTGATTGATACTTAAAATTTGACATTTGTACAATGTAAAACTAATTCATTTTCTATATTTGACGTTCGTATCAGCAATATCTTGTTTTCTATTTGACATCCGATGTTCGAACTTAAATTTGACATTTCTACATTGTAGAAGCAATCCCTTTTGCGTATTTGACATCCTTTGAAATTAGAAATTATATATTAACTTTGACATATCTACTCTTGATCAAATTCACCTCGCATTTGACATTTGGTGTTTGACACTTAAAATTTGACATTCGTACAATGTAAAAGGAATTCATTTTCTATATTTGACATTAAAATTGACGTTTGTACCAGCATATATTGTTTTCTTTTAACCATCAATGTTCGAAACTTAAATTGACCTTTTTACATTTGTAAAGCATCCCTTTTGCTATTTGCATTTTGACATTAGAATATATATTAGATTTCTGATATGTCTACTCTTGATCAAAATCAACTCGCATTTGACATTTGGTGTTTGACACTTAAAATTTGGCATTTGTACAATGTAAAAGCAATTCATTTTATATTTGACATTAAAATTGACGTTTATACCAGCAATATTTTGTCTTCAATTTGACATCCGATATTTGAGATTCAGCACTTCGGAGTTAACATTTGTGTGTTAGAAAATTAACCCGTTTTGAGTATTTGACATTTCAATATTAGAAAGTGACATACTTCACCTTTGGCATGTGTACTTTAGAGCAAATTCATTTTGCATTTGATATCTGATATTTGACGCTTAGAATTTGAATTTCTACATTAGAAAAGTCATTCCTTTTTGAGCCTTTGACATTTCAAAGTTACAAAAATGATATATTAATCCTTTGACATTCTTTTCCAGATTAAATTCGTCTTGCACTTCATGTTTGGTGCTTGACAGTTATATTTGTATTTTGAATATTTGATATTAAAATTTGACGTCCGTACCAGCAATATTTTAAGCGTTTGACATGTTGACATTAGAAAAATTTGGAAAGACGATATTTTAAAATAAATTCATCTTGCATTTGACAGCTGGTGTTTGACATTTGAAATTTGACATTTGTATACTAGAAAAGCTTTTGTACATTTAACATTTAGATGAAGTATTTAGAATTGGCTTCATTTCATTTAAAAACACAATTAAAAGACATCACGATAAGGCTAACAAAACACTTTAAAAGCAGAATATGTGCCCATACAACGAAGCAAAGCAAAAAAATATATATAATATACGGGATACTTTGATTTCAAAAAATAAAAATCTTACTGGAAGACCCTAAACGCTAAAAGAACCATTTCTATATTATCCAAATACGGCTATAAAAATATAGACATTCTTTTTCAATCTATACATCATAATCACAATCCATGTTATGTATGTATGTATGAAATAGAAAGGGGTGTTACACTGCGCCCTAAAAGATCTATTGTGTCCCCTATGATTGCCTGCTTTCAGCTGCCTTCCAATCCTATTCCTTTTAGGAAAGGTTAGGATGTCAGAGCCCCCAGTCTAGGTAAGTCTCCCTCTTCGATTTCACTTGCTCCCAGGTACAATGCCCTCGGTGCACAGTTGCTATCCAGTTGAGAGAGTGATGGTTTCATCCTATCCCCACAAAATCTGCATCGATTTTTTCCATCCAGCTTTACTCAGGTTTCCTTTCAGTCTACAATGCCTGAACATCCTGTTAATATCGCGAACATTTTCTACTTCCAGGATTGATGCACTTCTGTAACTTTCTGGTATAACTTCCAGAAAATTTTACTTTGCCTCATTCCTGGAGATTCCCAGTACTGGATTTTCTCTGCTCCATTCCATTTAGTTTCTTCATATTGTACTGCTACTTAACCCGCAAAGGGTTCAGCCCTACAAAGCATACCAGGCCCCTTTTTTGCGGGTTATCCGTTATTTGTTTCCCCACCTCCTGTACCCGGAACCCACAGGAGGTTAACTTTATTTCTTTTGCCTAGCTCATTAGTTTCCCTAGCATTTCCCGACCATCTATGGATGCTGATTTCATATAGTTCAGCGCCTGATGATCTGCCACTCTGACTATCAACACGATGATAATCTCCTCTTCCAATATTCCTATCCATAATGAATGAAACACTCTTCCTAATAGCGTGATATTTCCGCCTGAAATAGACTTGGGGTATTTCCAAGCTTTCGAATATGTAGTTCTAGGCCCATCATATTCCTTATTCAGTTTCCTTCTGCCGTTTTGACTTCAGTGTACCATTTGATGCATTCTATCAATTCAAATGGTGTTATATCCCACTCGCTCCTTACTTAGCTTTGTGGGAATCTTCACAAAGCTATTTTTTTTAACATATCATCCCGGGCATATCCCAGTTTATCACTCGGAGATGAGGCCTAGCAATCATTCCTTCCTTGACCATTCTTAGGCGTTCTTTTCGCCACGCCCCTACTACAATGTGCAGGGGGCAAGATCAATTACACTTCAATGCTGCTGTTGGCAGTTCTATAGCCCCCGTTAGCATTACATTTAATCTTTGCCTTTGAGAGGTATTCTCGCGGTGGCCATCATCCATAATACATATAACATTTTATGCTTAACATTTTCTGCTCACTATTAACCTAACATTCAGCATTTGACATTTGGGATTTAATAGTTAAATTTTAACATTTGATAGCCTATATTAAACTTAACTATAATTCAATAGATATGAATTTGCAGGACATAACTACTTGAATATCTACATTAGAGTTAATTCATGATTGCCTACTATTAGAATATCATCACACATTTAAATATGTTTTAAGTGTTAATGCAATTGAAAAAAAAAATGTTTAATATCAGATAACCCGCTGCTAAAATAGTAATGCAAAAAAAAAGAACAATAGAAACCAACACACTAGCTAAATATTCCTGTTCAACAAGATATAAGCCTAATACGTGACAGCATTTGCCGTTTAGATGTCGGATACATACTCGAATCCTCCCACTCAATAAAACACGACCTTAAACTTCGCTAATATCTGTCCCCCGCCCCATTTCACCGGCAAAATCCCCTCTACCCCAGGTCGTACGTTTAATATTTCAGCAATGAACGCCGGCGAGAACACAAGCGTCGCTATATCTTTTCATCAGAGCGCACCGGAAGCCGTAAACTGCGACGCCAGTTGACGAAAAGGTATTCAACTATGCGCCCTTAATAACTCCCAGCGTTTAATCTAGCTAGGGGCTTAGCCTCGCCTCTCAGTGCTGCTGCAGTAATTACCTGGCTGGCGAACTTTTTAACGCTTTACGTTCTCGTCTCGCTAATGAATTTATAAAACGTTCACACATATACATATCACGACCAAGAACTGAGATAAGCAATTCAGATGCGGATAATACCTATAGGTATATGTGGCACTTGGCTTTACAGTAATGAGATCGCATATACACATGTAAACAAGGTTACAAGGAACGAACATAGATATGCGATTACGCGAAAGGGAGTTTTCGGTGTATTTTAAACGAATTAAAAGTGTGATTTGGAATTTGAATTCAAAGTTTTTTAATTAAAAAAATTTTAATTAGTTTTACGTTATCTAGGTTTTAGTTAATTATAAGTTTTTTTCGTGTTCGCAGATGCTTTGTACAATACTCTAATACATACCATGTGATTCAAAATGATTGTCGTAAGAAAAAAACTGTTTTCCGGAAAAAAATATCTATACTTATTAGCAATTTAATGAACGAAGTTAGCTACATACAAATTTCATACATTAAATGAATTTTCTTGACATTTAGCGACATTGGCGTTGCGTGTTGTAGTATTCTTTCGATTATTATCTTATAATTGTTTTCAAATCGTTTATATTTACATCTAATATCACCAACAATAGTATTTCTGCATACTGTAAGAAAATAAGGGAATTTATCTGTGGTAATTAGGTCAACAAACAGGTAAAAAATCAATATTAACATTACGTGAAATAGTTTATTACATTTTATAATTTTATAGGCTTATCATACACTTCAGCGTAAGAAGCTGTCAAAAGAAAGTTACATTTTCATCCATATAAAGTTTCTACGGTACAGGAACTATTACCATTAGATCACGATAGCATTGAATATTGTCATTGGTTTAATAACAATTTTAAGGGACGATAACTTGCTAAACAAATCATTTTCTCGGATGAAACCTGGTTTTATCTAACAGACTATATCAATTTACAAAACTATTCGTATCTGTCTGCAGAAAATCCACACGAATTTTCAAGAGAAACGCAATTGCATCCCGTAAAAGTTGGAAGTTTGGTTAGCTATGTCCAGGCAACGAATAATAGGGCCAATTTTCTTCGAGGAAACTGTAACAGCCCAACGTTACCAACAGATGTTGGAATTGTTTATTGCAGAGTTACAAGAAAATAGCTTGAAGCAGATTATTTTCAGCACGATAATGCTCCAACACATACTGCTCGACAAACTTGCCATATCTTCAACAGTTTTTGCTGACAGTTCGTTAGAGCACAAAGATGGCACCAGAATCGCCTGATCTAACCCCATTAGATTACCTACTTCATATTCGGCTATCTGAAAAATAGGATCTATAGAAACCGCATGCATACCATAGAAGAACTGAGAGATGCAATTTTGTCACTTAATAATTATACTAATTATATGTTATAATTTAAAGTAATAAATAAATTTAGTTAACACCAGTTTAGTACTGAATTGTAAAATCATAATTTAGTAAAGCTAAATTAATTACATTTCATTTTTACAAGCAGAAACACCAATCCATAGTCGTTTATATAATGCGAGTTCAAATATAGGTTACGTTTTCCTTATTTATGACAGATCCGTTTACTTTCTTATGTTCCAACACTGACTCAGTTCAAACCTTCATTACAAACACGTGGCATATACCTACACCCTGTTACTATCTATAGGAGCGGAAGTGACAATCATTTTGAATCTCTGTGTATATAATACATAAGCAATATACTATTTTCGTTTATTATTCCTTTAAAAGATGCATTTATATGAAAAGCAAAGAAATACTAAGGAACGTAGCTGTGTATTATAGTGTTGTTTTGTAGGCCTCTAGTCAGTTTTCGTCACTTGCCGCGAGTGACAAGTTCTCATTTCTTACTTGGTCGACCGTCTCTGGCTAAGCATAGCGGCTACAGTTGACCTTTAACAACTGCCAATAGTCTTCCGAGGAAAAATAGATGAGCTGCCCCTACTGAATTATTTATATTGTTAAAAGAAAAGAAATTCCATGTTAGTTAAATGTAAAATGTGATGGGTGGCACCTCCTGTTAGTTTTCGTCACTTGCTGCAAGTGACTGGTTCTTCATTTCTGACTCGACCGACCGTCTCTGGCTAAGCATAGCGGCCATAGTTGACGTTAACAACTGCCAATAGTTTTTTGTGGAAAAGTGTATACGCTGTTTCTATTGGATTACAGTTTATTGAAATATTGTTAAAAGATAAGAAATTCTACATAAGATAAACGTGAAATGTAGTAGGTGACGTCCTCCAGTCAGCTTTAATCACTTGCTGCGAGTGTCAGGTTCTTCATTTCTGATTCGAACGACCGTCTCTGACTAAGTATAGCGGCCACAATTTGGCTTTAACAACTGCCAATAGTTTTCGTGTGAAAATATATATGCTGTTCCTACGGGATAACTGATTATTGAAATATTGTTAAAAGATAAGAAATTTTACATAAGATAAACGTGAAATGTAGTAGGTGACGTCCTCCAGTGAGTTTTAGTCACTTCCTGCGAGTGGCCGGTTCTTCATTTCTGATTCGAACGACTGTCTCCGGCTAAGCATAGCGGCCACAGTTGACCTTTAACAACTGCTAATAGCTTTCCGAGGAAAAGTGGACACGCTGTCCTCACGGGGTACCAGTTCATTAAAATATTGTTGAATAGAAAAGAAATTCTAAGTAAGGTAAATGTGAAATGTAGTAGGTGAGGACCTCCAGTCAGTTTTGGTCGCTTGCTGCGAAGGTTCTTCATTTCTGGCTTGAACGACTGTCTCTGGCTAAGCATAGCGGCTAGAGTTAACCTTTAACAACTGTTAATAACCTTCCGCGGAAAAATAGATACGCTGTCTCTACGAGGTTACAGTTTATTAAAATATTGTTAAGAGAAAAGAAATTCTACATAAAGTAAATGTGAAATGTAGTGTAAGTACTTTTTGTCACTTACCGTGAGTGATAAATTCTTCATTTCTGGCTAGAACGACCGTCTCTGACTAAGCATAGCGGTCACAATTCATCTTTCACACCTGCCAGCAGGTCTTCTATGGTAAAGAGGTATTAGCAGTTTATTATTGCAACAAAGGTATGCTAGGTAAGTTGTAGTGGGTGGTTCTTTCCAGTCAGTCTTGGTCACTAGCCGCGAATGAAGGGTTTAGCTTTATTTTTAACTCGAACGAATGTCTCTAACTAAGCATAGCAGCCACAGTTGATCGTTCACAGCCATAAGTAGTTCTTTGTAGGAAAATGGATTCGCTATCTCTACAAGTATATAATTTATTAAAATATCATTAAAGCAGAGAAATGCTGGGTAATTGTCACTATTTAATGAATATTTAATACAGGCGAGCTTTTATTTTATCTTGAAACAACGTGACATCATGAAAGCTACGTAACCTGATCAAAAAAGAGTTTTGACAGGAAGTTGCTCAAACGTGAAAGGTAATGTGAAAGTATGCTTCTTAAGTGATTGTTTGACTTAAATTATTTTTTTCTTAGTACTTACATAGTAAACATTTGTTTCCAATTATTTAAAAGGATAATTTATTTGGATTAATCCGAATTTATTAATGACAACTGGATATTTTTGCAAATATAATGACTCTGTTTTATATAAATTAACTAGATGCTGCGCATCTAGGAGTCGAGGAAGGTGGTACTTGAGGAAGGCGGTTTCTTGAAGTCGGTCTCCATTCACTTGAGAATCATCTTTTATAATGTGCAATACGTTTTAAGCAGTTTTCTTTTGTTTTTACTTTTAGAACACCCTGTATAGTCGAAAATATGTTTAGGTTATGCAGCATTGAAACCTGTACAACTTTTGTAGAAAAGGTTTGTTCCTAAAAGCAAAAATAGAGCAATAATGAAAAAACTCAGTCGTCCTAAACACCCCGTATATTTGAAAATATTTTTAACTTATGCAGTATTGATTTCTATAACACTTTTGTATAAAAGAATTTTTCCTCAAAGCAAAAATAGAGCTATAATGAAAAAAATCCATTTTTTTGAACACCCCGTATATTTGAAAATATTTTTAACTTATGCACTATTGAATTCTATAACACTTTTGTATAAAAGATTTTTTCCTCAAAGCAAAAATAGAGCTATAATGAAAAAAATCCATTTTTTTTGAACACCCCGTATATTTGAAAATATTTTTAACTTATGCACTATTGAATTCTATAACACTTTTGTATAAACGATTTTTTCCTAAAATCAAAAATAGAGCTATAATGAAAAAATCCAGTTTTTTGAACACCCCGTATATTTGAAATATTTTTCAACTTATGCACTATTGAATTCTATAACATTTTGTAGAAAAGATTTTTCCTAAAAGCAAAAATAGAGCTATATTGAAAGAAATCCAATTTTTTGAACAACCCGTATATTTGAAATATTTTTAACTTATGCACTATTGAATTCTATAACACTTTTGTAGAAAAAGGTTTTTTCTAAAAGCAAAAATAGAGCTATAATGAAAGAAATTCCAATTTTTGACACCGGTATATTTTGAAATACTTTTGGGTTATGCAGCATCCAATTCTATAACACTCTTGTAGAAAAGATTCTTCCTAAACGCAAAAGTAGAGCTATAACGAAAAAACCCAGTCTTCCTGAACACCCGTATATTTGAAAATACTTTTAGGTTATGCAGCTTCAATTCTATACATCTTGTGGAAAGATTTTTTCTAAAAGCAAAAATAGAGCTATAATGAAAAAAACCCAGTTTTTTAAACACCCCGTATATTTGAAATATTTTTAGTTATGCACTATTGAATTCTATAACACTTTTGTATAAAAGATTTTTTCCTAAAAGCAAAAATAGAGCTATAATGAAAAAAAATCCATTTTTTTAAACACCCGATATTTGAAAATATTTTCGGGTTATGCAGCATCCAATTCTATGACACTCTTGTAGAAAGATTTCTTCCTAAACGCAAAAATAGAGCTATAACGAAAAAACCCAGTCTTCCTGAACACCCGGTATTTTTAAAATAATTTAGGTTATGCAGTATTCAATTCTGTACAACTTTTGTAGAAAAGATTTGTTCCTAAAAGCAAAAATAGAGCTATAATGAAAAAAACCCAGTCTTCCTGAACACCCGGTATTATTAAAAATAATTTTAGGTTATGCAGTATTCAATTCTGTACAA
Organism: Protaetia brevitarsis; assembly: GCA_004143645.1. NCBI lineage: Eukaryota > Metazoa > Arthropoda > Insecta > Coleoptera > Scarabaeidae > Protaetia > Protaetia brevitarsis. The sequence goes on from RXPK01000049.1 coordinate 1,564,795, forward strand.
CTTTTGTAGAAAAGATTTGTTCCTAAAAGCAAAAATAGAGCTATAATGAAAAAACCCAGTCTTCCTGAACACCGGTATTTTTAAAAATAATTTTAGGTTATGCAGTATCAATTCTGTACAACTTTTGTAGAAAAGATTGTTCCTAAAAGCAAAAATAGAGCTATAATGAAAAAAACCCAGTCTTCCTGAACACCCGGTATTTTTAAAAATATTTTAGGTTATGCATATCAATTCTGTAAACTTTTGTAGAAAATATTGTTCCTAAAAGCAAAAATAGAGCTATAATGAAAAAAGCCAGTCTTCCTGAACACCGGTATTTTTAAAAATAATTTAGGTTATGCAGTATTCAATTCTGTACAACTTTTTAGAAAGATTTTTTCCTAAAAGCAAAAATAGAGCTATAATGAAAAAAACCTAGTCTTCCTGAAACACCCAGTATTATTAAAATAATTTTAGGTTATGCAGTATTCAATTCTGTACAACTTTTGTAGAAAGGATTTTTCCTAAAAGCAAAAATTGAGCTATAATGAAAAAACCCAGTCTTCCTGAACACCCAGTATTATTAAAAATAATTTTAGGTTATGCAGATTTCAATTCTGTACACTTTTGTAGAAAATATTTCTTCCTAAACGCAAAAATAGAGCTATAAAAAAAACCCAGTCTTCCTGAACACCCGGTATTTTTAAAATAATTTTAGTTATGCAGTATTCAATTCTGTACACTTTTGTAGAAGGATTTTTTCCTAAAAGCAAAAATAGAGCTATAACGAAAAAACCCAGTCTTCTTGAACGCCCGTATATTTTAAAATAATTTAGGTTATGCAGTATTCAATTTGTACAATTTTTGTAGAAAGATTTGTTCCTAAAAGCAAAAATGAAGCTATAATGAAAATCCAGTTTTCCTGAACACCCAGTATTATTAAAAATAATTTTAGGTTATGCAGTATTCAATTCTGTACAACTTTGTAGAAGAGTTTTTTCCTAAAAGCAAAAATTGAGCTATAATGAAAAAACCCAGTCTTCCTGAACACCAGTATTATTAAAAATAATTTTAGGTTATGCAGTATTCAATTCTGTACAACTTTTGTAGAAAATATTTCTTCCTAAAGCAAAAATAGAGCTATAACGAAAAAACCAGTCTTCCTGAACACCCGGTATTTTAAAAATAATTTTAGGTTATGCAGTATTCAATTCTGTACAACTTTTGTAGAAAATATTTCTTCCTAAACGCAAAAATAGAGCTATAACGAAAAAACCCAGTCTTCCTGAACACCCAGTATATTTGAAAATACTTTTAGGTTATGCAGCTTCAATTCTATAACACTCTTGTGGAAAAGATTTTTTCCTAAAACAAAATAGAGCTATAAATGAAAAAACCCAGTTTTTTTGAACACTCCGTATATTTGAAAATATTTTTAGCTTATCACTATTTAATTCTATAACACTTTTGTATAAAAGATTTTTTCCTAAAAGCAAAAATAGAGTTATAATGAAAAAAATCCATTTTTTTGAACACCCGGTATATTTGAAAATATTTTCGGGTTATGCAGCATCCAATTCTATGACACTCTTGTAGAAAAGATTTCTTCCTAAACGCAAAAATAGAGCTATAACGAAAAAACCCAGTCTTTCTGAACACCCGGTATTTTTAAATAATTTAGGTTATGCAGTATTCAATTCTGTAACAACTTTTGTAGAAAAGATTTGTTCCTAAAAGCAAAAATAGAGCTATAATGAAAAAAACCCATTCTTCCTGAACACCCGTATTTTTTAAAAATAATTTAGGTTATGCAGTATTCAATTCTGTACCAACTTTGTAGAAAAGATTTGTTCCTAAAAACAAAAATAGAGCTATAATGAAAAAAACCCAGTCTTCCTGAACACCCGGTATATTTTAAAATAATTTTAGGTTATGCAGTATTCAATTCTGTACAATTTTTGTAGAAAAGATTTGTTCCTAAAAGCAAAAATGGAGCTATTAATGAAAAATCCCAGTTTTCCTGAACACCCAGTATATTAAAAATAATTTAGGTTATGCAGTATTCAATTCTGTTACAACTTTTGTAGAAAGGATTTTTTCCTAAAAGCAAAAATGAGCTATAATGAAAAAACCAGTCTTCCTGAACACCCAGTATTATTAAAAATAATTTTAGGTTATGCAGTATTCAATTCTGTACAACTTTTGTAGAAAATATTTCTTCCTAAACGCAAAAATAGAGCTATAACGAAAAAAACCCAGTCTTCCTGAACACCCGTATATTGAAAATACTTTTAGGTTATGCACTTCAATTCTATAACACTCTTGTGGAAAAGATTTTTTCCTAAAAGCAAAAATAGAGCTATAATGAAAAAACCCAGTTTTTTTTAACACTCCGTTTATTTGAAAATATTTTTAGCTTATGCACTATTGAATTCTATAACACTTTTGTATAAAAGATTTTTCCTAAAAGCAAAAAATAGATTATAATGAAAAAAATCCATTTTTTTGAACACCCGGTATATTTGAAAATATTTTCGGTTATGCAGCATCCATTCTATGACACTCTTGTAGAAAAGATTTCTTCCTAAACGCAAAAATAGAGCTATAACGAAAAACCCAGTCTTTCTGAACACCGGTATTTTTTAAAATAATTTTAAGGTTATGCAGTATTCAATTCTGTACAACTTTTGTAGAAAAGATTTGTTCCTAAAGCAAAAATAGAGCTATAATAAAAAAACCCAGTCTTCCTGAACACCCGGTATTTTAAAAATAGTTTTCGTTATGCAGTATTCAATTCTGTACAACTTTTGTAGAAAAGATTTGTTCCTAAAAACAAAAATAGAGCTATAATGAAAAAACCCAGTCTTCCTGAACACCCGGTATTATTAAAAATAATTTTAGTTATGCAGTATTCAATTCTGTACAACTTTGTAGGAGGATTTTTTCCTAAAACAAAAAATAGAGCTATAACGAAAAAACCCAGTCTTCTTGAACGCCCGGTATATTTTAAAATAATTTTAGGTTATGCAGTATTCAATTCTGTACAATTTTGTAGAAAAGATTTGTTCCTAAAAAGCAAAAATGGAGCTATAATGAAAAATCCCAGTTTTCCTGAACACCCAAGTATTATTAAAAATAATTTTAGGTTATGCAGTATTCAATTCTGTACAACTTTGTGTGAAAATATTTCTTCCTAAACGCAAAAATAGAGCTATAACGAAAAAACCCAGTCTTCCTGAACACCCGTATTTTTAAAAATAATTTGAGTTATGCAGTATTCAATTCTGTACAACTTTTGTAGGAGGATTTTTTCCTGAAAGCAAAAATAGATGTATAACGAAAGAACCCAGTCTTCTTGAACGCCCGGTATATTTTAAAATAATTTAGGTTATGCAGTATTCAATTCTGTACAACTTTTGTAGAAGGATTTGTTCCTAAAAGCAAAAATGAGCTATAATGAAAAATCCCAGTTTTCCTGAACACCCGTATATTAAAAATAATTTTAGTTATACAGTATTCAATTCTGTACAACTTTTGTAGAAAAATTTCTTCCTAAACGCAAAAATAGAGCTATAAGACGAAAAAACCCAGCCTTCCTAACACCCGGTATTTTTGAAAATATTTTTAGTTATGCAGCATTCAATTCTATAAAACTCTTGTAGAAAAGATTTCTTCCAAACGCAAAAATAGAGCTGTAATCAAATAGCAATGTTCAGGAACAGCTGTATTCAAATATATTTTTAGGTTATGCGGCATTAAATTCTAGTAAACTTTTGTAGATAAGACTGCTTTTCTAGAAGCAAAAAATAGAGCTGAAATCAAATTCTATTCCCTTCCTATTCTCTTTTTCGTTATTGTGTTTTCCTTGTCTATTTTTCCTATTTCCTTTTATAATATCCCATAAGTTACAGCTTTAAAAAAATAGTTGACGATTTTCCCTATATTTATTTCCCTATTGATATTATTATTATTATTATTATTATTATTATTTCAATTTTCTTCTTATTTATCCGTCATTTTATTTTTCCAAACAATATTATCAGCATCAAATGCAACGATCCAAGCACCCACAAATGTCTGTTGCAAATATATTTTTTAATAATATTCCTCCATTTTAGACGCGCCATCTAGTTTTTAATGCTATAATCCCAAATAGTGGCTCAAAAAAATCGCAATCTCAAACTTTAAAAAAAAAAATTGCGCTTCTACACTTCTAGTGCTATCAAGCTGCAAAAATTAAATTTCCCGCTATTATTGTGATAATATTTTATAGTGTCTTCAACATACTCCACTTTTACGCAATGATTGAATTTCTATTTTGTTTTAATACACACTATTAATAAAAGCGATAGATATACTTCACGCGTAGAGTAATAAATCGAAAACACTGTAGATTTCATGCATTAAAAATATTTACGAAATATAAATGCCACATAGTATACGCGGTTTAAAAATCATAAGACATAAGAAGTACATAAGTACTCGACATTTTCCGACAACAAATCCGAACTCGCCCGAACATGTCGCGTCTCACTGTGTAACCGGCTAATATAATCTATATAATCTGTCTCATCGGCGTTCATAGAATATGTCGGCAAACGAAGTAATAAAAATAATGATTTTAAAACCTCTTTAAGTAAACATAATTAAGTTACGTGTGCTTTCGAATTATAAAATCGCTTTATGAACAGTTTACCAAATACGATTTCTTAGAAGCGACAAATATTTCACCGCTTTTCATCGGCTGAACACGCATTTACCCGTCAATGTGTGAACGCGCCTATAATTGTTGACGTTTAAAAGGTATAATGTCAACCACGACCGTAATCCTGGTTGACATTCTCTTATTTTCGTCGTGCTAATTCAATATTCCAACGTGTTTTTACAATTAGTAATTGCTCTAAATGATGGGAAGCGTCGTTAGATATGAAAAACGACCTCAGTAAGTTTGTTAGTGAAGATATTATGGATTATTGGTAATTAAATACGTTCCTTTTAGAAATGTGAAGAATGGTTCCCACGCAGATGTCTTTAGTGTCGTGCAGTATTGAATATAAAAATAAATTGAAGAGTGTTTTTAGTCAAGACAGTAGTATCGATGAAATATGTATATGTGGAATAAATACAGTTATGTCGTTTGATGGTGTACAGATTTTAATAAAAAACACTTATTAAAATTAGTGTATCCTATTGATATTTACAGAAGAATTATATCTTGATAGCTGCTTAAACTCTTTTAAATATAATCAATGAAACGGTGTGCCAGTCAAATCGATAATAATAATGAAAGCTAATCGCTCTGTGCTTAAATTGTCTTGTTCCTCGGATGTTATCGAGCACCCATTTAAATGGCATCGTAGGCATAATCACCATAAAAAAACTAATGTTTACCTTTAATTCTAATGAAGGTTACAACGTAACTGGACATTCTTCTAAAATTATCACAGGGTTACCACAAATTTCTTCGGAGGGGGATCATAAGGGCTCTTTAAATAAATATATGCGATGTATTTAATATACTGCAACCACAAATTTTCTAAATATATATGTGCGAATATGTGAAGCTGTAAATTGTTTATTGAGTGTTTTAAAAGTGCTAGAACAGAAATGAATAATTCAACCGGTCAAAATTGGATAGCACATTAAATCTTTCATCGCTTAAGGTAATAGTATGTAATAAAAAAGGTTATTTGCATATCTACCCACCTGCTTGCTCTCTTTACTATTTAAAGTTTCAATAATATTGTCCTTGTAGATTGAAATTTTAAAAATTAACTTGTATATTCCATAATTAAATAAATTTAATGATATATTCGATACTTGGTACGTAGAAACTTTTGAAATACAATCCAAATCTAATACTTCTAAGAAATATATGTATCGAAATCACTACAAATAATATTCACGTAAAAGATGATATATATAACTGTGTGCCTCATGTCATTATCGAATATGAATGAAACACAACATCGCTTTAAACTGTTTTGTATTATATATGTAACAATAATGGTAAGAAATAGAGAACAGACACAAATCTATTATATCGTAATCATTTTCTTCTCCTATAATATGTTGAATGGGTAAAAAAAGGATTTGAAATAACTTGCATCGGAAAGGGATTGTTCTCTGCTCGCTGAATCTTTCGACATCTCAAATGACATTTCTAGGGGTCGATTAATATAATACTATATGGTGTCACTCTTATAATATTCTTCTCCTCATGGTTGTAGAGAGGTTGAAAAATATGAAATTTACCTCATTAAAAGATGCATATTAATATTAATTTATCTTTGACAGGCCAGTCGAACATGACTCCATAAATCGAATCGTTCTGTAGAAATGGGTACTTTTTAGCATCAAAGCGGTAATATCTGTCACGTAAATAACCATATAGACGATAATTTTGCGGTAATGTATACTTTTCGTGCTAAAATTAGCGCGATACGTTGACGCTTTTCGTGGTTCGATAGTTTGACATCTTACTTGATCCTGGCTCAATAATTTCGCTAAAAACTGTATAATTTTAATCAGAAACATATATGAGCGTGTATTACGAACGCTTTCAACCTTCCAATAAACGTTAAATTATCTTAAATCGCTATTATTGTAGCCCCAAATAGCAGATTAGGTTATGAAATTAATACCATCGCAAATGACTATTATTCTCAAATTATTCCACATTTTCTCATATACTGACGAATCATTCAGGCTCTTAACATCTCTCTGGTCACGTTTCGACTCATTATGTGTCCCTTGTACCCCCATTTACGCTCGAAATCGTCTCCCGAAGTTCGCGACATTTCACCGTGTGACAGCGGCATCTGACATCCCACGGAACCCGCCATAATTCCAAGCCCATCGCCGGCAAAACACACCTCTACAAATCGGGTCTTTTTGAGTAAAATAACGCATCTCGACCCCATTTTAGGGTTCAAACCGTAAGATGAAGCATGTGAGACGTCTTTTCCACATTAATCCCACTCCCCAATATTATCTCAGCCTCGCAGCGAACATACGAAATTGCCCAACTTTGACAATGCAAAATCGGTCGAATCCGACTCATTGACATTTCTCGGTCTTCAGCGACGTTCGGCGCGCCCGCACCCATCACAATTTACATTTCCGCGAATTTTCTCCCCTTTCCCTATTTTTAACGATAAACCTAAATACCCGGGGTCCAGTGCGACCGCCGTCGCCCGTTCGCCCGTCTACAATTTCCCTTTTAATCTGTTCCGCTTCCCGATCCTTAGGCGTAATAGTTTTTCTCGCCGAATTTACACGCTCTAGATAGGGCGACGCCTATGGTGTGCGACAGAGAGTAGACAAAAACAGGCTGATCAAGTTTTATTATTATTAACAAAATCCATGTATGTAAGAGAAAAGCACGCACCAAAAATACCATGAAAATCTTTAGATTAGCATTAGTATTAAACCATTTTAAGCCCTTTCCTCTACATCCCACTACAATTCCAACACCACACTGTTTCACGACACACACACACACACACTAAGATTCCAAGCTAGTTGGACGCTTTCCAGACTTCTCCCGTGAATTATAACCACCATTAATATCTTCTACTTTCTGTTCCTTCCTAATATATTGCACCGATCGCGAATACAGACCGATATAATGCCATCCGAAATCCTAAAATGCATTCCGACGCGGCCATGAACTATTGCGCCGCCGTTTTCGAACTGTTCATTTTACTATTTCACCCGAAAACCGCTGAGAGGGCATCTCCGCTCACACAAAACGTGCACAAAACCGTGCCGGCGCAATTTTAGCGAATAATACAACCGCAAGCGCACACACCTACACAAAAATATCTGCGTCGTTTGTGCGAACGTTTGCGCCATAATTCTATAATCTCGTTTTCGGCGACTATAGATGGGAATTTATGTAGCGTTCCCTGAAAAACCGGGCAACGATGGACGCGTACAGATGACCAAAGAGCCCGCTTTTTTTTTTTTTTTTTGGTGAATTCCAGTTGACAGGTAGATATTTTAAATTTTAAATGTGTTTTTTTTTGCATTGGAACGACGTAAAATGTTTGTTTTCGTTTTGTTGGTAGCGAATCGTGATGATAAATGCAACGCGGATATAGGGATTTATTCGATATAGCTTTTTCGCTGGTAAATACAATAAAATGGTGGAGAACTCGTGAAATGTATGTGGAGCAATTCAAACTGTCAAAAATAGTTGTGCAAGGCTTTTACGGCGAGTTTTTTACTACCCAGCAGAGCTGAGCGGAGCCACAAGTGCTAAAAAACTCGTTAAAGCATACCAATATAGTTGTTACACACACGCAAAACAGCTGATTACATTTGCACCTTCTTTCATAGTTTACGTTCGGTTCTTGGTTCTTGCCTGGTACAAGTTGGCAAGCACACAACAGAGACGCGTATACATACGGAGGGAGGGGGTTATGGAAGTAGTTACCCTTCTCTTCTCCCACCCCTTGGAACAAAATTATAATATATACACAAATGTTAAGAAAACATCTAATATTGTAAAACATAATTTGTTTAATATTTTAATATTTTTATCTCTACTGGTGTGCAAACTGTATGTGCAAACTTGTGTGTGAATAAGTATCTTGCATTTTCTAAATTTTAATGTTAGCTATTCTGACCGTTAAGTATACAGCTAACTATATAGCATCTAGTAATTTTTTGCTCGCAATAATAAACTGTAATTTAACTAATATCGCTTTCCCGCGGAAGGCTACTGACAGTGAAAGATCAACTGTGGCGGCTATGTTTCGTCAGAGACGGTCATACGAATCAGATATGAAGAACTTTTTACTCACGGCGACAAAAAGTAACTGGAGGGTGCCGACCACTACAGTACACAGTAACCTTACCTAGCATTTATTTGCATTTAATAATATTTTAAGAAACTGCTACTCCCGTAAGGATAGTGCAATTATTTTCTCAGGGTATACTACTGCCAGTTATGAGAGATTAATTGTGACCGCTATGCTTAACCAAAAAAAGTCGTTTGAGTCAGAAATGAAGAGCCTGTCTCTTGCGGCAAGTGACTAAAACTGATTGAGGAACACCAGCTACTACATTTCACATTTACTTTAACTGAAATTTCTTTGCTTTTAACAGTATTTTTATAAACTATTGCTCACGCAGGAACAGCGTATTCATTTTCCCACGGAAGGCTACTGACAATTGTAAAAAGCTAGCTATGGCTACTATGCTTAGTCAGAGACGGTCGTTCGAGTCAGAAACCAAGAACTTGTCTCTTGCGGCAAGTGATTAAAACTGACGGAAGAGCGCCAACTACTACATTTCACAGTTACCTTAACTGGAATTTCTTTGCTTTTAACAGTATTCTGATAAACTGATACTCACGTAGGTACGGCATATCCGTTTTTCCACGGAAGGCTACTGGCAGTTTTTAAAAAGCTAACTATGGCTACTGCTTAGTCAGAGACGGCCGTTCGAGTCAGAAATGAAAAACCTTCCTCTTGCGCCAAGTGACTAAAACTGGCTGTAGGGCGCCGGCTACTACATTTCACATTTACCTTAACTGGAATTTCTTTGCTTTTAACAGCATTCTTATAAACTGCTACTCACGCAGGAACAGCGTACTTATCCATTTTCCCACGTAAGGCTACCGGCGGTTGTGAAAAGGTAACTATGGCTACTATACTTAGTCAGAGACGGTCGTTCGACTCAGAAAGGAAGAACCTGTCCCTTGTGGCGAATGGGTAAAACTAACTGAAGAGTGACAGCTACTACACTTTATATTTAAATAGAATTTCTTTGCTTTTAACAATATTCTTATAAACTGCCACTCACGCAGGAACAGCGTACTTATCCATTTTCCCACGGAAGGGTACCGGCGGTTGTGAAAAACTAACTATGGCTACTATGCTTAGTCAGAGACAGTCGTTCGACTCAGAAATGAATAACCTGTCCCTTGCGGCGGGTGGGTAAAACTAACTGAAGAGCGACAGCTACTACACTTCATAGTTAACTATGTCCGATAGATAGAAAGATGTACCGAACCAGGTAAAAGCGTCGCTATCTTCTCTGACAGTCAGTCTACACTTAAAGCGATTAACTCCACAAGCGTGGACTCTAAGCTGATTTGGGACTGTGTAAGCGCCCTAAATGAGGTGGGCACCCAAAGGAAAGTAACCCTAGCCTAGGTTCCTAGCCACTCGGGCGTGAGAGGAAATGAGGCGGCGGTCGAGCTGGCCAGGTGAGGTTCGTCAAGGCCATTCGTTGGAAAGAGGGGTCTTTCAGCACTACCAAATCGCAAATTAAAAAATCCATCAATGAATGGATACACAATCAGTCCAGAGAGTGGTAGTGTAAAAATCACCGGGACAAAGGCAGGCAAAAGAGTTCCTAAAGGAGCAGAGGCCTAAATTCACGAGAGATTTACTGAATAAAGACAGGAAGACTGTCAAAATGATTGTAGATCTGCTGACTGGTCACTGTGGACTGAATAAGCATATGTTCATCATAGACCTGGCAGATGATGCAACCTGCAGATACTGCCAAGAGGAGGAAGAAACATCAGTTCATGTGCTGTGCCAATGTGAAGGCAGGAGGACAAGGTTTCTAATTATGGGTGTGGAGAACTCCACAGCTAGTAGCTACACAAAGAAGCCGCTCTCAAAGATGATAGACCTAATTAAGGGGGCAAAATTAGAGAGCGTTTTCTAGGAACAAGGGGATCACAATAGATCTGAAAAGGTCGCGGTGAAATAGGTCGATAGGCCACCCCAATCCTAATCTAATCTAACCATAGTTAACTAGAATTTATTTGCTTTTAACAATATTCTTATAAACTGCCACTCAAGTAGAGACAGCGTATCCATTTTCCCATGGAGGGCTATGGGTAGTTGTGAAAAGTTAACTGCGACTACCATGCTTAGCCAGAGACGGTTATTAGAGTTAGAAATAAATCGTATTTAAATGTTAATTTTATTAAGTAAATAAGTAAGTGTACAGATGAGTATCTGTACAAGAGTCCTTATACTCCTTGGCGTTATTTTTATATTATAAAAGTGGGTACCTAATACATTAAATAAATTAAATTAAACTACAAATTCATTATAATAATTCCTTTTTTTCCTTCATCTTCTAGTTTCTACACGCGGTAAAATTTAAAATAAGACTTACACAATTTTTGAATTATTAAAAAAACAAAACAAATATGCATGTTGTTCCGTAGCCACTGTAAATTAAAATCATATTTTTTGCGCACGAACCCCGCATGCAATTAACGTAGGTACTCCATTCCTCCCACCCCTATTGATATTTGCGTAATCCCCATTTTAATTTTTAACACCGTAAATTCCAATTTAGCAAACATTTTAAGCGCTCCCGGACATTTTTAAAACGCTACCTACACAAAATAACTTCATAAGCACTTAACTCCCAATAGCGTTCCGTTATTTATCTTAACCGCTTTTCCTCCCATCCCCTATTCCATCGCGTTCCCCTGATAACCATAGTCAACAACTCACACCACTTTACTCCAGCTCTTGGTCGCGTAGTTTATCGCGGCTTTCATTATTAGGTAGGTACTCGCGTCTGCCCACAGATGGCTCAGCTGTCGATTCGCCGCCGTGACCACGCTAACAGGACTGGTAGAGGGCGCTGTGTTGTTTTAATTAAATTATGCCGCCGTTAATGAATGAATAATTTTATAACGGTAAACGCTGCAACAAATTCCAACTTTGCGGTTTATAGGAAATTTTACGTAGTACATGGAAATTTTACCGCGAGTTTTTCGATGTGAAAATAATGTTAAACTTTATACATATATTCTGACGAAGGAAAATTATTACAGATTTACCGAAAGGATCCCTGCGAATTTTGCCTGTGTCTAGATGGGGAGATGTTCTGCTGGTGGCAAGATTGTCCTCCAACGCTGGAAGGACCGTGCAGGGATCGAAGCCCATTCAGTCCTTGTTGTAAGTTTCAAATATCCCGCCTAAAATGTTTAAGCTTAAATTTCCCGCAATTAAAATGACGCATTGTTAATTCGCAGTGAATGGGGCAAAAGCTAAAGATATAAAACCGACTTCCAATAAGCCTAATAACAACTCGAAAGTTAGCGCGTCAAGAAATAAAACCTCGCAGGGGAAGCAGCAATCTGCAATATCAACAACGGCTGTGACAGGTATCGAGACGTCATCCAGTGTTGCCAGTCCACAAAATTCGATTAGCAGTACTGTAATGGTGGATTTTACGACAACAAAGGCAGTTCCCAAAGTTTGCATTGTAATGGGTAAGTAAAATTATGTAGTTTCTTCTTTAAGGATATTGCAAGTTATTTTCCTTTCGCATGTTTAATTAATTTAATTCTTAAACCTACATAACAGTGTAATATTTCCCAAAACTTCATCTGAGTGTCCTCCTCGTAATTATTTCAAGAACTTCAACATAAAAGTATCGAAATAACTGTCATATGTAAAATGACAATAAAATTATACATACAGTCTAGTTCAAGTTTTAAAAGAAGTACACAGAGATTCAAAATGATTGTCAATTCCGCTCCTATAGATAGTAACATGTTGGTAATGAAGGTTTCAATTAAGTCAGCGTTGGTACATAAGAAAGTAAACGGATCTGTCATAAATAAGGAAAACGTAACCTATATTTGAACTCGCATTATATAAACGACTATGGATTGGTGTTTCTGCTTGTAAAAATGAAATGTAATTAATTTAACTTTACTAAATTATGATTTTACAATTCAGTAACTAACTGTGTTTAACTAAATTTATTATTACTTTAAATTATAACATACAATAAGTATAATTATTAAGTGACAAAACTGCATCTCTCAGTTCTTCTATGGTATGCATGCGGTTTCTATAGATCCTATTTTTTAGATAGCCGAACATGAAGTAATCTAATGGGGTTAGATCAGGCGATCTTGGTGGCCATCTTTGTGCTCTAACGAACCTGTCAGCAAAAAACTGTTGAAGATATTGGCAGGTTTGTCGAGCAGTATGTGCTGGAGCATTATCGTGCTGAAAATAACCTGTTTCAAGCTCATTTCTTGTAACTCTGCAATAAAACATTCCAACATCTGTTGGTAACGTTGGGCTGTTACAGTTTCCTCGAAGAAAATTGGCCCTATTATTCGTTGCCTAGACATAGCTAACCAAACTCCAACTTTTACGGGATGCAATTGCGTTTCTCGAAATTCGTGTGGATTTTCTGCAGACCAGATACAATAGTTTTGTAAATTATATAGTCTGTTAGATAATACCAGACTTCATCCGAAAAATGATTTGTTTAGCAAGTCATCGTCCCTTAAATTGTTATTAAACCAATGACAATATTCCATCGCCTATCGTGATCTAATGGGTAATAATTCCTGTACCGTAGAAACTTATAGGGATGAAATGTAACTTTCTTTTGACAGCTCATTGCGTTGAAGTGTATGATAAGCCTATAAAATTATAAAATGTAATAAACTATTTCACTTTATGTTAATATTGATTTTTTACCTGTTTGTTGAGCTATTACCACAGATAAATTCCCTTATTTTCTTACAGTATTCAGAAATACTATTGTTGGTGATATTAGATGTAAATATAAACGATTTGAAAACAGTGAATGTAGGCTTTCACGGCCGGTGTCCATACTGGATGTGAAGGTTTCCGGGCTGATGTGCCGTGGTCTAGAACTTGTAAAAGTCGACGTTTCGCCAAACACTGCGGTTGGCATCCTCAGGACGGTGGTGTTGCGGTTTCGCTGGTTGCCTGATGACTGGTCCACCAGTCCACCAGTCATCAGGCAACCAGCGAAACCGCAACACCACCGTCCTGAGGATGCCAACCGCAGTGTTTGGCGAAACGTCGACTTTTACAAGTTCTAGACCACGGCACATCAGCCCGGAAACCTTCACATCCAGGATTTGAAAACAAATTATAAGATAAATAATCGAAAGATACTACAACACGCACGCCAATGTCGCTAAATGTCAAGAAAATTCATTTAATGTATGAAATTTGTATGTAGCTAACTTCGCTCATTAAATTGGTAATAAGTATAGATAATTTTTTCCGGAAAACAGTTTTTTTCTTACGACAATCATTTTGAATCACATGGTATTATTCTTATGGGCTATATGCATCCCTTTTTATTTTATACCTACTCATAAATGTCTATCTCCTTCTATCATGGGAATTGTTGCCAGATTTATGTCGGTAATGCTAATGTCTGCATTATTCGCTGTTTCCTGTTCCTGTCATTTCTCGATTTCGAATATATTTCTGTGTCACATGTCTTAACATTACTTATTAATTTTAAATTAATCTGAATTTATAAAAACTACTAACATCATCATTTGTGTTGTCTATTGTTCGTAAGCACAATTAAAACAGCTGTTATAATTACATATAGGTAACCTAATTTTTCGAGAAGTATGTTTCTAAAAGACATTAGTTTTATATTTGAGAATATTTATTTGTGGTATATTATTATTATTATTTTTAAGGATTATTTGGGTTGTGCATTTTGATGTGGAATAAATATTCATACAATCAACATTTTTATACTAATGGTACACAGTAGGACATAACCAATAAATACAAACAAAATTCATTGAATTGACATTTATAAGCGCCAACATGAAATTCGTCAAGTTGTTCAGCGCGACAACATACGAAAAATTAAGTACTTAAATAGATTTGGCATCGTTGGGTACTACCTCCATAAGAGTAATACTTCCTTCTCAACGTGAGCCAGACTGTACAATAAGTTAATCTAACTATCTAATCCCACATAGCCAAATTTAAATTGCCCGCAATTATTCTTAGTAACTTCAACTTTGAAATGTAAAATTACCTACCATTTTGTACTGCATTAATAGTTATTTTAATGGGTTTACGTTGAAGTCACTAAAAATAGTGGCGGGAAATTTAAATTTGGATATTAGGGATTACTTACATAGATAATTATGTTTTTTTTAAATATTTAACAAGTTTGTTTGATATTAATAAGTAAATTTAATATTTATAATTAGTCGTGATTACTTATTTTTATATACGGCCAATTTTTCCTTATTCGGTACTTGCACTGCACTGTCTGACCCTATTTCAGACCTATCCCTAATAGCCAAATTTAAATTTCCCGCTATTATTTATTCTTAGTAACTTCAACGTTGAAACATAAAATTTCCCAACATTTTATACTAATGTCTTTACGTTAAATCCACTGAAAATTGTGGCGAGAAATTTAAATTTGGCTATTACGGATATAACATCACAATACAATAGCCAACTTAACAAAAATTTTGTGCAGCGGGAAATTGGAACAACTTTAACTATTTAATTATATATTATAGTAAGGGGTTAAAGTTTGGTACCTACTTGATTAATACATAAGAGAAAAAGAAAAAAAATCACTAATGACATCCATGTTTCTTGACAAAAACATCGAGAATAAGAAAAAATCGATGTCAATACATCAATATTTTTGATTCTTACACCATCCCTACACTCCGTAATACCACCCAAAAAAATATATATTTTAATGTCACGTATTTCGTTTCTTTCGCATACAAAACCCCCAACCAAAATCCCTTTTCAACCGTTCTGTCATGCCCGTCACACACGTTGCCAACCTCCGAATCCCCTTCACGTATCGCCAACCGCAACACGGATACCTCCGCGAAGGAGAGCCACCGCAACAAACTACGGGGAGGAATCCTCTGGTTTTCTTTTTTTTTTGCTGTAGTCTTCCTCATTTTCCGTCCTGAAAACTTGTCGGGTGTTTTTTTTCTGTTCGCAGGTCGTGAATACAAAGTGGGCGACAGGCTGCCGCACGACACCGGAAACTGCGTGGAATGCGTGTGCGGAAATTGGGGCCAGATCACGTGTTCGCCACACCAGTGCGTCCCATTGGGCGACGATATAAACGATTACCGTCCCCCGGGACCCAGACCGCCGCTGTCTGATGTTTTTTAACGGGTTTTTAGATCGGGGAGAGATGAAAAACGTGTACTTCCAATAAAACGACATCTACACCAAAACAGTGTGAAATAAAAATCGACCATTAGGGTAATGGTAAGTTGTTTTACGTTGGTTTTTACGTTGTGTAACTTCGTCCAATTTATCTTATTTTAGAGAAATTGAAATCAGTTTAAAGTGATATTTATTAAAATTATAAAAAGCAATAAAACAGTTAGATTGTTACAATGCTATATGAGTAAAAAATATATCACAATTAAAAATAAACAACTCTTTTGACTACCACAGTAACTACAAAGAAACGTCGGCCATCTTGTCATATTTTGACGCGTGGTTGGGCAGTGTGCACGTTCCTAATATGGTTATATTTTAGTATAAAAAAATGGTCGCGTTGAGAGTACGAAAATGATATCTACATATTTTACATATCAATAACTATTTGCGTTACATAAAATGGCAATCGCTCCATTGTGTGTTATTGAAGCAGCGTTTGGCAGTGTTACGTTTTTGAGACGAATTGTCAACAGTTTACAAATCGCTTGGGAGCAGCTGTGTGTTCTAAACGCGGCCAATACTTTATACACTGCAACTTAGGACAGGGAAAACGAATTTAATTTGTGTTTAGGTAATTCCAATATCTTTTACTGTGCGATTTTGTGTGAAATAGTGATAATAGTGTCGGAATTAATTGAATTATTGTATTTGTTTGAAATCCTAACCTAACAAAAGTAGATAGAAGATACCAAAAGATACAAATGTTTAGTTTTGTTTAGTGAATAAACAACGAATGGTGTTCGTTTTAGAGAAAAAAAAACTTCACCGTAATAATTCAGTATTCCCTTTTAACAGTTACTCGTTATTGATAAAAGTAAACTTTTACAAATTGTGTGATGGCGCGACTTAAAAGTTATTTCTCTTGCATGTACTAAATGTGATTATTGCGAAAAAAGAACTTCATCATTGTGCTTATGAGATTATTCTACCTCACAGCAAATGTCAAAAAATTACGAATAAGCCAGAATCAGAGATTTTGCTGTTCTCAAAATTTACCCTTAATTTGGTGTGGTAATTACGAAAAAGGAGTGACCTTGATCATATTAACGTGGTGAGTATTTCATTATAAATTATACATTTTTCCAAGTTGTTTTTTATTTTATCTGCCCATATAATAAATAACACTTCAACATATTTAATTTCTAATTATTTTCCTCTTAATTTAAATTTATCCATTATAAGACAAAAATAGCAGTTTTTTTTATTAGAAAATTCCTATATAAAATAAAGATATATTGGACGAAGAAATAGAATATGTAAATGTATACATATTTGTGAGAAATATTAAAAATGAATGTATTTATCTAAAAAAAATATAATTTTTAAATTAAAAGTAAAAAATCGGTAAAGTTAATGTTTTTTTAAACTTATTACTTGTTAACTTTGTGGTAATTTCAACTTAAATTAATAAATTCGAATGTGATGTGAAAGAGTTTTTATTATCTTTAAAATCAATACTATTTTAATTAATTTTTTTCTACGAATACCAACTTAAATGGGTAAATACATCAATTTTCACTCTTTAAAAAGTTATTAGATTAAGCAAGACCAAAAATAGTGTACCAATGAGAAAATTAAAATTATATCACCCCTTTTTTAGATCGTAAGATAATAAACTATCATAATGGTAAGGGTATAATAAAATTGAATTTTTGGCATTTTTTTTAATTACGATATTGCATGACTTCTATTATAACATTGAAAAAAATATTTATTTGTTATTGTTTTATACCAAAACTGATCTAAAAGTAGAGAGAAATAATCCTGTAGAAAAAAAAATAAATATTGAATATTAATTTTTAATAACCCACTCTTTTTTAGCATATCATATAGTAAGAATTATCAAAGTATTTGACGAAACATAAGAGAACACACCATGGATACAGTGTAATGTTTTTTTTATGCACTTGAAAACGCAAATAACACTTAGCAGACATATTTGTTAAGTTTTATATTATAGTATTATGTAGACAACTCAAGTATTAAATTGACTGTCAATAAATATTTGATTTTAGATAAGCAGAAGAACTCATTATTTGCATCCAAGGTGTTAGATATTATTTTAACAAATGTAACGTACTAATGAACAATTTTGATCGACCTTGAAGAATGACTATAATTATATTGTATATTATATTTAGGATAATATTGTATTATTTATAATAAAAGAAGAAAGGATAGATGACCCCGAAATTATACAAAATATAAAAAAAAAAAAAAAATAAAAGATTATTAACTGCGATATTTAGTACATAGTTTAGTTCTTGTTCAACATTTTATATATTAGTAATTTTTATATTAGGTATATAATATTATATAGCAATATTATACGAAAAGAAATAACAATAATAATAATAATAATAAAATATGAGATGTCTATGGTTAGGTTTAAATAAATTAATAAATTAAAATGTTGTATTAGTGAGTATTATCTGCATAATATTGTTTTTAATTATATAAAAATATATATTTTTAGTTTAGGTAATTTATTGATTTAACTTTTTTATTCTTTTCGAGAAATATTATTAATTAATGTTAATAAATGTATTTACAAAAATTCAAATGTTGTTTCAATTGCCACTTCCCTACAATATTCTCAACTGCATAAATTTTATTACTAACAGAACCAATTGCTATATTTTGCTACAGGTAAATCTCCAGGGCCGTATAAATAGTTAGCCAATTTTTCCAGAGCATGAGACTAGGTTAAATAATAATGAAAAGTAAATATTGTTTATAAAAGATTATTGATATAAAATAAAATAAATGATCGCAAAGTACCAAAGGATGGGAAAGAAGGATAAATAACACAACGTTTATTATTTATTTATTTCCCACGCTGCGAACTATCGGAGTCGGTTCGGCCAGGAGGCGCCGGAGAGATGTCGGAGTGAGCCCACTGTGGTATCAGCTGTTGCCTTCACTAGCCCGACGCTGTCGCCCGGTAAGTTAACCACAGCCCAGAATGGCTATTTACCAGTCGGGGAAACAAGGGATTGGTACTTGCGGAATTTTTTTAATATGTTGTTTAAATAGTTATAATTAAATGAAAATGTTATTTAAATGACAAGAAAACAACTAGTGCGCCAAGGTCGATTAAATTAAAGTAAATTAATAAAACGCAAAGAGAGATATTAACTGTTATATTGACACTTAATTCGGTGAAGCCTCGTCTTACATGGTTACAATGTATAAATATATGACATGAACTGGTGGGAGTGCCGGGTTATTATTCAAAAAATTGTAAAAATTATCAAGAAACAATAAATCAAATCTACGTATCTCGATCGAGCATGCAAATGACTACGACCTACCATTGGTTTTAAGGTGAAAAGATAAAGAAAGCAACAATTAAACAAAATGATTTCACAAGTTACATTAAATTTTGACAATGACCGCAAAGACTAGATTAAAAAAAGAATTAAGTTAAATTGAATTATGATATCAAAGACCGAAATATAATAACAAAAAAATTACGTTAAATTATTAATATATCAATGGTAGTTCGTTACTACAAAATATACAAGCAATAACTCTTAAAATTAACTTACATGTAACACAAACAATGCACGAGGGTTGATAGTCACCACCAGGGGCGGGTAGAAATAGAAGCGTAGAAAGATGACGAAAGAAAGCCCCGGTCCAGGGACGACGTAGAGCGGCGTGGCTTGCAAAATCCGCGTCGGCGGGCTCCAAAAAAAAGAAGGCTTCGTAGTCAAAACACAGGGACTCAAACGGCTTCCAAGGAGTAGATTCTTTACGACCAGAGATCCCCCACAGGGGTTACCAAACGGGTAAATTAGGTCGAAAAGGATTGCAGCAGGGCGACGCCTATTAGACTCTTAGGTCGGCACTCTTAGCGGGCTAGAGTGTAAGTGAAAAATCGGAAGGGTAGAGGTAAACTAGTTCCCGCGCTATGCCATTAAGTGGCCAATAGGATTCGAGTATCGAAGATAAACAACATGCAGGTGTGCGAGATTATGCGAAATTCTAAACGTTTCAAGTACAGCACGCACCCAAAAAGGTGCAACAATTAACAAAAATGAGATAAATTCGGAGCTAATTATGAACGGAGTTTCATGAAATTTACGTTATCAAAGCATCTAAATATATGTTAAATTTGACAATTTAAGGAATTTGAAAAAGGTCACAAATAAAGCGGTACATTAAAAAAAACAAATTCAAGGTTAAACGTGACGTTATACAAATACGTAAATAGCGACAGGTAACTAGGAAAGGTCAAGGAACTTGGATAAATTCAGAAAAGATAGGGTACAGTTGGAGAAATAAGAAAAGGTGTTTTCAACACGTAACAATTTTCTATTCCCAAAAACCACATGAAATAAAATAAAATATTGGAACAAAATGTGCAAAACAGTGTTTAATGCTGCGTTGTTGAAATAATAAAAAAAAAAGTGTATATTTTCTCTAACTCGTCACTGTACTGAAACAATTTAAATGAGGTCATTACCGTACTAGCTTATTTTTAATTTTGGAGTTGGTACCGCTTATTTGTGTGCCGTCATGAAGTCTCCATAAACACTGCAGTCCCTTAAAAATTAATATCTTTGTTTTTGCGTCAACAGCTTCGCAGTCATACAGAATGTAGTGAGCATCTGCAGTTGGTATCTCCTGTGTTGATTCCAATTTTCTATGAGTGTCCTTTCAGTTTTCTTTGGAAAACAATCAACACCGGAAAAAAAAATTATCAGCGACGTATAAAGAAAAAGATAAATTATTGGTTCACATTTGAATAATAATGTAATTTAATCCTATAGTTTATCAACTGATCACATTTTATGATGAATACGTTATTGAACTGTGCGTATTTTATTTGCTTAGCTCTAAATTAAGTTTTAGTTTATTACTATGTAGAATAACTCTGTAGGTACTTTAATAAATAAAACAACTTAAAAACGAATGAAGTTGCTTTACTAAAAAAAAAAGGATTTTCAAATTAGTCGTGTTACTGGTAATATGTTCAAATTTGCCGCCATGACAGAAAGGATAATATTAGTTCCGCCCGGAGATAATAGATGGCGCGTCGCAGATCGCATGGTTAATAGAGATATAAAGTATCGCAATATATAAAGAATGTGTGTTAAGGCCGTTTTACACCTAGCTATTTATTGGCCAATATAAAATTTTACGTGTATAACACGGATTAAATACGTGTTATACACGTAAAATTTTAAATAGGGGTAAAACGGCCTTTAGAGATAGAAATAGGAATTCATTTTGGACCCAAAATGGCGGTTAGGACGAACACATATAAAGTCTGTTCGCGTCGCATGAACTATTTGCACTATTATGCACTTTTTAGAACTTTTGTGTGCAAAAGTGCATAATAGTGCAAATAGTTCATGCGACGCGAACAAACTTATAAATTCACAAACGAATAACCTTACTTTTTCGACCGTGTCAGTCAAGTGTCAGATTTTGTTCTTTACTTTAATCGTGTATTTATATTAAGTGAACTGTGGGATTTAAGAAAATGTTCATTTGTATTACTTATGTTCATTTTATTTGGGTTCATAGTCATATTGGATTACATGCTAATGAAATTGCGGATAAATTAGCAATAATAGGTGGAAATCAAATTGTTCCTAATTTTAATTTATACCATGGTGATTTTAATTAATTCATTCACAAGGAAATTATTCAAGAGTGGCAAAGATGGTGATGGAATGACTCTGTTAGATTTAAGGAGCAATTTTTTTTCCGAATACAAAATTTTGTTAATCCAAAAGTTTAGCATCAAAATTTTAGTTGGGTATCAAGAAGATTTATAATTACCTTTAATAGAATATGAATAGGTCATGCATTGTGCTGTGGAAGCTCACTTATGTACATAGAATTGGTGTCAGTTATGTCACGAAATGGGTGAAATTAATCATAGATTATTTCAATGTAGAAAATATGAATTGGAGAGAAGAATTTTATTTACTAAATTGATTGGAATTAATTATTTTCCTCATACAATATTTCTTCTCTGATTGCTCCGAATAACTTCAAAATTTATATGTTTCTTTACAATATATCCCCTTCTAATATTGAGGTTTGATTTATATAATTTGATTATATAAAGATATGATCGTAAATCGAATAACACAATTTGTATCTGGTTTAAGAAAAGTCCTGAAACTTTCCTGCGAGGGATAAAAACCAATTTTTTCCTATTAGAAGGACTATGTCGAATTTAAATTCAACTGCCAATGATATAACGGCTATTTGCACCGGTTATACTTATACTAACTTAAGACTTAAGTAGATCCTAAACTATGATTTCATTTTGCACCACTGTTTAAGGACCAGTTAAGTGTCATTCAAAATAAGCCGAAGATTTGCGCGGCTTAAGGTCCAGTTAACCTCACTTTTGGTTTCAAATGACAAGTATTGTGGCAAGTGAAAGAAGACTTTTATTTGTTGTATTACGGTGTTTTTGAGGAGTTCTATTTATTGTTGTGGGGATATTTATTTTTGTACATTTTTGAAACAAAATGGCACGTAATATCTTAATAAATAAAATAATGTTTGAAGATGATGATGAATTGGAGGAGTTAAATAATTTTTTTTGTGGTATACCTAGACAAGTAAATGAAAGGGCAGAATATTTTCATACGTTTGACGAACTAAAATTTTTCCGGCGATTTAGGGTAACCAAATGTACAGCATTATTTATACTAAACCTGATGAAGCTTAAATTGAATATCCTTGGTGTGTGAGTAGGTATAAAAAATAATTTTAAGTTTACCATTGTTAGTAGTTATAAATTACTATCGTAGTTTGGCAAACCTGTACCAACAAAAAAGAGGTTTCCGCCATGGTGTGCGTTCCCGATAGATACAGCGAGTAGTACAACGATACTGTGGTAGTAGTCGACTATAAGTTTGTATGTTCTATGTACTCAATTGTGTTATTAAAACTATTAACAATACAACTAGTCTGTTTTTCAATTCTTATAACAACCATGTAACCTAAGCCGAAATAACAATTCCTATGACCATAAATGCATACAGTTTGTTGTTTTATATAATTAAACAACAAATTTTCAGCAATAATAGTGTTGTTTTTATGAACCAGGTGTTAATATTCCTGAGACTGACCTGACAACAATAATGAAAAATCGAAAACTCGTATCATGAATTAAAAGTCAACATTCTCCTTCTTTCTGTGTGTTTCTATCAAAAACTTATAAGTTACAAGTCACTAAGGGCGCGTACCGTAAATATAAAATTGTAACCAAATGGTTAGTTGCGATTTATTTGCGGTTATTAGCGATTGCCGATTATTTCAGAAAATTTACGGGACACTTTGGTTTATGTCAAGTATGTTAAGTTTTTTTTTTGTTTTGTACCACTTTTAAAGATAACCACCATTGTCCATGTGGTTTAAGTGGATGCAACGCGTTTTGATTAACCACGTTTTATGCATAGATAAAGTAGGTTGGTTTATGCACAGTATGTTTCCGCAGTGGAGGGGATAGAAAAATCAGAAAATCGTAAAATGAGCGAGGTTGTTTTGGTGACAACTAAAATAACCAAACTTCAGCAACCGCGTTCTGTAAATATCATAATTTTCAGGAATCTGCTATATTCGGGACACAAAACCGAGAATTTGGTTGCTATTTGTGAATTACGGTACGCGCCCTAAGTTTGTTCGCGTCGCATGAACTATTTGCACTTTTATGCACTTTTTAGAACTTTTGTGTGCGAAAGTGCATAAAAGTGCAAATAGTTCATGCGACGCGAACAAACTTACTTTCACACTATCTGACACTGTTGCCATCCGATTTCAATACTTAGCTAAGCATTATTCCTAGATTCGACGGTATGAAACATATTCACCTTATGGTTCACCTTAAGCTGAGCCTCTACTTAACTAAGTTTGTTATTAGGGAAAACTGGTGCAAATAACTGTTAGAGATAGAAGATAGAAGTACACTTTGGACCCAAAATGGCGGTTAGAACGAACACATATAAATACACAAAAGAATAATCTTACTGTTGCGATCGTGTCAGTCAAGTGTCAGATTTTGTTCTTTACTTTAATCGTGTATTTATATTAATTGAAAGTGTTTATTTGTATTACCTATATTCATTTTATTTGGGTTCATAGCCTTATTGGATTACATGGTAATTAAATTTGCGGATAAATTAGCAAGAATAGGTGGAAATCAGATTGCTAATTTTAAATTATACCATGGTAATTTTAATTATTTTATTCACAAGGAAATTATGCAAGAGTGACAGAGATGGTGGAATGACTGTTAGATTTAAGGAGCAAAATTTTATTTCCGAATACAAAATTTTGTTAATCTGAAAGTTTAGCATCAAAATTTTCCTTGGATATCAAGAAGATTTATAGTTACCCACATAGCCAAATTTAAATTGCCGGCAATTATTCTTAGCAACTTCAACGTTGAAACATAAAATTACCTACTATTTTGTGTTACAATGATAGTTATTTTAATGCCTTTACGTTGAAGTTACTGAAAATAGTAGCGGGAAATTTAAATTCGGCTATTAGGGTAGCTTGAATAGAATACGAATAGGTCATTGTGCTGTGGAAGCCCACTTACATAGAATTGGTATCGTCGACTCCCTCCCCATGTCAGTTATGTCACGAAATGTGTGATATTAATCATAGATTATTTCAATGTAGGAAATATGAATTGGAGAGAAGAACTTCATTTACTAAATTGATTGGAATTAATTATTTTCCTCCACACAATAATTCTTCTCTGACTGCTTCGAATAACTTCAAAATTTATATGTTTCTTCACAATTACATATTGTGTTCTAATATTGAGGTTATACGTGGAATAAAACCATTTTTTTTTTATTAGAAGAAGTATGTCAAATTTAAATTCAATCGCCAATGGTATAAATCTTGAATCTTAAACCTAAAATAACTAGGAAAAATTGTACAAAAAACTCGTTTTATTAAAGCGTTTAATGGCAATCAAACTTTGCAAAACTCTAATCTTTCCAAACTTGGACTCGTGCAAAAAACTATGCTCAATAAAACTTGTGCTTTAATGTACTATTGCATTTTAAGTTCGTAAAAGCCATAAGCATCTCTTTAACAACTTAGGCTTGTAACTTATTCTTGTCATTTTTGACATTCGAATAAGCTGCGTCTAAACAAGAAAAAAATCAACACATTTTTGATAGTCTGTCATTTTCAAAGCTGTCAAAATTTTTCGCTCATTTTGTTTAAATTAAATTTTCCCCATCTTGTCCAATCAATTGTCCCTCCAAGTCCTCCAGTAAGCAATGGATATCCAACCGCAAGAGATCTCTACAAGAAAACCGACTGGCATACCGAGATTGAAGAAAAAATCCAGTTTCGATTCCGCATTATCCGGCTGTTCTAACGATCACCTGCAAGAGAATCCCTTGAATCGGTCTTCCTCCGATCCGAACCATAACGCCAGTAAGACCGACAAGAGCAAGAAGTTGTTCAAGTTCACCTTGAAGGAGAAACTGCTTAATTGCGTCAAAAACGACGATGGAACTGTCGCGAACAATAACGACACCGATGACGAAATCAACTCCGCCATATTTAGCGGAAGAAGTGAGGATAAGCACGTGAAAAAGGAACTAGAGGAAGTAATCGACGGATCGATCTTTTCGCATAAACAAAATCAAACGACCAATAACAGCGCATCGACGATGACATCTACCGGTACTTTAGTGCAGACGCAAATCGAATGTTCGTGCCAAACTTTGACACATAATTCCGGGAAGAGTATCAAAATTGATGAAGATCAAGTGAATAGTTCATCCAATCCGCCTTCTTTTAACCGATTCCTAAAGGAAGCTTACATCAAACAGATCGAGAAAAATGCTGGCAGGCAGAACGCTGTTCTGGACCAGTCGTGTTGGAATATAATGAATCCCCTCTATAAAAACGTAGCTCTTGGTGATGAAAGTAAGTTCAAAGCGAATTTAATCAGTGACGTCAACGTTGATAGACTCGCCGATCACAAAGAGGAATCGTCAGATTGTGAAACGGAAGAGGAAACTCTGATTAAAGATTTGCCCCGAACCAACCCAGGGTTATACCAACTCTACGAAAGTTTAACCGCCCAGAAATCTAGCGAAAGTACCCATAGCAGACGGGAATCCCTAGTAAAAGCTTTCCTGCAAATGTTCGACAACGACTCTGCTATAGTTCAAAAACTACGTAAAGATTCCAGAATGGATAACCGGCTTAGAAAGTTCAAGAATCGACTCCAAAAAAAGGACCAAAGCAAGCTGAACAATTTACAGAATTGCAAGTCGAAAATGATCCAAGACCTGTACAAGAACGATGACGTCTTCTCGAGCATAACCCATTCCTCGGTCGATAATTGGTCATCGTACCATTGCAGTCCCAAACATTGCAGCTCGAAGCAATCTTCCAGGCGTAAATCCAGCGTTTCAGTCAAAGGTTGCGGATGCGAAATAAGACATTTGCAATTGAACGACGTGCAAAATTCCATCACCGATATCCAGAACGGAATGAAGATGATGCTGGCGAACTATTCGCCAACCACCAACGAAGAAATAGCGCTGGAATTGGTGAGAATGCGAATCATATGTGACGAATGCATCGCTTACCATAGGAAGGCCGTTATGCAGAATAAAAAATTACAGAGCGAAGTGCAGGGTCTGTGCGAAACCATCAGTAAGTTGATGGAGGGTAAAAAATCGCGGTCGTATTTGAAGTTTCTACTGTTGCCTTTATTGGGGGTGGCTGCGTATTTCGGCGTGAAAAGATTCGAGTCGTTTGTGCAATATCCCAAAGTCCCTATTGTTGATGACGAGTAAATTACATCATGAAATCGATGTATGTTCATGTTTAATAAATATGTCTCTAAATGTATTCTTGTGTTCATTTAAAATAAACATGTTTTAATAAAATATAAAATCATTTATGGAACTAGTAGAGTCATCTGGCCGAAAATAAAATAAGCATGTAGAAATCTAACTTATCAACAATTAGAAGTTACTTTTTTTGTTGGTTATGACAAAATTTTTAACAATATGGGAATAGAATTATGTTTAATTACAACATACACATTATATAAAAATTTGTATGTAATAAAATTTAAATAATTTAACAATTTTCAATTATGAGTGACATCTACCAAAATATGGTGAAAATTTTGCCAATTATTATTAGAACTAGAATTCAAGATATTAAAACAAAATGTGCAACTTATTTATTTATAATAAATAAAAGTAAATTTACAAAAATAATTGACTTATCTAGCAGAAAGAAAATCGAATTGCTTAAAAGTCTGACATTTCCAAATACATATAGTTTTTATTTGATACTTATTTTATATTAAAAAAATATATATTTGCAATAAACATGGAATTATAATTAAATACATTAATAAAATTAATATTTATAGTAATTTAAGAAGTACATATAATCAAATATTTCGGTGACATCTAGTGCATAATAGACAAATATTTCAGAAATCTGACTTACCGATAATTGTAATTACTTCTTTTCAGGTAGCAAAATTTAAATCATCTTTTTATTATTTATTTAATGTAACAAAAATTAATTAGTGAATCTAATTGAAAGTAATCTGGTGAAAAAGAATGAAATTTGTTTAGAAATCTAACTTACCAACAATCCTTCAATTATTATGGGCAGCAAAAAAATAATTGTAATAGAAATAAAAGTTAGTTTAATTACATTATAATATTAAATAATAATGAAATTCAAATAAATGCTGTATTATAATAAGTTAATGTAATTTATGGTGACATCTAGGGGATAATAGCGAGACATTTCAAAAATCTAACTTATCAACGGATGAAATTGTCTTCCTTTCAATAAGAAAATTTAAATTAAACAAAGAATGCGATTGTTTAGAAATTTATTATTTGTTAGAAAAAAATTAAATGTAATGTATAAGTAATTATGTGTTAATTACATTATAATATTTGAAATTATTCCTAAACTCTAAGCTAGTATAATGGAGACATCTGTTGGCATCTCTAAACTATTATTTCAGAAATCTGAGTTACCAACAGAGGCAATTGCTTTAACTTCACTTGCACAAAAATTTAAAAGTATAATCAGATTTTCTCATGTAATTATTTAAAATTATTAAAAAACCAAATTGATGTATAAGTTATTTATTTTACATAATCTCGTAACAATAAAAAAAAAAGTACACAATATCATTGTATAATTGAATTAATTTCGACATTTGCTAAAAATTCACAATCAAATGTATAATTGAAAAAAATACATTCTATAAAGAATTGATATTCGTTTTAAATATCTATGCATTTATTATATACATGATGGCTTTTGCATATTGAATCCCTAAAATAGACTAAAAACTATTTACGGTACCACATTTGGATTGTATTCATCCTTTTGACTTTCTTCTGTAATTGTAAGACGCCATAAAGTAAGGCTTCAGCTGTAGGGGGGCATCCAGGTACGTAAATATCAACCGGTATAATGCGATCACAGCCCCTCACCACCGAATAGGAATAATGGTAATAGCCACCTCCATTGGCACAACTGCCCATCGAGATAACCCATCGTGGCTCCGGCATTTGATCGTAAACCTTTCGGAGCGCAGGCGCCATTTTATTTGTTAATGTACCTGCTATGATGATTACATCGGCTTGCCTAGGTGACGCTCTAAATACTACACCATACCTGCAAGGAAAATAATAAATTCATCTTTAAAAAACACATGTTGCATACTACAAAAATTACCTGTCCATATCATATCGTGGAGCAGCAATATGCATCATTTCTACAGCACAACAAGCCAAACCGAAAGTGAGCGGCCACATAGAGCCTTTACGTCCCCAATTTAACAAATCATCCAACCGGGCTAAGGAGTAATCTAATAAATTGTTCGGTTTGACCTGGAAAGGTGAGTACGGCTTGTATTGAGGTGCAGGAGCCGGAGTGGATGACTGATGCCTCTGCACACCCCCGAAGCTCCCGCATATTAATTTCAAGCCATTATTTACGGTTAAATTTTGAGCGCAGGGCGCCAAGGCCGAACGGAGCATCTGAAAACGAACATTTTTCAGGTTAACAGATCGAGTGTCAAAACATGCCGAGAATGGGATCGTTTAAAGCGGAATTATAGGCGATGGTTGATTTTATGCTTGTATCATGCGTGAAATACCTTTGTTTGTGTTAATGCGTACTAGAATTTTGACGTTTTTAGCGATTTATAATTTACGTAATAATAAAAACATGTCACACGGCCAAATGCCCATGGTGACATAAATTTTTATAGGTTGGCATGCATGTCTACCTATATTCTCTATTGTAAATGGCAATTGGGAGGCATTCAGCAAGTTTTTCAAATAACAAATCGATATTATAAAACCGATTTGTTTTATTCAAAAATGCAAGAAAACTAACAAGCTTTGATTTTTCTCCTCTATACTAATTGACGATGGAAAATATTTTACATGCATACATACAATAAATAAAGAAAGGAAGGAGAGATATTTAGTCAACATTAATATACGAAAAGTATTATATCTGCATTAAATCCAAAATACAACAACTTTTCTTCTTTTTTTATAATCTTTTACCCGGAGAATTTGAATATGTGCTATAAGCGGTAATTTTGAAAATTTTAATTTTAATTAATATAAAGATGAAATTTCTCACATCTCCTAAGAAAACAGAATGAGAAGAAAATAAAAAGAGCAATTAAATATAATTGATTTTATTTACAGTATTTCATTTTATTTTAATTTACAGTCATAAATATAGCATATAAGAATATAAAAATATATAAATTCATATCCATACATACAATAAAGAGGAAAGACGTTCTACAAGGAGGCACAACCTAATACTTCTGTTAAATACACATACATTTATTATAATATTATAGAGCCTATTCAAATATTAGCCATAGTTTCCATTGGATTAACTAAGATTCACTGTTTTTTAGTGCTGATAAAAAAAAACAATTCTGGAAAAAGATAATTCAATTTTGAAATCTTTAAGATAACAACCAAAATTGAATTTCCCACAATTTTTTAGTAACTTCAACGTTGAATCATGAAATTGCCTACAATGTTTGTATTACATTAATAGTTATTTACCGAAATTTCAATATTTGATAAAACCAATGTGATTTGTAATGTGAAAATCTTTATGGACTATATCCTTAAGACGAATAGTAAAAAAGTTAGAGTACATTTTAGTTTAGGAGGCCAAGAGCACTCCTTAATAATAAAATTTAATTGCGGGAAATTTAAATTTTGTCATTTGTGCTGAAACCGTAAATGATCTAGAATTCGAATGTTCATGAAGTAAGATATTTAAAAATAATACAAAATAACTAAGAATTTTAGAACTTTAACGCACTTTAAATGGTAAAATAAAAATAAGCAACCTTTCTTTAAACATCGACATGTATTATGTTTACGTATTATGATACTTTTATACGTTGATTTAAATGATTAAAAGCTAATAATTATCGTTATCGGTGAAAATGTAGTGATAATTTTTTGTAAGTGGAGTCCTGCCATAAAAGATGGGAAGATGAGAGAAGAATTATGTAATTACTAAATCGCGAAAAAAAAACGCAGTAGTTTGTTGTACCTAGATAGAGTTTTAATATTGTGTTTAGATTTTCGTTGAACAACCAAAGGATTATTCTAAGGGTAACTTGAAAGAAATTATATTTTTACGTATGTAATAATTGTGATAATTTTTGGACACCTGTAAGAGTACCTGGTTAATTCTCTTGGTGGTTTATGAAGTGATGAATAAATTGGACAATTTATATATTATTACTGTGCAAAGTTGCAGAAGATCCTGTGTTGGTGATTAGAATTTGTACTTTAATTAAATTCAAACATATTTTCATTCGAAAAATATAATTGAAATATTGTAATATGGAAAAAATGAATTCATTTTTCGGATTTAGACAACAGAAAAATGACGCCGCCACGGAACAAGAAAACATAAAGTTGCAAAATGAGATAAAACAACTGAAAATTGAGATAGAACGACTCAAAAATGAAATAAAACAACTGACAAAGGAACTGAAGGACGCAGATACCTTAAAACAGCAAAACGTGGAATTGATAAACGAGGTACTATATATATAGCTAAATGCAGCAAAACAAAAAGGCCTTAAAACCAGCAAGCTGACAATTAATTAAAAGGCATACCAATAGCGCATCGAAAACAAAAAAAAAAAAAACATCGAATAGGTACAAAACCAACGATTTTATTATTAGTTATTAATGGTATAGCTTGAAAAGTACTTAACATTTTACAGATAAACAAAACCATAAACTAGATAACATTGAGAAAAGAAATTCTATATGCAAATATTTTAGTTGCAGAAATAATTTTTAAATTGAATTCAGTCACAAAGCTGATTGAAAGTAAAACTGCAAAAGCTAACGCATGAAGGACTACCAGAAAGAATTAGCCAATATCCGAAATGGAAATAGTGTTATCAAATATAATACTAGTATATACTTTTATAATATATTTATATTGTATTTGGTGTTATCATGCACAAAATACCTCAGACTCGAAAAGCGATGTCGGTAATATAGTTAACTTTTCTAAGATAAAGACGTTTTTAAACCACGAAGCTAATTTGGAAAAAAAAAAACTTTATTAGATATATTATATAAAAGTGAATCGGTCAGAAAGTTCAAGGAAAGAGGTGATTACTTTCGTCGAATCGCAATTAGTGGAAAGGTTTTATAATTGCCAAGAGAAACGATTTTGCTTCTTAGAGGGAATGTTCGCGGATCGTGAATTGCACCAAATAAGATAAATGTATCATAAAATCATATTGCATAATTGTTGTAATTTTGTTGTGTCTAATAATATTTTGTGAGAAAATGTCGAATAAAGTATTCATTGTGGCTAGATTTCTTTTACTTACTTTGCATAATTGTTTTAATATCTTACAGCCTTTTATATGAAATAAATGAAAACATTTCTATAAAAATGAACTTTATAACTTAATAAATCCGAAATATTAGGTACCATCTTTAACAAATTAAATGCGATCTAACAATCCACAAATCTTATTATTATATATGCAACTAAAACTACAAGTACTGAATACGTACCTAATAGCCAAATTTAAATTTTCCGCCACAATTTTTTGTAAATTCAACGTAAAGGCATTAAAATAACTATTAATGTAGTACAAAATGATGGGTAATTTTATGTTTCAATGTTGAAGTTACTAAGAATAATTGCGGGAAATGAAAATTTGGCTATTAAGGATATGTTTTAGTGTACTGTAGTTTTGGTTGCATAAACAATTGAAGATTTGAGGAGCCTAGAAAAGCATTTAATTTGGCAACAGATTTTAAAAGAATGAAAAATATACGAATTAAAGTAAAAAGTAGAAATTAAGTGTATTAGTTTGTAATAAGACTGTGAGTATGTCATATTATTATTTACTGTTGCCTATAAATAATTTAAAACCAACTACCATTTCTAAATAGATCTTATAGGTATTTTAAGACAGCTTCCTAAATGTTTCGCAAACTTTTTTAACTACGCCACTGGTTTCTCATTCCATATAAAATAAAATGAATTTGTACTTATTGTCAGCGGCGGCTCGTGTATACGTCACCGGAACGCTACGACAATAATCGAAGTACTTCGTATAACTTCGTACCATGGGACTGCACAATAACATACAAAGAATTTCAATTATTATACAAAATGTCATTCTCTAATCGCTTAAATGACGAAATATATATGTGTTCATTTTAAAAAACTTTATAAATTTTCAATTATTTCAAAAAACGCTGCTTTCAATTGCTTTTTTTTTTATTTCCTCTTCTTAATAGCACTAAAAACACTGAATTTTAATCAATTTAACCAAATTGTTAGCTCAAATAATAACAAAAAGTTAAAAATAGTACGCTGAGATCTTTAAACATGCTGTGTATACAAATTAATACTTTTACTTTTTGAACTAATATTTCACATAATTAATGCCCCAATTTAACCAAAATACTATTTACGGTACCACATCTGGATCGTCCTCATCCTTTTAACCTTCTTCTGCAATTGCAAGATGCCGTAGAGTAGGGCTTCGGCTGTAGGAGGACATCCAGGTACATAAATATCGACCGGTATGATACGATTGCAGCCCCTCACTACCGCGTAGGAATAATGGTAATAACCGCCCCCGTTAGCACAGCTGCCCATCGAAATGACCCATCTTGGTTCAGGCATTTGGTCGTAAACCTTACGCAGTGCCGGCGCCATTTTGTTAGTCAGTGTGCCGGCTATCATAATTACGTCAGCTTGTCGGGGTGAAGCTCGAAATAGTACCCCGAACCTGAACAAAATATATGTTAATATATGTTGGAAAAGCAATTGGTACGTGCCAAAGTTAGGATGAGTAAAAACTTATCTGTATGATTATTTGAGTAGAGAAATTATCTATATTAAAATTTATTTGTAAATAACTTCATTATTATTTCAAATAATTTGTAAATTATTTTACTGATAAAATACGTAAGCGCCATCTATTGCAAGATCTGTAGCGTCCGGGAGTATAGATTCCGCTAATAAAAATGACAACTGACATGAGTAACGACGATTTTTTATGAATTAATTACAACCGTTATAACTTATAACATAACCGAAAAATAACAAGAACGACAAGAACCAAAAATAGACTTTGTGTTGTGTCTGTAGTCTGTATTAAAAACTTGATACAGTTACTGTATTATTGCAAAAATTTCCCATCTGAAGTTGTCAAGTTTATAGCAAATTCAAACTAAAATCAGGATAAAAATTACATTTATAACCTGTGCGCGATTTTCATGACCTGTTTGCACAAGCAGTATGATAAACAAGCATAGATATGTATGTTTAGCTCCTTAGTTCCAAATAGAAATTTTCTTTTACGTGTTTTGTACGTATACAATAGTGAAACTAACCAATAAATAGTGCAAAAATATCTGCAACATATCGCATATAGTTGAAATGGCATAAGGTTTGTTCGCTGGTGCTACACTTTCTACACTGGCTTGTGATTAAAACAAGATAGAAGATTTACTCTGTAGGTACCTAAGAAAGATAAAATATGCACCAGTGTTATTGGTGTAGCACCAACGAACAAACCTATAGTGACTAGTGCTATTAATTTTGTTTGTGTCAAAAAAGAACTTATCAAGAAACCTTTTTTTGCGGCAACAATTTCAACAACTCCTAATTTGACTGACGAAAATTTTCGTTTATTATTTTAAGTAGTATAATACCCATGTATTATATTAAAAATTTATACATCCATGAATAATAAATAATAATTACTTATCGCACTTAATTAATTAAACACAGAAGACATTTTTTAAGATCTCTCATAAACTTTAGATAAATTTATTTTTCATTTATGATTAGTTAAATGAAACGCTCACAGCTACAAATCAATTATATTTATTCCAAACAAGTTTTTGCCCATCTCTGGCACCTACCGTAAGATTCACACCTGTCTAAATCATAACGTGGAGCGGCAACATGCATCATCTCCATAGCGCAACACGCCAAACCGAAGGTGAGCGGCCACATAGAACCTTTACGACCCCAATTTAACAAATCATCCAATCGAGCTAAGGTGTAATCTAAAGAATTGTCCTTTTTGACCCGAAAAGGTGAGTACGGCTTGTATTGTGGTACAGAAGCTGGGCTGGATGACTGATGTCTTTGCACGACTCCGAAACTACCGCATATTAATTTCAACCCTTTACTTACCGTTAAATTTTGAGCACCGAACGCTAAGACTGAGGGAAACATCTACAAATGAACATTTTTAAGATTAAATAATGGAATGTGATAGCATGTCGGTGACAAATGGCTTTGTTTAAGGCATAATTTTAAACGATGGTTGATTTTATGCTTGTATTTGGGGCGAAATACCTTTATTTGTGCTAATGAGTACTAGAATTCTTATGTTTGTTAATAACAAACATGCCTGTCATCTGTCACACCCACAACATAACCTATAAATAAAGCTACAGACAGGCTATAAAGTGGTAATTTTTAACTTATAAAGGTTGGTAGTGTATTCGTATTTTTGTTTCAATACTACATGAATACTACCAAAAAAGAATCCAGCTTCATTTTATTGTATTATATAAACTTAAACGAATTAATTCTTTATTAATTATTTATATTTACTATACAATTACAAGTCAATATTATTACAACAGTTGGGTAAATTGGCTTGCGTGCAATAGAAAGTTTGCTGTTAATTTCACTGCAGTTGAAACTGAAACGAAGCGGAATGTGTTGGATATCGCGGCTGTCTATTTAAACCTTTCGTTTTAGTGGTAATTCGGAATAATTCTATTAATTTCTGTCATATTTATAGTGTGCGTATGCTAACTATTCAGGATTAAAGATGTAAGTATTCCAATTGCCACTAACATCGGCGCAATATTGGCACTCTAAATTACGCTTTTAGGGCTAGGCGTTCGGAATCAGAGAGCGAGGAAAAGGAGAAAAAGAAGGAAAAGCAAAGAGAAAGTCGCAAACGAACGGAATCCGGCTCTAGCAGCAGCGACAGTAGCGGAAGGTAAGTGTAAAACCCTTTTTTTTTCCTTTATTTTTAGTAAACAAATCTGTTTCAGTTCTTCCGACAGCAGCTCATCGAGCGGTTCTAGATCTTCTAGTTCATCGTCGAGCAGTTCCAGTTCTAGATCGAGTAGCTCTTCTTCTGATTCATCATCGTCAAGTAGTGATAATGATCGTACAAGGCCAAAAAGAAGGTTAGTTTCAAAGACGGTGCTGATACGTTTGCAGCACTCCCTCCCTCTTTTGAGGTTTATTTCCTAAAATAAATAATGAAACGTTGGAATTTTTAAGTAACTTTATAATAATTTCCTACAAGTCAAAGCAAACAACAAGTTTTACTGATTTGATATTGCAATTTCTTCAAATATATCAACATGAGCTCCTGATAATTTACTTTAGCATCAGATTTTGAATATATTTTTTTTAAAACATCCCACTTTATAGTTGATACTGAAAAAACAAATTGGAATTAATCTAAAAGATGTTATTGCTTCCACCAAAATTAATATTTAAAATATATCATCTCATTATCCTTGTATTTTACACCAATATCGCAACTTTGACCACAGATTTTCAATATCTGAATCAAATTCTTTGAAATTATGAATTAAGTAGATTATTAAACTTTTAATGTCTCTACTTTTTGATTTTCAGTTTATACATTTTTACTACGTTGTATGCATCCTGATATAACAGAAAAAATATTTTTGTTTTTAAATAGTACACAAAATAATTTCTCTAATTATCTTTAGCTAATACAGCATTAATTTAATTTTGCGTATCGTTACCCAAATTATCTAAACCTGCTTATTTTGTAATACTGGTATTATTATGAAATAAGATGCCAAGAGTTGTAAGAAATTACTGGTTTTTGTTTCCTCTTAACAGCTTGCTAAGAATTTTATTATTGCAATAATATGTTTTGAAATAGCTCACCAGCGTTGTTGTTTCTGCTGTTAAATAATTGCTTATGTTGTTTATTATTAACTTTTTATTTGCCATTTCTAGTGACCTGTTGCAATAATACAGAAAAAAATAAGTTAAATTAGTATTTCAACTGATTGTGAAAGAAAATTAAATAATTTACAACCAGAATAATATAGCGTATTGCATTTTTGATTATACTAACCAATTTTTAGAGAACATTAATGCAAATTATGATTATTAAAGAATATTATTATTAATATTATAATGTAGATGCAAAAGAACTTCTAATTTATTAGGAATTTTTCTTTACTAACATTATTTAATCACAAATGCGAAAGTAAATACTGTAACGATATAATACCTAATAATAAATGTATTTTCGTTAATTACATTGTCTGATAGTTAGATTACGGTTAAATATTATTCTGTTAAGGTAAACAATAAAAGATTATCCACATATTCAATTTTAATACATATGTATCTATTTTACTTTTACGCATGTTTTTACGAAAAATCTGTGTAGATTAAAAGCTCTTTTGCACTGTCATTCTAAGTTGTTGTTTTTTTTTTACATTTATTAAAATTATTATTAACTAAAATGACAGTTATATGTTAATAATTAATTAATAATAATAATTTAAATGTAATAAAACAACACAAACAAAAAAAAACAAATTTAGGGTTAACTTGACGTGACATCCAATTTAATTACAATATACAGAGCGTTTCATAAATTACATTTACGGAATATGTATGAAAAAATACCTTTAAATCATTTTATAATGGAATATTCTAGTATATTAAGCACACTTTCCAAAGATTGATAACGGCGCTGCTCCGATAAGCCATTGGAAAGTGACCCTAAAGCTATCGGGCTGAAATTAAAGCAAATAAGTCCTACTCTCACACATACTGTAAATACCAAAATTTAACTCAATCGATGCTACCCCATTCGAGATATTAGCATAAGGGCGGAAAAATTCAATATTTTTTTGTCTCAGGAATTACTGAAGCTATCACATTCAAAAAAATTATGTCAATAACACTGATTATGGGTATTGTACAAAAAAAATCAAGAACTAATTCCCATTCACTCAGTTCAAAGTTATCAGTATTTTCCCCCTTTTGAGCGGTGGTTTTTTTGAGTTTCGTTTAAGATGCCAACTTGGATTTTTGTTATGTTAGACTGTATACATTTAGGTTTACTATATATTTTTCGGTTTTTTGTGTGGTAGAACATGTAAATAAAAAATAAATTCTCTTTTAATGATTTTGGTAGGAGCAATTTGTTTATTGGTTATTTTAGGGTTAAAATTATTATTCCTTGAACTTAAAGAAATATATAATGAATCCAAATATATACATTATTATATAATAAAAAAAACAGGTTGGCACATTAAGCTCAACTCAAACAAAACCATCGCTCGAAAAGGGAAAATAATAATAACTTTGAACTGCGGGTACGGAATTAAATATTATTTTATTGTTACAATATGCTTTTGTATATTTCGGTGCTTTTATAACTACTAGGGCTGAAACATTTATATAAATAACCCTGAAATTAATCAAGGAATAATTATTTTAACCCTAAAATAACAAATAACAAATTGCTCCTACCAAAAGCATTCAAAGAGATTTGATTTTTTATTCATATATTCTACCACACAGAAAAAACTGAAAAAAAAGTATGTAGTGTACTTAAATAGTAAATAAAAATCGTGAGTATTAGTGGCCTCAAGTTATCTTTAATTTCAGTAAATCATTTTTATTTTTCTTCTTGCCTGATGTTTGGACCACTTCAGTCTTTTTTCAAAGATTAACTCTTATTCTATAGTTAACTTAACACAGTCCACATTTTTCAATTAACCAATTGGTTTAAATTTCGCCATACATAATTATTTAGTAATCAGTTGAACTTTTTTAAAAAAAAACTGATAACTTACCACCATTTTCAAATGTATTGTTTGGGAAACTTATAATGTTTTGATATTAACAATATGTAAATTATTTCTAATCAATGATAAAAACACTTACCAAGTTTTTGTTTTATTATTTTAAATAGTTAGTGACTCTTTATTCCTGTTTGTTTTATCTTTTTTGTTTTAATAAAATACGGGAAATAAAGAAAATGTCATTATTACCTATGTGAATAAGTAATGCAATTATCTATTTTATCTTGTTACTACAGTGCTTAAAACGTATTCAAAATATAAATTATTTTAGCAATCCTTACTTTTCAAGGAAATCCTGAACGGAGATATTTGAGTGCTGCACAAATATAAATAAACAGCTACATACATCTAAGACGTCGCCAATGCGTAGAATCGGTGTATCCACCATCGGCCTAAAAATATATAAAAGAATCGTCAAGGTTTTTCCACATTAAAAGAAGTTTTCTGCATTAACATACCTTGGCACCTTTTGAAGAAGATTTTTTCTTGGATGGATTTCCTGATACCGGCGTTGTACTTTTGATGTGGATCCTTTTGTGCAACATCTTTGGTTTGTCACTGCGTGGAAACTCAATTCTAAGATACTTTGGGGTATATGCAAGCTGATGTTTGGAGATATTTTATATAGTTCATATTTTATTTATTTGCGTAAATAAATATTTAGCATTTCGAAAACTTTGAGGTTATTCCTCACATTTAAATGACAGTTTAAATTGATATTTTAATATCTACAGATTGGTAGAAACATGGTTGGTGAATTCATCCCATGATAGCGGGAGATTTAAAAGTTGTTTTGATATTTAATTTGGAAATAAGAGTCCAAAATATACATTTAAATATTGAAAATAAGTGTACTCACCTTGAGTAGGAGTTCTTATAATATTTAAATGTTTTTGATATAATATTGAATAAATTGTGCATGTTATTGATATTTACACTGTTTTTATTAATACATATAGAAGCATTCAATACACTAAATGATTAAAATTAGACCACAAATTTAATATTTGATGAAGTAAAATCTAGTAATACATAAGTTATTGATTTAGAAGGCACAAAACGTACAGCCATCACGACAACCTACCTACTACTGGTAAAAAAATATAAATATAACTACTCCTTGGTTTAAAACAGTGAAATCGAGGTATATGTGTAAGCTCTTAGCCATCTAACAAAGGGGGATTGCATTTTTGAATATCATTAAACATTGTAGGATAGATATCTGTAAAGAGAAAGCGGATTTAAAAATAAAAGTTTATATTTGTTATTGAGTAAAATATTAGTTAGGCAAAAAAAATCACAATAATACATTTTTATCTAACTCTTCTTGCTGAAAGAAGCAGAGAGTCGGAGGAGCCTAGCATTCTGAAGATGAGTTTCTCGTAAAATAATATCCTTTCGTATCATAATCTTATTTTTAACATTTCTTTCTTAAAACGTATTCAAAATATAAATTATTTTAGCAATTCTTACTTTTCAATGAAAGCCTGAACGGAGATATTTGAGTGCTGCACAAATATAAATAAACAGCTACATCTAAGACGCCGCCAATGCGTAGAGAATGCTCCCTCCTCATGAGCCAACGAAATCTACTTGTAAATCAAAATTTAACATTTAAAGACAAATATTTATCCTTTTTTTGTGTAATTACCCCTCCCGTGATGACACTATTCAAATTGTGTACGCGCCTGGTATGTGTGACAGTGGTTCTCATATGTTTTAATTTCAGCCCGATAGCTTTAGGGGCACTTTTCAATAGCTTATCAGAGTAGAGCCTTTTCACATCTTCCCATTTATCCACATATATCAGGTCTTCAAGATCTTCCAGCAAAGTAGCAGGACGTAGCCGTGACAAGAAAGTCAAGGAGCCAGAATCTAAGGAAAAACCCAAGGAGAAAGAAAAGTCCAAGGACGACGCCAAAGAGAAAGAGAACAGGAAACCGTCGCCACCTCGCGGCGAAGTGAACAACGTCAAAGCGCGCTCCCGGAGCAGATCCAGATCGCCGCGCCGAAAACGCAGACGCCGTTCGGCCCACGCCCAGACCGACCAAGATACACATCGGCCGATTGACCAGGACGGTCAACAAAGAGCACATAACGGAGATCTTCGGCACGTACGGCACCATCAAGCACGTCGAGTTCCCCAAAGACCACGTCCATCCGTATCTGGGGAGGGGATACGCTTACGTGGAGTTCTCCAACGCGGACGAGGCGGAGAACGCGATGAAACACATGGACGGCGGTCAAATAGACGGGCAAGAGATCACAGCGGCTCCGGTTTTGATACCGAAGCCTAGGCCACCTCCGCCGAGGCGGAGTCCGCCGCCAATGCACATGAGGCGGCCGCCGCCTCATCGAAGGACGCCGCCTAGGTTTAGGAGACGGTCGCCCATGAGGCCGCCGAGGCGCAGCCCCATAAGGAGGAGGCCGCACTCGAGGAGTCCGCCTCCTAGGCGTAGGAAGCATAGCAGGTCGAGTTCGAGCAGTTCCAGATGATTGCCTCCTATTCTTGATCCTTAATTTTATCAAATGTATATGTAAAAGGAATGATATATAATTATGTGGAGTTTGTATGATTTTTCAAGTAGTAAGTGTATGTTTTTTTTTGATTTAAGCTGATTTTGTAGATGAGAAAAGCAGATATTATTGAATAAAGGTTTTAGCTCATTGTATTTATTTTTTTTTCCCCATGATAAAAGCGAAATGTACCTGTACTTCGGAGGTAAGTAGTTTTAACAAATTAACTTTGATTTATTGTTTTGTTTTCTATGATTACTATTGTAAAAATAGTTTCCAGCACGTATAAATACAATTCATCGCGTTATTTTTAGTGTTCATATAATTTATATGAAGTTGTAAAACCGTAAATCATTTTTTTATTATTTTAGTTATTTTAAGGTTATCTCAATTGCTTAAATGAGTTGCAATACTGACAAGAAGAGGCTGCGAGATGTTAACCTCAGTTTTAGTTCTGAGTAGTTATATCCAGTGGCGGCTCGTGATAATAATAAAAATAAAACTCATTTTTTTATGTTACAAAATTTTGAATCAGTTTAGCTCAGCTTAATTTATTACCTCGTTTATTAATAATAATAATAATATATATTTGTAATCACACCATTACAGAAAATTGTCATATAAATGTTTACTGTGAGTATATACCACAAAAGTCAATATATATATAATAAACAAACCAAAAAAAAATATACATACAATCACATATAGACATAAAAGAAATTATCATATACGCTGACTAGGTAAAATATCCTCTATTTTGTATAGCTCCCTGTTTAACAGCATGGCCTTCACTTTAAATTTGAAACGCGTCAGTGGTGCGTTCTTCAGATCTGCTAGTAAGGCGTTGTACAGCTTAACTCCCCAGTAGTCGATTGACCTTTGGGAGCAAGTCAGTCGGTGGTTCCATTTTGTGTATTTTAGGTTTTGTTTATTCTTATGGACGTACGTCACAGCTGCCAAGACATACGTCGATGGAAAGGTAAGTATTCTTTCTTTATGAAAATGCGTTTTGCAGCTATCTCTATATTCCAGGTCACAAAGAAGCCTGATTGCCTTTTTCTGCAATATAAAAAACCCTGTACGCCTCAACCGACGTGCCCCCGAGCAGGATACCACAGCACATAGGTGAATGGAAACTTGCGAAATATACCGCCTTTGCTGTCCCATGCGTTGCGATATATCTCAGCCTTTTAATGGCATAGAAGGCTGAGGACAGTTTTTTTTTTGCCAGACTCTCAATTGCTCTCTATTGCTAACTAAAATAATACCGCACAAAAAAAAATTAATGTAGACAAATTTAGAAGCCATTTAAAAATGAAAAATACGTTTTGAGTTCTTATAAAGAATACTTCTCTACCTAAATGTAAATACTGAATGTATTTCCTTCGAAATCGCGTATATTTAGTCTTTATACTGCACTAGTGATGTAACGAATACGTGATTTTACACATTCGCGAATGCGAATACGAATATTAACTTTTTATCTTTACTAGCGCCATCTATTAGCTCTCAATTTACAACTTTATGAACACTTACATTAAGCGCTTATACGTACACGCAGAGAATTAAATTTCTCCATCACCGCAGCGAAACTGGCCAAGTATAACCGAACTGTTTCGACTTTTTACGTCTTATTCTTGTCAATTCAAGTTTAGTGTTGAGGTTATTG
Source organism: Protaetia brevitarsis (assembly GCA_004143645.1). Taxonomy (NCBI): domain Eukaryota; kingdom Metazoa; phylum Arthropoda; class Insecta; order Coleoptera; family Scarabaeidae; genus Protaetia; species Protaetia brevitarsis. Next base: position 1,607,433 of record RXPK01000049.1, read on the forward strand.
ATGGTTATTCTAAACGTCAATCGTACTTAATTTCATGTTAAAGTTACTAAAAATAATTGCGGGAAATTTGAATTTGGTTTATTGGGTAGTGAGGTAAAACTTCAAAAAATTACTTAGCTTCGGATTAGAGTTTCAAATGACATCATCGATCTCCCCCGAAGAGTAACTTATCACAATTTACTTCCAAACAGCCACCCCAGGCGGCTTGATCGTGCCGCTTCTATCAGAGATGAAAAGGTACAGAGCCTCAGGTTCACACCCTAGTTGAGATGTAGGTTCAACGTCAACACAGAACACATAAGTTATTTAAGCGTAGATCGTCAAGTAAAATATAATGGATATTCTAAGCTTAAACGGATCTATATTTCATTACGAAGAATGGGAAACACAATTTTTAATTTCTTTGTTTGTTTACTTAAGCAAATGGCTTATTTTTTACTAAAAGCACTATTATGATGACTTTTTCAGAAATAACTCCCTTATTACATTTATTATTTTATTTTCATACTTTTTTTGCCGTGAGAAAGATATGAATGGTAGTTCGTTTTTAAATAAAATAGTTATTAATTTGCGCGTGATGTCATCCTAGAATAATACTACACTTATTACCATAATTAATAAATGTTAAATATTCTTAAACACAATTTTTATTACGGGGAAGTTTTTAGATTTTATATCGACGAAAACATACAACACAGAGCACATGAGTTACTTAAGCAAAAATCATCGAGTAAAACATTAAGAATATTCTAAGCGTAAGCGGACGTATTTCTTTACAAAGAATGGGAAACACAATTTTCATTTTCCTTGTTTGTTTACTTAAGCAAATGGTTTGTTTTTTACTTAAAGCACTATTATGATGATTTTTTCAGGAATAACTCCCTTATTACATTTATTATTTTATTTTCATTTTTTTGGCGTGAGAATAAAGATATGAATGGTGGTTCGTTTTTAAATATAAGTTATTAAATTTGCGTGCGATGTCATCCTAGAATAATACTACTGCACTTTATTACCATAATGAATAAATATTAAATATTCTTTCAATGTTCACGTTGTAGGAAATACGTTTCTTTTCTTTATCATCGATACTTACATAATAATGAAAAGATGAATGAGTGACATCAATTAACCATAATCCTCGTATTGTCAGTATATTAAGAAAAATGCATATAACTATTAAAGCACCTATCATGCAAAGAATGTATAAATTCTATTATAAGAAACACTTCCATAGTTTTTTTTCTATACGACAGTTTGTTTTTTTTTGTACTCTTGACCCGTGTGCAATATAGTTTATGTTAAACAACGAGTGTACACGTTATTTACTAGCTTCTCCAAAAGATAGCACAAAATTGGTGACCAGGATCATGAATTGTCATGATGTGTTGATTCGGTTTAGTACCAACTTTTGCAACTGCAGGCTGTCGGTTTTTACCACCTCAAAGAGCCAAAACAAAACTGAGATTAACATCTCGTGGCCTCTCCTTGTAAATATATACCAGACATAGATAAGGTAGGTTAATATTTCTGATTGGGTATAAAACCCACAATTTTTAAGTTCAGAATTTCATTAAATATTGTGCCAGTAAAAAAAATATGGGTACATTACTAATATTCTGTGTTTTATTATTGCCGATGATTGTTTCATCAAATTTTGTAAGTGTTTCAATCATATTAAATTTAAGATCCCTGCCGAAAAATGCTGCATCAGTTAATTCCCGTTTTCTAGTTTCCTATACCCGTTGACGCAGTATTAACTTTAAACGGGTTGGTCATAGGAACAAGAGAACACACTGTACAAAATAGAGATACTTACTACGCTTATAAGGGCGTTCCCTATGCTAAACCACCAATTGGAAATCTGAGATTCGAAGTGGGTATTATATTAGTTTATCATTATAAAAATTATTATATTCATTCATCGCCTATTTTTAATTCTTTTATAATTATCAGCCTCCACAACCGATCGTAAATGGTTAGGTATTTTGGACGCCACAAAAGAAAGAGATGTCTGTTCACAAATTACAACAACCTCTGTTAAAACATCGAAGATACGCGGAAGTGAAGATTGTTTATATCTTAATATTTACACACCACGCGTATGTATAATTCTTAATCCTTCTAAGATCGTTTAATGTTCCAATTACTCGATAATGCTTACAGAATAAACGGTTGAAAAATCTTCCAGTCCAAACAACACATTTTGTTCAAAATATCACACTTCCAGACAAAACTTCTTTACTTGATAAAGATTAAAAATTAATATAAACATGGACCGATATTGCTCAATATTTAACTGTTTGTTCTTTAAAAATTAACTTAATTTTTCTATAATCGAAACATTTTAATTATTCTTCTTTTTAGTCATCAAGAGATGTCGCTCAAAAGCAACCTCCTTTAGCGGTTATGGTTTGGATCCATGGTGGCGGGTTTTTTCGAAGGGGATGATCAATATGAACTGTACGCCCCTGATTTCTTATTAGAAGAAAATGTGGTTGTAGTTACAGTAGCGTATCGTTTGGGTATTTTTGGTATATTTTCGTTTTTTTTTTTTTTGTTTACACTCAGAAAGAATTTCTTTGCTTGGGCGAATTTTACAGGTTTCTATAGTACCGGCGATCTAGCAGCTCCCGGAAATTACGGTTTGAAAGATCAAATATTGGCGCTAAGATGGGTGAAAAATAACATCAAGAACTTCGGTGGTGACCCGGATAGGATTACAATTTTTGGCGAAAGTGCTGGAGCTCTTAGCGTTTCTTTTTTGACGCAAAGTCCCTTAACGCAAGGTACACAAGTCTGTCTGTATACTGAGAATGAAATGTGTTAAGTTCACAACACAAAGACGGGTGTTGAATATTATAAACAATTGATTTTTTTAATGAAACTTGCTTTTGGATGTTTGATTGTTGAAAACAAAAAGCCAATTATTTTCAGCTAGATTCTTATACTTTATTAACACAATTTATGCAGAAAAGTTTCGACCAAATTTTACTTATCACTTCAAGCAGTTGAGTTAATATAGAATTGCAAACTTCTTGTAGGCACGTCACCACAAGCTGCACTAAACTGAATGTACGTTTTAATAGCAATGCTATCATTCGTTCATTCATTCATTCAAGTTAGGGTGGGCACTTGAGCTTGATGCTCATTGTACCATCCCTATTGATTCTCTTATTTCCACTCGAGCAGCTTGGTGTGCTCTATAAAGCCCAGTATTCTTGCCCAGTGGAACACTGAGGACCTTGCGAGGGCTCAATAGATCTCTCCCGAAATATTTCTGCCTGAGTACCTTTAGTTCCTCACATGTGCAGATTACATGTAAACTCACCGTTTCCTCCTGTAGTTCGCATCTTCTACACCACGGTTCGCTTACACGGCCGTGTTGTATAGATGCTTTTTCAGAGGACAGTGTCCAGTTACCAACCCAGTAATGGTTTTAACTTCTTTCTTACTGCGCTTGAGTAGGTTACCAGAGAAACTACCATCCCCATCCCCTATCAGCGTTTTGGTATGGAGTTGACCTTCCGTCGACCTCCATTTCTTTGTACTTTCTTTATCTAACCAGGTCCAAATTTCCTTCTTGCGGAATCTTTAGTAATCCCACATGCGGGCTCTGGACCCATGAAGTGTCTCTTAGAGCCCTCCTTGGCTAGTTCATCGGCTATTACGTTGCCCTTTATATCCTCCATGTCCCGCCACCCAAATCAGAGACACGTGTTGTCTCGTGCCAGTGCATTGAGGGATTGTTTGCAGTCCCTAACTAGTTTTGACCTAGTTACAGGGTTGAGACTGCCTTAATGACAGCTTTGGCTTCAGTCATTATATTAATTTTCCTCCTCATGTAGCCCCTTTTGCAATCATTTCACAGGCTGCAAGGGCGAAATACCTCTGCCTGGAAGACCATTGTATGTTTCCCAGGCTTATGAATATCTTTTGATTAGGACTGGGCCACAAATACGGCTCCTGTCCTGGCTGGATTTGGATCCATCCGTGTAACAGTTTTCGTTAGCAGTGATTTCACTACGTGCCTGGGTCTCTATTCGGTATGGAGATTTTTACCTATTCAGTGAAGATAATTTCGGGTATCATGCTGTCCGTGGGCATTTGTAGCAATGGCCCGTCCAGCAACGTGCCCGTAGTATAAGGAGTGTCTCCCACCCTGAAGTTGGGATGCCACAGGTTGTTGGCTTTCAGTCTAAGGATCGCATTCATTGCTCCGCTCTCGCATAGAGTTCCAGGGGGGGAGGCCCACAATGGTCTCAAAGAGGCGGTCCCTGTACTGTTATACTGCGCAGTGATACCAGCATGCCTGCCCAGCAGCTATCATCATCACAGAAACACTGAACTAAATATAGAATTATCGTAAAAAAATAATTAGGAAATAGAATAGCAATGCCATTTCACGTAGTTTTTATGGTAATTAAATGCAAAATTTTCTGTTTCTTATTCCTGTCCATCAACAGTAATTTCTATAGCACTATATATACCTAAAAAACGTTTTATGGCAATTTATATTAATTTAATAGCCTGAAGAAAACACCAAATTTATTCGAAACGTTGGTGAATGACTTGTATCATAATATAAAACAATTCTAGCTCGAAATAACCTTGTTGTTTTTACTAATTAACGACAAATTAAGTTGATTTACCCTATAATAATTCACCCACATAGCCAAATTTAAATTGCTCGCAATTATTCTTAGTAACTTCAACGTTGAAACACAAAATTACCTACTATTTTGTATTACTTTGATAGTTATTTTAATGCCTTTACGTTGAATTTACTAAAAATAGTGGCGGGAAATTTAAATTTGGCTATTAGGGTAGTGTTGGAAACATCTTTGACTGTGTTTACCCTGGATCTGACTATGAACGTGTTAATATTCAAGAATATTAAAAACAATAATGCTTTTCTTAACTACAGGCTTATACCAAAGCGCCATTTTGCAAAGTGGCTTATCGCATTGTTTTGGCGGTTTATCCACAACGGCACCCGAATTGGCGTACGCCACTGCACAACTCCTAAACATAAATTTTACCACCCATCAAGATTTGAAGAACAAACTGAAATCAGTCGACTATAAGCTCGTATTGACCATGTCAAGTTTGGCTCAAGTTAGGGTATATATATACATAACAGTGCCATCTCTCATATAGTATTTTTTCGCATTTTCTTTATATCCGCAGATATATGGAAGTAATCCAATCTCCTTTGGTGTTCCAATGGCCCCCGTTATAGAACCCGATCACGTCGGAGCGGTTGTCAAACGTTCGACTTACGAGACGATGATTACTGGAGAGTTTAATTTGACTCCACTGCTCATGGGAATCAATTCCATGGAAGGCGTGGCTTTCGCGCGTAAGATTACGTCACGTTCGTGGGCGCTAGTTTTAAATTTCAGGTTTTTATTCTGCATCTTGCAGTGAATCCCTTTCTATCCGGTTATTTGGATGCTGTGAAATTGGCAAGCGAGAAGCTAGTTCCTGGTTTCTTTTACCTACAAGACCCCGCCATTTTAAAGGAGGTCGGTGATCAGATAAAAGCTTACTATTTCGACAGTGTTGACGCTACGAAATTTGACAACGAACAATTATTTGCTGTAAGTCCCCAGTGAACCAAATTCAAATTTCCCGCAATTATTTTTTAGTACTTCAACATTAAAGCATGAAATTAAGTACGATTTTGTATTAGATTAATAGTTATTTGAATACCTATAAGTTGAAGTTACTAAATATAATTGATTGAATTTGGTTTACTGGGTCATTTCTAATACAATATTCACCCTAATAAAATCGTACTTTGGCAGTACAGCAGCGATTTCTTCTTCATTGCGAACGTTCTCGAAGCCGCACGAATATCTGCGAATTTCACCGACATATTCTTCTACAGGTTGTCCCATTTAGGAGAACTTGGCGATCCCCAACGTCCTAGCACGTCAGGTGAAGCCATTAGAAAATTTTCTTTTTCTTTGTTGTAAATCTTTAATTAAACTAGTTTAAAACAGGTGTTGGCCATGCCGAGGACTTAAATTATTTATTTAATCGACTTACGAGTCCGCAGAATCCATCGTCATCTGATTTAATGACACGGGCAAGGATGGTGAGAATGTGGACAAATTTCGCGAAAACTGCGTAAGTTATATGGATTTAGTTGTATATGTAATTCAAATTTATATACTTTTTAACGCAGTAATCCCACACCGGAAGCCGATTCCTTGTTACAGGACGTAGTTTGGAAGAAAATGGATGAGGATTTTAATTATTTAAATATAGGAGATGATTTAACAACTGGTGTCAATCCGCAAGAAGAAATTTTCCAATTCTGGATGAATTTACTCGATAAATATAGAGTAATTTAATCGTTGCTACTGTTATTATTATTTTTTTATTAACACCTTTGTTAAACATAAATATAATACATAGGCACATAACCTAAATTACAAAAAAAAAAAACCAATTAAATTTATTTGCATAAAAACAATTTTCTTATTTCAATGTTCAATACATCTGCAGATCCCTGTATATTGTAAACGAATATTATTTCGTAAACCCTGTATATGTAATTAAAGGTATATTTATTATCCTTCTTGCTCTTATCCAATCCTATATTTATCTAGCTCTTTTTATCTTCCCAAGAGTAAAGAAAATAATATCTATTATACACAGTGTTGTTCCGAAGCGTACTATTGTACTATTTTAGTACAATATTTTCAATTAATCAATTCCTTGTAATTATTCAGAAAAAAATACTTTCAACTGATGTAAGTGAATAGGGCGCGGTAACAAAGAAATCTGATTTTCTGAATGGCAGTTCATATCAAATTACAGAAACCTGTAAATAGTACAATTTATTGCAAAATAATACCATCTGTTAGCCAATCTCAATACATTGTTTAGAAGCATTGGAACAACACTGATTATATAAATAAAACGAAATTTTTTTTTTTTATGAAAGAATCTATTTTTTGTGTCTTTTTTAGTAATAAAATCACAAAATAAACTGAAAATATGCATTTTATTTTAGTCGAAAAGTTTTCATTTATCTTCTCACTCTTATACTACCCTATATCTGTCTTTCACTTTCTATCTTCGGAAGATTTAAATCAGAATAATAACGTAAATGCTTGTACATAACCCCAATAACTACGTTATGGTTATAAATAATGAAAATACATAACAAAAACACTAAATTTTAAGCAAAATTTAATCGTAAAATCCTAAAAAGATGGAAGAGGATCCAAAAATCTACGTAGGCACTATTTTAAAAACAATTTTCCGATACATTCTTGACAAATAAATTTCTAGGTTATCCCGAATGATTTGTGCAAAAGAGCCGGCATCGCGACGGTATGCCGGGCCCCAAACGAATTTGGAATATTCGCCTGGCAACCTAAGAAGTCCTACCACGGCGATAAGCAAAGTTCCTTCGCCCCAGTCGACTCTGCGGTGTTCAACGTCCGGCAAGATGTAATCTTATTCCAGCCGATATTGAGAAAACTGGTGAACGAAGCAAATGGCACGTTTTGAGCGTACAAGCTTTTGTCTCGAGCAACGAGCCGGATAAAGCAGAACTGCTACGGTTAAGTTTGCAATACCGATCCATCATTCGGGCCTGTTTGGAGAATCTACAGGATGAAATAATGCGGACGAAGGGGAATGAGCAGGAAGAGTTGCAAATTTCGTTACTGTGTTTTATTCAGTGGAGTGCGTAGGCATTTGTGTGAGATTTTATTAGTGGATAGTCCTGCCGGTGAGTAAGTAGGTTAACGTTTCACTGCTTAACCATATTTTATCATAGGTTACATTGCGAGTACGAATTAATAATTTTGTGTGGCAATCTTTTTTAGTTATTATTTATATAATCTAAATTGTTAATTTTGAATAACATATCATCTTGTGGTACTTTTGCATTTGTAATAGAATTTATTTTGGAAGTAATGTTAAAATAATATAATCACAGCAAGCTTTATAGCATATTGGTGTACCGCAAGGCCTTGTTTTTGTACCTACACTCTTTCTAATTTATCTTAACAACTCCCACGTTTCTTTTTTTAAACAATTTTGTTAAAATTAATTATATAACAGTGTAAAAGATTGAGTAAATATTAATAAATATACACTGCAGGTAATGTTGTTTTACCACATCTACTCGAGTGGATCCGCTTCCATTTCCCAAAATACGAACGACAAGCTGCCAATTTACTCTCAGGTGAACTCGTAAGCTTAGAATCCCACCCAGATTATTGGGAAACAATCATCGGCTCCCTATTACAAGGACGGATCGAAGTTGCTCGTGCTTTATTACGTCTGCATTCTTCCGCATCTTCCGATCCTTTCAAACTGGCCGACCAATCGTTAAAAGCAATGCCGTCATACTCGATATATGGCGGAATATCCTCGACCGAATTCAATTTACGTTGGAAACATTGGTTGATCGACACGCAAGCTAAGATCGACGCCAAACTGTTCATATCGGAAGGAACTTAGACTTGATCATGCGACTCGTCGTGGGCGAAGAATCGGCTTGGAACGAAGTGCAGAATCAATGTGAAGCCTGGTACGAATTGTTAGCGGCTTGGTTGTTGTTCACAGAGCCGACTGTGAAGTCTTTCGAGTTGGGGCAGTATGCGAAAAGGTGTATCAGCAGGATGGGTGTTAGAGATCGGATGAAGCATTTGGATCGGGTGTTGCTGGCGACAATGGAGCTTGATATTTTGCAGGTAAGTTTTTTTTTTTCGGTTAAATTATTAATTATTTAGGAATCATAAGGATTATAGTTTTCTTTTTTTTTTCATATATAATTGTGTGTAAAAAATGCTAAATTTTAAGATCTAATTTAATTTTTCCGGGCTTTTCATAAGTTATTTAGTACACTGGTGATTAAATTTGTGTTAATATAAAAATATCTCAATAATTGTAGATAAATTTGGTACATTTTAGCATCATTTTTACTGTAATAACAAAAATACTATTTCTAATATCTCATTCACTGTAAGTGCCGAGTCCTTCAAAATATATACAATTTCAAAACCTAACTTTTACTATTTCACATGAAATGATGAATGAATTTCATGAGTTTCTAACAATGATTTTAGATTATAAGAGGACGTAATTCTGATCATGTATCTTTTTTATTCACATTTAAAGATTATATTAAAAACTTCTTTTCTTGATCAATGTAATATTTTTTTTTTTTTTTTTCTTTTTGACTTTTTGGTTTATTTTAAAATTTTCTTCCTCAAGTTATAGTTGTATAAATATAAATCGTAAAAATGACATAAAATTATTTGTAAATAAATATTTTGATTTTTTCGATAAATAATAAAAACAGTATTGTTTTTGATTTAATATATTTTTTTAAGTTTTTGTTTTATGTAAAGATTTCGTTGTGATAAATTTGTGTTTTTTTTTTTGTTGAAATATGAAATGTTGAATTTTTTTTAGACAGATTTTAAAAAAATATTGCATTTATTATAAAATTAAGTTATGTAGTTAGGCAAAGTATTTTGTGTCAGTGTTATCATTAACTAAACTTTTTAAATTTTGTTTTTCGTTTAAAATCAAAAGTATGATTTTGGGTTATTTCATTCTTTTTAAAGCTGTAAAATTTTTGTTATATTCATGTCTTTTTATTCTGGTACTGCTTAGTTTCACCAATATATATGCACCATAACAATTTTGACAGTGATCTTACATGGTGCAAGTGATGTTTTATCTTCAATTATTGATTTTTATTGAATTTGGTTGCTAGATTTGATTTTGTGGTTTATTATTTTGGTTTGCGATGTTGAAATATTTTTCTTTCAAAACCTATGACCGCATAATCGCATTAAAGGAAGAAAATATACCAATTTTACGTGGAAAATTTAACTCTTTATGTTTTAAGACCTTAAACATTTAAAAAAAAAATAACAACGAAACTCTAACTAACAATAATTGGTATATGACATATGATATATCATTGTAAAGAGATTTTTTTTAGAGTTTTAAAATTGAACACATTCCATTTAAATTTTTATATTTGTTTGCTATATCTGACACATTGATGCTCAATTGTTTTTTTTTTTTTTATTGTAAGGCATATAATAGGGAATTAGATGGAGTACAACCTTCGTTTCGTAATCTGGTGTGACAGCTAATTCTAGAATTTTAAAAAAATTTTAGAATAGAAAAACCAAAGTGACGGTTTGAGAATGTATACAAAATGTCGTATCTCGTATCGTAGTTCAATCAGTGTTGTTCCAAAGCGTACTATTTTAGTACAAGTGAATGAAACGTAGTACAATAGTATAGTACCTCTTTGAATAATTTAGTACAATGTATAGCTGATTCATTGCAATTTCTTAAAAAAAAAAATGCTTTCAACTGATATTAGTAGATAGGGCTGATAAAGAAAGAAATAAAATTTCTTTTTTTTTTTTATGTAACAAATCATACCAAATTATAGAAACTTGTATTACAAAACAATAGTACGATTTATTTGAAAATAGTACCACATGTTAATCGATCTCAGTACATTGTTTAAAGCTGTCCGAACAACACTGAGTTCAATGTAGTTTAATACTGGTTTGAGATAGAGACAACAGCTGTTTTGTTTAGTTTAGTGTAGTTTAAAAATGAAGAACATTTATAACCAACGGCGTTATTACTATGAACCAGTTCACATAGACAACATACATATTTAAAGGTTAAATAATATGTATAAATAATAGACAATAATAAAAAAACTCAACACACATCCGGTTTCAAAGCAGTGATGATGGCATTTTCTGGTAGGGTACACATACACTTCAAATAACAATCAATGTGATTAATTTCTGTACTAACCTAAGTGTTAACCATTAAATTTTAATCGAACATCAATTTTTCCCAAGGTAATCAAGGAAATTCAACACATGACAGAGAACGGCTGGTTTGTAACACACCTAACAGATCTCCTATATCATGCAGGGCGCTTGGATACCTTAGACGAAGAACAACCAGGAGATCTGTAATAGAAGTAAATGAAAGCAATCGTTTTAGATTTGAACCGTGCTGTTTTTAGGTTAGCCGGAAGGTTACGGGAATCATTTCTCTTAGACTACGGCACATTACTGATGGGACATCGCTCCCTATGGCAGGTGGGGCTCACTTATCTCGATCACTGCCCCACGGATGGTTTAAACACCATCGAATTGCTCCTGCCGAGGTTGCCTTTGAGATCCGAAGCACGTATTCAGAAGGTATTGCGAGAGGCTGCTAAACGGGATTTGTTGACAGTCGGTATGTTATTCTTATTTATTAATGTTTTCTCTGGGTGAATTACAGGCCTGTGCCGTCTTACAACAATTTAAATCTTTATTATGTTAAGAATTTCATATTACGTTGAAGTTTTGAAAGTGTTTTTTTTTTTTAAATATAACAATTTTGTTCGCAATTGTAAAATTACATACATGTTTCGATCTTGAATGCGTTTTTCAATGAATTAAATTTAAGTTTGAGTAGTTAAAATTTTGATTTTTAAATTGTATTTACAAGTTTATAGTTTAAAAGTTAAAAAATGGTAATAAATTGAGAGACACAAGCGGTATTTGTTATTTTGTGTGTGTATGTTTTTAATATTATACAGTGATATGAAAGCCAATTAATTAGTACATGAAAATATTATTGAACAGATTTAGTGCTGTATTTTAGTGTATTTTGATATTCCTGTCTTTGCCTTTTACGTGGTTCAGAGCATGGTTAAAGCTTACTCAAGTTATATTTGTAAAGATAAAATTATAAATTGTGAAAATGACATTAAAAGTGCTTGTAAATTAATTTTTGTTTGATAAATGACAAAATCAGTATTATTGTGTTTTCATATATAATTTTTATATAAAGATTGCCTTGTGATATAATATGTTGATTTGATTTTTTGGTTAAATATAAAAAACGTTACTAATTTTTTGAATCAAACAGATTTCTAAAAAATATTGTATTTAGTTATAAAATTAAGTTAAGGTATATGGTTTGGTAAAATATCACATGCCTGTTTTATTATTAACTGGATTTTTTGCATTTTTATAAATTTGAATTATTTAGAGTGTATTTCGTGTTTTTAAATATTGTTTTTTTGTTTAAAATTATTATATGTATTGCCAAAATCGACGATTTTCAGTTATTTCATGTTTTTTTATAAGATTTTTGTTATATTTATGTCCTTTTATTATAATTTCTAGATATTCCATAGTTGTGTGATGTTTTGTTTTTCTCAATTTCTTTATTTTAATTTTTTATAGATTGGTTTTATAGTTCGGTTTTTTTTTATATTTTGATTGGCGAATTTGAAACTACATACAAATAATGTAAACCTTATAGTTTCATTTAATTTAAAAATTGATTTATTTTTTCAGATAAGTTTGCCTAAGAAATTTTCATATATTTTGTGATTGTTTAACTATCTTTTATATTTTTTTGTTGATTTACTATAAAAAAGGAAAGTTCTTTGTTTGAATGTGTTATTGATAAGCTAATTTGGATAATGATTTTGTTTTAAAATATCTCTTGCTGTATTGTAGTATTTATTGATTGGAAAAGGGACTTGTTAGTGTTATTGTTCTATTAACTAACTAAACTAATAATTTCGATTTATAATCCATATAAATTTAAACATTAAAACAAAATTCAATTACATTTATTATAATACATTCTGTATACTTTAAAATATTAATACTTCAAAAACATTTATAACGTTACTTACTCACTACAATATAAAAACACACACTTTTAAAAAAATGTAGCATAAATTTAAAAAAAAAAAAAATAAGTTAATAAATTTCAAATTAATATTAAAATCAGTAAAGTTATCTAGTTAATAATAAAAAAAGAAAACTAAAAGCAAGAAAAATGTTAGTTACGTTTTAATTGGATTATAGTTATGTGGATATTTGAAAATAATTAAAAATTTCAGTTGAAGGAAAAAAATATATTTCAAGGTAAGATAATATATATTTAAAAAATAACCCCATTCTCCAATAACAATCAATATTATATACAGTTTAAAATCATGAAAATACTACATTTTAATTAATTGTTTTGTATATTTCAGTTAATTAAAGTATGATATTCAATACAACATTCTGCTAAAACCAAGAAGACACAAACAATATAAGGATAAACTAATAATAACACTGACTTGTGAAAAACGTAACGATTTGTTGTTATTTTTAATAAATTTGAGGTTTAAAAAGATAATGCTATTATTTTTTTCAATTTTAATTGTAAATTTTAATCTATGATAAAAATTCTGTAAAATTTCAATATTTAAAGCAATAATACTAACAAGGCCATTTTTTCAATAAGTAGTATTAGTAAAAGATATTTTAAAACAAAATAATTATCAAAATTACCTTATCGATAAAATATTCAAACAAAGAACGAACTTTTCTTTTTTATAATAAATTTATAACAAAAATATTAAACTTATAAATAATTAACCACTTTAGTAACCTTATAGTTCGCCTGTCAAAATAATCAAGACACTACAAAACCAATCTATACAAAATTAAAATAAGAAAATTAGTAAGTATATAAAATAGACTATAAAAATTGTAATCGTGTATATATAATCGTGTATATAAACCATGCAATATCTGGAAAACAGAATAAAAGGACATAAATACAACAAAAATCTTACAGCCTTAAGAAAACTTAAAATAACTCAAAATTATACCTTCGATTTTAACAATATAATAATTTTAAGTAAGGAACAAAATGTAAAAACACGAAATACACTCGAAATAATTCAAATTTGTAAAGCGTAGCGTAGGGTCTAACTTCATTTCTCTTTATAATTCATTTTGAATTTAAATTTAAATATTCATTTAATAACATTTTATTTATATTATTAATTCTTAATTAGTTAATATTCTATAAATATGACATAAGTAAGTAGTAAGACTTTTATTTGATAATGATGTTGTGGTTTATTGTTGTAATTTTGTCGATGGCTCTGAGGATGGAATCTTTAGGCCGAAACACGTAAGTCAAATATGTCAAAATTGATTGGGAATTTTTTTATTATTATTTGCTATAAAAATGTATTTACAAATACATAGTTTTAAGGTTATGTATACAATTTGTATTTCTGCCCTTAAAAATGTTACTTGAAAAAACTTTAAATATAAATCAAAACTTCGTTATACATTTCTATTTCATTATTACGTAAAAGATTATTCAAAAAACCAAGAAAGAAATATCAAAATATAAACATATATTGATCAAGAAAAGATTTTCTTAATATTTAAATTAAATATTCATTCTTTTGGTGAAATGTAGATAACTTAAATAAACTATAATAGATTGTATTTTTTTTTCCAAATTAAACGATCAAACTGAAGTTTCTGTGCAGATATATAGTGTTGTCTTATCGATTTTAGAATATTTGTGAACTTGAATCCGTTTATATTTCGTTTAGTTTGACTACAGTAATATTATGGAATTCTTAGGGCGCGTACCGTAAATATAAAATTGTAACCAAATGATTAGTTGCGGTTTATTTGCGGTTATTAACGATTGCCGAGTATTTCAGAAAATTTACGGGACACTTTGGTTAGATTGTCAAGTATGTTAATTTTTTTTGCTTTTAGTACCACTTTTAAAGATAACCTACATGTGGTTTTCATGTGGATTTGTATGATTAATGATTAATTTTTTAGTGATTATAAAACAATGTAAATATTCCAGAAGTTTGTAACGTAGAATACAAATCATAGATACAGTTGCGGTATGGTGTGCGTTTATGTTTATATATGGTTTCCGCAGTGGAGGGGATAGAAAAATCAGAAAATCGTAAAATGAGCGAGGTTGTTTTGGTGACAACTAAAATAACCAAACTTCAGCAACCGCGTTCCGTAAATATCATAATTTTCAGGAATCCGCTATATTCGGGACACAAAACCGAGAATTCGGTTGCTATTTGTGAATTACGGTACGCGCCCTTAGTATAATAAAGGTTTAAATTGCAATTGAGCAAAGGCATTTAATTCGTCCAGAGAAAACAAACACCAACAAGTGCACTACAAGCAATGAAAAAGATATTTTTATCATTTCTCAAGTTATTTATATTATTCTTCATTGACTGCTATTATGATTAATGTGTTTGACTTAAATTTTGCAGTACAATCCATTTGCAAGGTGCAAGGAATGATTTCATTTCGCCGAAACAGATTAGGGAACGCATTAACCTGGGCTTTGAAATCTCAAGATCCAAATTTCACATCATTTTTAGCCGATAAATTCCTGAGAGTATATGTGCGAGAGGTGAATTGATAAACACGGATTTATTGGACAATCTAGGATCGTGTATGTTAGCCAGTGACAAATTAATATTTTTAGGTTAGAAATATTATTGCGATAAATTAAAAATGAATACAATAAATGATTTTTTTTGTTCGATTTTCAGGAAAGTATTGCGAATTCCACAAAATCTACCAATCGGCTGATTATAAAGAAGCGGCAGGGTTATTGATATCGCTAATCTCGTCAAGAATTACACCGAGCTAGTAAGATTTAGAGATACTTTTATGAAGGATGATCGATTTTTAATGCGATTTTACAGTTTTTGGGTCACTTTGCTAACGGATGCGCTACCCTTGTTGGAGTGTGATGAGAATTGTTTTATCTTCCAGCGATACTTTTACTTTGATGCATTTCCTCGAGGAGAATAGCACACTGCCAGAACTCGGTGATAAAATTGATTTACTACGGCTTGCTTTGGCCAGGAATTTGGGTCGGAGTTTAACGTATGAAGCTCAAATAACTCAGTGAAAAGTTTTTTTACTTGTAGGTGAAAAAGTGTTCATTTTTTACACATTTTTTTTAATGAAAATAAAACCAGTTTTTTTTTTAAGGAAAAAAAGTGTTTTATTTCTATTTTGGTTGTTACTGAAGTAAATAGATTTACATTTATTTTTATTTAGGTGCATTTCTTAAGCAGATTGTTTTTAAGAAAGAAAAAAAATATTTTTCTTTTGCTACTATAGTAAATGAAAATTTCACTTGTAGTTGAAAATTATATACTTATATTTTGTTTTTCTTTTTTAAACGAAAATGAAACCAGGTGTTTATTTTTAAGAAAGTTTTTTTTTTATTTTCTTGCAGAAATTAATAAAAACTAACTTAAGTGTTAGTATTAGTCAAAAATTATTTACCCATTTATATTTAGTTGAATATCCTTAGCATTTTTTTTAAGAAAACAAAAAATAAAATAAAAAAAATAAAAGTACTGAAAAAAAAATAAATGAAAATTTCACTAAGTAAAGTTAAAAGTTACTATATATTATTTTTCAAATAAAAATAAAACCAGTTTGAGAAGCAAAATATTAAGTAAGTTTTGTTGTTAAAATTACTAAAAAAAAAAATAACAAATTTGACTAATAGTCAAAAAATATTTAACCATTTATATTTAGTTGAATATTTTTAGTACTTCTTTTTAAGAAAAAAAAAATAAATGAAAATTCCACTAACAATAAGTAAAATTAAAAGTTATTGGTTTTATTTTTCAAATAAAAATAAAACTAGTTTGAGAAGCAAAATACTAAGTAAGTTTTGTTGTTAAAATTACTAAAAAAAAATAATAACAAATTTGACTAATAGTCAAAAAAATTTTACCCATTTATATTTAGTTGAATATTTATACCACTTCTTTTTAAGAAAATATAAAATAAATGAAAATTCCACTAACAATAAGTAAAATTAAAAGTTATTGGTTTTATTTTTCAAATAAAAATAAAACTAGTTTGAGAAGCAAAATATTAAGTAAGTTTTGTTGTTAAAATTACTAAAAAAATAATAACAAATTTGACTAATAGTCAAAAAATATTTACCCATTTATATTTAGTTGAATATTTTTAGTACTTCTTTTTAAGAAAAAAAAAATAAATGAAAATTCCACTAACAATAAGTAAAATTAAAAGTTATTGGTTTTATTTTTCAAATAAAAATAAAACTAGTTTGAGAAGCAAAATATTAAGTAAATTTTGTTGTTAAAATTACTAAAAAAATAATAACAAATTTGACTAATAGTCAAAAAATATTTACCCATTTATATTTAGTTGAATATTTTTAGTACTTCTTTTTAAGAAAAAAAAAAAAAATGAAAATTCCACTAACAATAAGTAAAATAAAAGTTATTGGTTTTATTTTTCAAATAAAAATAAAACTAATTTGAGAAGCAAAATATTAAGTAAGTTTTGTTGCTAAAATTACTAAAAAAAAAAATCATAAATTTGACTAGTAGTCAAAAATTATTTACCAATTTATATTTATTAGTTGAATATTTAGCACTTCTTTATAAGAAAAAAAAATAATAAATAAATTTAAAAATAAATGAAAATTTCACTAACAATAAGTAAAATTAAAAGTTACTGGTTTTATTTTTCAAATAAAAATAAAACCAGTTCAAAAAACAAAATATTAGTAAGCTTTTTTATTAGAATTAATAAAAATTGACTTATAATTTTACTAGTAATCAAAAATTTTATTACCCATTTATATTATATTACAAATGTAGAAAAGAAATATGAAAATTTCATTAGTAGCTAAAATTACTAAGCTAATTCGGTTACATACTATAAGAGTACAGTATAATGTTCTTTTAAACATGTCATTTGCTATTTTTTAATGTACTCTTTTTGTAATAAAGCACACAACTTATTCTTCCCCATTTAATCAATTCTGCATTTTTCATATTTTGCGAAATAGCAATAGTGTTCTTATTAAAACCACCCATCCTGTATCTCCACAATGACCCTAATAGTGAAATTTAAATTTCCCGCCACAATTTTTAGTGAATTCAACGTAAAGGCATTAAAATAACTATTAATGTAGTACGAAATGGTGGATAATTTTATGTTTCAACGTTGAAGGTACTGAGAATAATTGCGGGAAATTTAAATTTGTCTATTAGGAGACTCTTTTGTAAATAAAGGTGTTAAATGATATTTTGCTCAGAATTGTCTGCAACTTTTACAAAAAAAAGTTTGTTTGATCATTTGACTTTGGGACAGGCTGTATTAAAAGAAAAAAAAACAGAATAAAACTAGTTTTTTATAAGAAAAATCTTTTATTTCATATTTATAAAATAAAATTAAAAAATAAACTGCAAAATGCACGTCTTTCATTTGAAACAAAGGTGGTGGAGAGGTACAAGAAATGTTAGATAATTCGAAAATATTATCATTACAAATAATGGTGTCTTGAGATCCTATTAAAAATAAATATAATAATAATATTATTCGTTAAAATGACTAGATTTATACGGAAAACTTAAATTAGATACCTAAAAAAAAAGCTACATTATTTCGGTAACAATATATCGTAAAAATTATAAAAGACACAAAATTAGTTGTACTCAAATACCATACAATCGTGATCACACTTATAAATAAAAAAAATCGTGCAGCTCTCAAATGGTATTTCCCAAGTAATTTTTTTTTGTACTATAGAATTTAACTTATTCTACCTACAAAATTCCATGTAAACAACAACATCGTCAACCAATCAGCGCACATCGTTTCAAATATTTGATCAAACATCTTCACTGCCATTGGTTAAAACAAACTTCAACGCGCTACCTGATTGGTCGTTCGCATTTCGATCTTCCTCTAATACAGGCGTCTCGATTTCGTTTATAACCTTATCTTCGATGGTGCGTTCGCCGCTCAATAGGAATTTCGCCAACAATCCCTTATTCTTTAATCATGGGCAACCAAAATTTCGAATCGGGCCACATCAGGTCGTACGGTATTTCGGCGATTTTGAACCATTTCGGCGCCATTTCTTCCGTCTCGCAGAAATCGTCGGTCGCCTGAGAAGTGGTGAAAATGTAAACGATGTCGATTTCGGGGGAATTGATCCTTTCGTACTGAACGAAAGCCGAGGTATTTCATATCGCTATCTGCGACCTGTAGGTTACTCTCTTCTTTCAATTCACGAACGGCCCCTTCTACGATAGTTTCGTGTTTCTCGATTTTGCCCCCGAATCCGTTCCATTTACCTACGCCGAAACCGCGTTTTTTGTAGCCGAGAAGCACCTGATCGTCGTTTATGACGAATATTAATGTGAATTTTGTCATCATCTTGTTTCGGAAGATTTTTCCGTGCGCTGTAAGAATTAGATTTGGTAATTTCGTAGACACGCTGTATACAGGTTGTTGTTATCTGGCATTATTCAATCATGTTTTACTCAATCATTTAACTGATGTAAAACATGATTGACCGATCCCAGACAAATGACACACACTGTATAATATATGTATATGAAGATTTCGTTCAAGGTTACATTTTTCTTTAGATAATCTAATATTACTTAACACGCGTTTAATAAATGCTGGGTGGCAGTGTGTTTTCTTTATAATTTATACTTTAAAAACTTAAATATAAAAATATAACTCTTTACGTACCGTTATTAAAGACATTTGACCTAATTATCCTTCTATCTAATACAACTACTGCAAAAATAAATGGAAGTATATTACAGCCTCTAATACTTCTGACTACTTCCCTCGTCGCAACGACTGATTAAATGCAATTTCCATTCGGTAAACGCAAGAAAATCGCCGCAATTTCTCACTTTCACCTGGTTTGAAAGCGCACATTTTTTCACATTAGCGAAACACCACAAACAATCCGTTGCCAACCGTTGAACAACGACAGCCGTCGTATGTCAAAGGCAGCCATGTTTAAGTCAGTGTCCCGAACTATGAGAAGTGTCATCGTTTTGTGATAAAAATTATATGTGGCCGTAATCGTAAATTGGCAGTGATACTAGGTGGTTTTTAAAACAGTGGTGCGACGTGTGTACACAAAACACAACCCCGAAAAGTTCGTCCACAAGGAAGTTCGCAGGTATACAATAGAGGAATCACAAACGTAAGTCGAATACTAGCGTCGATAGATATTCTTTCTGCTTCGTAATCGTGTCACGCTTTTTGTTAATATTATTGGAATCTCTATTATCTATATAGAACGAAAATATTACTTCCTTTATCTTCGAAATTGTCTCCAGTCTCTTGTGCTTGTAAATTTTGTTATGTTTCACGTATAGTTTTAATATTAGCCCCATCAATTCCTCTTTGCTTAAGTTCGTATTTTTGCTCTTACTATCGCGTTGCTTTAATCATTAAAGCTTTAGTTTACCTGCAGTGGGATTAATTTGTAAATAAAGACGGCTATTTTTAACCCAGTTTTGTAGAAAGAACTGTCAAATTATCAAGGTCACGTGAAATCTATGTTATGGCAGTTTGTAATAATAACACCGTATAGAAAAATATTGTATACCTATTAAGTATAAATATCCCTTATAGAAAAGATTTTAACGTTTAAATGAAGAAGCGATTTTCATTACATACAGCAAACCCGTACTACAGATAATTACTCGGAAATCATGTGATAAAACATTTGTTTGATTAACTAACTTGTCTACGCAGACATTAATTATGAATGCAAATACTAAAGTATCATGCCTAACAACTGTTATAATAGTGTTTATTTTTTCTAATCAATCGGTTTACGCATACGAGGATCTCAAAAAGTTTTTGCTTTTTTGTTTAATATCCTCTTATCTACGGTGTTTTATTTTGACAGCTCCGGAAAAATGACTCGCTTTTGTGTCCTCAAATTCTCTCGTGTCATAATTCCGAGTAATTTTCATACAATAATCAGGTTTCCTCGACGTTATTTGATATGATAGTATCTGTGAAATTAAAAACTTTACTTATCATTCACTCGTAATAACCTTCTTATTGATTTTTTTTTTGTCTTCCTTAGCGCGAATTATTTTTATCTGGGCGAACACTTACAAATGCAGCAGCATACTATTTGCTATTGCTTCCAGACTAATAAACTCTGCATGCTTGAAATAATAATAACAAAGCAGCCTTTCTAACTTGACTAACAAAGTTGGCTCTGATTTTTTTTTGTTTGGATTTTTTTTTTATTTATATAATATTTTTAAAAGCATGTGGTGTGTGATTTACAAATTCTACTAAATTTTTCGCAGAAAAACCGCCCGCCGTCTCACATTATTCAACTTCTATCCAAAATAAAATAAAAGTAAGTTTTACTCTTTCTTACACATCGAGTTTCTTAGTTTATAAAAGGTTTATCCCAAATCATTTATTAATTAAGTATAAAGTTGTGGTTATTTACGTCAGCTTTTTGATAAGCTGTTATCTGTATAATTAAGCCTAGATACTGGCGCATGTACGAAAAAAATACAGGTGAATTCGTTCGCTTCTTGTTTTTTTTTTAGATTAGTTTAAAAATACTCACACAAAAGCAGATTTATGTGACATTCATTAGGTTTTATATATTTTTAAGAAGGTTCAATACACTTTTCGTTTCTATTTCTGTGCGTTTTGTTGTTTTGTTTTTGAACGAGTTCTGTATATATTCTGAATTACAAGCTTCCGCTTTCAAAATATCTGTTACGATGAAAACAAATTGTTTATACATTTTTTTTTTGCTTTCTGTCGTTGACGTCAGTTCTAAGTTTGATACTCGTTGTTGAAAAATAGTTTTAATGAATTATCTTTACTTTTATATGTACTTTTCATTGTTTTAAGATGACCTATTTTTGTGTTTTAAGTGAACTTCAAGAGCTACTTTTTGTAGAGATAATTTAAACTGATTGATTTGTCGAACTAGTTCAATTCTAATCATTTTAACTTAAAACAAAAAAAAAAATGTTTCACATAGATTATCTAGTTTTCAACTTACCAAATTAAGGACTTAAATATGCTTTGCCAATAGTTAATAATTGTAGGAATTTATTTGAAAGTATGTAGGAAACACTTTGATGAGGTTTTTACTTACTTTTAAGAATAACTGATAAAGGTGTTATACCAAATTATAAAAATCTGATTTCATACACATAAAGGTTGTTCTATTTATCAATATAGACATTATTATTATTAATCGTAATAATGAATACGATGGATACCTCGTATATAATAAAACTATTACATGTTGTCTTTCGTGGGTTTTATAATAAAAGTACACATTCAAAAAGGTGTTCACACGTTTATTTCCTATTCGCTTGACAACTACTTATCGTGTTACCAACTTCATAAAAACTAATATTCTACATATATATTTTTTTTTCTAAATTTAATGTAAAATAATGTTATGTATCAATATCCAAAATAATATTTAAATATATGTACGTTACAGAGAAACCTATGAAGAAGCTTTCTAGATTCTAGAAGAAAAAAATTGTTACATTTTTTTTGAAAATTTAACACAAAATTATGTTTCTTGGTAATGTCTAGAATAATAATAATCTGTTTCACTTTAGTTAATGTTTCAAGCTATTTTTAAACCGCAAAAGATTTGACAGATGTCATTCTCAATTCCTAACTAAAAAAAATCTCGAAATCTACTGCACCTTCGATATTGGTACAGCTAAGAAGAAGAGTTGAAGGCGGTATGCAGAATTCTAAAAACTAGATTTCATACATATACAGAGTGCTTCATTTAATAAAATTTTTATTAATAGTCATAATCATAATGATACTGTTATATGCACTTAATTCAATATCCCTAGTAGCAAAATTTAAATTTCCCGCAAATACTTTTAGTAACTTCAACATTGAGACACGAAATTACCAATGATTTTGTATTAGATTACTAGTTACTTCGATGTTTTTCTGTTGAAGTTACTAAGAATAATTGTGGGAAATTTAAATTTTGCTACTAGGGTAATATATATGGGTGTTTTCTTCCTAATATTCAAATTAGCACCTTGCATACAGGCTATTCCACGTAACTGGTTCATTAAAAGTTTATGATGTTCTATTATTTACTTATATTTGAGATTTTGGCACCAGTATCTGTTCGATTGGAGCTATAAATGTAAAATACCTTAACCAAAATATCACTTCCTGTTGACCGGAAATGGATGTCAACTTTGTGATTTTAAATAGAATGATATAATTTTTTATTCATTTTTGGATTCTACAACTATAAATACGTCAGTTTTATTAGCTATTCCTATAGCTACATGTGCCGTTTTGAGTTATTTAAGTTTTCTTTTTTTTTAGTCATAATCATTGCATCATTGAGAAATTAATATCTCGGTTAATACTGCAAGTAGAGACTCCAATTTGCTATGTTATGAATGTAGATATAACTCTAAGAAACGGTAAGAACAACTTACAATTCTAACATACAGGGTGTTCAAAACTGAGGAACAAAATGACATATTTTCAAATGCAGAAAACTCATTTTTTTTTAAATGGAACACCCTGTATTTTAATTCGGAATTAGGAAGTAAATTTCATCCCCTATCACTTTATATCAGCATTCCCTATACCTATCTTTAATAGATTTTGAGATATGAGCGACTTTTGTAAACAGACTAAGTATTCTTTTTTTTTGAATAGACATCCTGTATTTTAATTCGGAATTAAGAAGTAAATATCATCCCCTATCACTTTATTTCAGCATTCCTATACCTATCTTTAATAGATTTTAGATATAAACGACTTTTTGTTAAACAGACTAAGTAGCCCTATCTTTGCGTGTTTGTAGCAGGCTCTGAATGGGATTAATGTCAAATTCATTGACTAACCAAAAGTGTTTATATTCATTGCAATTACACTTTCGTACAACGCAATATTAATAGAAATAACTATTCGAACAGACATTCTTGTATGGTTATTCAAAATAATACATGAATTTGACGTGAATCCATTTCAGAGCCAGCTACAAACATTTAAACATAGGGCTACTTAGTCTGTTTAATAAAAAGTCGTTCATATCTTAAAATCTATTAAAGATAGGTATAGGGAATGCTCATATAAAGTGATAGGGGATGATATTTACTTCTTAATTCCGAATTAAAATACAGGATGTTCTATTTAAAAACATTGAGTTTTCTGCATTTGAAATATGTCACTTTGTTCCTCAGTTTTGAACACCCTGTATGTTAGAATTAAAGTGTTCTTACCGTTTCTTAGAGTTATATCTACATTCATAACATAGCAAATTTGAGTGTCTACTTGCAGTATTAACCGAGATATTAATTTCTCAATGATGCAATGATTATGACTAAAAAAAAAAAAGAAAAACTTAAATAACTCAAAAACGGCAACATGTAGCTATAGGAATAGCTAATGAAAACTGACGTATTTATAGTTGTAGAATCCAAAAATTAATAAAAAATTATATCACTCTATTAAAATAACAAAGTTGACATCCATTTCCGGTCAACCGGAAGTGATATTTTGGTTAAGATATTTTGCATTTATAGTTCCAATCGAACAGATACTGGTGCCAAAATCTCAAATATAAGTAAATAATAGAACATCATAAACTTTTAATGAACCAGTTACGTGGAATATTCTGTATAATAAAATACATTGCTTTATCAAAATTCAACGTAGGGATATTTCTAGAAAGCATAAAGATTGTTTGATTTTAAATTAATGTGTAGTGAACCTACTTTTTTAACCAACAGAAGATTTGACAGGTGTCATTTCCAATTGTTAACCCAAAAAAAAACTCGAAATTTACACTTTTAAGTTTGGCACACTTAATAAGAAATGTTGAAGGCGTCATACAGAATTCTAAAAGCTAAATCTTATACATATACAGGATGTTCCATTTAATGAAAAGTAGTCATGCTTATTTTAATTGATAATAATAGCACTGTATATACCCTATCTAGTAGTTTCACATCGCCGGTAACATGGGTTTCAAACATGGCGCCCCCAGGAAATTCGCGGTGTCGCATATGTGGGTGAAATTGTAACTAAAACTATTTGAATTTGTTTACAAGCAAAAATCTAACCTATAAAGCCGTTCCATTCTGTCATTTTATCATAGAAGTGACAGATGTTGTGCGATTTTCTGTCAATTGTCAGTCTGTTTGAGTATATAGGTGTTGTGTTATTTAAACGAAGGTTCGACGCAGAATGAATCTTTATTCTAGAAATACACATACATACCAGCGTATAACAAGTTACAACAAAAACGGTCCTAGGTAAAAAGTAAATATATACAGCACTAGCGAAAAGTTAATACACTCAATTTACCACAATAGGTTATTTTCGTACCCACTTTGCAACGCCATCGCGAATTTCCTTAAATTGATAGACAAAACATCAAAGGCGCCGATTCTTAGTGAAACTACTGGATAAGGTTTATACTGTGGTAATAGTAATTGTGAAACTGCAATGTAATGTGTAACTAATTTGAAGTAATTTATATTGATGTTTTTATTAACATCCTATCTATAGTAAAGTAAATTTAACACAAAATTATGTTTCTTGGTAATGTCTAGAATAATAATAATCTGTTTCATTTTAGTTAATACATGAAGCTATTTTTAAACCACAAAAGATTTGATAGATGTCATTCTCAATTGTGAAACTGCAATGTAATGTGTAATTAATTTGAAGTAATTTATATTGATGTTTTTATTAACATCCTATCTTTAGTAAAGGATTTTTTTTCTTCTAAATCATGTTTTTTTTTTTTATAATAGAATAGAGAAGTTATTTTTAAGTTATATTTGACAGATGTCATTTCTGTTTTCAACTGTGAATATATCGAAATATAAGCCACTTTCAGGGATGTGTCCTGAATGAAAACTTATTAAGGATCTTCGGAAGAATTCTAAAATTTACATCTTATCAATATACAGAGTGTTCCAATCATGCAAGGTATTAACAGGAGTGCGTATACGTAAACTTTTGCAATTTTCTAGTGAAGAAAAGTCACGAGATGCAAGTAAATGTTGCCGGGATCCGACGAAATCTGCGCAACATCGTCCATAATTACTCAGACGCTCAACGCAAGGTCAGAGAGGCCACGTCGAACGATGCCTGGGGTCCGAGTAGCACGATCATGGCCAGAAATTGCGGATCTCACCTACAACGTGGTCGCTTTCACGGAAATCATGCAGATGATCTGGAAGCGGTTGAACGACCACGGCAAGAACTGGCGTCACGTATACAAGGCGCTAGTCTTGCTCGAGTACCTGATCAAAACCGGCTCGGAAAAGGTGGCGCAACAGTGCAAGGAGAACATATACTTCATAAAAACGTTGAAGGACTTCCAATACCTGGAGGAGGGCAAGGACCAAGGGCAGAACGTCCGAGAGAAAGCGAAACAATTGGCCAACCTGTTGCAGGACGACGAGCGTTTGAAGAACGAACGCGCGAGGGCGCTGAAGGCGAAGGAGAGGTTTGCGCAGACCGCCAGCGGGTTCGGCAGCGATGGCGGCTTGGACACGCCCTCCAGTCCGAAATATCCGGCGTTCAGGGGCGATTGGAATTCGAGTCGGGACGGTGGTAGGTTTAGATTCGACGATTTCGATCGTTATTCGTTTAATGAGTTCACGAACCTTTTTGATTCGTTTAATAGGGGAACTGCCGAGGGATCTGGAGGTGGCTAGGCCTCAAACTGCCGGCGAGGAAGAGCTGCAATTGCAGTTGGCGTTGGCCATGTCGAGGGAAGAAGCCGAACAAGAGGAACAGAAAAGGAGATCGGATGATGTTCGGTTACAATTGGCGCTAAGTCAGAGTCAACAAGATTTTAAGTAAGTAATCAGAATAGATTAGAGATCTTTTGTGTTTTATTGGTATATTGAATACAAATTTCAATTTTTTCAACGCGGATTTTTCCTAGAGTGTGATATAAATAAGAACTAGAAAAAGTAATATTTATTATACTTTTCTAGATTTTTTAACAATTTTGCTGTTTAAAAATCCATTTAAAATATTCGACACTATTTAGTTCCCAAGAATTCTTTTGAAATGTATCTATTCTGGACTAGGTCTTTGACATCTTTAAATAGGTACACAATATTAATATTGCCGCTTGTACGAAACGACTGCATATACTTATAACAATGGAAGGCAGAGGTTTGTAATAGTCAATAAGTCAATTCACTGTAAGAATGCAGTGGTAGATTAGATTAGGCAACAAATTAGCGGCTTTGGGATTGCGCGCTTAATAGACATTAAGGCAAATTTGCACACACGAAAAGTGTTTATTTAGTAAATGATATTGGTATTGGATAAAACGAAATGTCATGACGTATGTGCATTTGTAAATCGCCTATGCTGATTTCAGCTCAGTATTTGGTGTTTTTTTTCGTGTCGTTTGTGTAATTTTTATAAACAAATTGCCACAAAATTAGTTTTTTTGAGAAGTCTACTGACTGCTATTGAATATTTGAGGGTATTGTTTTAATGGTCATATAAAATGATGATGATAACAGTTTTAGTATGACTAATAAACAAGTATTTGACCCACTTCCAAAGCCATCGAAAAGTCCTCAAGGCAGACATGTTGACAGTAAACAAAGGATAACGACTTATAGTTTGTATCTGGAGCTTAAGTGGGTCACTTTTAAATCGGCAGCCATTAAACTAACTGGAAAGCAACTGAAGTTTGGCGAGAGAACAGTGTGGGTATTATAAAAAAAAAAAGAATGATACACAGCATTGGGCAAAGCGAAAAGATCAGCAATTAGGAGACAGGAACATTCATTTTCCCTGCCGAACATATTACCAAATAAAATCTTTTGTGGAATGTGGCTAAATTGATGTATTTGTTAATTAGTCCTACGTAATTAACAAGTGCAAACGTTTCGACTACAGTGTAGTCTTCATCAGTGGGGAAAGATAGAAACAGGAGATTAAACTGAGACGGGGGATAATTATAATCAGTAAACAATAATTTTTGGAAAACGATGACAATACTTACTAAGTTGGAATGTTAAGCAGCAATGTGCAATAATAATAAGTTCATTAAAGACACAATTACGACATTACGAAAACAAGAACAAACATTTTAAAACCGAAGATTGATTTAAATGTTTTAAACTTGAAAACGATGTCAATGTGCCAATTCCATGCCGTGCAGTTGTGAAGCAGTAATTAAAAAGCGCGGGTACTCAACAAAATATTTAAAAAAAAGACATGCATTTCTTTAATCATTTTAATTTTTTAACTATTTGTTTGTTTAAACTACGGAGATATGTGAAACACTCCTATTATTTTGAACAGTGGGTTATTAGATTGTTTTATAGAAATATATTTTTTTTTTGGTTTTACAAAGTTACTTGGTAAAACCAAGAAAGACCAGATGAAGTGAATAACGTGCTGTAAAAGATTTATACAGAATAAAATTCATGTTTTATTACGTAATAAAACTTTTTTTTTTGTTAAAGTAACTCCTATTATTTTGGACATGACTGTATGTTTTAAATAAATAAAAAAGAATAAAAAAAATACAAAAATGCGATAATTAAATTAATTTATTAATTTTGGATTTAGCTGTAATATTTTCTTTTACCCCTTTTTTAATTGTATTTTTTTTTTATCCAGTTTTTGTTTTTAATTTTACAACTTTTAACGGAATTTCTTTACTCAATCTAGTGTAATCATTGAGAGCTATATGATTCTTTTTACTTAACGGTTGTTGTACACTTCTGGCAAGAAAAATCGGGACACCAGCAATCCAGAATTTTAAAATTTGTTGCTGCATTTACACATCTTTATACACATTGAATGAACACATTTGAGTTTCGCTGGCGGCATTTGTTTTAGAAATACCGAATACGAAAATACTCATGCAAAAAAACAAAACAAAAAGGTCTCTTAATAGACGGCTTCATTTAGAAATATATATGTAAACTTAACTTGTTTGATGTTATGTAGAGATAATTCTTTTTTAAGAAAACATATGGAAATCGGATTTTAAAATCATATTACTTATTAGTGCTGCTTTGGTATTAGTTACTCGGTTCGATTTATGGTCGCAAGTATTACTTCAGCATTAGACTTAGTTTCGAAAAAATGTGATTTTCATAGATTTATCGATTACACTATTATTGATGTATTAACTATTATTTTTGTTTAGTATTCTTAAATACTGCATTACTATAAAGGTTTCTTCTATGTATTAAAAAATTACCAAAAACAGTTTTAAGGTTATTTACAAAATTCTTAAACTAATTAAGTTCGCAAAGATATATAAGATATTTATATTGTTAACCCTGGGTTTATTGTATGTTCAAGAAATACATTTTAGCTGTGGCCTATGTAATGTCGTTCTATTTTCATGGAATATGGCGAACACTTGGTCTGTTTACAAACTGTCTTTATGTAGCACAGCTCCAGGTAATAATAATGAGAAAGTATTAGAAGTATCAAATTAAAAAATATTTTAGCACTAACTGAGATTGACGAACAATATGTTTTCTTACCATGTTTGTTATGTATATAAACGCAACAATATTGTAAATAATTGTTAAGGCAAGTTCTTCATTTCTAACACAAGTAAATGCTTTATTAATATTTGCGACACAAGTTCGTGAAACAGCAATTTAATTTGTTGAACTTCACAAGGAAATGATTAATAAGTAGCAATGGGTGTAGCAGTCACTAATTTTAATTTTAAAACCTTAAATAATGCTTTCACTTTTCTAATAACGTCTGTTTAAAAGTCTGTATTCTCTGTAAGTTGCAAGTAGCAATAATAATTTGTGGAATATTATAATCCTTTTAGATTAAAGGATTATAAACATTTTTAAAATTCTACCATATGTTCTAATAAATATGAAGTAAGCTAAATATATAATTTTAAATAAAACCGTCGACTCAATAGTCTTTCGTATTACTACAATTTTTTCCGAGGATATTTTCTTGTTTATTTCATTTTCTTATCATCAAAGAACACGCCGCGCCGTCATCCAAACTATAATGTATTTTACTATTCTATGTATAAAGCTTTTTTTCTCTCTACCTATGTTTCTGTTTAAACCTTGAATCAATTCACCCTGTTTTAATGTAAATACGTTCTCTAAAAGCTTTATTTACACCAAAAAAATTCTCAATTGCTGGTGTGCGAGAAGTGTACATTTTGATTTATATGTGGTCAATTTTTTCGCTGATTTGATTATGTGTGCTTAACACACCACCAGGTGACTTGATTTAATGAAAAAAATCTATGAAATAATAGACCACATTTAATTTATTTTCCCATATGTACACCACCCGACAAAATTAATGTCGTCGTCCAAAACGAATTTTCATATTTTCTTATTCGATTTTTGTAATTGTCAAGCGTTTTACACGTAGGTACCTCAATAAACCTCCTACCTGCGTAAGCCGATGGCAGCCGAACGATCGCCTGCTCAAATGATGGCAGTTTTGGTAGTCACTGCATTGTAGACGACGACATTAATTTTGTCGGGCAGTGTACATATATGCTGTCACTTTGTGTATTCATTTCTGTTTTTTTTTTCTATTCTAAATTAGACTCGTATCTCCTTCATCTAGGGTCACACAACACCAACCACAACCACACATGGTAGATTTGCTAGACGTCAATTTAGGCGACCCGAACCCACCTGTAGTCGACCCCTGGGGGATGCCACACCCACCTCCACAGGTATTTCGACGCAGAATCGAATAACACTTCCATACCTTCCGAAAAGAAATACTTCAATTACATTTTTTCTCTCTCTCTCTCTCAGAACACCAGCCCTTGGCGTGCTAACACCACATCACCACCGTTAAATCAGCCACCAGCGCCGGTCGATCCCTGGCTACCCGTCACCTCTGCCAGTCCTCGACCCGTCCCGGATCCGTGGAGTGCCTCCAGACCGTTGGCGGCGCCCCCCTTGGCGGAAACAGCGATCCGTAACGACCCCTGGTCGCCAGACAGCCACAGTTCGTCCACGGATCTGGACGAATTCGACGTTATCACGAACAGGAATCGTACCACCTCGCCGAAGACGAACGGCACTAGCGGGACGACCATCACGCAAAATTCGGATCCTTTCGAGTTTAATTTGACTCGGGGACGTTCTGCCGACGTCTGCAGGTTCCAGCCCCAGCACGGGGCGACCAAGAAGACTCCACAGTCGTTCCTAGGCGAAAATTCGGCGTTGGTGACTTTGGATAATTTAGTTACAAGTAAAGTATTACATTTTTACGTAGTGCTGTGTACTGAAGGTAACAAAAGAATTTTGAAAATGCAAAATGAATATTAAAAAATGAAAAATTAAATTAGCTAACTCAACGGATAAAAAAAAAAAAATAAAGGGCACAAAAGAACAATTAACCTCAGAGTTACCCTCGCAAATCAAAACTAATCACGAAAAGTAAATTAATGGGCGAAAGAAATCTGACTTTCTTAATTACCCAAAAATTGAAAGGTTTAATCAAAAATAAAAGAACAGAATTTAGAATGACGTTAAATAACAATCAAGAATTTTTATTATAAAAAAAAAGAAAAAAAAATGTTAATTACAATTTTGCAAAAAAAAAAAACCGTGAACAAAGGGTCCTGGTCTAAATCAAAACTGCTCAATTACAAAAGGACAATGCTAAATCCTTTATCAAAGCAAAAAAAAAAAACAAATTAGTTCAGGAAGATAATTCTTTTTCACGAAAATCCACGTGGTTTCAAAATTATAATAAATAAAATTAATCGTGGACAATTCAATTAAATTAACAAAAGAAAACTTACATGCAAGCACAAAACTTCTATTCACCCAACCCGAGGTGATTAATAAATAATTACAAATCAGCAAAATTAAAAAAAAAACGAAAAAATTAGCTCTTTAAACTAAAAATATCTTCCAGAACAAAAATAACAAATGATCTTATATCTAAAAATTGTATACACAACAATATAGTAACAATTATTATATAGCGAGTTCCTTGATGGACGAAATAAAATCAAAAAAACGAAACAAATCTCTAAATCAAATGAAATCACAAAATGGCAGCGATGAAAATAAAAGTACAACTACTCACGCTTACGTCTGTCTCGGAACTGCGTGACAAAATACGCCCGCTGCGTACAGCGAAGCCGCAACAGAGATCAGCCCGCCAACGGACGAAATCTCAAAACATAATAACATAAACAATACTAATGAACGCAAAACATATTAATAAATGTAATTAATTTAAAACAACTGAACACTTAAATAAATAAATTAACCAATCAAATCATTAAATAAATCTTATACAGAAATAAACAAAACATCTATGAATTTTTTTTTCGCAACATTGACAAAGACTTATCGGAGTAAACATGAAAACATCTGAACTTGCGAATTTCTGGACGCCGGACCACAGCAGTAGATATATCCTAATTGAGTTAAAGTGCAATGATAAATAACAACTGGTACAATACTTAACCAAAATTACAAGGTTGTTGGATTACTAGTTTCAGCTTAAAGGGCTTTGATGTTGATATGGCTCTCAAGATGGCTATTTACCCGAAATTCCTAACCCAATAATCTTGTAATTTTAATTGAGTATTATTTAATATTAAACTTTTTCTTTAACCGGTTTAATTGTTATATTTCTTTTGCGTTTAGGCACTGGATTTATTCCACCTTTAAAGATGTTTTCAAACTACAGCTTGTAACACAGAGCATTTTTGGTGAGATTCTGAGCTAAAAGCTGTAAATTCATAAATCTATACCTTGTAAAAGATCTATAAGAAGGGTGATTACAGAAATACCCTAATAGCCAAATTTAAATTTCCCGCAATTATTTTTAGTAACTTCAACGTTAAAACACATAAAATTACCCACCATTTCGTACTACATTAATATTAACGTTATTTTAATGCCTTTAAGTTGAATTCACTAAAAATTGTGGCGGGAAATTTAAACTTGGCTATTAGGGTAGCTGCAGAATACCAGAAACCACCAATAATAAATAATTTAAATTATTTATTCTTGGTGATAGCGAATTTTTTAAATAATAAACCTTGATGAAACGAATTAATGAAATATATTTGACGTTTCGCTTTAGGATACTATAGCTTCATCAATTAACAATCATTACAAACTGAAATTTAATATTCTTTTATAAAATCTATTTTTAAGCCATTTTAAATAGTAAAAATAAACGTAATTCAATGAAATTATGATTATATTTTTGTATACAATTATTTTTTTTTTAAATTTGTGCTACATTTTCTGTTCACAGAAACAAAACTTAATAATAATTTTATAGAATTACGTTTATTTGTATACAATTATTTTTCTTTAAATTTGTGCGACATTTTCTGTTCACAGAAACAAAACTTAATATAATAAGTTTATAGAATTACGTTTATTTTTACTATTTAAAATGGTTTAAAAGCCAGTCTTGAAAAATGATTTCATAAAAGGATGTTAAATTTCAGTTTGTAATGACTCTTAATTGATAAACCTACTTACATTTCAAAATCTGGAGTTCCACAAAGTCCGTTTTAGGACCGTTATTATTTGTTATGTTTATTAATAATGTTACAGAACGTATATCGTCAAAATGCTTACTTTATGCAGATGATATTAGGATCTTTCAATTTTTTTTAAAAATATATAGGGTGACCCATTAAAAATGACATTACTTTGACAGTTATCTAGCAAACGCGCAAGTTAATTGGTTTTCTATTGAATGTATATTAATCAAACATGAAAAATACTACTAATTTGCCAATCTAACCAACACTGTAGCATCAATATTAACGGAGATAACAATAGCGACCACTTAACTTTGATCAGCCTGTATATTTGTCCAACATATGCGGACGGATGATACACGTTCAACCCAGATATAATATTAATAAATATGTGTGAAATATGTTATCTTCTTTTATTTTGTTGCACATAGATAGATTTCCTGCTCTTTTCTGGGAGAGAGTAGAATTTGTTTATGTTTTAATAGTGAATCGATTAAAATAATAGTGTTATAAATACAGGGTGTCCCACTGAACTGAGCCATTAAGTTCTTTTGAACTGCTAACTGTGATATATTTAAGAGAAATATTTTCAACTTTATAGCACTTTTGGTATACAGGGTGTTGATATCGACTTTCTTATTTTAAATGGAATGATACAATTTTTATCGCTCTAATGAATTTTGAGAGTCATTTACAACTAATTTATATGAGGGTTCCGTATCCCTAAACTCAACCGTTTTTGAGATAATTGCAATTTTGTTGAATTTTTGACTTTAGCACTGTTTCAAATAAAATTAAATAGCTCATGAGGTATCAGATATTTAGTGTTTCTATACTAATGTCGATGTAAGTGCAAAGACGTAGGTATAAGGTGTTACGGTAATAAACTCTGAATTAAATACAGGGTGTTCAAAAACGCATCTACAATGTGGATATCTTTAAACTAAAACTTTTTTTTTTTTTCAAATAGAACATGGTATTTTTTACTACAGCATTGAATTTTGTTAATAGTTTTTTAAACATCAGCATTTATTGCCTGCCGGCAGTACGGCTGAGAAGGAAGGGTGCATCATTGCCAATCTTGAAAGTCAAGCAGCAATATGCGGTACCGGTTGTTGGTTGGGTCACACCATTCGGACAACACTTCTCAGTGGCTCGGTGTGTTCCGGCACTCTAGCCAAGGACCTTCAAGGCCTGTAGTGCTGAGTTATTATTTATTGCCTAAAATTACTAAAAATATGCCTAGATTTCAAATTTCAAGCAAATAAAATTAGTTTTTTTCCCCTACAAAACACTCTGTATATCTAAGTATTTATGCTTCAGATATCTAATGTTACTAGTTTCTGATTAATAATAAAACATTTTTGTTTCATCGTTAAGAAAATAAATATTACAAGCAGTTGAAACAATTAGTTAAAAATTAATTCTTTCCGAGCCGATTTTTTTTACGATTTTCAAATTTAGGTAAAACTTCAACAAACTCAACGACAGCGAACCCGTTTTCGGACGCTCAACCGTTGCAGCCACCCCGACCCGTCTTCAACACGCAGACGCCGAAGCCGTCGATCAACGAAATCAAACAGACACCCTTCATGGGCAGTCCCCAGTTCGGAACGAGCGCCACTCCGCCCTACCCGCCTCCGTATAGCGCGCAGATGCCCCCTAGCGGGGTACCGCCGCCCTATTCCACTGCCAACGGGGCGCAATTCGGATCGCCGTCGCCCTCTTTCGGTGCTAACGGGACATTCGGAGCGACGCCGGTTACACAGGCGACGATACAGGACCCGTGGCAACCGGTGCCGTCGAATCCCAGCGGCGGCCAATTAGGCGCCCCCTGGATGAAACCAGGTGAAACAGCGAACCCCTTCTTGTCCTAATACCAAAAAAAAAACTATGCACCACCACCACCACCACCAACTACCATCACCACTACCAACTCATCGTTCTGTCGTAGTAGAATCGTTTACTTTTTTTTTGGACATGTTTCTTTATTACATCTTCTTGAGCGGTGAGTTATTTTTTTATTTGCTTTTATTTGTGTTTAAACGTATCTTTTTCTAATACTTAATTCTAAATCTTTGTGTCTATAAAAGAATCATCTTAAAAAATATATATTGAATCTATACTAACATGCTTAGATTTCGACGTTTGACAGCTGTATTACTTCCTTTAATTTGTGTTATAATTGCGTTTCTAGAAAAGAATTTACAAGAAATATATATTTCAATTCCAAACTCACATTAAAGCTCATAAATTTTAAAATTTGACAGCTGTCTACTAACTGTGTATTTAAAAGAATCAGAAAGTGATTCTTGCCAATATTAAATCTATACAAACATACTTTGCTTTCGAAGCTTGACAGCTTTATTATTTCCTTTAAATTGTATAATAACTTCGTTTCTAGAAAGGAATTTACAAGAAATATAGATTTCAATTTTAAACCCACATAAAAGCTTATAGATTTTAACATTTGACAGCTGTCAAATAATTTGACAGTTCATTTACGTAGTAACTGTGTGTTTAAAAGAATCATCTTCTTAAAGTGATTCTTACCAATATTAAATCTATACAAACATACTTTGCTTTCGAAGCTTGAACAGCTTTATTATTTCCCTTTAAATGTATAATAACTTTGTTTTCTAAGAAAGAATTTACAAGAAATATAGATTTCAAATTTTAAAGCCCACATAAAAGCTATAGATTTTAACATTTGACAGCTGTCAAATAATTTGACAGATTTGTTATAAGCTTTTATTTGCGTACTAACTGTGTGTTTAAAAGAATCATATTTTTTAAAATGATTCTTATTAATATTCAATCTGTGCGGACCTGCTTTGATTTCGATATTTGACAGCTTTATTATTTTTCTTTAAATTGCATAACTTCGTTTCTAGAAAAGAATTTAAAAGAAATATATGTTTCAATTTTAAACCCACATAAAAGCTTATAGATTTTAACATTTGACAGCTGTCAAATAATTTGACAGTTTTGTTATAAGCTTTTTTCGCGTACTGACTGTGTATTTAAAAGAATCATCTTTCTTAAAATGATTCTTATTAATATTCAATCTGTACGGATCTGCTTTGATTTCGATATTTGACAGCTTTATTATTTCCTTTAAATTGCATAATAATCGGTTCTACAAAAGAATTTACAAGAAATATATATTTCAATTCCAAGCCCACATTAAAGTTCATAGATTTTAGCGTTTGACAGGTGCCAAATAACTTGACAGTTTTGTTATTGGCTTTTGTTTACGTAATAATTTTGCATTTAAAAGAATCATCTTTCTTAAAAAATATATATATAATTCTAAATCTATACTAACACCCAAGGGTTTTTAATAATTGACAGCTGTCAAATAATTTGACGGTTTTACTATAACCTTTTATTTGCAAGCTAATTTTGTATCTAAACCATGATTCTTATTAATTTTAAATCTATACAAACATATTTTGGTTTCTACATTTCATAGCTTTATTATTTCCTTTAATTTATGAGTACTTTTAGTTTCTACAAAAGAATCACCTTTTTTTTATAAAAAAAAATATTTTAATATTCGATAGCTGTCAAATAATTTAACGGTTTATTTCCTATAATTTGTGTAATAACTTGCGGTTTTAGAGAAGAATTACAAAAAAGAATATCTATTTTAATTCTAAATCAACACCAAAACGCACAGATTTTTACATTGGACAGCTGTCAAACAATTTCACAGCTGCTTTGTATATATAAAAGGATCATCTTTCATAAAAGAAAATCCTTTAGGAATGTCTTTAAAAAAGAATATCCAAAAAATATCTATTTTAATAGTTCTAAATCTACACTAATACGCATAGATTTTAACATTTGACAGCTATCAAATGATTTAACTGCTTTGCTACTTGCTTGCTTTTTTATTTCTGTAGTAAGTTTGTGAACCGTCGTTTTTTAAAACAAGGAGTATTTAATTCTAAAAATGCATATACTAACACACTTAAATTTTGGCATCTGACAGCTGTCAAATAATTTGATGGTTTACTATTTACTGGCTTTTGTTTGTGTATTAACTTTGTGTCTAGAAAGGAATCGCTCTTTTTAATAAATATTAATATTGATTAATATTAATCTTAGCATTTGGCAGCTGTCAAATGGTTTAACCACTTTGTTACCTACTTGCTTGCTTTTTTATTTGTATAGTAAGTTAGTGAACTGCCGTTCTTTAAAAGAGGGATTATTTAATTATAAACATGTATGTACTAACATATTACATTTCGCAATTTGACAGCTGTCAAATAATTTTATTACTTATTTATTTGCTTTTATTTATGTAGTAATTTTATATGCTCAGAAGCACCTTTTATAATAATATTCCTAAATATGTAGAGAGAATCGCCTTTTTAAAAAATAATTCTAAATCTACACTAATAAACATAGATTTTAACATCTGACAGTTGTCAAACGATTTAGTAGCTTTATTATTCGTTTTTCTGCTTTTATGTGTGTACTGATCGTGATTATAAAAGAATCTTCTTAAAAATATTTGAGATCGATACTAATCTACTAAAATCAGACATTTGACAGTTGTAAGCTAATTTGACAGATTCTAAAAGTCAAATTTCTGACGCATTTTCGCCATTCAAAATTAAAATCAAAACAATCCAGCTTATATATGAGAATTTGATAGATACAACATTGATTGTCAAAGTGTTTCAGATGATATAGTAAAAGTTTCATTGGACAAATAGTAATTAATAATATAAAGAATATGCTACATAGTCTTTTATAGGCACAATATTTTACTTTAAAATAAAAATTCTTAATATTACTAATTAAGTTAGTTATAACTAATACCTTTTCTTTTTTATTCTTACTAAACAACACACTAAAATCACTTAAAAAAACGGAATTTAAAAGTGAAAAACTGGATTAACCCTAAATTCCTAAAAGATAACTTAAACAACAACAAAAAAAATCAATGTAATTTCAAAGGAGATTCCTGTATTTTCATTTTTTCTTCCATTAATTCTTTCGACATCACATATAATTAATACAATTTTATATTGCAGGTTACACATTCAATTGAAGTCCACAGAACTTTATACCTATCATTTAACATAATATAACATTTAAAAAAAATCACTCGGCATTAACTAATCAATTGTGTATACCGTATCAAAAAAAACCAATACAACACCAATTTTTATCGAAAGCGAAGGAGGTGTTTGGAATTACTTCGGCACCAAAACAGGGACTGACGAATATATTTTTAACCAAAGTGTTTTTTTTATATATATATACACATCAATCGAAAGAAGGACACTTTTTCTTTTGAGCGAAACAAAAAAAAGAACTAAAACGTTTCTACTGCTATCCTCATATTTTTTTTTACTGTCATTATTGTCATCATCGTGTATTATTAATGTTTCTATACTTGCTTGGTATTTCTAATATATTTAAATTAAATTAAAAAAAACCCGAAGAGTGCAGGTTGATTTTTAGAAATAAATAAGGACACAAAACTTTATTATTATTACGATATATTAAAAATTTAAGATCGAAAAATGAATTATGTGTGTGTAGGGTACTATTATCTATAATAATACTATTATTACCTACCTACTATAATAAAACTAGCTAGCAATCAATTTATAAAAATTATATCCGACGTGCAAGAGGGGTGTGACACAACGAATGCACGATATATTGTGTAAATGTGATGATTTGTGCGATGCATTTTTTGCTCATGTAATACCTTTAATATAATAAATATACATATATATATATGAACATATATAAATATATTTTTACACTTTGTGCAACTATTGAAGAGGAACTGTGTCGGAACTATGGAATAATGGTGAGATTTTTAATTTTGCCATCGGGATTTAAGAGGGTGGGGGGTAAATAATAAGGACAGGACGGTGATCATTAATGATTAT
Organism: Protaetia brevitarsis; assembly: GCA_004143645.1. Lineage (NCBI taxonomy): Eukaryota > Metazoa > Arthropoda > Insecta > Coleoptera > Scarabaeidae > Protaetia > Protaetia brevitarsis. Next base: position 1,646,585 of record RXPK01000049.1, read on the forward strand.
TTTACAAACACCAAAATACCTTTCTATTTATCCGATAGGCGAGTTTTTTTTTTTTTTTGTAGCAATTTAACGGGTAACAAAGATAACGATTAATTTTTTTCATCGGTGACGAATAAATACGATAAACTTTTATTATTTTTATCTGCGGGAAGCATACTAGAACAAATATGAGAAGAATTATAATAAGCTGTCCATCAATATTTGTGATACAGGGTGAATAGAAACACTTAAAGGTTAATTGAAAGCAGCAGATTCTAAACATGATTTTATGCTGATGGTCTTGTTTGAATGTGCTTCACTTTGACTATATAATTGATCGCTAGCAAGATATAGGCTACGATGCAGTGTTGCCAGATAGCTGATGTTACGTTCCCTTAACTGGTATGAAAAATTCCCTTAAAATAGTATATTTTTTTCCCGAAATTAAATAATCTATGAAAACAGAAATTAGTAGGAATATTGCATTTATAATTACTGTATTGTTATTTTTCTTATGTGTATGATAATTATTTGTTTTAAATTCTTGATTTTACTGGATCATGTTGTAAGCAATGAATGAAGTTTGTTGTTTTTTTTTTCTTTATTATTATTTTATTAAATGTTTTTCGCCTATGTGTGTGACTTTTTCATTTCAATAATAAAGTGAAAGCTCAATAAACATTCTGAATATAATAGTTTATTGGTAATAATTCAGTGATTGTATTTTTTTTTTTTTTTCAAATTGAAAATTAAATTCATGTTTATTTTTAAAAATTAATTTATTGTTTTATAAAATTTATATTTCTTTAAATTTATGCATGTTTTGACGATGGTGTTTTAAAATGATTCATAAGAAATAAGACATTAATTCTATGAAATATTAACAAAATTATATAATTCAAAAGAAATAAATCATATGCACTTAATATCATATAAATAAAAAGGTATTTTTCCCTCACAGATTCTTTAATTAGCTAAATATTGCGACCTCAGCGGGGCATCTTAAGGCCAGCTAAGAAAATAAAATACGAATATACATTTTTTTTTCTCATGAAATTATAGCTGTATTCTTTTTACCAAAATACTTACCTATATATCAGATAAACTTAGATTATACTAAGATAGAATTAAACTTAGAATTCCTATTCCTTTATGTCTATACTTGTGGTAAAAATAACGTGCAAATATTTACTCAGTGAGTTACTTAACCTCATTTATGTTTTAGGCAATTGTAGTCGTTGATCGTGATGACATAAACCTAACCCCAAATAAGTTGAAGGAACGAACTAAGTCAATAAGTCAGGTAAAAAGCAAACTATGTTGTCTGATTTCGTCTAAGTTCAAACTGTGTATCCAACAGTAAAAAGAACAACCCTTTTTAACTAAGCTGTTAAGACGAACTTAGAATCTTACTTTAAAGTGGTAAAAAGAATACAGCTTATGATAAGTAAAAAAAAATAAACATTAAATACAATTAAGAAAAATCATTTAAGTAAAACTGCGTACAATAAAATAAAAAGTAGAGAATTAAATCTGATTTCAAAATTATAATGTGATAAGTATTATAAGTATTCGAGAAATAAAATTAAAATAAAGTTTGAAAAAATACTTGCAATCTTAAACAGTTAATAATAGTCAAAAGTTGAAGTCAACAAATAAAATTAGAAAAAAATAATAAATAATTCCAGAAACAGCACATTAAAATTATATTTTAATATAAAGTAACAGAATATAAAAGCAAATACAGTCTCTGTTAATTCCCACTGAAATGATACAAGGAACAAATCAACTGGTTTTTTAAAAAGCTGTCTTTACAGTTTTCGAGAAAAATCCAGAAATAAAAAAAAGCGACATCAATAAAAAGAGATTCTTTTGTAGATGTCACTTTTGGTTTGTATCTAGATTTTTCTCGAAATCCTTTACATTGTTTTTAAAAAACGAATTGATTTATTCCTTGCATCATTTTAGTGGGAATTGATGCAAAATTTTCCTACATTATTGCTTATTATATGCTTAGCTGGGTAAAGATATCCCCTTGAGGATGAAACCAGTCGCAATATTTTAACTAATTTAAAAAAAAAATGTGAAAACAGCCTTGGGATTTTATGGAAATCTTCTCAGAAACTCCAACAGCAGTATTGACAGCCATTCTGTCTCTCAATTTGTTTGATAATATTCACCAGAGGAAAAACTCCTTCTGTTAAGCTACACTTGAAAACGGTAAACTTAATAGAGTTAATGCTAGTTTGGAAATGTGTGAAAACATATGCTTACTTGCAATGTTTTCGTCAAAGAAAGCTTTTACCCAGAATTTTTCAGATTTATTGTATAAAAGAGCTGATCCCATGTTTTGTAATGTTTTGTCTAATACTAAAGCAAATGTTTTTAAATGCAATAACAAAACTGGTTGATTTTCAATAAAACCTATTTGAGCAGTTGTGGGGGGAAACATGTTTATTTTTTCTAGAACACTTATATTTTTCCGTATTCTTGATTGCAGTTGTTCACATAAAATAATGAGAAGTTTTTACAACGTCTCTTGATCAGTTTTAAATTCGGCAGCACTGAGACTTCTTGAATATTTATTTATACTAAATCTTTTCTGATGTTTCATCACTTTTGATGAAATGAAGATTATCACCGATATAGAAGTAATAATACGCTTTATGCATATTGAAAAAAAATCCTCCTTTGTAAAAATAGTTTTGTCGCAGAACAAAATATGTCAAAAAAAGTGTTAGTTGTATTTTTTATGATTAACTAATTCAAAACCGACATCATCTAATTTTTTATGTAATATGAAGGGGATATAGATTATCTTTTTGCAAAATATTCCACGTAGAAGCCTTTAAAATGTTAAAATACATTGCTGCCAAGTTAAGCTCCCTTCACATTGAACTGTAAGCTGTAGCCAATAGCAACGCGTTGAAAGTCATCTTTAAGTGTTCCTATTGGTCACAACTCAACGCTCGCTAGTGTGCATAAGGCCTTAATTAAACTAAATGCGTATATTTTGGTAATCAAAATGATTATTAACATTCAACTGTTTTTTTTTTTCGCGATGTAGAAATAAATTAAGATACTTTTCAACGCTAAATAATTGCTTGATACGAACGGATTTGAGATTCGTCAACATTTTTTTAATTCATTTGACATATAGTTCTTTTACATTAAGAATATTATTTATTTTTTTTTTCCTTTGTAAAAATAGTTTTGTCACAGAACATAATGCCAAAAAAGTATTCATTAGCTAATTCAAAACGAGTGGAAAAGCCGACATCATCTGTTTTTTCCCCCCTAATATGAAAGGGTATGGATTATATTTTTGCAAAATTTTTCACGTTGAACTATGACCTGTAACCAATAGAAATATGTTGGAAGTTATCTTTAAGTGTTTTTGTTGGTCACAATTCAGCGCTCGCTATTGTGTATAAAGCCTTAATTAAACTAAAGGTGTATCTCTATATTTTGGTAATTAAAACCATTATTAACATTCAACTGTTTTTTGTTTTTCGCGAGGCAAAACTAAATTAACATACTTTTCAACAATAAATAATTGCTTGAACGCAAAATTGATTGGAGATTTGTCAATATTTATTTAATTTATTTGACACATTTTGACAGTATTTTCCGAAGCTAACTTTGATTATCAGTAACGAGTTTTGTTAGCTATTATTCTTCTGTCAGAAACACAAAAAGTCCAAATCGATTTTCTAGAAAACGATTTAATTAATTAAAAAACAGTCCTAAAATATTTAAATATGACAAAAAAAACTAAAAACTTCCGGATTGAATATGTCTCTGTTGTTCCATCTAACTGAGAAGTTTATAATCGCAATAGAAGAAACATGTTTTACTATGACCAATTTGACATTTGCAGTTAAATTGATTTGCTAAATAAACTGTTTCGAAGATATATATGAAAAAGATTGATATGCCATCTTTACTACAGCGTTTTCATGTTTAAAATCTACCGTTTTCGTTCGACTAGCTGCAACTAACGTTTCTAACCACCCTGTACAATATTTTAAATAATATTATAGACTGATAGAATTTAATATTATTAAGCGAAATAACACCTTTTTTATATTACAAGAGGATACAGTCGATATAATGAATATAAAACATATTGATAACTATAATAAATGTATATTTCAGTAAATTTTTATAGCATTATTAAACAAAACGATTGGATAATGATTTTTTCATTATTTCTTTAACATTGTTATATAGATAAATATATTATAAAAGTGTATAATAAAATAAATTAATTTTTAATTTTCTTTTAATAGATTGCAGTAGCTACATAACTTTATTTAATTCTACAAATCATTATTTTTTAAGTATGTTGTATAGTGTTTCATACATTTTGTTTTTTTTTTTCACTTTTGTACATAATAAAACCATTAAAAAGAAAATATTTTATACGTAAAAACACCCAATTTTTTTTTTTTTATTGTTTCGAAAGGATATATAGGATATAGAGATAAAATCGAAGCACCTTTTATTACGATCACCCAATAATTTATGTACAAATTTTATTTATGCGGCTATCAATATAGATAAGTGTATTTTAATTAACTCTTTGTTTCGTTGTAAATCGTTATTGATTTTTGATTAAGTTTGTGTTATTCAGGTAACAATACTGGAAGACACCTCAAACTATCGAGAACGACTTTAAGTATGTAATGGGAATATTTATATATATACATCGAAGAACGCAATTCTTTTATTAATCGTGTGGAATGATTTGTAAATATGTATGTACCGATAGTCTTAATATATTTTGAACGTTTATTTATGATATAATTTGTCGTTCGGACAGTTGAGAGGTGTTTTCTGCGTTTTCATTCATCCTTTTTTATTATTATATTAAATCTTACAAAAAGGAGAATCATTTGCTTATTTTTATTATTGTGTATGTGTATATAATATATAAATAATAGGAAAGATGCATTATTACAAATGGAATTTAATAATATTTTTAATTTTTACATTATTAACGATGTATGCTAATGTATATATATAACGTTATTTTATTATTATTGCTATTATTATGATTATAACAAATTATGAAATGAATAAAATTATACTGTAATATATATTACGTAATACATAAAATAAAATATTGACTTATTATTATTATTATTATTAACGAAGAATTGAGAAGTTCTGGTATAGGATCGTTATTATATGTAAGGGTACGAAGGAGTAATAACATTGTATTATTATAAATATTTTCACTTACATTGATATATGAGAAATATATTTAAAAAAAGAAACCGAACAAGTGTTTTATTTCAATTTTAATAATAAATTATCCTGTATATTTGTTGTTGGCTATTTTTCACTGTTCCATTTTATAAAGTTATGAGAAGAATTGAGAAATAACTTAAATTTGTTTGTAATATAGATCTTCCAACTTTTTTTAAACTACAGTATTTTTTTTACATTAAAAAATCGCATTTTAGGTTAACTATAGTGTATGGCTGGTTGCCTATATCTCATTCTGTTTTATAAAATTACAAAAAGTATTGACAAATAGCTAAAGTTTATTGTAACATAGAGTTTCCAAATAAATTGTGATTTTAAGGCACAAACACATATTCAAGTTTTATTTTTTTGAACAGTATTCTTTACATAAAGAATTCACATGTTAGGTTAATTGCGGTGTATGACTGGTTACCTATTACTCATTCTGTTTTATAAAATTACAAAAAATATTGACAAATAGCTAAAGTTTATTGTAACATAGAGCTTCCAAATAAATTGTGGTTTTAAGGCACAAACACTTATTCCAAGTTTTATTTTTTTGAACAGTATTCTTTATATAAAGAATTCACATGTTAGGTTTATTGCGGTGTATGACTGGTTGCCTATTACTCATTCTGTTTTATAAAATTACAAAAAATATTGACAAATAGCTAAAGTTTATTGTAACATAGAGCTTCCAAATAAATTGTGGTTTTAAGGCACAAACACATATTCCAAGATTTATTTTTTTGAACAGTATTCTTTACATAAAGAATTCACATGTTAGGTTAATTGCGGTGTATGGCTGGTTGCCTATTTCTCATTTTGTTTTATAAAAATTACAAAAAGTATTGATAAATATGTAACTAAAGGTTATTGTAACATAGAGCTCCCAAACAAATTGTAGTTTTGACGCACAAAGTCTTTTTCGAGAATAATTCCTTCTGAAAACGCTATTTCCCACATCAAAAATTACTATTTTATGATTGAATATTGAGTGTGACTGGTCGCCTTTTTTTCATTGTTCTATTTTCTAAAATTACGGGAAAAATTGACAAATAACTTAAATTTATTTGTAACGTAGAGCTTCCAAAAATAAATTGTGGTTTTGAGGAACAAACACATATTCAAGTTTTATTTTTTTGAACAGTATTTTTTACATAAAAAAATCGCATTTTAAATTAACTACGGTGTATGGCTGGATGCCTATTTTCCATTCTTCTATTTTTTATAAATTACGGGAACAATTCACAAATAACGTAAGTTTATTTATAAGGTAGAATTTCCAAATAAATTATAGTTTTGAGACACAAAGCCATGTAACGCAATCAAAATTTAAAGAAGCCGCAATTCGTGTGCGCCCTCTACCGGCATGGCGAAGGGACTATGTAGAAGAAGAAGAAGAGAGATAAAAAAAAATAAGGAGAAGAAAAGACGAGTTTTAATCACGTTTTAGTCGAGAACTGTTTTGAAGTTATAGCTTACATTACTTATTATAAGAAATAAAGAGTTCACTCTAAAGCCATATGGGAGCAGTATTTTTTACATAAAAAAACGCATTTTAAGTAAACTTTCTCATTCTATTTTATAAAATGACCAAAGTACTGACAAATAGTTAAAGTTTATTGTAACGTAGAGCTTCCAAACAAATTGTAGTTTGGAGGCAAAAATTCTTTTTCTATTTTTTTTCTTTCTAAAAACATTTTCATATCAAAAATTTCTATTTTATGATTGGATATGGCGTAGGGTTAGTTGTCTCTTTTTCATTGTTCTATTTTACAGAACAATGAAAAAGAGACAACCCTACGCCATATCCAATCATAAAATAGAAATTTTGTAAAATAAAATTACGGGAAGAATTGACAAATAACTTAAAGTTTATTTGTAACATAAACTTCCAAATTAATTCAAGTTTGAGGCACAAAATCTTTTCCGAGTGTGTTCTTTTTGAGTGCACACTTTTTCACCTATTTTATGATTGAATACAAATACAGATCATGGCTGGTTGCCTATTTTTCATTGCTCTACTTTATAAAATTACGGGAAGAATTGACAAATAAGTTTATTGATAATGAAGAATTTCGAAATAAATAGTTTTGAGGCATAAACAGCAAAGCCATATTCAAGTTTTCTTTTTTTAAACAGTATTTTTACGTGAAAAAATTGCAATTTAGGTTAACTATGGTGTATGGCTGGTTGCCTATTTCTCATTCTATTTTATAAAATTACCGAAAGCATCAACAAATAATTAAAGTTTGTTGTAACGCAGAGCTTCCAAATTCATTGTAGTTTTGAAGCGCAAAGGCTTTTTCGATAGTGACCTAAAAGATTTTCTGAGTTTCTTCAAAATTGATATTTAATTGTTTTTAGTTATGAAATCACTATTTATCAGTAATTATAATTCCTTTAGAGACGTAACTTCACCAAATATATGACAAAGATTTCACGTTGAAAATCACGAAACGGAAAATAAAACATTTCTACTTTTATCACCTTGTATTTTGTATTTTATCCATACATAAATAACATTATTACAAACCTGAGTTACAAATTCATTTTATTAAGCATATATTTTTGGTCTATTGTTTTATCGTCTAAAAAACGCTCCCGAAAATCTATTTCCACGACATTCGATGTCATTCTCTTTAAAAGCGATTTGTATTGGAATGTAAAATGAGCTACGAGATTCAGTCTTGAGTCTTTTCTAGCTTTAAAATCCCTACGCAAAACTCGGAAATGTAGAAATAGATCTTCAGTGTGTCATCGTATGAAACAACTGTTGATTCTTCCAATATGGAAAGAATTATATATTACTACAATAATCTATTATAAAAATACTTCGTATAATCTTTGGAGATATAAAAATATTGTATTAAGTACATACAATTCTATATATAGTGTTTAAGTGGTGAATAATGTTTTATTCGAAGGGTAAATGCGAAATCATAATGATCACATTTAATTCTTGTGTATATATCAAAGTGGTAACTCAATTTTTTTAGAAATTTCAAATATATAACTACACTATTTCTTTTGTACTTACTTATCGTAAAACCCGATTCACAATATTTTGATTCATAAAGTGGATAATTGCTTCGTTTATCAAAAATATATCAACTAGAATGTTTTCTCATCAACTTTAAATTTATTGACGAGCACTACGTTCGGTTTCGACTAGACATTCCCGCACTAACAATCTCGCGTGGACGATACAACGTTTGAGCCTCTCAGCAGAGCTTCTACTGCCGGCATATGTGGGACGGACCTCCTTGCCCATATCTTCGATTACCCCCAGGAGTTGAGCATATTTAGACTGGCCTGGTTGCTGCGGTGATTGTTTCATAGGTATGGCTGTGACAGTGACGTCGCTCAGTTTTGATTCTACGGCTTGAATATCGACGGTTTCCATTTCTATTAGTTTAAACGTAACACCTGCAAGATGAGCACGCAATTAATTCCTAAAACGGACTTTGCATGATCTCTACTTACGTGAACAAAGGAGGAATGGCACGTTTTGCTACGTAATAAATCAGAATAACGATTCGTAATTGAAAATAAAAAAATAACTCATTTATCAAATCGTTTATCGCATTTGAAGTTGTGAAAAAAAATGAGGAAAATTTGACATTGACACATCAATTTCCTGCATTATCTACTGATTCAATTCAATCTTTCTTGCAGTTGGCACGAATAATTTTGAATATTACTACGATCGTTTCACCAATTCAATGTCAAATTACACATAAAAATTATGTATATTTACACCAACTAAAACATATAGAATATAGAAAAAAGGGAATTAATGTTCCAACATTCTTATTTTATTTTTCAAATTTCCATTGTAATCTAATAGAAAACTGAATGCTATCTTCATATTTGTTTCTAACGCAATCTGTCAAGCGCCCACCTACTGTTCATAACCTAATTTTTCTGAATGATATCCGATCGAAAAACATGTCTAAAACCGACGTGATTCCCTTGTTAAACCCGAGACTGCGATAATAATCCTAAACAGAACCATCGACGAGTTACAATCCGCCGAAAACAGCAAAAAAATAGAAGAAGCTCGAGATAACGTCGGCAATGAGATGCTAAAAATGATGCAGCACATATTCCCTATCGTAATGCAGGTGCAGATGGACGTAATTAAAGAATTCGGATACCCTGAGGGTAGGGATGGTATCGTTAAATTCGCACAAATGTTGCGAAGTCTGGAAAGGGAAGATCCTGAAATCGCTAGGCTGCATAGTACGATCAAAGCATATTATCTGCCCCCTGTTTCTGTAAATGCCACAAATGAGTCGCCTGCTGAAGACTAAAAGCTATGTAGATTGTAATAAATTATATTATTATGGTTAATGATAAGATTAAATTATGTTTTAAGATTTTTTTTATATTTATTGAAATTAAAAATGGTTTTTATTGAAATAATTGTTCATATTTTATTTAAATTATAGATTATCAATGAATAAATTTGACTAATTGCAGTTACTAAAATTAGAATATAAAATTCCAAAATTCCAATTTATTAGCAATTTCTTATATTCATCGATAGAATTGGTCCATCGATTTCAATTTAATAATTTTCCAATTGGTTAACTGTGATAATATATACTCAGTTTTTTTTAATTCTTTTCTAATTTCCTACGGTATTGTTTAATTATTTCAAATATTTTTAATGTCCCTCTGTTCTTGTTTTTTTTAATCTCTCTCTTCCAATTCTGCTGCTAGAAAATGAATATTTAATAATTTAGAACATTTTCAAATGACCTTCACTTTAGATGTTGAGAAAAAAAAATTATTTAATCATTTAAAACATCTATAACGTTCTTTGATTTCCTGGTTTTGCGAAAGGAAAATGATTTTTTTTTACTAAAAAACTATCATATTCATTTAAAACTGAACATAGGAAAATATTAACGGTTAAAAAGACTCACATTATAATTAAACCTCTGCTCCGAAAATAGAAAAAATCATTTATCTTTATTCTTTAATGCTATTTATCGATTTTGATACGCTGTTGGTGAAAGGGTTTATAAAATTCTATAATTTCGTTCCATAGAGAATTATGCTGAATAATATCTAAGAGATATACGTGCAATGGATTGAAAAGATAAAGAATCTACGTTAATAAGAGATAAACGCCTTAATTCTTTCGACTCTTGTTCATAAACTTTTAACCGACTTGGTAATGTCAATTAAAATTATGACATCATTCGATTGAGAGTAAAACAAACAAAGCGTGTTTAGAATGTTTGTTTTGTATTGATTGAGGATTTTCTATAGCAACCGATTCTAAAAACGGTAAAATACAATTTAAGGCGAGTCTCTGTTCGTCGGCAGAGGTATTATGACAGACGGTTCTTTTCTATTATCGATAAACGGACAATTGGAGTGGGTTGACTACTTAGCACCTGCGGGGACTCTTTGGCATTGCAAATATGAGTTTATCGCCGGAGCAGATTGGACGATAATTAGCGGGTTAGAAGCGGAGTCACGCAACCGCCAAATATAGAAAACGGTGCTAAAAGTTTCATTTCCCATCGAGATTGTATATAAATCGACAAATTCTTATGGATGTAAGTCAAGTTGAAATATATTTGAATTAATTTGACATTTGCAGGAAACGTCAAATAAAGGTTAAATGCGACTGTTTTCACGTTAATCAAATTGTTTGACAGACTGTGAAGTGTCAAATAATCGTGTTTTTGTGACGTTTTCTCCTTTATTTTACATTTATAGGGCCTCAAATAGTCGTCAGCGTTTATAACGACGTACACATAAAAGGATACGGCAGGATTCATGTACCAATAAGAGCAGGGAATCACGATGTTCGTATATCGCTTTCAAAGCCGGTGCCTTCGACGTTTTTAGGTTATGTCGGTACTTTCTTTGGGTATCAACCTGAGCTGCTACAACCGAAAATGTTGGCCACGACTTCAGGGAATTACCGTGAGATATTGATTATGATTTATTGTTTTCTTTTTAGAATTGCTTTGTATTAAATATCTATTACAGTTTTGCGTATGGTTTGTCATGGTGAAGCCAAGTGTTCTTTGAATATACTTACACAGAATTTCTCCTCACTGGGGTACGATGTTGGAAATGGAAGTTGATAAAATTATTCTTGTTGTTTCCATGAAATAAACCAAAATGTAGTTGCTTCTGTGTGTATTAACTTATTTATTGTTCAACGAATACAAAATATATACAAGGATACAATATTTTAGGAAACGGACGGTTTGTTGGGCGTGTTATCGGGGACAAAGGAGAGTTTCTGTTTAGAGTCGTCTGAATCTGTAAGGAGGAATTTGGATTTTTAACCTCATAACTTGTGTAATAGTCCTTTTATGCTTTTAAAATTCTCATCGGCCCTAAAAATAAAGATAATAATAGATATAAGGAAGTGTTTTAGCCTGATTAGTACACTATTTTTTTATTTGCAATCTATTGGCACTAAATTAATGTAATAAAAAATTTGACAACAAAACTGTTGAAAAATGTTTTTGCATACTTTGGGAAAAAGAGTTTGTAATAGAGTTACCCATGTCTGAAATCAACTGTTTTTGTAATGATAACGAAACAGTAAACAAAAAATGGCAATACAATATATAAGAAGAAAAAGAATTACTACATAAATACTACATATACAAGACTAGAAACACCAGAATATTTTCAGACCAGACCGATTCTGCTGCTACGTGAATACACTTTGGAGGCAATATTCAAAAAGTAAAGATGAAAATAGTACTGTCGTGGTCAAAATTTTATACAAATAATTAATAAGTAAAACGCATAAGTTAAGTATGTTATAAGTAATAATTTATTGCATAATTGTGCCTATTATAAATTAATAATATCTGTAAAACTCATCGTGGAATCATACAATTTTGAACGAGAGAAAAAGTATGAAAAGGATGCACACATCAGAGGCAAATTCCGATTGTGCAGTAAAATTCTATGAAAAAATTATAAAACTCGATCTAACTAGGATGTATTGCGGCTTATATACCAAACTGGAATTTTTTCCGAAGTCGCTCCGTCAACTCTGACCGCTTGCATCTCACCGGACACGGTCATTGTGGGTAGTGTCGCGCACAAACCGCAGTTCTAAAATGTTTTTTTGACAGTTTTAATGTTGCATTCGCTTTTTTTTACGACACATCCTACAGATTTTGTTTATTTTCGTGGTCTACTGTAAAAAATACAAATAAACTTACATAGTGGAGTAAGTAAAGGGTTATTACTTATTTGAAAATTCTCGAAGATAGACATACCAATCTGATAATTATACAGTGTGAGTTTATTATATGGCAGTTCATTTTATTAAATAACTGTTAGCTTGAATCAAAATTTTGTTAATTGGAATATATATTGTTGTAACAACTCCGTAATTTGAAAATATTTTAAGTACACCGAGTGATCCGTAAGCTTAAATGATAGATGTAGCATATCCTTAATAACATTTTTAAAACTCATTTAGCACTGTAAGATTCCACAAAAAAAAAAAAAAAAACAGTATGTACCATTTAAAATAAACAAGTTTTCAGCAATTAAAGTTTTGCTGGTGCAACCTTGGTTTACGATCACACAATATAAAAATTATAAATTCTAATGTGGTTTTAAGATGCAGAGACCTTTATGCTGTAATACAAAAGAAACTGATTGCCCAAACTTATGCCGTTTGAAAAGAAATGAGACAAATCCGTAGATGCGATTCCATCATTGTCTAAGGAGAATTCAGAATAATCGACAAAGTAAGCCGTTTTCGAAAAAGATATTTAGGATTTAATATGGAACACGATAAGCTACTTATATATGGGGTGTTCCTTTAAACAAATATTTTATTACTCCGTAAGGCCGCTTTACAGTTTACAATTTTTTTATTGGGTGCAATAAACCTATTACTAAAACGCATATACCATAATTTCCACCACAGATACCAGAGTGACGTTAAAATGACGTTAATAGATGTCCATATTACGTCTATTACCTGATATTGACGTCTATTTAACGCCATTCTGCTACTGGGAACTACCTAAATGTATATTTTGCTATCCATTTCGTAATATAAAATATAGTACTTTTCGATGGAAAATTTATGTCATAATCAGAGATAATATTCTTTTTTTTTTAAAGGAAAAAATGGTTTTCTTAACCCTCTATTGCACAAATTATGACAAAATTGTAAAAAAAAATCCAAAGAAATCTATGTTGAAAAATGGATATAGAAAAAGGAAAACTTTAATGTTGATGATATTTATTTATTAGTATCTTAACGGACTTTTACAAAACTTAAACGAAATCCGGAGGATGTCGCCACAGTCTATAACAATTATTATTATTATTAAATGTATAAAATTTGATTATTGAGAGATTTTCGTAGGTGTGACTGCCTTAGTTGCTCCACAATAAATTGGTATTTTATTACATATTTCTAAGAGCTTCGAAAATATGGAAGATCATCTATCGATATCTCAAAATTTTGACAGAATAGTCAAATTTAAATTTCCCGCCACGTATTTTTTTAATGAACTTATTAATGTAGTACAAAATGGTAGCAAATTGTATGAATTATTGTTGAAATTACTATGGGCGATTCATTTTGAAGCTTTAACATGACTTTGAATTAAAGTTCTCAAAAATAACACACAGACTTTTGTGAAAGTGTTAAAATGACATTTTTTATGAAACGGGCCCTAAGAATAATTGCGGGAAATTTAAATTTGGCTACGTGGATTGTAATTACGTGCAAAATAGTTGAATTTAGAGGTAGATAACTTTAGCACAAATTGTGTATAAATAATCTGTTAGATATCATACTATCTAAAATGAAAAAAATTACCAACCAAGTAGCAGAGTGAAGTCTAATAGACGTCATTTTACGTCACTTTGCTACCTGGGCAGGGATTATATTGGAATATGACGAAGAGTTTCCGGAAGAAGAAAGTGGTTGCAAACAATTCTTTACGTAGGGGTTTGTTATCAAAATTTTTGCCACACTAACCTAGTTGGACAGATTTAATTCATTAAATTGTTTATATCCAAAGCTAGAGATTTTTTTTTGGTTGCTATATTTTTTGTCCTGTTTTCTTGAGGAAAGTAAAAGGAAATAAGGATGGGTGTCGCTTTGAGATGTTTATTGAAGAAATAAAAAACCGATATTATAAATAAGTTCTGTTATTGTCTTTATACAATTTTTTTTTCATTTCAAAAATTCACTAAGAAATCGAAGTGGTATACATAATATAATTATTTATAATAATGATTTTTTTTTGTTGTTTTTAAATATACAATCTACAATGGCAAAAAATCGACAAAAAAATACCATATAAATAGAATTAATTGACATTTAATTCACATATTACTACTCTTACGTCCTTATATAATCGTGCTTTTTCTATAAGCCGCAAAAAAGAAAAAAATTAATTAAAATCGACCAAAAATTCATTTGTTTTAAAATCGTGCCGTGCGAAAAATCAGCACCCATCCATCTCGCTGTTCGAATTATAACTCTACCAGACTTACTTGCTCAACTCCTTCATTCTATTTAACGCGCTTGCCGGCTTAAACCAGCCGATTTGTTGCTCGTTCATCGAGTGGTTCAGAGTGATCTTCTCCACCTTTCCGTCGGCTTGCTTGATTTCAGCTTGGAGCGGTTTGCCGGGCGTCAGATTCGCCAAGCCCAGTAAGCTGATTTTACTCGTCGGTTGGACTTTGTCGTAATCGCTGGGATTGGCGAACGTCAACGGGAGCAGACCTTGTTTCTTTAGGTTGGTTTCGTGGATACGCGCGAACGATTTGACTATGATCGCCCGGCCGCCCAAGTGTCTGGGTTCTAAAGCTGCGTGCTCCCTGGAGCTGCCCTCGCCGTAGTTTTCGTCGCCCACAGCTACCCATCTCACGCCGTTGGCTTTGTAGTGTCTGGCGACGTCCGGTACGGCGCCCCATTCTCCTGTCAGCTGGTTTTTGATCTTGTTCATTTCGTTGTTTTCGGAATTTACGGCTCTGAAAATGCGACAGATGATTTTGTATCGAAAATGGGTTTTCGGAACTAAATCACTAGACTGCTAAAACATAGCTGTTAAATTACTTAAATTACTTGCTTATTTGTACAAGTTGGTCAATAAATGATATTTTATTATTATTAACAACCTAATCTTTTGCTTTCTATAGGAAATAGCATTGTCCTATTGTAATTTAGAATCAAGTGCAGTTTTTTTATTTTTGGCCAGAACCTTCAGTTCACGGTTTTTTTTTTCTGCCATTTTGTAATTTTACCCATTTATAGTATATAATAAAATTTGATTGTTACTTAGCATTTTTGGGTTAAAAATTCTGTTCTTTTATTTTTAAATTAAACCTTTTCAATTTTTGGCGTATTTAAGATAGTCAGATTTCATTCACTCACAATTTACTTTTCGGGGTTAGATTCAAGTTTTAATTCGCGAGGGTAACTCTAAGATTAATTGTTCTTTTGGGCACTTTAAAATTTTATCATTTTTTCATTCATTTTGCATTTTCAATTAATTCAATCAGTACACAGCAGTATGTATGGTGTAATGAAAGGTCTAAAGGTGAGTAAACAAATATAATTGAACCGAAAAATGTAAAAAAAAATTAAGCAACGCACAATTAGAAATAACACGGTTCTAACGAGAAAACAGTTATCGACCGTATAAGATATTCTTTTAAAATGGAAAGACTTAATTCGGAATTGAATTTAGGAAGTACAAATAATGTTCAAGCCCGTGGAAGGCATGTATCTACCTTTTTTAAGAAAAAAAGTTTCAATTTTAAATAGGATTTTCTCCAAAAAGCTAAAAACGTTTTTGCCAGGGCCGTAGCCAGAATCAACTTCCAGAAGGGGCAAACAATTTCCTAGGGCGGGCAAATCCTCCCCAATAAAAAATTATCATGTAGCAACAATGTTAATGAGTTAGGCATTGGTTGTTTTTTACATTTTAGATATTGGAACACCTTGATAATATATGTCAGTTGGCTTTATAAGTTATTTCTGTTATTTAAAGACTTCCCTATTTAGTCTAATTAAACTTGGCAATAAAAAAACGTAATAAAAATAAACTGTGAATACATAGGCTATTAAAAAAATTAAGTCACATGAAAAACGTGTAACACTCGGTTGATATTAGCATACATATGTTTCACCTTACCAAGGATCTTCAGTGCTATTGGTCAACCTAATGTATTGTACGATGAAAGTCGTATATATACTTAATAAATGGAAGAATAATTGAATGAGAATTTATGGATGAAAATCTCATTATTAACGTAAAGGTATTTGCTAAATTGTCGATTTGAAACTACAGTATGTATCTATAAATTTAGGGGATTAAAAAATTATTTTTGTCGACATCATCACTGATATTACAGTAAATTTAAAAACTGTTTTATCAGCCAACAAAAAAGTGAGGTTAATTAATGATTATAGATGTCAAATATTTACAGAGCGTGCTATTTATAGCCATAAATCTATGATGTTTTACTTAATCACATGATTGGAAAATGTGTATATATGTATATTAGTGCATATGTTGACTTGTGTTAGTTTGAGTTAAGTAATTATTTTCGTCAGTATTCTTTACTTCTAGTTTTTTTAAAAAATCTTCTTTCTCTACCTTTACTCAAAAAAGGTACCACAAAAGTCATATTTTGCATAGTTTTGTGATTCTGCATTATTATGCCTCTCTTTCTTTTTATTTTTCTTCTTATTCTACATCTTCTGCGCTGTATTTTCTGTTTTATTCGAAGGAAATGCATTTGTTGAAGAGCTAATAATTGTGTCCAAAATCCCACACATAAATTTACTATTTCTTTCATGTTTTATTACAAAACACCGGCAGATATAAATCGTTATATGACAAGTGACAACTGAGGTTGTATAAGGTTATGTTTTTACATAATTAATTTTTGTTACAAACTCAAACGGTTGGCCATAACCCTTGTAAACCGCGGCAAATTTAAATATATTTCAATGCGTATTATTTTTATTGCGCATTGCGTGAAAAGCATAAACTAATGACGTTTAAGTACGAATAATTTTTGATTAATTTACGATTTAATAAGTACGAATCGAACTTATTAAATCGCAATTTCTAATGCGCATCTAGAACACATAAACGTAGTAATTGTTATTTTTTTGGTTGTCAATTGTTGATACCTTTTATTGTTAGAGAACTCGCAATAAAAGCTCTGTCATCGTGTATTAGATAAAAGCAAAGAATGCAGATATGTCAACATCAAACATCTTTAACGTTATTCAAAAAGCATACGTTACCCTATGAACATATTATTCGAAATGTTATCTAAATGTCCACGGTACTTCAACCATGGTCCAGCTGCCGAAATATGATCAGTCGTGCATTTTCCCTTGACCTTGATCAGAACAGTCAGATCGGTCAAATCTTTGCCGTCCCACTTATCGAAAGGCTCCAGGAGTTGTAGGCGTTGCGATTTCGGATTGACGTTGACATTTAAGGATGAACCGTCGGCGGGGGGCTCTTTGTAGGTGTCTTCACCGGGGTCGAAGCCTTTCGTGGGCAATTCGTCGGCGAAGGGTGACGATAGTTTGAATTTCTTGCCGTCTTTACCTGTAAATACAGAAGAAAAAAAAAAAAGGTGTAAGGGATGATTTATTTGTGGCTCTTTTCGGGAAAAAAATGTACCGGTCAATTCAGTTTGTCTGGGGTCGAAGTCTAATGTGCCGGCTATGCTGAGAGCCGTTACCAATTCTGGTGACGTCACGAAGGCGTGTGTCGCCGGGTTGGCGTCATTGCGTCCGGTGAAGTTTCTATTGTACGATGTGACTATTGTGTTCTTTTCGCCCTTTTTGATGTCCTTACGGTCCCATTGGCCGATGCATGGTCCGCAAGCATTAGCCAGGACCTGAGAAACGAAACGATTTTAAATAAATAGTTTTATTTACCACAGATACCCGAACCGGAATTCTTTTAACCTGTTCAGTCCTGACTTTTTAAAGTAGAAATAAAAGTAATTGACTTTGGAGAATTAGATAATCAAAAATAAAGTTAGTTTTAGCGATACACGGGGTGATTCTCAATATATGCGACAAACTTTAAGCGCTGATTCCTGGGATTATTTTGATCATAAAAGTTCGTAAGAACACATGTCCAAAATCGCTTAGTTCTAAAGTTGTACAATGTTTAACAGTAAGTTAACATAATTAATGTTTTTATTATAAATTAACAAAATAATTAATAAAACAAAATTAACTTATTCTAACTGTGGAAAATGACCGCCCCCAACTGCAATACAAGCTTCTATCCTCCGTCGTATTGACTGGCGAGTCCGTTCTAAAATACCAGGGGTATTTCGAATTTTTGAAAAGCTGCGATAATACGTATTTCTCAGTTCCCATCCGACATTTCAAATGGGAGTCGTATAAACTAATGATTTAGGTGACCCCAGAGAAAAGTCAACGAATTTAAGTCTGCAGACAGAGTAGGCCACGGTTGTGGATCTCCCCGTCCTATTCACCGATCTGGATACGTATTGTCCAAAAACTCGCGAGCAACTAAACTAAAATGCGCTGGAGCACCGTCATGCATAAAATACATTTGTAATCTTAATTGCAACGGAACTTCTTCCAGCAGTAGTGGTAACTCCTCTTCAAGAAAATTGCGGTATACCTCGCCATTTAACAGCATCGGTAAAAAATGTCGCCCTATCAAGTGATCTCCAACAATTCCGGCTCACACATTGACAGAGAATTGATGTTGATGACGGGGATTCACTAGTTCGTGCGCTTTTTTGTAAATGATCCAAAATCTTTGCAATTTTTGAGCAATCGCTTAACAGTGTCCTTAGTGGATTTCGCCCTATTAGGGTATTTCTCGGCAAAAAGTCTACAAGTCCTACTAATAATCCGGTGACATTCTCCATATGTAATAATTAAATTTAAATAGTCTTCATTTCAAAAATTGTAGCCGTGACATTTTTATTGATATTGGTCGCATTCAGGGAAGCTCAGCGCTGCAGCGCTGAGATGTTAAACTTCCCTGAACGTACAAAAATGACATAATTTTTACAGCGCTTTCTTCAAGCAGTCAGCCGCTATTGCAGCGTATAATTTATATGCTGCAACAAAGCGCTTGAAGCAAGCGTACACAAATACCACAAACACCTAACCTACAAAAACTTTATTCTGTATTACCATGCCTATCATCAGGTATCTGTGTCCGTATGACCTGTTCTATGGGATAGATAATATAGGTTTTTTTCTTTTATAGAAAGTAACAACATTAGGAAAACAGTTATGGCAGGTAACAAAAACGTAAATTCAGTACTAATCACAGTTCTAATAGAAATTCTAATAAATCTAATAAATTCTGAAGAAAATTTAATTCTAATAGAATTAAATTTTCTTCAATAAGTATTGTCATTAAACACTTTAGTTAGTAGATATATTTCTATGCAAAAAGAAAACACGACTGAACACGATACAAATAACCTCTCCACCTGTCAATTTTTCAAGTTGCGCCCATTATAGTGTTTTATGTCAATCAGGCAACATGCAGCGCTGCAATAAAGCGCTGTTTCTCAGCGCTTAAACGTATTTTTTCCCTGAATGCGACCATTGAAGCATGCGTTAGTATTTATGTCTCTAGGTGATCTCTATTAATCTTCGAATTTGTCACTTTGACAGATATGTGACAGATGCATATATTTTTCATTGTTACATCACACTGTTTGATCATGGCCACCTAGAACCGACACATGTACTCGTAATAATTACGCTGCAACAGTTTTTCTGCAATATCTCCTAAACCATTCATTTCAGCTAAAAACGGTTTTTAACATTTATACGTATTTTTTGACGGCCAATCGATTGACGCAGAGAAACTTAGGGGTTGCTATTAAAAAAAAAATGAGTTATCACAAATTGAAGATCTTTCCTTTTGCCCCCTCTCTTCCTGTAGTCAGTTTAATATTTCTTGATATAATTACTGGAAATAGATGCCCCATTTCATAGATATTACTTACAATGAAAATGAAAAAAATTACACTGTACCAACTGCAAGCAACTTAAAAGTTCGCGTACCACTGCATAACACTAAATTATTTAAAAAAAGCGAATATTTTGTAAAGCATAAAGATTAAGGGCATGGTATGTTAGATAAACTTGACCTAAAATTCAGAGTAGAATCCAAATTTGAAATAAAAACAGTACCTTTCCATTTAAAATAACAAAGTTGGCAACTACTTCCGGTATTAGGGAATATTACCAGAAGTCGAAAATATTTTAGCTAAACTAACCTACACCCACAGGCTCACTACAAAAATTTTTAAATCTCGCATTTATTTGCTTCTCCATAAACATTAATGGAAGCTCGTTGTGACACACACTGTATAAATTTAGTTTAATTGCAGTTAAGTGTAAAAAAAAAACAACTTACAGTTCCTCCAAAATCTCTCAAAGTCTTCGCGATGCCGTCTCTTTCAATGGTAGCCCTAATCTGTTCCGAACCCGGAGTGACATTAAACGGAATCTTCGATTTCAATCCGTGCTCCATGGCCTCCTTTGCGATGTCTGGCGCATCGACCCATGTCCTCGTAAGAGCTGTTCGTACAAGAACCGATCAGACCCACTTTAATATCCATCGGCCAATTATTCTTCCTAGCCGCTTCTCCCAATTTATTGATCGGATGTGCTAAATCGGGGGTGAACGGACCGTTCACGTGTGGCTCTAACGTGTCTAGATTAATTTCCACCACCTGGTCGTAGTTGGCGCCCTCGTCGGCCGATAATAACCCAGTCTTGTATTGTTCTGCTTGTTTGGAGATGTTTTCGCGACCGGTCGATTTGAGGTAAGCGGCCATGCGATGATTGTAGGGGAAGACTGAGGTGGTAGCGCCGATTTCGGCGCCCATATTGCAGATGGTGCCCATGCCGGTGCAGGAAATCGAGTCGATACCGGGGCCGAAATATTCGACGATAGCGCCTGTTCCTCCTTTGACTGTTAGGATACCAGCTACTTTTAGGATTACGTCTTTCGGGGAAGTCCAGCCGGATAATTTGCCTGAAAATGGGGCGATTGTCATGTGTTTTGCGAGTAAAATGGAATGTATTGTATATAGTCGCGTGGTTGTTGGACTAATACATTTAAAATAAAATTGTTATCTCTCTCTCAGGGTCTTATCTGGGATCGTGTCCCGTAATTTTGGGAAGGTTGTTTTTTTTTTTAACAACACAACCAAGAAAAAAAACAACAGTTTAAAATAATATAACATATGCGATTGTTTATTGAATGTAAGAATAAATAAATGGAAATAAATGTAACAGATGTATTAATTATTAATTAAATATGGTGGATAATGTTTTGATATAATTATTTGAATTTCAAATTGAAAATTTCACACATTAGTTTTCTTTTTAGAGCAATTAAATTTATTTATATGGATTTCTAGAATATCTAATGTAATTCACTACCCGGTAGATGGCGCTATTTCGAAATTGAATCTTATTCTTCAGGCACTAGTTAATTTTTTAATTGAAAGGTTTAAATGATTTTTTAAACAATTAATAATAAATGTATTTCTAAACTCAAAAAGGTTTTTTAAAATAAAAAAAAAAATTGCATCCATAAACTTACAAATGAAAATAACATCTACGTTCTACGTTACCGATCTGAATCTCGATGCTTACATCTTACATTACATTGACAGATCAAATATAATCAATATCAGTCGGTGATTGAATAATTATCGGTGCAATTTATCGATATCAAAATCGTCGCGCTAAGTTATCTATGAACGGATTAACCTTTTCGCACTGGGTCCGGTGTCTGGACAGGCTGGGAATGGGAACGTATCGGTTGTTGAAGTAGATTCAGGAATTCTTCCGGATTTTTTTTTTGGAATTCATTCTTTTTTTTTTAAGGTAAGGATTCTTTCTTTAATCCGCGTTAGTGACTATCTGACTGAACTGTTTCCTTAGTTTCAGGATAAAATTTTAGGAAAGATTTAAACAAAATTAAGTGAGGTTAGGAGTCTCAAACTGGCGGTAAACATACGTCTTATCTGCTTCACGACCAAAAGCTAATTGAATTCCTTGTTGCTATGGATTGGCTTCGATTTTGTAAAATGCTACGCTGTGATTGATTGAAATTTCCGCGTCTTTTCAAAATAAAAGAGCAGCGTTTTGAATTTGGAAATTAGAAGAAATATCTTGGAAAATTATTTTTGAATAAGGTTTTCATTATGAAATCGTTTTCTACAAGTAAAATTATGTGTGTGCCAAATTTCGTAAATTAATAATCTGTTTTTAGATACCTGTCAGTGATGTTTTTAAAATGAAAAATTCTAATTTAAAAGGAATTATATGGAAAAAACTAGTATTTCAAACCTTCTTTTGATCACCTGAGGATCTGTTAATTACATCTCGATCATTCTGAAAATTGTTTTCTGTAAAGATATCATGTACATGCACTTTCTAAGATGTTTGACAAGAAATTTTCACTTTTTACAGAGGTTTTACACAATAATAAATTTACAACACATGATTGGTGATTTGTGAGCTTCGAGATTCTGGTATTTAAAAATGTTGAACATGTCAGAGAAGAAAAATTTCTTTTACATGCTTACGAAAGAAATGACATAAAACTTGGCCAAAATGGCTGTTAAAATGTATTTTATTAATTATCAAAGTGAGTAATTTATGATTTTCTATAATATTAGTGCCTGTTTTGACGGTTTTGAAGGTCTGAAAAAAATGAATAATCGATTACTGGATGCTCGGTATGTTAAAATTTTGAATGATGTCCAAGAATGTGTTGTGTTTAAGGATGTCTTGATCTCTTGATCGGTTCAGGCGTATACGACCCTGTGGCTGGTGAAATCCAACCGTGCTTGTCGAATACAAGAGTGCATATGACTGGCCATCCACACGATACAATCGATCGGTGTGTGTGTAGATTGTTTTCCTAAATTAGAGTGGTGTTTGACCCATTACAGTATAGTGCTTTTCCAGGGTTTCGTTACACCTCCAGTGACGATAATTACCTAACTCCTTATTCCAAGGTTTATCTGCTTACAGCATATGAATCCGGGGGCCGTATTGATTATAAATTACGGCTCTATAAGATAATAATAAAACGCATGAGGTAAGTAAGGTTTACAATGAGTTGGGTAGTAAACATATTGGAACTGGAATATTCTTCGATCTATCCAAGGCGTTTGGTTGTAATTTGACGCTAGAATGGGTGACGTCAGCTGGCGTCAAGGAAGGAAGGAACAAATGAAGATAGTTCCCGCGGTCGCTAGAACAGCACAACATCCTTGATTAGCGGACAACCGAGAGAAGCACGCGGGAGAGCGTAGGTGCGCAAGCGAACAAAGATAAGTCGTCAGCCAGCGTCCAAAGTGAATGGACGTGCCGTTCGGCTGGAGAGTGGCTGTATAAGGACCCGCCATTAGGTGCTAGCCGCAACATAGTTACATATATCATTAAAAATGCATCGCGTGTAAGAAACTAAAATATTTATATTAGAACGGATTGAATGAACAATGGTTGAATTTGCAAAGTTCCAGCGGCGTGGAAGGAACCTGGCGCACGATGATGAAAATGGCGCGCAGTTGGACGCGGATATTAATAAAATGTTTGCAACGTTGATGTTAGACAATGGACAAATGGACAATGATGGAACATATGTTGCAACAAGTAAAAGATACGTCAGTTCCTACTAACACAGCAGTAATGCCAGATTTATTAGCTAGAATCGCTACTTTTGACTTAATTTGGCAAATGCAAGTGAATGGCTTAAACAATTACATAGTGCGAAAATGCTACATAGCATACCAGACAATTATATGCTGGAAACAGCGCGTACACGTTTGATAGATGGGGCGAAATGCTGGTATTTAGCAAACATCGACAACATTAATACTTGGGATGACTTTTTGTCAAAGTTTAAATTAATGTTTGTTATCAAAGAGAGTCAGTCGTCTAAGTGGCAGCGTATGAAGGAAAGAGTTCAGAAGAGAAACGAAGGATTAGATAATTATTTCCACGATAAAAGTAAACTGTGTATTGAGTTTGAGCAGATGGAAGTAGACGGAATAAAAGAAGAGGTTCTAATTGGGCTACGATCTAAATCCTTGTGCAACGCGATCTTTCCACTCAATGTGATTTCTGTTGAAGGACTGTTGCGATGTATTCATCAATATGAAAGTATTGAGACCAAAAGGGCTGAACGTGTCTATGGCAGCACACGGACTGAACCAAGGGGACGAGCCGCAGCAGATGACGTGGAGCGAACGAGAGGAAGTCCGCACCACCGCTCAGAGAGGGCCGAAGGAAGAAAACCACTAGTTAGGAGTGACGACAGCAGTTTGAAATGTTACGATTGTAACCGATATGGTCACCTTCCCGCAATTGTGATTAACCGAAGTGAAAACAAGTCTGTTTTGCCTGTAAGGAGGAGGTCCACATGAAGAGCGCGTGTCCCAAGATGACAGCATCCACACGAGAAGCACGTAATGCCACTCTTCTAGTTGAGCAGCGTCACCATTGTTCCTGCCTATTGTTTTGGAGTTCACTTCAACTTTGATGGTAGCAAATTTGGATTGCAGGCCACAGCCGATACTGCCAGTGGGATTTCCCTCATTAAGGAAAAGTTTGTGCCTAAATCTATACATGTAATACCTTATGTTTCAGCTGCACATTTTACTGGTATCAATAGTTCTATTTTAAATATCACTGGTTTGCTATTGTACGATATTGTAAATGATATTGAAGGGTTTCAAGGAATATATGAGGCCAGCCGTCTTAGGCCGTGGTCTAGTAATAACCCTCCAGCATCCTAAATTTTGAATTTGACGCCTACTGACCTGATCTGCGATCAGCTGTCAGTTTTGGCCGAGCTGTAAGGAACTAAAATATTTATGTTCGTAGGTTGGTACTAGGGGAGTGAAGTAAGTAACATGGTCGTAACGGTGACGAAGTGAATGTCGCTAGCTACATATAAATAAATAAATAATAAACCTGCTGAGAGACTAGTCGTGCTATTGTAATAGATTTTGTACTATCAGCTATGTTATACCGCCGTATGCAGAGAAGTTCCCGATCTAAAGACCGAATACAGGCTCCAGAGAGTACAACGACGTAGTTAAATCGAGGCAATTTCCAGACGAGACCGCTGCGTGTGTCGGAAATTATACCGACCACCCAAGACCACACCCAGAGCCGAAGAATCGCCAAATCCGCAAAATTTTGATTCCTCTGTGATAATTTTAACTAGTTAATAAAAAAATAAGATTCTTTATATCGCTACCAGCGTATTAATTATGCAACCAATTGGACGCGCGGATTATATTTATCATCGAAAACCCGGTAGATTTTATGCGTTGTGCGCATGCGCAGATACACATTACAAACTTACCCGTCAATTTGATTCCAATCACTTTCGGACACTTCAACTCCCACGGAATATTGGCCATGACATCCACGGCATCAGCACCGCCGACTCCGATGCACAATCCGCCCAAACCGCCACCATTGGGCGTGTGCGAATCAGTGCCGATCATCAACAATCCGGGGAAGGCGTAATTCTCCAAAATAATCTGATGGATGATACCTTAAATATCAACAATAGAACCGATAGTTTTAAATATTGACCTAGGACGTCATCGCTATATGTATGTACATACCGATCCGGGTTTCCAAAAACCCACGCCGTACTTGCTACCGGCCGAACTTAGGAAATTGTAGACTTCTTGATTTAAATCTTTGGCTCTGGCTAAGTCCTTTTCTCCGCCCACCTGTGCCTCGATCAAGTGATCGCAGTGGATCGTGCTGGGTACGGCCACGCGTTTGAGGCCGCTGGAGATGAATTGTAACATTGCCATTTGTGCGGTGGCGTCTTGCATGGCAACCCTGTCTGGGCGCAACCTGAGGTAGGATACTCCTCGTGTGATTTCCTTAAGAAAATGAAAACATCATGCAATCGAGAGGATTTAAGTGTTGGAATATTTTTGGTTGAACAGCGAAAAGATAAGACAAAAAGCGTCACTTGCTTCGACACCATTTGATATTTCGTCGATAGAAAAATACTTTTAGCGTTACTTCATTATTTCAGCACAAAATGCCTCAGCTGTCTTCCATTCACACCGAACATAAAGAAAGTGTGTCAAAGATGTAAGTACAATCTCGACTCAAATGGCCGTTATTTGTCATTTGCTGCGTTAAACGTGACAAAAACAATTGACAAAACCACGTATGGAAAACATTTAACTACTTAATTCTAGCTAACAGTAATAAATAATATATTTAAAATCGTTAGAGTTACAATTGAAATTGATGAAAAATTTTGAAAATTCAAAAGCACATGGCAAGCGTTAACAACGTAATGAGTCAGTCGGTAAAATAGACAACTAAAGACACAAAGAACATACACTCCACATCAGGACAAATGCCAAGTACACTCGACTGCATTACTCCTTCTCTGACATTATTGCTGTAATCGAGTGTACATTGGAGCGGCATTTGTCCTGTTGTGATGTGTATTTTGTGTCTTCAGTTGTCTGTTTTGTGTTTTACCGATTGACTCATTACGTTGTTGATGCAAGCATCAACGTGCTTCTGAATTTTAAAAAAAAATCATCAATTTACATTTTAATTGTAACTCTAGCGATTTTAAATACATTATTTATTACTGTTATGCACATCAGGACAAATGCCAAGTACACTCGATTACACTACTCCGTCCCTGACATTATTGCTGTAGTCGAGTGTAGTTGGCATTTCTTCTGTTGTGAAGTGTATTTTGTGTCTACAGTTGTCTGTTTTCTGTTTTACCGATTGACTCATTACGTTGTTGATGTTTGCTACGTGCCTCTGAATTTTAAAAAAAAATTTCATCAATTTACATTTTAATTGTAACTCTAGCGATTTTAAATACATTATTTATTAGTGTTATGTACATCAGGACAAATGCCAAGTACACTCGATTACACTATTCCGTCCCTGACATTATTGCTGCAGTCGAGTGTACTTGGCATTTGTTCTGTTGTGGAGTGTATTTTGTGTCTTTAGTTGTCTGTTTTACCGATTGACTCTTCTTGCTACGTGCTTTTGAATTTGAAATTTTTTTCATCAATTTACATTTTAATTGTAACTCTAACGATTTTAAATACATTATTTATTACTGTTAACTAGAATTTAGTAGTTAAATGTGTTCGATACATGGTTTTGTCAATTGTTTGTCTAATACTCCTCATGTAGGTAATGATTGTGATTTTTTGCTAATCATATACATTCTTACTTGTGAACTACTAATATTTTAGATTGTCTCCGATGAAGCAATAAATATGATTGCCAAATCATAGATATTAAGTTTGTTCGCGTCGCATGAACTATTTGCACTATTATGCACTTTTGCACACAAAAGTTCTTAAAAGTGCATAATAGTGCAAATAGTTCATGCGACGCGAACAAACTTATTATAAATGGAATGATCAGATTGTAAATGACTACCTTCCCAATAAAACTGTTTTGTACATTATTACTGTTATTATTAAAGAATACAGCAAGAATGAAACAAAGTAATAGAAAGTCGAATTGAAAACACATTAGAATCTAGAATTACTCCAAAGATAATATTTAATTATTCACGATTAATCCCTGCCAAGATTAACGTAAAAATAATTACTGCATCCTATCTGTTCTGAGTTTCTGTCAATTAGTGCTGTCAAAATGCCAAATTTGTGCAAGTGAATCCACTAAAAATGACAAGTGTCTCGTCTTATCTCTTCGCTGGTCGAATCTTTTTCATTTTAGATTACAAAAAAAAAGAAGTCAGGCGTTGCCCTTGAACGCACCAGTTTACAACATGTATAGAATGTATGAAGTTAGGAAAGGAGTGTCAGTGTTCTTTGATATCGATGTAAAAATCTTTTTCAGTTCGCTTTCCAATATTTAATCTTAACCGTATTGCCAATAAATAATACCAATGATTTTTTCAGCTTTTCAATTTTTAATTCATAATTCACAATGCAGAAATCATAACTCATAAGTGACTCATAATTCATTCACAATTCACAGTTCACTAGTTAGCCCAATGCTCTGTAGATGACGTCAATGTCAGTTTGTTATAGATTTCTACTTTATTGTTTATTTTCCAACAGATATTTTGTTACGTATCCAATTAAAAACTACATAATAAAAAATTAAATACTCATGTAAATTCTAAATGATTCAAATTATTACAGTTAAAATTAAATTAAACTAAAAATTGAAAAGGGCAACTTAAACTAAAACAACTGTAAAAGTACACCTTGCTAACAAAACAGAATTATGTTCACGTAGTACTCACTAGATGGTGCGAATCGCAATATTTAAAGCGCCAAATTTAAAATATATTATTAGCTAAAATCTGTATCAGTATTATGATAAGATCATTCATCAATATTGACATGTTTATTTAACATTATTTCCATATAAACACAAACATCCATCATTCGCAAACGATCTTTCGCAATCAATATAATAACTAATATCATAACAGATTTGGTTCTAAAGTACGACCAGATAATTTCGGCAAAACAAACAGAATACAAAGTTTACAAAACAGTACATTGACTTTTATAATAACAATAATAATAATATGCAAGATATACAACGTTTAAATTTTATTTTGATTTTTTCCGTCTTACACAGATAACCCCAAAAATGAACTTTTAAAATAAAAAGTTTCGTATATGTATAGTTTATTATTACTTTCGAATATATTTCTGTATGTACACTTCTCACAGGAAAAATCGGGACACCAGCAATCGTGAATTTTAAAATTTTTTGGGTGTAAATGCAGCTTTCAGAGGATATATGCACTTATCAAAGCCATAAATCACTCTTTTTGTGTGCATTATTGAGATCAAAGGTAAAGACTAAAAATTTAAACAGAAATATAAATATATATAGAGAAAAAGGTTTATACATTAAATAAACACATTGGAATTTCGGTGGCGGTGTTTCCTTAGAAATACCGAATACGGAGATATTAATGCAAAAAAAAATACAAAACAACTAAAAGGCTCTTGAGTAGACGGCACCATTTAGAAATACACATGTATGTATTTAACTTGTTTGATGTTATGTAGAGATAATTCTTTGTTTAAGAAAACATATGGCGATGGGATTTTAAAATTATATTACCTATTACTATGATATTAGTTACTTAGTTTGATTTATGCCCGCAAGTAATACTTTAGCAATAGACAATATGTCAATCAGCCTCCTGAGTTTTTGAACAATGTGATTTTCACATTGATTAATTACACTATTATTGATGTATTCATTATTGTTGTTGTTTAGTATTCTTAAATATTGTATTACTACAAAATATTTTCTATGTATTAAAAAATTACCAAAAACCGTTTAAGATTATTTACAAAATTTTTCAAATAATTAATTTCGCAAAGAAATTATTTATTTTATTAATCCTCCGTTTATTGTCTTTGCAAGAAATATATCTTAACTATCGCCTGTGTAATCCAATATCGTTCTATTTTATTGAAATATAGCTAACACTTTTGTCTGTACACACAGCTTCGGGCAGTAATAACGAAAAAGTATTAAAGTATCAAATTCAAAAATAAATATTTTAGCACTAACTGAGATTGACGAACAATATGCTTTCTTACAATCTTTGTTATGTATTATAAATCCAATAATATTTAATAATTGTTAATAAACCTGTGCTACATAAAGACAGTTTTGTAAAGAGACCCAGTGTTGGCCATATTTCAAGAAAATAGGTCAACACGGTCAGATTATACAGGCGGTAGCTAAGATATATTTCCTGAAAATACAATTAAACGGAGGGTTCATATAATAAATAATTTCTTGCGAACTTAATTGCTTTATTTAGAATTTTATAAATAATCTTAACCTGGTTTTGGTAATTTTTATAGATAGAAGAAATCTTTATAGTAATACAGTATTAAGAATATTTAAACAACAATAGTAATTATACATCAACAATAGTGTAGTCAATAATATGTGAAAATCACATTATCCCAAAACTGAGAAGCTGACTGACATGTTGTCTATTGCTAAACTAATATTCGCGAGCATAATCCAATAAGTAACTAATATCAAGCAGCACTAACAAGTAAGATAATTTTAAATATAAAATTCCATCACCACATGTTTCTTTAAAAAAGACTTATTCTACATAACATCAAACAAGTTAAATACATATATATTTCTAAATGAAGCGTCTATTCAAGAGTTCTTTTTGTTGTTAAGTATTTTTTTTCATTGGTATTTCTAAGGAAACGCCGCCCCGAAACTCCGATTTGTTTATTCTATACTAAACCTTTTCTCTCTATATATTTATTTTTCTGTTTAAAATTTCTAGTCGTTACTTTGATTCGCAGTAATATACATAATTAAGTGATTTATGGTATGATAAGTGAATACGTCCTCCGAAAGTTTCATTTACAATCAAGAAATTTAAAAATTCTGAATTGTGGGTGTCCCGATTTTTCCTGTGAGAAGTGTACATACGTATAAATTAAGATGTTTTGAGAGTATTAATGTATTTATTATAAGCTGGATGAAGTATATAAGTGCTACATTGATAAATTAGCAGATTATAAAACTCGTGTACTGATTAATGCGTAAGAATTGTAAATTTTTACGCTTAACTCATCATTAATGATCCATTTATTCAGCTTTTCCGTATTAGTACAGTCGATTATAATGTGTTTTTAAGCCTGTTATAATCAGCAACATACATTTTTTTTATTGCGTATTTGCGAATGTAATCGTAATTTTTATTTATCGCTTTTAAATGTTTTAACAGATAGAAATCTAACAACAAGAATCTATTTCAATTAAGTGCCACTCATATTTTGCATTCTAAATCGTGAAGGCATCTATTTCGACTTACCATTAAGGAATGTTAAAGGATACAATGGCAACTAAAATTAAAACCACGTGCCGATTTGTACAAATATGACGCTACAATTTTTCCATACGGGATTTATAAGTGCATTGTCTGAGTGTTTTGTTTTGTTATAAACACGCATAGGTATTCTATAATTAATTAGAGCTAGCTACTTATTAAATCGTTGTTTAAATACATGAATTTACATTCGATATAATTTAATCAACGCGTCTTAGAAATTAGAGAAAAATTTATTATTATGTAATCATTCTCCGTTCAAAACAGAAACGGTCCAACGTCTCAAAATCCAAAATGTAACAAACAAGTTGAACAACACTTCTATAAAGGTACGTATAGCACGAGTCGATACACAAATTATTTAACAAAGGTCAAAAGGTTGCTTTAAGTACAAAAATAACGCCCCCAAAAATAAAAATCGCACAGTTTTTAAATACCTGATTCTGCGGGTCATCCAAATGCGAATACAGCACCTTCTCGGACAAAGTGAGCGGCCTATTCAACCTCTTTTTCACAACTTCCAAATTCTTCATCAACCTATCGTAGGGCAGATAAGCGTCCGGATCGAACTTGCTCATCGCCACCCTGGCAGCGGCCGCCACCAGGGGCGAAACGTGGAAACATCTCGCTTGGACCTCGCTGAGAAGACGCCGCTGACCTTGCCACCCTACAACACACAACACCGATTTTTTTCTACGCGTCGCGGTTACGTAACACGTGTTCGGACGACGATTCTACCCCGTCTACGCCGGCCGTACACGTGGGGTGTACTTGCTGTTACTTTTTTTTCTTTTTAAAAGACTTACGTGGCGATGCAAAACTCTCATACAGTGCGCCATGGTCGGCAAAGAAGTTGATCACGGGGCGCACGGGAAAAACCTTTAAAATCCACCACTCACACTCACGTCGATTGCTTGCTTGCTCTGTCGACGCAACGGAGTCAGCTGGTTGTCATTTGCGCGCGCAAACGCTATTTTACTGACGTCCCGACGATTATTTTTTTGCGCGGAATTATGCCGTTTGGAAATGACACCGATTGACGGATAGCGAAATGTCAAAGCCGATAATGTAGTTATTTGTGATTATAGAAATCTGTAGTGTTGATAATTTTCGATTATTTTACGGAAAGTAGTCACTAGATGTCGCAAAAATCGCGTCAGTAATTGACAGTTTTGTTAAATTCTCACTATTTTAAATTTTTGAAATTCCTTTTTTTCATGTAGTGTATAATAATTGATGTTTTTAGGGTTGTGATAAAAAGTTTGTTCGCGTCGCATGAACTATTTGCACTATTATGCACTTTTTAGAACTTTTGTGTGCAAAAGTGCATAAAGGTGCAAATAGTTCATGCGACGCGAACAAACTTAAAGTAATGTATTTAGCAATTATGCAGCAAAGCTTTTGGAACTAAATTTAATTTGTTTTTTGAGTGTGCCAGCCATTTTATGTTGTTTGAAATAAATGTGTGCTGTTTGTATGTATATGTAGGTATTCACATTCTAATTAACATATATTAATAAATGCGTCTTGTGTACCTTATTCAAACAATATATGTAATTACGCTGGGCTTTACTAGGCTTTCCGAATTATAAACCCACATTACATTATCAATAATCATGGCTATAATTGTGGTTATAATAAATTATAATATGTAAAACAGCAGCTATTTTCAAGATCAGATTTACAACCACAAAATTGGAACAAGTCTTATATGTGTAAAGTAAGATATAATGGGAAGAGAGACGGGGTATTATTTAATACTTTAATGCATTTGTTACATCTCTATACGTACAAAATTACAAAAAATAAAATAAAACCCCGCATTTTTTTTTGCAATAAAACTCCAATTTCTATTTTAATTGAATAATACATTACACTGTAATTCCTCTAATATCTAATATCCTTTGCATAGTTTATAAGAAGAAATGAACAAGCTATTACAATAGAATACATTCCGTCAGAGAATTGCACCACGGAAACATATAAAAGCATGAAGTACTATCTGTCTATTTTAAGTTTTAACCAACGTCATCGATTTTTGTCCGTATGAATCAAATCGATACTTCGGAGTCAAATTAAGACCGTATAAACAGGGATATCTTATCGGGTTTTTCAGTATTGGTTAAATTCGATTTTGAGTTTACGTTCGAATTTTACGTTCAAACCATATTATACTACTGTCACAGCATTAGTTGAACCTTGAACCGAACAAAAAAATTGTTTCATTTTGAGCGGACTTATGTACGAAGCTTAAACTTTAATATTCCCTCAAATTGAATATAACCATAATACATAACCTTAAATAATTGTTTGTGACATCTGATGTCACTCTGATATTAACGAATTACTGAAATTTTCTGATGAAGACGTTATTAATTTGAACATTTTTGCGTGTTAGAAGACCAAGATTAATCGTGGCATCCTACTAATATCGAAATTTGGGGATGAACACGATTGCTTGTGAGATACTGTTTATAGAAAGATTACTACGTATTACTAATAGGTATAGCAAATCCTACAAATTTGTAAGTATATTACACATACATATGAATTCGGAGATCCCATTAATTAAAAGGGGGGAGTATATTAGCTTTTTTTTAATGATTTTGATGAGTTTTTCTTCTTTTTTCGAAACATCGAGAGAGAGAGAGGATGCATTAGAAATGTTTTAGATCATATTTTTTCTAACACTGGAAGGAATGAATTTTTTTTAAAGATATTTTTTACTTTTTCGAAACATTGAGAGAGAGGATGCATAAGAAATGTTTCAAAACATTTTTTTTAACATTGGAAGGGGCGAGAGGGAGGAGAATATTTTTTTAAATGGTATTTTTTTTCTTTTTTTCGAAGCATAGAAAGAGAAGACGAATAGGAAATGTTTCAAATCATATATATATATATTTTAACATTGGAAAGGGGAAAGGGAGGGGATAAAAACTTTTTTTTAATGATATTTTTTTTCGCTTTTTAACAACGGGAGAGGA
This sequence comes from Protaetia brevitarsis, assembly GCA_004143645.1. Lineage (NCBI taxonomy): Eukaryota > Metazoa > Arthropoda > Insecta > Coleoptera > Scarabaeidae > Protaetia > Protaetia brevitarsis. The sequence goes on from RXPK01000049.1 coordinate 1,680,747, forward strand.
TGCATTAAAAATGTTTTGAATCATTTTTTTTTAATATCAGAGAGGTGGAAGGGGAAGGGTAAGTATTAGTTTTTTAAATATTTTTTTTTGTTTTTTTTTCGAAACATCGCAAGAGAGAGGACGCGTTAAAAATGTTTTAAATCATAAACATTGTCATTAAAAAAAACTAATGCCCCTTCCCCTCCACCTCTTCCAATATTAAAAAAAAAAATGATTTGCAACATTTATAATGCATTCTTTCTGCAGATGTTTAAAAAACAAAGAAAAAAAAACATTTAAAAAACTAATTCCTTCCCCCTCTCAACCTGTTCAATGTTAAAAAAAATTGCAGAGTCATCCTCCCGATGTTTTGCAAAAAAGAAAATTATCATTTAAAATAGTCACTCCCCTCCCCCTTTGACCCCTTCCAACACCAAAAAAAAAAAAAAAAGATGACATTTTTAGTGTGCCCTCTCCCCCGATGTTCAAAAAAAATCTTTGCGTCATATGTTTAAATCAAATTCAACTGGTATTGCATCTGGCGTCAAAACGTTCCGTCGTCGAAACAGTCGCATCGAAACGTCCTAGAATCTAGACCGAGGGAAAACACCAGATAAAATAAACTTTTCTCTTATTGAGCAAGATATTTGATTTATCTGTTTTTCCTTTAGATGTAATCTGAAAAAGTTTTTTTTATCGTTAAAACAATTTTCTATTCATCGAAGCTCACAATCCACCACTCATCTCAATCTCATTATTTTACTTAAGCTAGACTATGTTTATAGGCAGAAAAAAGGATGGTATCAATCACAATAAATTCGAAAAATGTTACATATGTAGTTTTCAACTAATACACATGGTACAAAAAATCTCCATAAAAATGAATCATCAAGTTATCCATAGTTTAACCAATCAACGCGGTGCTGAAATGTCCCGGCGCTGTAACGTCCCGGCGCTGAAACGTCCAGGCGCTGAAATGTCCTGGCGCTGAATCGGCGGCGCTGAAACGGCGGCGATGAAACGGCGGCGTTGAAACGTACTAGACCCTTGAAGAAAACCGAAAAAGTAGAAGAAATTAATTACTTTGTCCTTAATATCTCATTACTTCGCTCTAGTGCTATTAGTTTTATTTTTAGCTGTAATGTGTACATTTACAATTTTTATTTATTTCTATTTCTAGATCTAAATCTACAGGTTATTTTTCTCTACACATATATGTTGCTTTCCTGTATCGATTTGAGAATCCCACACTGAGAAAAGTATTAAACGAGAAGTTATACAAGTTTTCATTTTTATCATGTTAAACGAAAAGGATTTTTTTTCGCACCAAAGTGAGTAAATTATGCAGGGCGTGTAAAAATATTCGTAGCAAAAATGTGAGATTAAATACTTCATTCATTATCCCTATTTGTATTTCGTATTCTTACAAATAATTTGACGGATTCGAGACGTGGATTCACAAATCTTGTGACGGAAATCGCGAAGGTTATGTCGTGCCACGCCCGTGGGGCGACTACGAACTATAGCTGAACAGAATGGGGAAGATTACGTTGCGCCACGCCCGTAGGGCGGCTATGGACTGTAATTGAACGGAGAACGGAAGGCTGTGTTGAGCCACGCCCGTGGGGCGGCTACGAATTATAATCGTGAGAAGCTGTGTAAGATTACGTCGTGCCACGTTCGCAGGACGGCTGCGATCTACAACTGTATTGGACAAGTTAGGGGAAGCGATTAAATCTCTATAGCGATTAGACAGATATGTGTTTTTTGTCGTCTCTCGGAAAATCTCTGGTCAACACTACTCCCCACTCTTGACGTGAATAAATATGAATATATTTAATTGCTGCAGAAATAAAATCGCTTCTCCTTTCTAGTCCAACACTGGTTTGAAAATTGTGCGGAAAAACACTGAGCTATGTCGCACCATTTCCGAAGGGTAGGCTACTATCTAAAAAATTTAAAATCTTAAGCAGAGATTCGACGTATCCTTAAGTTCTTAGTTTTTGTTTGAAAATTATGGCCCTCTAGCCATGTTGAATATTGCAAACATAGTTTCTTTAAAATTGCAATATCTTCGAACATATTGGAAATAAATGTTATATTATTGGTACCATTTCGAAGGTAATATTACAGGAAATTTGCTGACAATATCGAAAAATATAGGTTCCTTTTAAAAAAATTGAAACAGAAAGCGTTTGTATTTCGATAAACGTGCCACGAGATATTTAACACCTTGTATATATTTTTAGGTTGCATCACCTCGAAACATATAAACTGTTAGCCCCTTAATTGATAACAGAAGAATAACATACTTACACTACATCCGTTTTTAGGATAAAATTTAAAATCTCAGAAGCTGCAATCGTAAAAATTTTCACAAAAATTCGCGACATATCCAAAACTAATTGTCAACATATATCATAACAAAAGTGTTTTAAGTGGCTATCAAAATAACTAAGTACTAAAAAAATATAGCAATCCATTTAAAATAAAAAAGTTGGAGATGGCTGCGGCAATTTGTAACACCCTGTATATTTGTAAATAATTTTAAATGATACACAGTGATATACTATATAGAAAATCTCACTTTCCTATCTGTGAATGGTGAACCCGGTATATTAATTACTCTTTCGTATTGCTAAGACCAAAATAAATTAATAATAACCACCAAAATTTGTGATAATAATAAAAAAATAATAAAATGAAAGACGTACTTCGAATCTCAAATTTCCAATTGGTGGTTTAGCATAGGGAACGCCCTTGTAAGCATAGTAAGTGTTTCCGTTTCGTACAGTACTTTCTTCAGTCCCTTTTATCAACCCGTTTGCTGTTACAACTATTGCACCTTGAGTGTGTAACTGAAAACAGAAATAAATTTAACATTTTACCACAATAAGAAAGGATATTTTATTTAAGCGATACTTACAAAATTTGAGAAGGTAGTAAGCAAAATAACAAACGTCCGTAGTGCTTCCATTTTCAAAATTGTGGAACGTTTAACAGAAATGCTGCTAACAGGCTCATTTATATGTATCTAGATATACCGAATCGAGATTGTTTAGGTTTAATTTAGATACCTATGTTTATTCGGAACCGTATTTTCCATTCTGAAAAATATTTTTCACTCCAAGGAAATGATGCAATGATAATTTCAAACAAAAGTCAGGATTTATGTTACAAAAATAAAATATAATACAGATTGGATTTTGCTAAATTTCAATGCAAAAACATAAATAAGTGTTTTCTGAGTAGCTTGTTTAAATAAATATAACTCCAGACAAAAAGAAAAACAAAATTAAAATTTACATTGTCCTCTAAATTCCTTTTGAGCTGTTGGTACTTTTTTATTCTTATTAACATTACCTGTTTAACAAAAATATTTACGCAAACGAAAATAGATTTACCTTATGTAGAAAATATTAATCATTCTGGTGTGGATACATACACTTTATTTATGAAAAACTATAAATTGTTACAAATCATCCCAACCCCGTGCTCCACCTAAAAGGTACTACACAAGGCCACCTATTACCTAAGTACTATATATACAGGGTGATTCTCAATACATGCGACAAACTTTAAGAGCTGATTCCTGGGGTTATTTTGATCATAAAAGTTCATATGAGTATATGTCCAAAACGGTTTGGTTTTAAAGTTATTGAATGTTTAATAATAAATTATAAACTATGACTAACACGATATAATATATCACAGTTGGTGCTTCAAAAACTATTGTGTTGAGAGGGAATTGTTTATTTATGTCAATAGTTGTCAGAGTATTCATTCAGTTTATTGCCAATTTCTGTTTTGTAAAATGAATTACGCGAATGCTGAGACGTGTGATATGCATTTCGTTTACGGTCTTGCCAATGGAAATTTGCGTGCTGCTAGACGTCTTTATGAAGAAACGATACCCGAACCGTATCATCCCGCATCATTCAATATTTGCCCGTCTTCACCAACATCTTAGTGAAACCGGAAATTTTAAAAAACGGATGACTGATAACGGGCACTCATCTACAGTGAGAACTCCACAAGTTGAAGAAATGGTACTAAATGAGATTGAGGAACATCCCAATACTACAAGCACCAGAAAAATTGCGTTTGCTTTAAACATTAGTCAGGCCACAGTTTGGAGAATATTGAAAGATCAACTGTTGTATCCATATCACATTCAACGGATGCAGGCACTTTTGCCGGCAGATTTTCCGGAAAGAGTGGGTTTTTGTCAATGGATGCAACACAAAATCGCACAAAATACTGACTATTTGGCTCAAATATTCTTCACCGACGAGGCTACTTTCTCTAGAAAGGCGATTATTAATTTTCATAATAATCACATATGGGCCGAAGAAAATCCGCACGAACTAGTGAATGCCCGTCATCAACAATCAATTCTTGTCAATGTGTGGGCCGGAATTGTTGGAGATCACTTGATAGGTCCACATTTTTTACCGATGGGGTTAAATGGCGAGGTATACCGCAATTTTCTCGAAGAGGAGCTACCACTACTGCTGGAAGAAGTTCCGTTGCAATTAAGATTACAAATGTATTTTATGCATGACGGTGCTCCAGCGCATTTTAGTTTAGTTGCTCTCGAGTTTTTGGACAATACGTATCCCATTTCGGTGGATAGGACGGGGATGTCCACAACCGTGGCCTCTTCGGTCTCCAGACTTAAATTCTTTGTACTTTTTTCTCTGGGGTCACCTTAAATCATCAGTTTATACGACTCCCATTGAAAATGTCGATGAACTGAGAAATCGTATTATCGCAGCTTTTCAAACAATTCGAAATACCCTGTATTTTAGAACGGACTCGCCAGTCAATACGACGGAGGATAGAAGCTTGTATTGCAGTTGGGGGCGGTCATTTTTAACAGTTAGTATAAGTTAATTTTGTTTTACTAATTATTTTGTTAATTTATAATAAAAACATTAATTATGTTAACTTACTATTAAACATTGTACAACTTTAGAATTAAGCGATTTTGGACATATGTTCTTATGAACTTTTATGATCAAAATAACCCCAGGAATCAGCGCTTAAAGTTTGTCGCATATATTGAGAATCACCCTGTATATTTCATAACAGTTGAAATGTTCATATTCTAACTAAATAATTTCCCTATTATTTTTAATAACAAAAATATAATATAGTAGCCTCGCGACATATGCAAGTACTAGTTACTCAGTACCTACTGATGCCACAGGCTTTATTAGTACACCTTATAATACATATGATTTTTTGGGCGAAACAGAAGAGTCAGTAGTTACATTCACAAAACTGTTGAGTATAAATATAGTAACACACATAAATAAATACACAATTCAATAATTCATATTAATATATTTCCTTGCAATAACAATAAACAGAATTTACTGAAGTTAATTAACAAATCTGATATTATCATAATTCGCTTGTGCTATATTTACACATTAGATTTTCCCAAAATTGGTAATTATCGTTGTGGGGATTAACACCTGGTATTAAATCGACTCCAATATCCAAATAATTGAAAACTTCATCGAGCTTCTTCCAAACGACATTTTGCAGTAAGGATTCAGCTCGTGGTGTTGGATTACTATGTTTAGAAAAGTGCAAATATAATATATATTATATAAATATATTAAAATCGGGTAAAATTGTACAGTCAAATTCAAAATTCATGTCTCCCTAAAATGTTATTTGTTTGTATTTTATAAATATAATAGAATTCTCCGTGTTTGCTTAAAATGTGACCCTTGTTTCATTAAGCGCTCAAGCAAGTTTTTGTAAAGCGCTGCCTCAGATATGCTTACATTTAAATTTTACGTATTATTCGCTCACGAAGAAGTTTTAGGGAGACGTGAATTTTGTATTTCAGCAATTTTCTGAACACCCTGTATAATTATTTAAATCAGGTCTATATACAGTTCTCGATGCGAAATACAGTGGTTCTTAGTTAGTGCTACACACAAAAAATCTATTATCAATATGAATATTTTTATTTCTTCAGAAATCGAAACTTAATATATATTTAAATGAACTAAATCTTATTGGTTAGAACATAAGAGTAAATTCTCTGAAAACACAATATTCTCTTAGAACAAATAATATAAATATTTGCATTGAAGTATACTTCCTCCAAATGAACATTGTTATTGTTGTAAGGAATAGATTCAAACGGACGGATTCACGACGGATACGCATAAAATCTATACCTCTACGCATCAATATCCCGTACGCACTCCTGGAGTGCCCCGATACCCTACCTTCTCTTAAACATGTAAAACTATAAAGTTTACAGTAAATATATTTCATTACATAATATTTCTTTATTTATTAATTTTCCCCTACCGAGGTGTCTTGGTGTTACAGACACACAATTAGTAGGTAATTATTACCCTTGAATAGTAGAAATGCTTAGATTAAGCAGGTAAGTATTATCAGTTCACTATACTTATATTTTGGAAGCAAAATAATGACAATACTTCAAATAATACTTTTATATACTTCTATCAAATGTACATAAATTATTAAGGCATAAATATGATAGTTTTCAATTGAGAATATCTATTTACAAAAATCTAAAATAACTGTTTTTTTTTTTTGGTGAAAATATTATACAACATGTGCATAAATTGTCGCAAAAGCTACACGTAACGACATACTTCGTTCCTCTCTGAATCAAAAATCTAAATGGTAAAATATTGTACTATGCTTCATAAGCCTTCACGAGATTCTTGAAGTTCGGTTTTTTAGTTCCTTAATAAGCGTTTGTGTTCGTTATTTGTCGGTATAGATAGTTGCAATTTTGAATTTAGACGATTTCTTATTCCTGTTTTTTCGTAAACAGTTTCTTTTTGATTTTAGAGCCTGGTTTCAACATTTCTTCATAAGCATCCTCTCATGAAAAACACATTTGGCAACATTGTAGGACAATGACTTTGTATTCTAATTTGATTTCAATCAAAACCATTACTGTCAAATTTTGACATTAATCTGAGGTGTTCAATTTTATGCAAGCTCTGCTCTTTTTCGTGATTACTCGTATTCTCTTGATTAGTTTTTCTGTTTCAGTGTTTCTATCGTTTTCGTATTATTGTTTTATTTATTTACAATGGTTTTTACATTTAATGAATATGCCGATATGTATATGGTATACGGTTTTTGTAATGGAAATGCTAACATGGCAGAACAGGAATATCGCGTACGTTTTCCAAACCGGCGACATCCTACTGGAAACGTATTTCGACGGCTGGACCAACGTCTACGTGAAACTAGTTCGTTTAAGAAAAGAAATGCCAACGCTGATCGACCTAGACAACGGCGTACATTACAACTGGAAGAGGAAATTCTAGACTCAGTACATGAAGATCCCTCCGTCAGTACTCGACAGTTGGCGTCCACTTTCAATATCCGCAGTAATAAGACCGTTCATTTGGTTCTACGTGAAAACCTTCTTTATCCATACCATATAACTAAGGTGCAGCCCCTCTATGAAAACGATAACATACACCGTTTAAACTTTTGTCATAATATCTTAAATAGGATTCAAGAACATGGCGACTGTTTAAGAGGTGTTCTTTGGACCGACGAGTCTATGTTTACCAGAGATGGTGTACTCAATACCCATAATTTTCACCATTGGGCAGATGAAAATCCTCATGCGTTTCGGGAATACGGTCACCAAAGAAAGTTTTCAGTTAATGTTTGGCTGGGTATAATAAATCACCGTGTCGTTGGGCCAATCTATCTGCCAAATCGACTTGATGCCAACGGGTATTTAAATGTATTAGAACAAGTTATTGACGAGATGCCATTGAATATACGCCATAACATGTTTTACATGCATGATGGAGCTCCGGCACATTTTTCTCGTAATGTGAGAGAGTGGTTGGATGAACACTTCCCTAACAGGTGGATTGGTCGCGATGGTCCTATCTTACGGCCTGCAAGGTCTCCCGACCTAAATCCTTTAGACTTTTTTGTTTGGAGTTTCATAAAGGTGAAAGTTTACGCAACACCTCCACAAGACGCTGACGAAGTTATAGGACGAATTAACGCGGCAGTATTAGAAATTACACCCGGAAATGTTTGAACAAGTAATACAGACAATACCTCGTAAATTGCAAATGTGTTTACAAACAGACGGATATCAATTTGAACATATGCGTAGGTAATAGTGTCGCTAATTTATTACAAGAGATGCGTTCGAAAAATCAAAACTACTAATTCTGTTTTAATAAAGCTTTCTTATTGCTTTCCCTATGTATCATTTGTGTTATCCAATTTGTCATTTGTAATTCTGGTCTGTCAATTTTGACAAGTATTGTAGCTACCATTGCGGTAGTATGCGACTACAGTGTTGCCAAATGTATGTTACTTTCAAGTGGCTCCTGAAGACGCATGAAGCATAGTACCATATTTTACCATTTAGATTTTAGATTCAGAAACGAAGGCAGAATGTGGCTGCCTATAGCTTTTGCGACAATTTATACACATGTTGTATATTCATAATGATTTTAGTATATTGATTACATATTTTGAACTAAAAGATTGTTTCGTCTAACAAATTCGCGTGTTTGGAAAACTGAAGAAATTTCATTCTCAATATAAATACATCATCTTCTTGCTTATATAAGAAGTTATGTTATATTCAATGTGATGCACTTATATTCAAATTGAGTAATTATTTTTTCGTGTGCAGTCTTTAGCGTTAACTGTTCCAGAACTTACCCAGTTTCCGCGAAATTGACCCACATTCTCACCATCCTAGCTCGCGTCATCAAGTCAGATGGCGCTAGCGACACTGGACTCGTGATCCGATCGAATAGATAATTCAATTCCTCGTCGTGGCCAACACCTGATTCAATTTAACAGAATTAACACTTAACATCCGAATAACTTCAAAGCAAATTCACCTGAATCAGTTGGACGTTGTGGATCGCCAAGTTCACCCACGTACGATAGGGTGTAGAAGTATACGTCTGTGAAGTTCGCGCTGATTTGAGCGGCTTGGATACCTTTTATGGCAAAATGTAAATCGGCGCTGTACTGAAATCAATGACGAATGAAAATTTTATCGTGTTGTGGAGCGATATCACAGGTCGACTCACTGCATAAAATTGTTCGTCGTTGAAATTGGTGGCGTGAACATCGTCAAAGTAGAATGATTTTAATTGATCGCCTATTTCTTTCAAACTAGCAGCATCTTGTGGGCCGAAGAAATTCGGAACCAGTGACTCACTTGCCAATCCAGCATTGTTTAGGTAAATGTTGAGAAAAACGTTGACTGCAATAGTAAAAAATGACAAAAAGCATTTACGTCGACATTTTCTTACGTGGCATGCCGATGCCTTCGTTAGAGTTAATCCCCATTAAAAGAGGAGTCAAATTGAAGTCCCCATTAATCATTGTCTCGTAAACGGGGCGCTTGACCACCGCTCCTGGGTGCTCAGGCTCTATGACGGGGGCCATTGGGAGGGAGTTCCTTACCGGATCATCTTGCAACATCTAAACAACGTAAAATAGTAAATTGTAATATCAGAATACACTAACCCCAGTATTCATAGTCGTACGCCAGTATTTCGCTAGCGTACGACTATGAATATGGGGGTAAGAGGTGGAGCTGTACCCTGTTATGCGCCAAAATGGACATGGCCAACAACTTTTTGTAATCGACAGCCTTCAATTTGTACTTCAAATCTTGAGTGTCTGTCGCGCTTATGTCCAGGAGCTGCGCTGTGGAATGGGCTAATTCTAGGCCCCTGTTTGATATGCCCCATGAGCAGAGCGCTGAACCGCTCTGCATGATAGCGCGATGGTATAAACCTAAATAAAATTATACTCAGCGACATTACAAATGTTACACCTAGAAGGAATAAGTTGTTCAACTTGGTGTTTTGGCAATGTGATAGTTTTACATCAAAAATGAAACGATGGCATTTGCAAGAAATTTTGTTATACGGTCTTCGAATTATAGGCATTTTGTTACACTTAACACTCTTGGATGGACGTGAAATAACTAAACATTTCTGCACTAGTCAGCTCTCATAAACAGGTTTCTTGACAAAAAACTAAGAGACGAAACCTTTTTTTCCCAGAAAATTATCAAAGATAAAAGATTCATATTCGCGCGTCGCCTACAGAAAATTGACGATCGAGATAATAATATTTTTAAGTAATCCAGAATAAAACTAAATGATCACGATCAATTAAATTTTGAAATTTTGAAATTTTTAAATAATTTTTAAATTTTTAAATTTTTAAATTTTTAAATTTTTAAATTTTTAAATATTTTTAAATTTTTAAATTTTTAAATTTTTAAATTTTTAAATTTTTAAATTTTTAAATTTTTAAATTTTTAAATTTTTAAATTTTTAAATTTTTAAATTTTTAATTTTTAAATTTTTAAATTTTAAATTTTAATTTTTAAGTTTTTAATTTTTAAGTTTTTAAATAATTTTTAAATTTTTAAATTTTTAAATTTTTAAATTTTTAAATTTTTAAATTTTTAAATTTTTAAATTTTTAAATTTTTAAATAATTTTTAAATTTTTAAATTTTTAAATTTTTAAATTTTTAATTTTCCAATTTTTTAATTTTTCAGATATTTGATACTACAAACTTGTTTATTCGCTTTTTTCCACGTATATATGCAGATAATATAAAAATCTCCTCTTGAGGGTTTCTCATAAAAATAAAAAAAAATATATACATAATAACTTCATAATTTAATAAGACGAAATAATAAATAATAATCTCATATTTTTCTGCCGTATTCTTGCAATAAATCCATCCAAAACCGATAATTCTTGCGACGGGGATTAACACCAGGTTTTAAATTGATTCCAATTTCCAAATAGTTCAACTCCTTATCGATTTTCTTCCAAATGACGTCTTGCAACAGGGAATCAGCTTGCGGTGTTGGATTACTGCGTTGAAAATATACAGGGTGATTTGTAAAAGGTGTAAAAAAATGTAATACTTTGTTCGGCAAATCATTTAAACCAGTAAAATATAAACATGGGAGATACAACATATTTTGAGATGATTTATGTTATTGTCGTGTGAATACTAGCCAATCATGTAATGGCACGGCTTTGATCATATCAAAAAATGTAATACCTTGTTTTATAGAATCTTCCCATGTAGCATGAGAAAGCAACTATTTTACTCGATTATAACAATTTCAATGTCAATAATATTTGTTTATAACTTACCCAGTCTTTGCAAAATTGGTCCACATTCTTACGATCCTGGCTCGCGTTTCCAAATCAAATGGGTCTCCCGTAGATTGGACATTGAATAAATGATGCTGATAATCGTGATGGTTCACACCTATTTCAATTTCACAGAATCGTCATAAATGAAGAAGAGTGTCAAATTACATCTAGCAGATTTACGCAAAGCGACGTTTAGCAGACGTCGATATTACGTCATATTGACGTCTGCTGGACGTCAATATTACGTCCATTACGTCATATCGACGTCATTTCACGTCACTCTACTGGGTGGAGTATATTAATTCACCTGAGTCAGTTGGACGTCCTGAATCAAGTTCGCCCATGTAAGATAGAATGTAGAAAAAGACATCAGTGAAGTTCGCGCATATTTGCGCAGTCTGCATGACCTTTATCGTGAAATGTAAATCGCTGCTATACTGGAATCAGTGACAAGTGAGAATCATCGTATAATGGCATGGTAAGAAGTTGACTTGTTCACTTACAGCGTATAATTGCTTAACCTTGAATGTGGTGGCATCAACATTGTGGAAATAGAAGGCTTTTATCCGATCGCCTATTTCTTTTAAGGAAATGGAATCTTGCGGGCCGAAAAAACCTGGAACCAGCTTCTCACTTGCTAATTCGAATCTTTTTAGATAAGAATCCAAAAAGCCGTTCACTGTAATCGAGAAAATGCCAAGAGAATTTGCTTCTAAAAGCATTATTTATATAAAGCATCCTTACATATGCAACCTCTACCCTCTTTGGAGTTAATCCCCATCAGTAAGGGCGTCAAATTAAAATCGCCTTTAATCATCGTATCGTAAACTGGACGTCTTATAACAGCTCCTGGATGGTCAGGTTCTATAACGGGAGCCAATGGAAGGGAAGACGTTATAGGATCACTTCCTAGTACCTGAGTAACGCAAAGCAGCAATTTATAATAAAAAATTCATTCAACAGGGGGCGTTGTACCATGTTCTGTGCCACAGTAGACATGATCAGCAGGTGCCTATAATTGGCAGCCTTCAATTTTCCTTCAAATCCTGCCTGTTCGTCACCTTCATCTTCAGGAGCTGTGCTGTAGTGTACGCCACTTCTGAAGCTCTGTTCGATATGCCCCATAAGCAGAGGGACGAACCACTCTGCATGATGGCGCGGTGGTACAAACCTGAATTAAAGTTAATTTATTAAAAAAAATATACAGGGTGATTCTCAATATATGCGATATACTTTAAGAGCTGATTCCTGAGGTTATTTTGATCATAAAAGTTCATATGAGTATATGTCCAAAACGGTTTGGTTTTAAAGTTATTGAATGTTTACTAATAAATTATGAACTATGACTAACACGATATAATATCACAGTTGGTTCTTCAAAAACTATTGTGTTGAGAGGGAATTGTTTATTTGTCATTTCAATATTTGTCAGTGTATTCAGTTTATTGCCAGTTTCTGTTTTCTAAAATGAATTACACGAATGCTGAGATGTGTGATATGCATTTCGTTTACGGTCTTGCCAATGGAAATTCGCGTGCTGCTAGACGTCTTTATGAAGAACGATATTCGAATCATCCCGCATCATTCAATATTTTCCCGTCTTCACCAACGTCTTAGTGAAACGGGAAATTTTAAAAAACGGACGACTGATAACGGGCACCCATCTACAGTGAGAACTCCATAAGTTGAAGAAATGGCACCAAATGAAATTGAGGAACATCCTAATACTACAAGCACCAGAAAAATTGCGTTTGCTTTAAACATTAGCCAGGCCACAGTTTGGAGAATATTGAAAGATCAACTGTTGTATCTATATCACATTCAACGGGTGCAGGCACTTTTGCCGACAGATTTTCCGCAAAGAGTGGCTTTTTGTCAATGGATGCAACACAAAATCGCACAAAATCCTGACTATTTGGCTCAAATATTCTTCACCGATGAGGCTACTTTCTCTAGAAACGCGATAATTAATTTTCATAATAATCACATATGGGCCGAGGAAAATCCGCACGAACTAGTGAATGCCCGTCATCAATATCAATTCTCTGTCAATGTGTGGGCCGGAATCGTTGGAGATCACTTGTTAGGTCCACATTTTTTACCGATGCGGTTAAATGGCGGGGTATACCGCTATTCTCTTGAAGAGGAGCTACCACTACTGCTGGAAGGAGTTCCGTTGCAATTAAGATTACAAATGTATTTTATGCATGACGGTGCTCCAACGCATTTTAGTTTAGTTGCTCGCGAGTTTTTGGACAATACGTATCCAGATCGGTGGATAGGACGGGGAGGTCCACAACCGTGGCCTCCTCGGTCTCCAGACTTGAATTCTTTGGACTTTTTTCTCTGGGATCTCCTTAAATCATTAGTTTATACGACTCCCATTGAAAATGTCGATGAACTGAGAAATCGTATTATCGCAGCTTTTCAAACAATTCGAAATACCCTGGTATTTTAGAACGGACTCGCCAGTCAATACGACGGAGGATAGAAGCTTGTATTGCAGTTGGGGGCAGTCATTTTCAACAGTTAGTATAAGTTAATTTTGTTTTACTAATTATTTTGTTAATTTATAATAAAAACATTAATTATGTTAACTTACTATTAAACATTGTACAACTTTAGAACTAAGCGATTTTGGACATATGTTCTTATGAACTTTTATGATCAAAATAACCCCAGGAATCAGCGCTTAAAGTCTGTCGCAATATGTGAGAATCACCCTTCGAACTAGCAAGCAATCTTTTTCATTGTTAGTTAAAGATGTACTATTGATGTCGTACTTTTAAGTGCTATCAGGTTTACATATTTACGCAATCAGCTGATATTAATTAGAGAAGTTGTATCTACATTCTATGATAGCAAGTTTGTGGATTTTTGCTTTCAATTGAAAGGCACTATTTCAGATTTTATTGTCTTTTTCAATTTTTTTTCAAGTTTAATGTTGTACCTACGGATGGCCAAAATACACATAGCACTAAGTACTTAAATTCCTGCCAGAATTGCAACAATATAACGTAGCGTCAAAATTCTATATATCATACAGGTACCAAAGCACCAATAATTATTTACCTTTTGTTAATGGGGTTTGCGTTAACACGGAAATACTGCCTGCGCCACCGATTCCTCCACCAAAAGGGTTATTTTGTCTGGATCTCCCCAAAAGCTCTTATGTTATCCTTCACCCATCGTAACGCCAATATCTGATCCTTCAATCCGTAATTTCCAGGCGCATTTAAGTCACCAGTACTGTAGAAACCTGAATATTTAAAATTGAAGATTATGGTCATTGAAAATTTTTATTTATGTCTGAAAAAATCATTGTGTGTGCTTCAAGGTCGTTGCTTTTTTCTGACGTATTGCCTGTAACAAAATATTTTTACGTCTACACTCGGATTTCGAACCATCTGTAACCATCGGCAAGGTGACTACTTGCGTTAACGTTTGTTGTATCTCCATCCTCTCTGTTGAGAAAGGAGGTAGTGAGGTACGGATGGCTCATTTCTCGATGTTGTTGTTCGTTATACAGCCACGAGTGTGTGGTAATTGATTTTGGATTTAAAAAAAAAATCGATAAAGAAGTTTCAGACTTCCCCAAATATTAAATTCCATTTAAAAAAATTGTTCGTCCATTCTACCTATTGTCAACTAAATCCGTGGATACATTATTTGTGTATGAAAGTCTGAGATTTTAGAGAATTTTGTATCGATTTGAGTAAACGTAGCAGAGAATCTCTAAAATATAATTTACTTGGCAGATGTAAAATTTTAAATTTAACAAAAAAAGGCCCACTAGATTCAAAAGATTTGATATTAACAATACAGCGAATGATACGTTTCTAGACAATAAACACATCGGCAGAAAATGTCTGGAAACCCCAGAATATGATGTCATATAAGAGTCTAGAACGAACTTGGGCGAAATAGAAAAATATAAGATCTTCAATACTTAGAATAAATTTTAAGCTGCTGATTTGAAAGCATACTTGATTGAATTTACACATAACATAATTACAGTGCCCAAAATTAATTTCTCCTTACTATGCACGCCTAGAAAATACACAGAATTCTATTTCGGTAATATTTAAATCCAACAAGAAGTAGACCTTAGCCTGCAAAGTACTAGGATGACTATCAGCAATGGCGGTCGGCGTATCACCAGCATAAATTATTATCAATGAATTAATGAAACTTGTTTTATTATTTGTAAATAATAAGAAAAGTGTAGAGCCAAACATCGAGCCCTGCGGAATCCCACATCTAAACAGGTAAGTGGACTGAGTAAATTGATTTAACATTATGGTTTGATTTAAATTAATTAATCTTGACGAATTGACTCCTCTAAGAAAGTAGGTCCAAAAGAGTTTTTAATATGTACAAATGACGGGTA
Organism: Protaetia brevitarsis; assembly: GCA_004143645.1. Lineage (NCBI taxonomy): Eukaryota > Metazoa > Arthropoda > Insecta > Coleoptera > Scarabaeidae > Protaetia > Protaetia brevitarsis. The sequence continues at coordinate 1,696,325 of RXPK01000049.1, forward strand.
GGAAGATATGGCTATAACTAACAGCTTCTTGCGGGTTTCGCCGTGTGTCAAAAGTTTCGCTTGACGTTTCGCTGTTCATACTGACAGCTTCTTCAGGATAACTGAACTCACCACAACTGAAGAAGCTGTCAGTATGAACAGCGAAACGTCGAGCGAAACTTTTGACACACGGCGAAACCCGCAAGAAGCTGTTAGTTAGCCTTCGTTATTCCCATAATTGCGATCCTTTGTCTGGATGTAAGACATCTCTCGGACGTGTAGGTAATGTTCAAGGGTTATTTTGTAAATTTTCATGGTATAACGACGAAAAATGACTTACCGAAAATACCGAGGCGATACGCTATTGCAACTACAACGAAATTCTCTTCAAGGAAGATATCCTGGTCGTGCAATTCGTATTGATTATTGCCAGCGTAAAATCCACCACCATGTATCCAAACCACGACATTTAAAGGTTGCTTGATAGCGGCATCTGCTGACGACTAATGGAATTATGTAGTTAAATCTTTCGCAACATTCAGATCATTTACTTACAATAGTTTATCATGCAAAAATTTTAATTTTCTCAAACCATATGACATATTACCCATTTTCAAACCAAAATTAAAATTAAATCATATATGTAATACAAAGTAACAACATAGATATTTTAAACAAAAACGGCGTTTATAGTATTAAATGTATATTTGTGTGCACAAAGCACCATTTTGCGCACTGCAAATGCATTGGGATTTTTCGTGACATCTAAGAAGTAAAGTAGTTAAAATGTCAACTATTGTAGTGTACGTATTTATTTGACAGCTATACTGCAAACTTCTTCTAAATCCCTTACCACAAATTGCACTAAACTGGACGTACTGCTGTGGCAACCCATATTTGATTTGCTTAAAACTGCTGAATCATTGTATATAATTTCCACAATAATGCTTATTTTTGTATAAATTTAGTTAAAGTGTTATTTGTATAATTTATTTAATTTAGTGTTAAGTTTTTTTTTTAAAATTAATTTCAGTCTTTAAGATATCTTTTATTTGCTCTTGTTGTCAGCGCCTTTTCTGTTAATTTTTTGTCGGTGAATTGTACGACTGCGTTGTACGCAGCGGTCGATATTGTATCAGGCAGTTCCTTGGTAGACACTAGCGTGAGTATATGTATTTTTATATCTTTGCTGCCATTTTGTTTATTCGTTTGATTTAGAGATTTGATGAATTATTTTTTTGAAAATTCTTGTCCATCAAGGAATTCGCTTATAATAATTGTTATTATATTGATGTGTGCACATTATAGATATAAGATCATTTATTATTTTTGTTGGGGAAGATATTTTAGTTTAAAGAGTTAATTTTTCCGTTTTTTAGTTTGCTGATTAGTTTTTAATTATTAATCACCTCGGGTTGGGTGAATAGAAGCATTGTGCTTGTTATTAGTTTTCAATTTTGTAAAGGTTTAGTGTTTGTCCACGAATTTATTTTATTTTAATTTGAAATTGTAAGAATTACGATTATCTTCCTGAGCAAATTAATCTTTTGCTTTGTATAAGAAATAGCATTGTCCTATTGTAATTTAGAATCACGTGCAGTTTTTAAGTTTAAGCCAGAACCCTCAGCTCACGGTTTTTTTTTCTGCAAATTTGTAATTAACTTCTTTTTTTTTTTTTTTAAATAATTTTTTGATTGTTAATTAACGTTGTTGAGTTAAAATTCTGTTCTTTTATTTTTGATTAAACCTTTTCAATTTTTGGAGTATTTAAGAAAGTCAGATTTCATTCACCCACATTTTACTTTTCGAGGTTAGATTCAAGTTTTAATGCGCCCTTTTAAATTTTTATCCGTTGAGCTAGCTAATTTAATTTTTCCATTTTAATATTCATTTTTGCATTTTCATTTTTACAATCAGTATACAGCAGTACGTTGCAATAGGAAAGCTATTACCATCATTAGCAGAAACATTGAACTGAATGTTATCAGTGCCACAGTTTCGAGTATTCTTGTCATTGACAGTTATGTTTGACAGTACTTATATAAGTAGACAGAATTAATCCTAATAAATCACGACATGATGCCGCGTGACTTGTTTGTCTGTTCACACGCAGACAGAGTCTATATAAAATAGTGTCAAAAAGTATTTTACTTACAAATGGGGTGTAAATATTGAGGTATAAACAATCTTCACTACCATGTATTTGGGTACTAACAAGCTGAACACAAATATTTTTCTCCTTTGTAGTGTCTAGAATTTGAAACCATTTACCAAACGGTTCTGGGGGCTAAGAATTGAATATATTTAATTTATTTTAAAATTTGATAGATACAGTGTGAGTCTGTAATCTGGAATAAATTCAGTAAAGCGAAGACAGTACTTTTTCCGGAAATATGCTCGGACACGTCGATTAGTATTTTAAATTGCCCACTTTTTCATCTGAGAAAATTTTATACAGCGTGTCCCAATTTTGAGATATGACGTCATCGACAATTTTTTTAAATGACAGCCCTTATTTATATAACTATTCTTAAAGGGTATATCAAATTACACATGCGTACCAAATTTCAAGTTTTTATTCCTTTTCATTAAAAAGATATTTAACAATAACTAATTCGGAAAATGAAGAAATCTAATTCACCTCAATCATATCTCTTCTACAATAAATGTTCAAAATGTTGTCCATGTACTTCCTGACAATACCCTAAACGGAACCGAAACTCATTTTGAACATTTCTAATTACTTCAGCGGAAATTAGCCTACACTCCTGTCTTATTCGTTCTTACAACACCTCAATATTTTCCGGTTTGGTTTTAAAAACTTTGCCTTTCAAGTACCCCCATAAGAAATAGTCCATTGATGTTAAATCCGGAGACCTGGGTGGCTATTCAAAAGGTCCTCTTCTACCAATCCATCTGCCTGGAAATACATCATCTAGATACTCACGGACAGGTCTTCCAAAATGAGGAGGCGCGCCGTCTTGTTGGAACCAGATGTTTCTATACTGGACATCAGCTTCAAGCGAATCAGGGAATAGAGTAGCCAAATTCGGAACTAGTTCTTCCTGCAAGAATTCTAAATATCTCGCTCCATTGAGATATTCTTGGAAGAAAATTGGTCCTATTACTCGATCACCAAAAAATTCCTGCCCAAACATTGAATTTTTTGTGGATGTTGAGTGTGGCCTTCCCTCATCCATCGTGGGTTGTTGTCTACGCAATAACGACAGTTTTGACGATTTACCTCACCGTTTAACATAAATGTTGATTCGTCAGAAAATAGAACGGTTTCTATGTTTACAACATTTCTGTCTAGTAGATCCATCATCTGTTCGCAAAATGAAGTCTTCGATCCGGATCATCTTCGGTGAGTTCCTGGAGGATTGTCAATTTATAGGGATAAAATTTGTGCGCTTTAAGAGTTCTTGCCACCGTAGACTTGCTAATTTCGAGTTCCCTACCTATCAGCCTACTGGAGATATAAGAATTTTCTTGAACAGAAAGAAGTACATTAAGTTTTACTTCTTCATTGGGCGTACTCTGACGATGATTATTTATTTTCCTTAAATGCCCGTTTTGCCGAAACTGTTTTTCAATCTTGCTTACGGTACTTTGAGATATGGGTGGTAAATCAGGATACTTCTCTCTAAATAAATGAGTAACTTCATTTTGTGTTCTTGTCCTATCTCCGTAGCCAATCATCATTAAAATTTCAATTTTGTGGGTTTCAGTTAAATACGGCATTATGGTCTGATTTTTCAACAAACGGTGTTTCTCACGAAACGACAAACTAATAAGTGTCCTCGCTCAATACGAGTCGAATACTAGCTTCACTTCTTACTTATTTCTATTACCTTGTTTTTTGACATTGTGATAAGACGTCAACCTGGTTTGACAAAAAAAAAAAAAGATAAACAAAAACCCTTTGACGTGCCATTTTTAAACTTCATAAAAATAAATTTGAATCAGATTTCTTCATTTTTCGAATTAGTTATTGTTAAATATCTTTTTAATGACAAGGAATAAAAACTTGAAATTTGGTACGCATGTGCAATTTGATATACCCTTTAAGAATAGTTATAAAAAAATTAGGGCTACCATTTAAAAAAATTGTCGATGACGTCATATCTCAAAATTGGGACACGCTGTATAAAATTTTCTCAGATGAAAAACTGGGCAATTTAAAATACTAGTCGACGTGTCCGAGCATATTTCCGGAAAAAATACTGTCTTCGCTTTACCGAATTTATTCCAGATTACAGACTCACACTGTATACTGAGATGCATGGATAATAAAATGCAATACCTACTTCGAATCTCAAATTTCCAATCGGAGGTTTAGCAAATGGAATGCCCCTATAAGCGTAGTAAGTGTTTCTATTTCGTATAGTGCTTTCCTTAGTCCCTATCATCATTCCATTTGCAGTTGTCACTACACAACCTGGACTATGCAACTGATAAACGAAAATAAAATTAACATTTTCCAAAAGAATAAAAAAAGAACGAATTGTTTATTCGAGCAAACAATACTTACAAAACTCGAAGAAGTGGCATAGAAAAAAGAAATTAAAACAGTAAACGTTAACACTAGGTCCATTATCGAAATTGTAAAATCTGTAGCCACGAAAAATCCAGGTTTTTATATCAATGTGTAGTTGCTTACACAGGCTTAGTGAATGTATTTAATTAGAACGGTATTTTTAATTCCGATAAAAGCCTGTCAAAATAATGGACCTAGAGGTGACCATTTAAGCTGCTAAAATAAATATATAATATTTCACTGGCCAAATGATATAATTAAAAACGTGTATTTTATCTTTGAAGCAGGTTTAAATAAATAAACAAGACTATTTATCTACCAGACTAAAAGCAATGTAAAATATTAAAAGAAACATCCATATTATCTAAAATATTAAAAATGTTTATGCCTCCTTAAATCTAGAAGTCAGATTTGTGGCAATATACCATATACCTTAACCTTAAGAGTGCTGAATAGTGTATCGTCATTCTGTAATTGTATGTTGAAATCCAGGCATGTAGTATCTGTTACAAGTGGTACTTTAGACACCACTTGTAATAGCGCCACCAACAAGAGTTGTGACGTGTGACACACAGAGTGTTGTACCACCGTTGCTGAAAATAGTTGTCAATCGTTTAAATAAAATTGTTTAGTACACCATAGTTTTAAATACAATTTTATTCTAACAAATATCCAAGAACCCATCCTGTAACAGTATCTGATAGTGTATATGAAGAAAAACGCGTTTATATTCACCAAAAAGTCTTTAATATATTTTAAGACTACATGTTTCGGCCTTGACACACCATCTTCAGGTCTTAAAAAACGTCGAATTTGAAATTTAAACTTAAAAAGTCAAAAACATATAAATATTCAAAGTATAATATTATAAAGTAAGAAATAAGTCTAACAAAACGAAACAACGAATTAAAAGTGAGACTTAAATGCCAATGGATATAGAACCGAGACTTATAGTCTTGCAAGCAAGTGTTTTCTTCTTATACACTACCAATTATGTAAATTAAGCAAAAAAATAGACAAAGAATTGTTTTTATTTCTAAGAAGTTTGAATCATCGAGTGCGGTACAACACATCGATAATACCGGATTTGGTATTAAAAGTGTAGTATAGACTATAGATAACGATATATTTAAAAGAATACTATAAAAAGTTTTTCCGGGCTGTTGAGAAGTGGTCTTGTGAAATTACTTCCGTATGTTTCGTTTCAGTTTCCTTCGAGATGGCTCGTCGTTACTATACTGGGTGTTAGGTAAATATGCGGAAAAAATTCAAGGGATTATTCCTTGGCCGATTCTAGGAATATTTTGACCTATTATGATTTTTGAAAAACCCCTTTGTTTCGAAGATACAGGGCGAACAAGATTTGCGACAGTAACAACATTGTCTTATCAAAAAGTACATGTAAAGTTGCTCAATCTACAATAAATGTTCGAAATGGTTCCTCCAGCCTGGATAAAAGCATTCAATCTTCTCGTCATTGACTGTCGGACTCTTTCAAAGACACCAGGGTCGTTTCTAATTGAGTTACACTCAGCGATTATCCGATTTCGCAAATCGTCCAAATTCTCCACTGGAGTAGCGTAAACTATTGACTTCAGAGATCCACAGAAGAAATAATCTAGGAGGTTTAGGTATGGATATCGAGCAAGCCATGCGTGTGGCCCACCTCGACCAATCTAGCGATCTCCGTATGTTGCTGTTAAAATAATACGAGAAACCAAACTGAAATGTGGTGGTGCACCATCGTGCATAAACCACATTGCAATTCTTGTCGCGTATGGTACATCCTCCAGAAACTCAGGCAGCGTTGTTTCCAAAAAATTGCGGTACACCACGCCAGTAAGTCTTCCTGGTAGAAATTAGACAGTCACCCACAATTCCAACCCAAACATTCAACAAGAACTGATGTTAAAAACGATCTTCAAATAGCTTATGCGGATTTTCATTTGCTCACACATGGTTATTATGAAAATTCCTTATTGCATTTCTTGAGAAACTGGCTTCATCGGTAAAAAGAATCTGTGTCAGGAATAGAGGGATGCGAACTAATGTTTGCAATATCCATTGACATAATGCAGTACGTGGAGGAAAATCAGCAGGTAGTAATGCCTGAACGCGTTGAATGTGATATGGATATAACAAATTGTCCTTAAGAATTTTCCAAACTGTCCAATGACTTACATTCAAAGTATTTGCAATTTTTCGCGTAGAACTACCAGGATCTTCCTCTATCATCTCCAGCACATTCTGCTCCAATTGTACCGTTCTTGTAGTCATTGATCTTCCTGGCCCCTCCACTTCGCTTCATTGAGCCTGTTTCACGAAGTCGTCGATGAATGTTTTCGAAGATTTTTCGGCCGGGGATATAACGGGCAGGAAATCGTTCAATGTACAATCGTCTAGCTTCTAATGAGTTGCCATCAGCAAGTCCGTACATGAAATGCATGTCAGTCATCTCGGCGTTTGTATACATCAAGATAGAGGATTTCACTAACTATTAAAGACACATCAAACAGCCAAACGTCACTCATTCTAAGCAAATGCGACCAATAAGACGTATTTAAATGAAATCCACTACTGGATAAAACAACCGTTTCATGTAATCGAGATATCGAAAAAATAACAAGGCATTGTAAACAATTTTTTGTACTTAATAAACTCATTGGCGTACACCATACTTTTATTTACATTAATAATTTCAAGGAATATTGAATATGGTTGTCGCTTTATAAAAGAATAATTTGTTTGGATTAATTATGTTTATTATAACGGCAAAAAATCTTTTTTGCTATATAAGCTCTTGTCCTTGTTCAAGTCTATATAAGTTCTTGTCCTTGTTATTATCTCTTTAGGAATTTTAACGAACACAGGAGGTTTAAACAAAATAGATACAGTGATTTAAGTTAATGCTTATTTATTTGTTTGAAATTCCATTGTTTAAAATTAATTACTCACAAAAAAACTTAAAAAAAAACAAACAAGCAAATTAACAATATGCATCAATATTACAACACCAATTAATTAACTAACTTCGCTAATTTGTGCCGTATTTCTCAAATAAATCACTCCAAAATCGGTAACTTTCACCATGGGGATTCAAACTTGGCTTTAAATCGACACCAATATCCAAATAATTGAAGTGCTCTCCGATTTCCTTCCATGAAACATTCTGCAACAGATATTCAGGCCGCGGTGTTGGATTCCTGCGTTGAGAAGATTATTTATTAACAATTTTTTTTTATTATTATTTCTATTATTATTTAATTTAATTTAATTAATGTATTTCTGCTAATAACTGTAATAATTAAGAGGAATTTTTCCCAAGAAACGCTCTACCAATTAAGCTAGAGCTCTGGTTAAATTGGTAGAGCATTCGTCCAGTAAACGAGAGTATGTAGGTTCGAAAATTTTTTCTTGGGAAAAAATCCTCTTAATTATTACAGTTATTAGCATTCATTTGTTAATTTCCCACTGTAAAAAGCTTGCAATCTTTGCTTAATCTCATTTTCCTGCCTTTTACCTATTTTTTGAATTAAATATTTTATAACTTACCCAGTTTTTGCGAAGTTAGCCCACATCCTAACTAGCCTTGCTCGCGTATCCAAATCAGCTGGCGCTAGCGACAGCGGACTTGTAAATCGGTTAAAGAAATAATTGGTGTCTTCAGCGTGTCCTACTCCTGCAATTCAATTTAACGTAATTTAATAGAATTGGCAATAGGTTCATTGAGGTTTGGTTAACTGCTGCACAACACTATTCAATTAAAACTGAAGAGCTACAAACAAAATCACCTGAATCTGTCGGTCGTTCTGGATCGCCAAGTTCACCAACGTAAGACAGGATGTAGAAGAATACACTCGTAAAATTGGCACTGATCTGTGCCGCTTGCATCGTTTTTATCGCGAAATATGAATCGCCGCTATACTGAAATCAGAGAGGTGTATAACTTATCGTGTGGCTGCGTATGTCGGGGATTAATTTACAGCGTAAAATTGTTCATCGTTGAAATTGGTGGCTGCGATGTCGTCGAAATAGAATACTTTCAATCGATCGCCTATTTCTTTTAAACTAGCAGCATCTTGTTGGCCGAAGAAATCCGGAACCAGTTTCTCACTAGCCAATTCAAATCTCTTTAGGTAGGTGGATATAAAACTATTTACTGCAATGTAGAATGAGATAAGAGTATCTGTTAATGCATCCACATGACATGTTTTTACGTATAAATCCGATACCCTCGTTGGAGTTGAACCCCATCAATAATGGAGTTAAGTTAAAGTCACCAGTGATCATAGTTTCGTAAGCTGGACGTTTAATAACCGCTCCTTGATGTTCGGGTTCTATGACTGGAGCTATTACAAGGGATGTTGTTACGGGACCAGCTGCTATCATCTAAATAAACAATAATGAGAAATTGTCATTCTCAAAAGAGCTAATAGGTGGCACTGTACCCTATTTTGCGCCAATTAGACATGGTTAACAAATACTTATAATCGACATCCTTCAATTTGTTCTTCAAATCTCGATTGTTCGTCGCGCTTATGTTCAAGAGCTGCGCTGTGGCGTAGGCTAATTCTGGTGCGTCTCCAGTTACTGCCCAAACGCAGAGCGACGAACCAGTCTGCATTATGGCGCGGTGATACAATCCTAAATGGAAAGATTAGAATAAAGTCGTTATAAAACTGAAAACTTTGTTTCAAAATCGGATTATTGTCGTCTAAAGAATATCTGGTAGGTTTTTGGGAAGATCTTTTATATACGCGCTGTATAACACAGCTCTATTTTTGATTTTATGAAAAAATCTTTTATACAAAAGTTTCACAGAATTCAATGCTGCATAACCTAAATATATTTTTGATTATACAGGGTGTTCGAAAAGTAAGCAAACACATACTTGCTCCGCTATTTTAAATGGAACACGCAATATATTGTTCTATTTTTAAATACTATGAAGAAAAATAATATCAGAGACTATATGAAGGGATTCCTCCTGAGTTGTTGCTCTGAAACTTCCATCTTTAGCCTGAGCATAATTACCCTGCAGTCAGAAAGGAAGAAGCTTCACTTGATACCATCAAGCTTTTTAACAAATCTTGTAGTTTCAATGGGCCTAGTGTAATGTATAATTTAAAGAAACAAAAAAAAATCGAGCCGCAAAGATTGATAACTATTATACGTGTAGTCATCTATTTCGTTGACGCGGCGTGCGTTATTTCTTGTATATTACCAGTAGATTTCCGATTGAAAGAACTTAATTCGTAGGGACGCGACTAATTGGGGTTTGGGGGTTTAATTGTAATTGAAATATAAAGTATTTTATAAATCACTGTTCTATGCCTGTTAGATCTCGTAACACGGTTGAATGAACAATGATTAAAATTTATTTTAATGCATGTTGAAAAGTGAATATACAGCTAACACAGGAAAAAAATGTGAAAATAAATGTTATAAATTAGTTTTCACAGCGTTTTACTTGTAAAGGCATAGGATTAAATAGTATAGTAATGAAACAAAATTTTTTCATTACCTACCTTGCGTCAGTGGCGTTTGCGTCAAGAAAGAGATACTACCAGCACCGACACTTTCACCGAAAATGGTGACCTTTGCGGATCACCTCCAAAGGCCCTTATATTATCCTGCACCCATCGCAGCGCCAATATTTGATCCTTCAATCCGTAGTTTCCAGGCGCTATTAAATCGCCGGTACTGTAGAAACCTGCGCATTCGAAGTGATGGGCGTTTTTTCGAGTGTAAAGCGAAAAAATATTTACCGAAAATACCGATACGATACGCCACTGCAACTACGACCACATTCTCCTCGAGGAAAAAATCGGGGGAGTACAATTCATAGTGATTATCGCCCTCGAAATATCCACCACCATGGATCCAAACCATAACAGCCAACGGTTGTTTGGTGGCGCAATCTGTCGGCGACTAGCAGAGGATCGTTCGACAAATTCCCAAATAAATACTAAAACGAGATTTATGTTACTTACAAGTGGAGTGTAAATGTTGAGGTATAAGCAGTCTTCGTTTCCGTGTATTATGTATGTTTTTACAGTTGTTGATGCAAGCTGTGGGCAGACGTCTCTTTCTTTCGTGGCGTCCAAGATCGTTCTCCAAGAATCTGCTGGTTGCGGAGGCTGTATTCGAAATATATAATAATTCGTAACAATGTAAATGTATTCAGTGACGTTAGAAGTGTTACACCTAGAAGAACTTGACCCCAGCCGTTTCACAGCTACTTAGAGAATGGGGCTGATGCACAGATGCTACCATTAAAATATTCGAAGGTAAGTACGTACATGTTATCTAATATTAAAGGATTACTGGTTTAAAAAACTTTGAAATAATACTTGGAGTCAGCGCCATTGTCTCGATAATATATGAACATGGTAGGTGTGTACATTAACAAACATATATAGGTATTTACTAGTTTCAGTAGGTAATACCAGCAAATTATTATACTGATTGAAATTATATCAGTAACCAATGCCGACTAGATACCAGGCCCAGGCATTGAGTGGGAAGTATCCCGAGAACACCGGTCGCAACGACGGATATGCATAACATCTATACCTCTACGCATCAATATCCCGTGCGCACTCCTGGAGTACCCCGATACGCTACCTTATCCCAGACATTGTAAAACTATAAAGTATGACAGTAAATTTATTTAATTACATAATATTTCTTTATATATTAATTTTCCCCTACCGAGGTTTTTTGGTGTTACAGACACAAAATTAGTAGGTGATTATTACCCTTGAATAGCAGAAATGCTTAGATTAAGCAGGTAAGTAATATCAGTTCGATATACTTATATTTTGGAAGCAAATAATGGCAATACTTCAAATAATACTTTTTATATACTTCTCTCAAATATACATAAATTATTAAGGTATAAATATGATAGCTTCCAGTTGAGAAAATCTATTTACTCAAATGTAAAATAATTATTTTTGTGGTGAAAATATTATATGTTTATAATGATTTTAGTATATCGATTACATTTGAACAAAAAAATTGTTTCGTCTAACAAACTCACGGGTTTGGAAAACTGAACAAATTTTATTCTCAATATAAATACATCATCTTCTTGCTTATATAGGAAGTTATGTTATATTCAATGTGATGCATTTATATTCAAATTGAGTAATTATTTTTTTGTGTGCACCAAAGATAAAAAGTTCGCTGCTTTAAATATAATCATTCTAATGCCAGAAAATCAAGTTCAACAAATTATTCCTTCTGCGTGTAACGCTTCTAATGTCACTCAGTATAATTTGCAATAATTATAGAATGAAATACAAACTTCAAATCGCAGTTTCCCAATCGGCGGTTTGGCATAAGGAATACCTCTGTAAGCGTAGTAAGCGGCTTCATTTCGTATGGTGCTCTCTTTAGTTCCTCTTATCATGCCGTTTGAAGTTCTGATTATATAGCCTGGGTTTTGAAACTGTTGCAAACAGAAATATATTTTTTTTGTTTCCAGAAGAAGAATCCAAAAAAATACTTACAAAATTTGAGGAAACAGCAAAGGGTAAAATGACAATGCAAACCTTCAATAGTGCTTTCATTTTCAAGATTATGAAATATCTACGAAATATTTGGTGAAAAATGTTTATATAAGGCGTTTATGCGTGACGCCTATATGTTTATTTGATTATGCGTATAGATGAGCAAACATATTTTTCCTCAGGCAACAGACTAATTAGAACAATGACTATTTACGCTGCCTAGTTAAATACGCACAATAAAGTTTACATGTAATTTTAATTTTACCCAAAAATATTATTATCTTTACAACTTGGTATAAAAATTTATAACAAAATATCGATGGTTGTCCACCAATACAGCGAATAAAAAGTTTAAGTTTAAGTTATCTCAATACCTTAAGCAGTACAATTTTTATTCTATTGATGAATTATTTTCGCACATCACCTAAACAGCCACTTACATATAAGCATATACTGATATTAAGAATTTTTCATTTCTACCACTTTGATTATATATTTTGTTTATAAAACTTAGTTATATAGTTGTAGTTATTTTTTGGTTCTTTAATAAATTATATATTAGTATTTTTGTTTTCATAGTTTTCTTGTGTCAACAACTGTTTATTTTCGCACATTCTAGTTTAAATTATCTTTATTTTTTAGTTTGACATGTTACAAACACAAAGGTGTCCATGTAATTAATAAACATTCTTCTTCTTCTTCTTCTTCTTCTTCTTCTTCTTTTCTTCTTATTATTATTATAAATTTGATGTAATTTTATTAAAATATTACTAATCATACGCAGTGTTTCAAACTGAGTTACATCGCAGTAGGTACTAAGTAACTAGTTTTTATGATAAGTAACTAGAAGCGCTTGAAGTAGTTTTCTTTTGTTCCTACTTTTGGAACACCCTGTATAGTCGAAAATATTTTTAGGTTATGCAACATCGAATTCTGCACAACTTTTGTAGAAAAGATTTTTCCCTAAAAGCAAAAATGGAGCTATAATCAAAGACTCGGTCTTCCGAAACACCCTGTGTAGTAAAAAATATTTTTAGCGTATGTAGCATTGAATTCTGTACAACCTTTGTAGAAAAGATTTTTTCTTAACATCAAGAGAGCTATAATTAGAAATCCAGTCTTCGGGAACACCCTGTATAATGAAAAGTATTTTTAGGTTATGCAGCATTTGATACTGTAAAAGTTTTGTAGAAAATACTTTTTTCCTAAAATCAAAAATGGATCTACTATGAGATTCAAAATGATTGTCGTAATAAAAAAACTGTTTTCCGAAAAAAATTATCTATACTTACTACCAATTTAATGAGCGAAGTTAGCTACATACAAATTTCATGCATTAAATGAGTTTTCTTGACATTTAGCGACATTGGCGTTCGTGTTGTAGTATCTTTCGATTATTTATCTTATACTTTTTTTCAAACCGTTATATTTACATCTAATATCACAAACAATAGTATTTTCTGAATACTGTAAGAAAATAAGGAATTTTATCTGTGGTAATTAGCTCAACAAACAGGTAAAAATCAATATTAACATTAAGTGAAATAGTTATTACATTTTATAATTTATAGGCTTATATACACTTCAACGCAACGAACTGTCAAAAGAAAGTTACATTTTCATCCCTATAAAGTTTCTACGGTACAGGAATTATTACCATTAGATCACGATAGGCGATTGGAATATTGTCATTGGTTTAATAACAATTTAAGGGACGATGACTTGCTAAACAAATCATTTTTCTCAGATGAAGCCTGGTTTCATCTAACAGGCTATATCAATTCTCAAAGCTATAGCGTATCTAGTCTGCAGAAAATCCACACGAATTTCGAGAAACGCAATTGCATCCCGTAAAAGTTGGAGTTTGGTTAGCTATGTCCAGCCAACGAATAATAGGGCCAATTTTGTAACTGTAACAGCCCAACGTTACCAACAGATGTTGGAATTGTGTATTGCAGAGTTACAAGAAAATGAGTTTGAAGCAGGTTATTTTCAGCACGATAATGCTCCAGCACATACTGCTCGACAACCTGCCAATATCTTCAACAGTTTTTTGCTGACAGGGTCGTTAGAGCACAAAGATGGCCACCGAGATCGCCTAATCTAACCCCATTAGATTACTTCATGTTTAGCTATCTAAAAAATAGGATCTATAGGAACCTCATGCATACCATAGAAGAACTGAGAGATGAAGTTTTGTCACTTAATAATTATACTAATTGTATGTTATAATTAAGTAATAAATAAATTTAGTTAAACACCAGTTAGTAATGAATTGTAAAATCATAATTTAGTAAAGTTAAATTAATTACATTTCATTTTTACAAGCAGAAACACCAATAATCCATAGTCGTTTATATAATGCGAGTTCAAATATAGGTTACGTTTTCCTTATTTATGACAGATCCGTTTACTTTCTTGTGTTTCAACACTGACTTAGTTCAAACCTTCATTACAAACACGCGGCATATACCTACACCCTGTTACTATCTATAGGAACGGAATTGACAATCTTTTTAAATCTCATAGTATAATGAAAGACCCGGTCTTCGGGAACATCCTACAACAACATATAATAATATGCCTAATGTCACATATTCCAAGAAAATATGTTTATTGTTGAAGCATATTTTTGAAGTGCACAATTTTTTACTGGCGAATGGCAATATTCATACGCCGAATGTAAACGACAGTTTCCTTAATAGAGTTGTGAATAATATCGCTTTACATCATATTCGCCTAGTAGTGGAGAAGTGTCGGACTACAGGATCTGTGTTAAAAGGCAAAAGTTTTGATAGATCACGTACAGAGCAAAATATTGTTAGCCACTTAGAAAACCTTGTTGGTGAAAACACCATCACTTCAAAGGAATGTATCTTTTAGTATCGTTCATAAAATTTTGAAGCGTCGTTTGCATATGTATCCATACAATGCATAGTTGTTCATCAGATCTTGTCTAGAGATCACGCTAGCAGGATAGATTCACGCTAGCAATTTTGAATATAACGAAATTATTATTAATTTTATCACATATCGCCCGAAAATAAATTTTGATAGTGACAGGTGCATAACATATATACTATTTAATCATGCCCCTATTTCAAGAAAACGGAATGTCATAAGAGCACCTGAATATAATACATTTTGAAACAGTTCTACGTATAAATAAATACAATATTTATAAATTATAAAAAGCTTAAACCCTAGACATATCATTTGTTCAAACAAAACAAGGACACACAGCATAGCTAAACAACAGATACGAGGACCGAGTAAAAGCAAATTAATGTTACAAATAAAATGATGAAAAGAAGATGCACGCATATGTCATTCATTATCAAGAAGAAAAAGATATACATGTTTACCTCTTGGGTGGTTTCTTATACCTTGATGAATTGCTTAATTTTTTTTAATCGTGAAAACATTTTAAATATGTTCCACTTCACTTGTTTGTTCCCGTTTTACTATACATACATATATTTTTAAAATTTTTGTTAGTTTTTGTTTGTCATAAACTTTTTAACAAAACAATCTACGTTGTAAGAATTAACTGAAATTGATAACTGTGAGTTTTCCGTACAGGAATCTGTAACATCGGTAACAATAAATACTTTCGCAAATGTACTCTAGGTGTCGCTGAAGTTAAGGATAATTAATTTTGATGCTACTCCATTTGTATATTTAGTGTTTATAGTAATTTGCTTTTTGAATGCTTAGTAATGGTGATATTATGGTGTAAATATAATGAGATTAAGATCATTTTTTGTGATTACATATAAATAAATATCATTAGTCTGTAATTTATATGAAATTATACTAATAACTTGTACCGGGCAATGTAGAATGACACCAACCTACACAGAACGAAAAAAATCCAGTTGACAGCGATATGTAACAGGTACTTTCAAAATAAGTAATCTAAACATGGGTTACATAGTGGATTTTAACTTTTTAACAAAACAATTTACGTTGTAAGAATTAACTTTTGAAAACTGAAAATTTGATAACTGTGAGTTTTCCGTACAGGAATCTGTAACATCGGTAACAATAAATACTTTCGCAAATGTACTCTAGGTGTCGTTGAAGTTAAGGTTAATTAATTTTGAAGTTTCTCGATTTGTGTATTTAGCGGTTATAGTCATTTGCTTCTTTGAATGCTTTGTAATGGTGTTATTATGGTGTAAATATCATGAGATTAAGATCATTTTTTGTGATTACATATAAATAAATATCATTAGTATGTAATTTATAGGAAATTATGCTAATAACTTGAACCGGACAATGCAGAATGACACCAACCTACACAGAACGAAAAAAAATCCAGTTGACAGCGATATGTAACAGGTACTTTCAAAATAAGTAATCTAAACATGGGTTACATAATCGATTACTACTATCACACATTTTATTATCGAATATCGACATTATCCAGTCCAGATAGTTTCTCCAATAAATTTTCCGTACCCTGGAGGCTTTGTACGCCCGCTTTTAATTTCTGTGTACCAGAGCAGCGAATTTGTTTATTATCTCGCTGCTAAATGCAGGTAATAATATCTTTCTAAACGCATTGATATCATTATTTATGTAATGCGCGAAATTTTACATAAGTAGGTGACGTAATGAAGTTTTTTAGTTAGTGTACTTAGAACGTATTTAAATCTAATTTATTAATCTAAGAACTGTTGAGAACCACTTAATAAAATCTATAAATGAGAGTACTTTGTACGGTTTAGTTTCGCCAAGGAACACCTGCAAACATTTTTACACCTATTTGAACGTGAAATAGTGGAGATAAATATTTGGAATGCTTTTAAGGTTGGAACAAATATAACGTAGCAATATAGCTTTAGGGACGTGAGAAAAGTGTTTGTGGTTTACCACATAATTTAATATTTGCTTCTAGCAAATAACAACACGTGATAATAAATTTGTAACATTGTTAATTCTTAGTTAACACGATGTATGTATGATTAGACCTTGCTACAAAAAGGGTGTTTGGATCTGAGTTTTGGTTGTGTTTAACTTTAGTTTGTTAGTGTTAAACCATATTTCAGCAGATGTTAGTGCGTCCTTCCTCATGTTTTCCATATCATACTTCGTGCCTCTTGTAACTATAGTGGTGTCGTCAGCATAGATTGATAGTTTTTGCTGCATAAGATGTTACTTGGCATATCGTTTACGTAACAGTAAATAACAGAGGACCTAAAATGGATCCTTGTGGTACTCCAGCATTGATAGATCTTGAGTCAGATACAGTATTCTGCCACCAAACTCTTTGTTCTCTATGATCCATATACGATTTTAAGATATATGCTTTTCCACTGATTCCATAGTGCCAACGTTTTTGCAGTAATATATCGTGAGAGACGCAGTCGAAAGCTTTACTTAGGTCACA
Organism: Protaetia brevitarsis; assembly: GCA_004143645.1. Taxonomy (NCBI): domain Eukaryota; kingdom Metazoa; phylum Arthropoda; class Insecta; order Coleoptera; family Scarabaeidae; genus Protaetia; species Protaetia brevitarsis. The sequence continues at coordinate 1,713,756 of RXPK01000049.1, forward strand.
TGCCATTATTTCTGCAGACTCATTGTTCACCAACTCCAATAGGGCCGTAACAGTAGATCTTTCTGTTCTATACTCATGCTGTGACTATGTTAGTAAGTTATGTTTTTAAAGGAAATCTACTATGCTATTTTTAATTATTTTCTCAAAAATCTGCGAAATAACAGGAAGTACAGCTATAGCCCTGTAGTTCTTTACGCCTTTAGTATTGCCCTTTTTATGTACCGGAACAACCTTAGCCAGTTTCAGCTCATGTGGAAAAAATTCTTCTTTAAAACATGTATTTATTATACATGTTAAAAGTTGCGCCAATACTGTTACTATTTCTTTCAGTACAGCCACTGTCATACCGTATATGTCTCTAAAGTTCTTGTTTTTCATTTGTTTAACTATTTCCACTATTTCGGTCACAGATGTGTCAAAATGGTAATAAGTGTTGTAACAGCTCTTGGTGTAGGGCTGGCTGCTGTATAGTAAGTTAAAGTATTCATTAACAACACTATTTTCTAATTACGTCCCAAAAAGCTTTCTGTTTATTATCTGCGCGTGTTATATACTCCTGATTTTTCTCTTTTTTGCATTCTTTATTACCAGTGAATATTCTGGCTTGCAGTTTTTCGTATAGTTTTAGGACTTCTTCAGATTTTGTTACTCTATATAATTAAACCTGGTTGTATTTGTTATCAGTGGAGACCGGATTATATGCAAAGAAAAACTGGAATATATGCACATATATATATACATCGATTTTTGAGAAAATATGCATAAACCTGGGGCATATATGCAAAAAAATTGCGACAATATGCAAAATTTTTACATAAAATAAATAAGAGCAGAAATTAAACATTAACTTTATTGCACAAAATTTTTTCACAACATATTTCTAAAACAATTTATAATTAAATGTTTTTCAAAATTGTGTAAAAGAAAGTTTTGTCTTCTATCAGAATACATATGTTTCGAAATAGAAAAGCTTCTTTCAACATCCACAGATGTAATTGGTGCATTTTTTAACTTTGCAATACATTCTAAACTAAAATTAAAGTCGAAATCGTTTACTGTTTCACCTTCCAAAATTTTCTTCAACTTTCGTCAATTTCAAATACCCCGCATTTTTATTATCATTTTTTAAATTTATCGTATATAGAATTACCTATTGTACCTTAACCTTCTTACATAGCATATCAATTCGTCTACTATTTCGACTGATTCCGAGAGCGACATCCCTTGCGTTTCTAGTTACGAATGGAACTTGAAACAAAGCTATAATTGACTTAATATACAAGGTTTTGTAGCAATTCTGTTGATGTTACTATCTTTTTACAGCATTCTAGAGCAAATGCAGTCAGCAGTGATTTCAAGAATTAAATTTTTATTCCTTCAAAATTATCGCGAAAAAATTGCAGCCTCTAACCATGTACCCCATTCGTAATAATCGGTTCAGGAGGCAACTTAACACCGGGAAGTCGCTCCTTATAAAATTGGATTCGTAAAGGTGCTTTTAAAAATACTTTTTTGACATTGCTAATTAAATCATTAATCAAAGGGAATTGATTCCTAATGTCTTCGGCTACACGATTGAACCCATGAGCTAAACAAGTGGTATGAATAAAGTTACTATAATTTTTTTTTAAATTTTGCGCGGCTTTTATCATCATGGTGCAGCGTCGGACAACATTAGTAAAACTTTTTCACAAGGTATACTTCCAGATAAAAAGAAATTTGATAAACCTTCTTGAACGAATTGGGCAATTGTCACATTATTTGTTTTTTGAAGTTCTTTACAATAAATTAAATTTGATTTACCTACATATCTTCATGAAGAATTCCTATTAACAAATGGGCAATATAACGGCCACACTTATCCGTACTTCATCTACCATGATATAAATAAATTATTCCCTACCAATTGTTGAATTTCTGCTATTGTTTGCTGGTAACAAGATGTGACATAATTTTTTCGTAAGGTACTTTCGTCAGGTATATTATGTTTGCAATATTTTTGCAGAAATGATTTCAAATTGACATTGTTTAATCTTGCTAATGGTATGTTAGACGAAATTAATGCTTTACACAGATCCGTATTATATTCTTCTTGTTCTGAGTTTTCGTGAAGTTGATGCTACACATTGACGTATAGATTGCTGCACATATGCGGATCGCTTTAGTTTTTCACATTTTCCAATATGTGATGGAGTCTTAGCGTGTTGATCAATCAGGTATTTTCTCTCAGAAGACACCTACAACAACAATTGTCATTTTATATCAAAAGTTAAAGAATTTAAAAACAATTGTAAAGCTTTTAGTAAAATTAAACTTACCAGTTTACTGCAGGCTCGACAAAATATTTTGTCGCCATCCTTTACCAGTTCAGGATATGACTTAATCCATAAAGAAATTTTGTTCGCTATACTCATTGTATGTACGCACAGTATTTAAAAAACGTAACACAATTACATGCTGTTTCGCTCAAAGATATTCAATGAATGAATAGCTTATTTGGGAATTAATAATAATAACGTATTTACTACATCCCCTTTTGCTAGGCGAAATTAAACACGTGCAGTTTTTGGAAAAAAAGTATTAGAGTAACGAATGTAAAAGATTTATCGTTCTGAGAATTGTCGGTTGTCGATCTACATTAGGAATTACTAGGAATTTTTACTAATAGGAAGGATAAGAAAAAGCTTAAATATGCAATATATGCAACTTTTGTAAAAATATGCATAGAAATGCCTAAATATGCAATATACGCAATCACTAATTACCGCTAATTAACTTCAATTAGTGTAATACGTCTACATATAGACCATAATTAAAGATATGCGAAAAATAAAATATATGCACTTTGCATATAATCCGGTCTCTAGTTATCAGAAATATACTGCTTTGAAAAATGTTTATTACATTATTTTTGCGCGGGAGTTAGTCGAATGACTCATACTTTAGATGCAATTTTGGTGCACTACACTTGTTATTTATACACCGCTTAGCTTTAAGCGATAGACGTTTTTGACCGTGATTGTACAACACCACGAAAATCAATTTGTGCCGTACCACACCCTGTTGTATAGAAGACAATGCATCTCCACGTAAAAAAATGCGGTGATAATGACAATACATTATCAACCCACGCGACATGTAATGACCTACTACTGTTTTACCAACAGCACTAACATGTATGTACTTGAACCTGCTTATATACGAATAACTTTTCTTTTGAAGCGTATAGCGACAATGGTGCAGAGTGTAAGAATGTCTAGTAATCCGTTACTAATTTTAATTCTGTGTGTTGTCAATCACGCATTGGACACGTCGATGTTAACAGCATTGAAATATAATAGGGATAGGTAGAATGTTATTGATAAAATCCAGTTCAAATTCTTATACCTACCACGTTCCCCGTCTGCACAGAATGCCTATATGCATATTACGAAATAATCGAAATCTCGCATCCTATGGAAGAGCTCAAATTATTCCTTCTGCGAAATGGTCGAAGTCGCTTTGATCGTTTTGAATGAGAAATTAATTAACCAAGCGAAATTCTGCAAGAGCTCAGCTTAATAAACCAAATATATTTAACCATGAGTGACACCTAAATATTGGGATTTTACCAAACATTACTCTTCAACTTAATATACAAGAAATTTTGCATTCTGACATTCCTGATGAGGATTTTGCCAAATACGATTGACAGATACATGAAAAAATATACAAACATTACACAATGATGCTAAAGAAGAAATTGTTAAGAATATTACACCACCAGACAACAAGATTCAATGGTTGCAAAAGAGAAGGAAAAACAGTTCAAATGATGGTTTTCTTCTGCGATTTCGCGATTATCTTTGAAAATCAAATTTTTGCTACATTTGATACGAACTTCTATTATTATTCTCGAAGTTGACTGACAATGAGGAGGGTTTTACACTTATGAAATCGTTACACTGAGAAAAGAGATTGCATTAAATGAAAAGTTTTATAACTTTGGTTTTATCATGTTCAACGAGAAAGAATACCTTTTCTCAGAAAAGTGTTTATTTTAACTGAAAGCAGCGTGCTGTTTTGTCGGAAGACTATTTTCTTCTTAAGTACATGCTTTTCGACAAAAAGTAACTGTAATTAAATGGAAAGCGCCTCAGTTTTGATTAATATTTTATAATATCTGTATAACTTCTATTTAAGTAAGACAAATACACATTACATATTATATTGTTATTATTATGTACACATTTAACAACAAATTTAGTTTTTTTTTTAGTATTATTGAATTATAAACAGTATTTTAAATAAAAAAGCCGGACGTTTTGGTTTATTTGCGTGGACACGCATGTATAAATTGATTTAAAACTTTTGCCTTTTAACGGAATATGCAAGCACCTGTATTCAAGCCGAGTGCTTTTTTACGCGGAAGTATTTTAGTTCAATTCATGTTTCCACGTACATAAGTCTCAGATACACAAACAATAATGTGAAAAGTGAATATTTTTCGCGAGAGGTTAAAGAAATTTCAGAGATAATTGGAATGTTTTCAGTTAATGCTGATTTACTTATAAGCTTATAAGAACTTTACAGCAGTATATAGTGTTTGTAGGTTTTAAAACTGTTATACACGGGAAAAACGATCTTGTTGTTTTCAACCATTTTTTTTTTTGCATTTAGTTACAGTTACTAAATTATTACTTGATTTAGGAATATTAAAAATATTTCTGTATTCACTCAAACAAATAATTTGGTTAGTAGATTTATTTAAGCGCAGTATTTATTAATTTAACTAAATATTTACATGGAAGTAAAAATAAATACCGCATTTTATTTTCGTATAGCTGTTTTCTCCCCATATATAGTGCAGCAGATGAGCAGATATACTTATGTGTAGTAGAGAAATTGTCGCATAGATGGCGCATCTTCTATTTCATTGCAGTAACAGATAATATTTCGCACAAAATAGGCTGGAAACTACGATTGTAACATATTAATCTGCTATTTTTACCAGATCAACATCTGATAGGAGTCATTGTCATTGAAAGGACGATTTCTTTAACGGCACACTAGAGTGTTAGGGTGATCACTACGACCAACTCCCCCAATACTACTAGGATTTACAACATTCTAACGGCAAATCCCTCCTTAGTGCATGGGTTTTTTTGGAGATAATTTATTTTCATTTCGATTGAAAATGATCACGGCATTTTGTTGAGTTTACGCTTAAGTTTAAAATGAATAAAAGTTATAAGAAAAAAAGGAAAAACCTCTTGAATCAACATGCTTACGGTTTTCTGCCAATCTGCATAGTTTTCAAGTTCAAATTAAAGAGGACTTGAATCAACTGTCAATATCTCTCACTTAAAAGAATAAACTGTTTCAACGAAAAATATATTATTTCCGAAGAAATGCGTGAATTGGAAATTATATTTTTTTTCAAGGAAACACCAAATCGTGTTGGCCATATAGTAGAAAACGCAAAAACTTTAGGTTTAATGCAATTCCTTTTAAATGAAAAGGATATTTCTCTCAGTGTAACTTTAAGGGTCTGTATATTTCCTACAAGTAAATATCAGTCCGTCAGAGTCCATTACTGCTTTACATGCCTGCAAAATGTTACTAAAATCGAAGGTGACTTTGTGACTTGTAAGTGATAAATTGTAATATACATGGTGTATCAGATATAGAGGTAAATATAATAATATGTAGCAGGTGTAATCATATACGATCAAAAAGTCTTAATGCACAGAAGGTCTATTTGTAAGCATTAACGAGAAAAAAATATTTTGTAAATGCCGTGGGCTAGAGCCGCACCTGTGCCCAACCTAAATGCTGTCCTGAATATACCCCCACATACCACTATCATTGAGCCATTACCGCTGTTAGTTTTGTGTGAATCGCCGCTTGGAGTACAAGCCACTTCGAACATTTTATTAAAATTCTTCCCGTCTCGAAAAAACGATCCTTTTCAGGACCATCATGATTTTATATAAAGAAAATCGAAACTTGATGCATCGGCAAAAGCGCGGGAATGTATAGATTCATTTTCGCGCGAAATCTTAGTAATAGTGTTTGCAAATTTTCTGTATCTACATTTATTTCTGTGTAATTCGATTCAATTTATTTTGCGTTATATGATTAAATAAATCCAAAAGAAATAACTCAGATTCATGTGGTATCGTTTATTAACAACTAACTCTCGATTCGACAAAGCAAAAGAAAAATATTTACGTTTTTTGTAACTACTGAAGTCGCATATCCGGTGAAACTCGAACGTCTTATCAGTACTTACGTAGAATGCTCTTAACAAGAAAGGAATGTTTATTTTACAAAAAGAAGAAATTTAAAATGCCTCAGTTTTGCTATTTTTACAAGAGCCTTTATTCATTCAGAATGACGTTAAATGAACTTACGGCATACCATTAAGAATAATACTAAATGAGTGCAATGTATTTATACATAATACCACGTTTAGCGGATGCTTAACATGACGTTTCCTTGCATCAGGCCCGGACTAAAGAATTTTTGGCTCTAAATTTTCCTTTTTTTTATACTTTAATGATGAAATCCGGTTTCGGTGGGTTTGTGCTTTATATGTCGTGTAGTTAACACCCAAGCAAAATTTACTTTTTTATTTGATACACCCTGTATGCATTAAAAATATTTATTCAGGTAAGATTTCTAACACATCATAGAATAAATCCTAGTCTCAATCTACATAAAATTCATTTTGTAAACCTACGTACTAATTGTCAAATATCTTTTACAGTTTTCACCTTATTATTAAATTGAAAAAGTCAATATGCACATTATTGGCCAAAGGTCAAATAAAATAAAAAAAATACAGAAATACATGCAATGTTTCATTGCTTCAATATAATCCGCTAAAACCAACAATTTTTTAAAATAAATAATTTACTTGTGAGTATTATTGAGAGGAGAGAAAAATATCTGGAATATTTTAATGTTTATTCTAACAACTAACACAATCTATATAAATACAAACACTTGTCCGGTGTTTGTGCAGCATTATACCTATACCTGTTTATTTTCTACAAATGAGATCCGTGTTGAAAATTGGGTAACCGTTCGTCCATCGACAGATATTTCTCTTTTAATTTCAATATAATTTAAGGTTACTTGACCGAATGTTATTGCCCTACAAGGTCGCCTTCTTCGACGTATGTACACGTTCCTCTTCGTTCGACGGATAAGCCAGCATTACTCGATATCGAAACATGATCTTATGATATTCTTACGCAAAACGCCACGACAAACAGAAGCAAGTTGTAGGCGGTTTAGAATGGCCCCCGAGGTCGATAAATTCGACCTGATTTGGTCGATGGCGCGAATGAGTCATCGAAAAATAATATCGGGGATATAACAAAAAATGTAATTTATTATAATTATGAAAAGCTTGCTATTAATAGTAGGTATACGAAATGCAATATCATTTATATGTTGTAATTCTAAAGAAGGGGTAGAATATGGCGAATAAAGATGTTGTGTTACAATAAATTCTGTTTGTTTCTTTTTTACTTAATTTTTTATTAGCAGTGTATTAGCACGAAACTCCTTTCTATCCGATTTAATTACACACGGTAACATTTACGTTCGACCGTGACAAGAAGTGGAGCGTATGTAACTTTAAACACCGTGTTTTTTATTTCTTTTACGCATGTGTTCAGGTATGATCTTATACTCATCTTCGTTATTTAATTATACGACGACCTTGTCGTGCTCATTTGCTTCAAATATCATCACCAGCCAGATCTTTTTTTAAATAAGGATTTTTCGCAAAGGTGAGTTAGTCAATAACCTGAGCGCAATTTAAGTCGTTCTTTCTACACTGCTTGCAATCAAAACGCACTTTACTATTGTATTTTCTGTATGTGGACTGTATGCTTAGGTATTTTTGTGAAGAAGAATAATGAACGAATTTGTTCAGTTCTTACTAATAAATTTTAATGAAATTGTGTACACGTCTTAATACAAGTGTTAGACATTCGCCATTTTTTTTCTTCTTAATATCATGTCTTTGTCTAAGTAGGTAAGTATAAAAAGGCGGGAAATTTAAAATGAAGAGCTTGTCACAACTATGCAGATTTTGCAAAATGATATTAGTAGCAAATTAGAAATGATGACGCCCCATTTCCAAAATGCAGTCCACTTCTGGAGAGCCCACTCTTCGATTGAGATTAAGATTTGTCTTTTACTTTAAAATTATAAAGTTTAATGTCCTTATTGAAAATTTGTAATTTTTTTTTAGTTTAGAACTTTAGATATAAGGAGTGTTACGTAAGTTCATAAGATGCTTTTTAATTGGGACCGACGATATAACAATATACCGGGTGAAAAGTTACGATTGCATTCTGTGCGACTGGAAATGGGTAGGCCTTCAACTGTAAGCGTAACTACGCACGAAGCCATAGGATAGATTTATTAACGTTCGGTGAATTGTTATAGTTCAGCCGAATTAAATTGAGCCTGATAGTCGCTTTCTCGCTTTATTTAAACAAGCAAAGGAGAGGAAAAAGTAGAAATACAACAAAGAATTGCTAAAGGTATAAAATGTATGGGAGGGTTACTGCATATTCTACGATCAAAAAATATTTCGCGAAATGGAAAAAAAAGAATTTACAAGACAATAATAAGACCAGTGGTTACTTATGGAGGAGAGACATGGAAGCTGAATAAGAAGGAAAAATTGTCGTTGGAAATTTTTGAGAGAAAGGTGTTAAGAAAGATATATGGTGGAAAAAAAGTCAATGATGTTTGGAAAAGACGAACAAATGAAGAACTTCATGAGTTATACGGGGAACCATCGATAACAAATGTAGTTAGGGTAAAAAGAATGAGGTGGTTGGGACACGTGACGAGACTGGACAGTGGAAGGCCAACAAAACAAGTACTAAAGGGAAGAATAACTGGAAGACGAGGAAGAGACAGACCACGAACGGAATGGTTACAGACGGTAGAAAAGGATCTGGAGAGTATTGGAATAACAGAATGGCACAGGAAAACTCGTGATCGAGAAGAATGGAGGAAGATTTGTAATGGGCCTTCTTGGCCCGGAGTGCTGACTTATATATATATATCAGATAATGTAAACTATAAATTTCAGTGATAGAGATCATAAACAACATCAAAAGAACAAAAAAAAAAGAATGAAAAGCAGTTTTAAAAGTCAATAATCAAATAAAATAACAAACATAGATTTTTAAAAAAACCTAACAGACCTGAATAAACTATCTTTTCGTCGGATAATAGTATATTATTGAAAAAAATATTCATGTTCGAGATATTCATTTATCATTCATTCATAAAATTCCAGACAACAGTAATAATCGTCGAGTAAAAGTTCGATACTTATTCTTACGTAAAAGGTTTAAAACTTTTGCACTATTATTAAATCCTCAAGCAATTTGTTTAGATGTTATAACTAGGATTTTATTCCACTAATGCACTTATTTCGATATCACTGATATTTTTCGCTAGGACATTTTTATTTATGTTATTTATTAATGTAAACGTTGTTTCAAAACATCGGATTGTATTACGAATAATAGTCGCGCTAGGAATTGATCCTTCGGGATAACTGCAAATAAATCATGTGTAATTTTTGCTGACTTGTCATCGCAAAATTGTTTCACAATCCTCGGGCCTATAATATTCCACTTTTTTTTTATAAAATGACTGACCGCAGAAAGTTTCATTATATCCGTGGCAATAAATGTAAATAGTTTACCAACAAACTTTAAAAAAATGGCCGACAAAGAGCATTTTGTTTGTCTTCAGGGCTTTAGCATTGATCTCTCAAAACTGGTTCTAACTATCTAAACTCTGGATCGGTTACCAATTCATCCGCTGCTAAACTAACCAAAAGCTTTATTAAAGGATTATCTAATTTCTTCTCTTGATTACATGATTGGTCGGTAGGGCAGGTGTATGAACATGATTTAGTCCTTTTTGGCTTTAATAAACTTACAAACTGTTTAGTTTTTTTGTACTTTAGTCTTCATTTGTGTACAGAACCTTTGCCTTAAGAAGAACCTTGTTTTCTTCGGTGGTTTTCTGATAATTCTTATTTTTTTGGGTGTACTGATTCCTGGAATTTTAAATTTAAAAAAAAGTCATCTATAGAACAGTTTTCGAAGCCGCGAAGGAGCTATTTGGTTTGTGGTTTAAATGATTTGTTTTGACGAACTCAAGGAGACACCGCTTTTAGGAATGCCATGTGATGCCATGGTTCAGAAATTTAACCTAGATAGAAAATATCAGGTTATAATGCCAGAAAAAGAAGAACTGGCCTTTAGCTTTCTTACCTTCTTTATCTTCTCTCCTTCTTCAAATCTTCTAAGTTTGTTTTTAACCAAAATTTTATTCCATCGTTTCCCAATTTTTATTTTTTTTTATTTTCGATTTTGGCAACTACTGCTAAAAACCTTTTATTTGTTACTTTCATTATATTAGTGTTTCGTATTGTTTTTTTCCTACTGCACTATTATATTAAATACAACGTAGATATAGGCTTATTCAATATATATATCAGATGGATAAGGACCAGAACTGCGTGTTTTGAGGAACAAGAAAAAATAGTTTTGTTGTGGTACTAACTCTAGAAACGTCAAATGTTCTAACACAAAACCTTAAATCAAATTAACATGGCGGTAATATAATGCCTGGCAACCGATTTCGCGAAATCTCCCTAAGTCAATTGGCATCGCAATCAGCAACAACGCCAAATATGTATGTGCAAACACTTAAATATGTATAACACGATCATGTCCTAATGAGTCGACATTGTGCTAAAAAACAATAAATTAAAAATCGTTGATATGCAGTAAGGTATAGAGGTATGGAATGACGTCAAAGTGTAATTATCACCTGCTGCTGACCAATAGGAAGTCGTAAAAAGCAGATGTTACTCTATCAGAGATGATAGGTAATTAAATGGCCTAACAAAAGCGTTAGTAAGCTAAGCAAATAAAACACCCAACGATTGAACGGGAAACAGTGGAAGTACGAAGGTGAAGGCCATTTTTATTTACAGTAATAATGCATTGCGCTGATGGAATGTAGAAGTTTGTTTAAATTAGTTTTTATCTGAAAACTATTATAATTAGAGACCGGAATATATGCAAAGAAAAACTGGAATATATGCGCATATATATATGCATCGATTTTTGAGAAAATATGCATAATGCTGGAGCATATATGCAAAAAAAATGCGACAATATGCAAAATTTTTACATAAAATAAATAACAGCAGAAATTTAAACATTAACTTTATTGCACAAAATTTTTTCACAACATATTTCTAAAACAATTTATAATTAAATGTTTTTCAAAATTGTGTAAAAGAAAGTTTTGTCTTCTATCAGGATACATATGTTTCGAAATAGAAAAGCTTCTTTCAACATCCACAGATGTAACTGGTGCATTTTTTTTAACTTTGCAATACATTCTAAACTAAAATTAAAGTCGAAATCGTTTACTATTTCACCTTCTAAAATTTTCTTAACTTTCTTCAATTTCAAATACCCCGCATTTTTATGTATCACTTTTTGAAATTTATCGTATATAGAATTACCTATGTACCCTTAACCTTCTTACATAGCATATCAAATTCGTCTACTATTTCGACTGATTCTGAGGGCGACATCCATTGCGTTTTCTAGTTTACGAATGGAACTTGAAACAAAGCTATAATTTGACTTAATATACAAAAGGTTTTGTGGCAATTCTGTTGATGTTACTATCTTTTTACAGTTTTCTAGAGCAATACAATCAGCAGTGATTTCAAGAATTACATTTTTTATTCCTTCAAAATTATCGGCGAAAAAAAATGGCAGGCTCTAACCATGTACACCATCTCGTAATAATCGGTTCAGGAGGCAACTTAACACTAGGAAGTCGCTCCTTATAAAATTGGATTCGTAAAGGCGCTTTTAAAAATACTTTTTTGACATTGCTAATTAAATCATTAATCAAAGGGAATTGATTCCTAATGTCTTCGGCTACACGATTGAACCCATGAGCTAAACAAGTGGTATGAATAATGTTACTACAAAAAAAAATTAAATTTCGCGCGGCTTTTATCATGTATGGTGCAGCGTCGGACGACATTAGTAAATTTTTTTCACAAGGTATACTTCCAGGTAAAAAGAAATTTGATAAACCTTCTTAAACGGATTGGGCAATTGTCACATTATTTGTTTTTTGAAGTTCTTTACAATAAATTAAATTTGATTTACCTACAATATCTTCATGAAGAATTCCTATTAACAAATGGACAATATAACGGCCACACTTATCCGTACTTTCATCTACCATGATATAAATAAAATTATTCCCCTACCAATTGTTGAATTTCTGCTATTGTTTGCTGGTAACAAGATGTGACATAATTTTTTCGTAAGGTTCTTTCGTCAGGTATATTATGTTGTATGCAGAAATGATTTCAAATTAACATTGTTTAATCTTGCTAATGCTATATTAGACGAAATTAATGCGTTACACAGATCCGTATTATATTCTTCTTGTTCTGAGTTTTGTGAAGTTGATGCTACGCATTGACGTATAGATTGCTGCACACATACGGATCGCTTTAGTTTTTCACATTTTCCAATATGTGATGGAGTTTTAGCGTGTTGATCAATCATATATTTTCTCTCAGAAGACACCTACAACAACAATTGTCATTTTATATCAAAAGTTAAAGAATTTAAAAACAATTGTAAAGCTTTTAGTAAAATTAAACTTACCAGTTTACTGCAGGCTCGACAAAATATTTTGTCCCCATCCTTTACCAGTTCAGGATATGGCTTAATCCATAAAGAAATTTTGTTCGCTATACTCATTGTATGTACGCACAGTATTTAAAAACGTAACACAATTACATGCTGTTTCGCTCAAAGATATTCAATGAATGAATAGTTTATTTGGGAATTAATAATAATAAACGTATTTACCACATTCCTCCTGTTAGGCGAAATTAAACACGTGCAGTTCTTGGAAAAAAAGTATTAGAGAAACCAATGTAAAAGATTTATCGTTATGAGAATTGTCGGTTGTCCATCTACATTAGGAATTACTAGGAATTTTTACTAATAGAAAGGATAAGAAAAAGCTTAAATATGTAATATATGCAACTTTTGTAAAAATATGCATAGAAATGCCTAAATATGCAATATATGCAATCACTAATTAGCGCTAATTAACTTCAACTAGTGTATAATTATAATTAAAGATATGCAAAAAATAAAATATATGCACTTTACATATAATCCGGTCCCTAATTATAATTAATGTTTTTAAGCGTTTGCGCCTGGTAAATAATATTAACTCTTATAACACTATACGCTTAATATGATTCATACGCTTTGCGTTTGAACATATTGATATTATACACACCTTAAAACTAGTCTAAATCGTTCAATTTTTCAAATTAGATTTTGTTCGACGACGCCTTGGCCTTATTTCTGGTACCTATGTACCGTGAAGTTACGTTATATGTTTAAGCCTAACGTAACGCCTTCACTTAATAATATTTAAAAGCGAGGGTGCGGATGTACAGCCGGCTGTTGTAAATTAGAGCATGTAGCGCACTGACCGATCGAATTTTAATACGCAAATTTTGTATTCGCATGTCAATTTGACTTGGTATTATTGTCATGCAAATTTTCGGCGTTTGTATTTCGCTTATTAACATGTGTCTGTTCTGTTCAATTCGGCATGACAGGTGTTAAATAATGCATATAAGGCATGAAGAAATGGAAATGAAATAATTAATATAAACTTTTTAAAAAATTAGGGATGAACTACATCATACAGAGTGGTCACATAGTAATATATTATAACCATTGGACATATTGGTCATTTTTGAAATTACATATATTGTTATTATATAATGTAATATGAATCATTTCGGAGAAAAGCCTTTTTTTTTTAAATTTGATTCTATATCTAATATAATTGGATCGGAAAAATTGAAACTATGTTTATTATTTATATAGCATGTGTCGATAAGCCCGTAGATTTTTTGTTATTGGTAATATCATAATTGTGTTGCTTTATTCTTTTTTCTAGTAACTGTGACATTTCAAAAAGCCGTGTGTTCGAAACTGTGCCCCTTCACTTCGATATAATTATTTATTCGCAATTGGAATGCTATTCAACGATACAAAACCGTACTTTATTCAGTATTTGACAAGTTGGGAATACTTACACATTGTCCGATCCCCATTTAGATTATTAATTATTAGTCCAATACAAATTAGTTAGTGGTGAATATTTGAACAGTAATGGAGGCTATGGAGGGTATGATAAAGCAAAGTTCTTCGTAGTTGAATGGCTTTTTGAAATGTTATTTAATGTTAAAATAAAAAAAAAACACAAAATCATGTTTGCTTGCTTCTCTTTTTTGTGCATTTTTTTCTAGACGTTCACAATAACGTTTTTTGCGATTACAGCAGCGCAATCTGTTACGAATCGAAAAAAAAGTTTCAAATAAAAACTACATACTTGATGGCGTAGAAATTGGAACCCCAATTTAAGATTTCAAAGTTGCCCCCCCCCCCTCCTCCCACTCTAGGGGAAGGGGGGAGTATCGAGTTCAGCACCATTCTGTGAGCCCCCTACATTATAACAAATCTTATTAAGATCTTTTTTTGATTTGATGCAGTGTTTTAGAGATATTCCATTGTCTCAAGATAAAAAAAACTCACCCTGTATATGTTTAATTCAAATAAAATTTTGTAAAATTGATCAAATGGAAGTTTTACTTCGAACAATAAATTTTATTGAGTCAAATAGAAATAACACACAGAAGAACGAAACATTTTGCTGAAAAACAATTAGATTTATTTGCTTATTTGAAATATATATTTTTTATAGTAACAATATTTTTGTTTCAAGTAAAATATATATTGTGCTTCACTTTACTAAATATTTAATTGAGGTTACTGCGTTTCTTTTTTATTTAAAGCAATAATTTTGTCAGAATTACTTAGCTTAAAACGTTTGCTGTTACGGCAGCTCTTTTATTCATTAATAAAATTTAATATCAAATCTTACCACAAAATTTCGCATACAAAATACTGACATAACCTACCTATAAAAGGAGCATACATAGATTGCATATTACTTCCCGCAAATGCAATAGTGAATTTTCATTAGAATTTTGCATACAGTAAAGCTGGACTGTTGGATCAAGAAATAAAGGATTCTTTAATTTGAGATGTTTTGATCTCATTAATTTATTTTTTCTGTATGTGAGGTTTGCGCATTCTCCTTCGCCGGTATACAATGTTTTTCCGGTAAATGCACCAAACCAAAATTTTTATAACCGTGTTTGAGTGAAATAAGAGAAGCGCCATCTTTACTACAATAGCTATATCACATATACCTATTGAACGTAACTTTATGAGTAGAAAACTTCCCTATAATAATAATGCTTAGATCACAGAACGTGTTTACGATATATTCAATCCACGCTTTTAACATCAGCAATATCTTATGTGTGGATATTTTTAAATTGACAATTCCGAACTTACATTTCGAGTGTCGAAATAAACAAATCCGATTAAGAGATTTCGAGTCGCTTTAAGTCCGTTAAAGATCCTTTGACATTTGAAGATATTAATCTTGCTACTGTATTGCAGATGGTTTCAGGGTACGAAATATATAATCCTATTGTGGAAGTACTTATGTTGGAGTAATGGCGATACTCTGTAAGCCTTGCCAAAAGTGTCATTTTTCATTAAGACGAGATTGACCTAAACAACGTACACTGAAAAAACCGATATATTTAAACCAACCAAATATATTTTATTAAGCATATTTTCTTTGAAACAAACATGCCCGTTGTTGTTTCAAATATATGTAAAAAAAAAAGTACACTATTGGCTGAAACAAAATATTTGGTTAGAAAGTTTAATATATATTGCAACAATTATTAGTTCAGATGTCTTAAACAATAATATAGTTCAACTTTGTAAAAATGTTGGGATTGGTTCAATTACTTTCATATTCTTGAGACAACATCGGTTCATTATTAACTCAAACAAATTTGTTATTTCGGGGGAATAACTATATTTGAGCGAAATATGCAGTTAGTTGGGGGTCAACATTTATTTCTACCCAATGAAATGGCCAATGAATGTCTATGTCTTAGATCACCCACCACATGAGTCTAACATGCAGGAACTGGCATTTTTTTATTTTATCACCGTAAATTAGTTTATTGAGTGTATGCGTTTAGTGTCTTTATTATTATTAATTATTAAGAAATAAGGATTACGCTAACCACAATTGTAGTTAATTTAATGTAATTATTATGTTCAAATTAATTTTTTCTAAACCTAGCCCACACTTTCGTAAACACGTTCTGTGATTTAATCATAATTATTATGGTGAAGTTTTCTACCCATACAATTACGTTCAATAGGTATATGTGATACAGCCATTGTTGTAAAGATGGCGCCTCACCTATATCATTCAAACACGGTTATAAAAGAGTTCTTAATTTGAGATGTTTTGATCTTATTAGTTTATTTTGTTCTGTATGTGACGGTTGCGAATTCTCCTTCGCCGGTATACAATGTTTTTTTTTTTCCGGTAAATGCACCAAACGAACTTTTTATAACCATGTTTGAGTGAAATAAGAGAAGCGTCATCTTTACAACACTGGCTGTATCACATATACCTATTGAACGTAACTATATGGGTAGAAAACTTCGCCATAATAATAATGCTTAGATCACAGAACCTGTTTACAAAAGTGTGCGCTAAGTTTGGAAAAAAAGTAATTTGAACATAATAATTACATTAAATAAACTACAATTGTGGTTAGCGTATTCCTTATTTCTTAATAATATTCACTTTGTCAATTGAAGAGTACTTATTGTTTAAGTGAAATTAATGGGTTTGTTAAACTAATATACTAGAAGTAACAAAATAATATGATCGCTTTTTATACCAATTGTTTTCTTATTTCTTGCAATATCTCTAAAATAAACGAAATTTTATTAGTTTGATGGTTTGTTTGTTGATTTGGTGGATTTTATTATATATTGCTGTGTTTCATAAGAGGAAACCATCCACCATATTGAAATGTAATTATTATTTTATGTACGCACCTGTTTCTAAGTCCAGTATAATTTAGATTAATTCACACTAGTAGTCATGGAAGTTGAATATAATTTATCGTCTGACAACTGTACGATAGCCTGGTATCCTAGGTATCTATTTTAATTGAATGGGGTAGTGAGTCAATGTAATTCTTTGAAAGAAATTGTATGAAAATCCTTGGAAACATGGAACAACATGGTTGTTGATGAAAAGTCTTAGAAAAAGTTGTGTCATTTCTCATCAAATATAAATGAATTAAACCAAATTGCTGGGTATATCTGGTATTGAAGGGGATAAATTCATTTGCTGTTCCTAGTCTAATCATACATCCTGAATGTAACGAAGGAGGTCTGTTTCCCTGAATTTTCCTGCTACCGATGTTATTCTCCTGGTTAGGGCCTTTTAGCTGAATATACGAGCGAATCTGGATTGTCACTACAAGGAAATCACATTCGGAGGTACTCTGGCGTTTGCTTGTAAACCGATAAACGAGGTATCTGGTCAAAACATTGTTTAAATTATTATATAAATGAATTTATGACATCTATAATATTTTGAGGTTATTATTATTATTTCGTGTGAGATTAAAATTCTGAACTTAATAAGTTGGCAAACGTGGTTGGTGGTTTTCTATTCTCTTATGATAGCGCGGGATATTTTAAAAGTATCTAAATTATACTGGATAATTGATAATACTTGTTTGAATATCCCAAATAACTATACTCACCTTGAGTAGGAGTTCTCATTCTATTTATTTGTTTCTGATATAAACTTATTAATAAATTATACATGTTATTAATGATTGCACTGTTTTATTAATGGAATTGTATTGTGTCTATCATTGTAGGAAAGTATCTGCAAAGAAAAGGCAGATCTAATTAGAAAGTTATTTATTTTTCTTTTCCGTAAAAAAAAAACATTAGCCGGGAGAATCACAATAATATATATTAGTTTTTTTTTTGCTTCAGAAACAGCAATTCGTAAATTTTGAGGTATGTCCAAGATCTTGGCAGACTGACGTCCTTCTTAACATTAGCGGAAATCAGAATATTGTAATTATAGTTAATTAATTATTAATTCGTTCTGTGAACTAGTGTTCGAGTACTATAAAGTTTCCCAGTATAAAAATTTTCGTTTATAACTTTTTCCAACTCCATCATATGCAATTTATTATGTTTACTAGTTCTAAAATATTGTAAAACATTTCACAACAGATTGTGCTACAATATTTTCTAACAATTTTATTGTTTTTTTTTTTTTGCAGCTGTGGTATACAAAACTACAGCGACGTTGTTTAAATATTTCGCACAATAGTAAAAATTCTTACTACAATTTTCGTCCAACAG
Source organism: Protaetia brevitarsis (assembly GCA_004143645.1). NCBI lineage: Eukaryota > Metazoa > Arthropoda > Insecta > Coleoptera > Scarabaeidae > Protaetia > Protaetia brevitarsis. Next base: position 1,732,217 of record RXPK01000049.1, read on the forward strand.
TGAAGTGTAAATATTATACTATGCGGATTTTTCTCTATGAGCTCTGCAATTTTTCTGTTAGATGTACACTAACGACACTTTCTAATTGTACGACCTACAGGGTAAAATAGAGCCCATATCTTTAACGTGGATAGTAGACGGATTTATGCAGTAACTGGCCGCTTCGAAATATGTAAACACAGATGTGCGGTCTCTCTGTCGGTTATTTTAAAAAAGCTTAGACTGGATTTATTAATGTGCGAAGTTGAATGCATCTCTTATGTATTTGTTATCTTTGCGTAGGAATAAATTTATTTGATGTTTGAAGTATTTCGAATAGCTGTAGTGTTATTAAATGGTTTTAAAAGGTATTTTCATTTTACAGTTGAACTATGACTAGGAACTAAACCAAAGGCATGTTAATTATATAATAAATAGCAATATCAATGGGTTTATTACTTTTATTCATTTTATACGTATGCAAATAATAATGAAACTATCAAAATGAATCGCATGAAGACATTTAAAGTATTTAGCTATACTGAAATCAGTAAAGCACACCTCCGTTATGAATGAAACACTTTTTTCAATATTACTGAACACATGAAAAAAGTGTTTCATTCAATCTAGTTAATGCATTAACTAGATTGCGACAGCCCTATGCAAGATATTAAACAATATAGTAATAAGGATTATTACTACTTCCACTTTTTGAAGTGGTGTTGCGCCAATTAATTTATTAAATGCAGAGAAATTTGTAGTAATTTCGTTATTGACAGAAATGCATGTTTTGTTTTCCTGCAGCGTTACCCAAATATGCTTATATTTTTTAATCTAATTAATGTCATGATGATTCATATCATTTTTTTAACTCGCTCCGGCTTCCTTCTTTAACATTAAATAATAAAGGAGATATGGCGAGGATGCATTCAAAACCATGATTTTTATATCAGATTATCAGATATTAGAAGGAAAAGCTCTACACTCGTCAGAAATATTTTTTATTAGTTATAGTAATGGTATGTTCCATTAATATTATAATAGCAAGATAAATAATATTTCGATTATAAATTCCCTAGTTTCAAAGATTTTACCTCAAAAGTCTCACAATATTTTTTCAAAAGAAAACAAAATTTGAATTAGTGCTAAATGGAACAGTAGTGATAGCTATAAATACAAAATGCAGGTTTAAATTAGTAATTAATGATTAGTTTATATAAATATTATTATTCATTATGTTAATATCGAAAAAGGAGCCGGGGCGAATTAAAAATAGTTATGAAAACAATCATTGTGAATCAATTGGATTAAAAACACAACATATTTGTAAAGCTGTAGGGATTTGTAAAGAAAACAAAACATCTGTTTGTATACAATATTATATTTAAGGTAAGTAAATGAAAAAATTCGAATTGTGCTAACCGAGGTAGGTCGGCAGGCATAAGTATGCGCCTTTGATGTATTTAATTCTCTCTATTTTATAAGATCAATGTTTTTTTCTATGTTTATTTACTGCATTCTTCCTTACATTTAAAGTAGATTTACTACAAAAAAACACCGAGACCGCACATCTGTGTTTACATATTTCGAAGACGGCAGTGAATGCATAAGTCGTCTACTACCCATGCTACACATTTAGGCTCTGTTTTATGCTGTAGGTCGTACAATTAGAAAGTGTCGCTAGTGTACACGTCGTTTCTTATACTGTAGCGCAAATTAAAATATTTTGGGGTCTTTTTATGACGATGTGTGGTAAACACAACCATGCATTTAAAAAAAAAATTAATTACGCGGCATACAGTTTCATAACCTATACTTTGAATAAATAGATTATTATAAACAAAAATAATAATAAGAGAACAATAATAAATAAAAATGCTACTAAAAATAGTGTACAGCAATATTTATTTATTCTAAATAGAAACGCTTATACAAGATATTAAGATAAAACAACTGGTCTGTATGTTCTAAATTTATTCAAATGTGTGGGTAGATATACGTATGTAGTACCGAAGTCAGAGTTTTATGCAAATATATTCTTGCTAGTGCGTCTAAGAAATGATCTTACCTTAACTCTTAAGAGTCCTTGGCCTAATGATCAACCGATTGCTACGATGAAAAGGGATATAAAAATATCTGGTTGAATTTGGAGACATGATAGGCGTGTTGTGCAAGGTAAAAGATATTCTGGATATTTTGTTCCGTAGATACGTGCTAAATGTTTATTTGATTTGATAACCGTTTCATTTTATTTCATCGATCATCAAACAAACAAGGAAGATTTGAGTTTGCTTACATAATGATCGGAACACACACGAAAATAATTTTAAATAACAATCTTAATGCGATTACTTTAAAATATTTGTTTAATAAAGATTTGTTTTTCTGTACGCGATATTGTTGTATTAACATGATTCACTCGTAATAATTCGTATAAACAACGCGTGTTTAAATCGATTATTGCCGATTATCACAGCGGCAAATACAACAATTAGTGGTAACGAAAATGTTATTCAAACAGTTTTTTCGGTTGTCAAGCGGGATCTTACGGTATTTCTTTTGGCAACGTGTTTTGTTGTTTGTTACCGATCTATTTATCATTATTTACTCGTGAAAATGTGTTGTCTAATTCAATTATTGTTAGATATTACATACATATTTTGTCTTGTTACCTTTCAAATAAGTTAATATCGTTAAACAAAATATTTGTCCCGCACATATGTATAGTGCTAACTTTTAATTCTCAAAAACAGAAAATAATTTGTTATTTATCCACACTGATGTAAGACCTTGTTTTGGTCGTGCTTTCGTAAAGAAGTAATTTAAAGTTAAATACACTCGATGTCCTCGCTTTGTATTTTAAATTTATTTATTTTTAATTACATATTATATGTAATTTCAAAATGTAATATTTGTTTCTCAATGGAAAAACTCAGGGAGAGTGAAATGATATATATATATTTGTATGTAATAAATTAGTTCTTAAAATTACCATACTATTGTATGTAGATATATTAATATTGCGGTTTTTATTTTGCTTGTATGTATGCATAATAGACAATAATTATGGTTGAAAGTTATAATATGGAGGTATAAATAAAAGATTTAAATATGACACACTCAGCGGTATTTTATTATTACACGTATTTTTCCTTGTAAGTACCTTTTAACCAGTAAGTAGTAATTTATGTTGATGAGCGAATGAGCTTGTTAAGAGAAGCAATTTACGTAATATGAAAATAGTAAATCTACACTGAGAAAAATAACTGACAACACCTGCCTGGAAGTTTTGAAGTATGTAAGTATGTATGTAAATAGAAGGGTGGTGTTACACTGCGACCTAAAAGATCTATTGTGTTCCCTATTCTTGCTGCTTTACAGCTGGCCTTCCAATCCTATTCCTTTTAGAAAGTGTAGGATGTCAGAGGGCCCCAGTCTAGGTAAGTCTTCCTCTTCGATTTCACATGCTCCCAGGTACAATGCTCTCGAGTTGCACAGTGCTACGCAGTTTGAGAGGAGGTGAATGGATGTTTCATCCTGTTTCCCACAAAATCTGCAATCAGGATCTTTTTCCAATCTAAGCTTACTCAGGTGTCCTTTCAGTCTACAATGGCCTGAAAGTATTCCTGTTAATATGCGAACATTGTTCTTACTCAGGTTGATGCATTCTGTAAACCTCTTCTGGTTATAAGTTCCCAGAAGAATTTACTTTGCTCATTCCCTGGAGATTTTCCAGTAACAGGATTTTCTCTGCTCCATTTCCATTTTTAGTTTCTTCAGTATTGTACTGCAACTTAACCCGCGGATTCAGGCCTTACAAAAGGCATTCCAGCCCCTTTTTTTGCGAGGTTATCCGTTATTTCGTTTCCTTCCACTCCTGTGTGACCCGGAACCCACAGGAGGGTTACTTTATTTCTTTTGCCTAGCTCATTTAGTTTCCCTAGGCATTCCCAGACCATCTTGGAGCTGATTTCATATGAGTTCAGCGCCTTGATGGCTGCTTGTCTATCAGACACGATGATAATCTCCTGCTTCCGATAGTTCCTATCCATAATGAACTGAACACATCTTCCAATAGCGTGTATTTCCGCCTGAAATATACTTGGGTACTTTCCCAAGCTTTCGAAATATGTAGTTCTAGGCCCATATATTCCTATTCCAGTTCCTTCTGCCGTTTTGGAGCCACCAGTGTACCATTTGATGGCATTTCTATTCAAGTTCAAAATAGTGTTATGATCCCACTCGCTCCTGTTACTTAGCTTTATGGTGAATTCTTTCACAAAGCTAAATTTTTTTAACATATCATTCCGGGGCATATCCCAGGTTTGATCACCGTCAGGAGATTGAGGCCTATGCCTAAATGTAAGTATCAAAACGATGGCATTCCTATTGGCTTTGTTGTAAAAAGATTTCAACAAATTAGGGTGCTATCTTTATCTTTAGGATGATAGCAGAATTTTGGGTGTAAATAATGGCAAAAGGTGAGCCACCAGTAGATCCCCTAAAGGCCCTCATGATATGATGACTTTTCTTTTCAAAATAAAAATGATTAATAACCCATCATCTTTACAAGGAAAAAAAAATCCAACACCCCCCTTTACATAATAGTTAATTATACCAATTTTATATCGCTGTCTATTATCTATTAATAATCACAAATTAAAAATTAATTCTTGTCTCTCTCTGTAATCGTGCTACTCATGGTCGTGGCTGAGGGTCGTGGTTATTAATTATTTAAAAATACAAAAACATGTTATAATAAAAACATTTAATTCAGACCAAGATCATACAAAGTGTTATTAACGAAATTATAACTTAACCAACAAATGCACAAAGAAAATACACAAAGCTGAAGCACCCCGCACTGGGCAACTGCACAAAGGCAAAAAGACAAGACGATTAATCTAAAATTAGTAAAAAAATATAATAAAAAAAAGCATAAATATTAATGAGATAGTTGAGGCTGGTGGAGTTTTAACAATTTCTTAATGTCAGGTTTCAATTTAGTTAACATGTCAGGTTTCAATTTAGTTAACATCAGTCGCAAATCACCACACTCAGTGATCTGCAGTTTATTCCTTTTCTTAGACAGTAAATTAGCTACTAGCACTAAACCCGCGTTCAACCAAATATGATGAAGGAAACGCAATTAAAAATTTCTGTACTATTTCCCACAATCCAGGGTGGAGAGCTGATACTGATTTTTGGAGCCAGAACTCTTGGTATCTTTGGTATTTCTGAATTTTACTTTTAATTCTTCAGTAGTTGTGAGTTTCACGAGTTCTTCTTCTAAATTTGTTAATTCTGCTGTATCTGCATTTGCGAAAGGGTCTAAAAGGCCTCAGCTTGGTATATTCATATTTAAAATATCCTGGAATCGCTCTGTAAAATCAGCATGAAGATGCTGGCAGTAAGTAAGTTTTTACCGATAATGCTGATAATGTCGGAAAGTGACTGTATTCACCTCTTCCTAGATTTCGTTTGAATAGACAAAGTTGTCCCACAAAAGCAGCTATGACGTTTTTTTGTTTTATTAAATTCAACTCATCACCTTGCAATTGCAAATCAACGTCATTAAATATTTTAAAAAGGTCTGTCAAATAAGCGATGTCATTTTTGGACGCAATCAAGTTTCGCGCAATTCATCGTCTCTGTTTTCAAGGAAGCCCCGTACTGATTGTGAGTCAAATAGATTGAAAAAGCGATTCAGACAAACACCTTTCGAGAGCCATCGTACTTCTGTATGCAGTAGCAAGCGATTATAGTCTTCATCATTTTCACTACAAAGTTGCCCAAATAATCTGTCATTTAATGAATTGCTTCTTACGACGTATGCAGGCGTTCATTAAGATTTTTTGCAACCAAGTGGTGACGATGAATAACGCAATGTACAGCGAGTACATTTGGTACTGCTTGTTTTAAATGCGCAATGAACTCCTTATGACACTCCGTCATTGAATAGCAATTTCTTTCTTTGAAAAAAAAAACGTGCATGGTATTAAATATGGATTCTCCCTTTGTATCGGTTTCCATTTTTTTTTGCAAATAATAACTCTGACATTTTTTTTCTTCTTTCATGAATCGGATGTAGGCCAAGAGTAGTGCTTCGTTATTTGGTAAAGTTGATTCATCGAGTTGAATGGAAACTTTGGAAGTCTTTAAGTAATCACTTAATGATAGTTCTTTAGCCATTTCATCGATTCTTCTTTGCACTGTATTATTATTCAAAGGAATTTTTTTGATGATATCTGATGGCGTCTTATGATGAAGAACAGTTTCGATTACCTCTTTGACTGCCGGCATAATTAATTCCTCACCAATTGTGTGTAGTTTTCCCGCTTTTGCGATTAATAATGAAATATTATATGAAGCTCGTAGTCTATGATCTTCTTGTTTAGAACACCATGCAAAAAGGTTTGATATAGTTGGCTGTTTTAAATATTTCCTTTCAAGTCCTTGAAAATAGGATAAATCTTCGTCATTTTTATCAGCATGTATTTAATTCAAATGCTCTTAGAGCCTAGAAGGCTTCATGGCTTCATTTGAAAATACTTTTCGGCAAATTAAACACATAGGTAATAATTGGTTTGTTGGAGATTGTGTAAAACCATATTTCAAATACTCAATGTTATACTGCCGACATTTCTTCTTAGTTTCAGACATTCTGGAATTCACAATTTCAATACATTGATTTTTCAACCGATTTATAGGAAGTTATAAAGCTAATGGTCATAATGATTTCCTTACTTTATCAGTCACGCCCGAGTATGGATCACTGGCGAAACACACAAAAACAATAAGACATTATAGAAGAGCTATTCCTGCCTTTTAAAGATTTGATTTCGAGTACGTAGCAACTTGTATGCTTTTGTTTGTTTGCGGTGTACTGGTACACTTACTCTGCAAACAGTTCCTGTATTTTTATCGAAATATGCTTGATTGCGTAAATCAAGTCTTTGCTTACCAAATTGCATAGGCTTTTTACCGACAGTCCTAAATCGAATCAATTAGTTTATTAGTTTATACTTAATGCTTATTTAAATGTTTTAATGTTTATTTACGCTATAATAATAAGATAAACATCTTTGCCTTTAAACCCTTTAGACAAAGCTTTGCCTACTTGACAAGGAGTTTGAATATTAATATCTGTGTGTACTTTTTTTATGTCTTGATTATTCTATATTTAACCATGTTTGATCCAAATAAAATATTATTCTTTTTGTCAAAACCACGACTTTTTAGACTTTGTATTGTTCGCATAATAGATTATCTAATGTAGAAAAACCTTCTCTAAGTTATTATTCCTAAACAAGAGATATTTATGCTCTGTCAAGGTCATCTATCACTTAAGTCACTTGTACCACCAATTTAATGGAAAAAAATTGTATTGTAATAACAAATAACAAAATATTTTCATTCCACCTTATCTAATAGTATATCACAATAAGAAGATAAGTCACTTCTTATTCTGATAGATTATTAGATACGATGAAATAAAAATATTGTTATTTTTTACAATAAATTATTATTTTTTTCATTAAAATGGTAGTAGAAGTGAATTTAAGCGACAGATGACCTTGACAAAGTATAAATATTTCTTGTGAAGGAATAACTTAAGAACCAAAATGCTTTTTTCGGACAATATTACAAATCAGACTTATTTATACCAAAAAATATAATTTTGCGGTCTCCGCAAGACACGAAACAGAATTTTAATTAATAAAACTCCATGCCAGAAGTTTTCAACGACAAGCCCAAATGATCAGCAAGTTACATAAGTCATTTACATGTAACCTAACCCAACTGACGTGATTTTTTTCTTCACTTTTCTCATGTGGTTTTGCCCAGAACAAAGCAAAATAGCTTTCAGTGACAGACCATGTTTACCGCAAAAAATACACGGCGTTTTTATTAGTCAGAAATTCGAAATTGCTTATTCCACATAACCGTCTCGCTACCTTTGGGTGGAGGGGGGAGGCAAGACACGATATCACATCGAGTAACGAGCAGTAAATAAATAATAAAAATTTATCGAAGCAAACAATGAACTTGCGAAGTGGCCAATTATACAACAACTCAGTAATATTGACACGGCAATTAGTGGTGTTAGAGAAAGATGCAACGCACACTTTAGTATAAAATCTCCACCACTAGCAAGAAGCCAGAAGATTCTCAAAAACTGTTGCTGAAGCAGGTGCTATATAGTTTTAAGTGTGTGTTTAAGTGTAAGTGGCCGAGACTCGAATTAAGATGGTTCTGTTCAAAGTGCCTTTTATTGATTTGGAATTGAGAACTTCTGGAGATGCTTTCGGGAAAGCAAGACAGATCATCCCAGTACTCTGTGGTAAGTGAATTAATTATTTTGCTTTTAATTTTAATGAGGATTAAAAAAATATTTTTCACCTCCAGGTTATCTGCTAGTTGTTTCTTTTGGCATGATGTTGGGTTGGCCTTCTCTAGCCTATCCTGTGATGCTGCAGTGGGAAACATCTCCAATCCCTATCGTTTTGGACCAGACAGCGTTAATATCCGGATTCCTAATGGAAGGCAACAGTGTTGGAGTACTATTCTCAACATGGAAATACCTAGGAAGCAAAACTAGTGTCTTCCTCTGCTGTTGCATCCAATTCGTCGGCGGTGCGTCATGCTGGGAGCCAATGATATTCTCGGACTATTCATTAGCAGATTCAGCATCGGTTTTGGCAATGGCTGGGGCACCGGGCAACTGAAGAGGTACATCAAGGAAACGTGCGAACCAGAATTGGCCGAAAAATTGTGCCATAGCATACCAATTGCCGCAAACGTCGGAATCATCCTGATTTACGTAGTAGGATCTTATGTTCCGTTTAGGGTCATGTCCATATTTGGCATGGCTTTTCCTCTATTAGCGGCCATCACTTTCGGCCTCACCCCCAAGAAGATGTTAAACGCCAAAAGAGCAGTTACTACCAAAGATGTTCTAGATAAGACTGACAGTATGGATTTAGCCAAAATCGAAAGCGTTTTGAATTATCCCAAAGCCGATGAGTGCGAGGAAAAACAAGCGAACGTCTTCGAATGCCTTAAGGATAGGCGATGCAGGAATGCCCTTTTCTTGATTTTCCTCATAGTATTCATACAGCAATATATTTGCGCCCCTTCCAATATCATCTTCGGCCAGATAATCTTTACAGCTACAGGAAACCCTTATCCCAACATTAACACTATTATCTATTCAATCTTCTTCTTATTCTCAACTATAGTAAGCCTGAAATACACCGAGTGTTTCCCCAGGAAAGCCAATCTACTCATCACCACTGGATTAAGTTCCCTCAGCTTGACTTTATTAGCTTTGTATTTTCTTCTAAGGCACGAATTGCTCAGAATGAATGGATATTTCGTTTGGGCGCCTCTATTCATCTTGTTCCTTTTCAATTTCAACCACACCTTCGGAATGTCGACAGTCCCTTCATGCATAGCAGTGGAGAAAGTACCTAAACGATGCAGGAACGTGGTCAGCAAATTCCTGGTGATTCACTTCTCCATGTCTGCGGTAATATCGAACAAAATCTTTCAAGTGCTGTTCGGCATTTTCGACATGTTCACTGCCTATGCCTTTTGTGCCGCTGTGGGTATAGGTGGCTTCTTTCTGATGTTGATCTTCATGGAGGAGTACGACGTTGAAGTGGAGAAGGCTCAAGTCTGCCGAAAAAACTGAGAAAAAAGTTGAGACAATCGATATAGTAACCAGGTTGTAGGTTAAATCAAAAGGATTTCCATCCAAACTGTATTGTTATTAGGTATATATAAGTTTGTATCGTGTCCTCATTTAATCTGGAAAGTCAGGTGATCACACAGATAAGCAACCTAACTTTCCCATCTAATTATTCTCATCCAGCTATTGTGCTAGTAAAATCTCATGTGATGAAATTTGTTTGATTGTTGCCTATTACGATGATAGACATAATACAATACTATCGTTTCGTCGCCTGAGATAATACCGGTATAAGCGAACTTGAAACAAATTTAGTAACATTTTATCCGTATGTCGATTCCAATTTTGATTTTGTGCCATAACTGCAATTAATGTTTAAAATGAAGACACGATATCACGGTACAAACGACTGAATTATCTACCAAAGAATGTGATATTTATACAGTGTGCTCCACTGAATTGATTCATTGCAACATTTTGTACTTCTAATAGGAATTTGATTTTGAAACTCATAGGATAGTCACGCCCAAAGGGGACTATTTTTAGCTTCGTAGCGTATTCAATATACAGGGTGTTGATGCCAACTTTCTTATTTTTAATTGAAAAGTGAAATGAAAACTGTACGCATGCGCATTTAATTGATTTAGACTAGCTAAGTGCAATTTTACTTGTATTGCGGGGAATAGAACATGTGCTATATTTAAGGCCGCTTTAAGCTTTGTTTTGGCCTGCACACAAATTGATTGCATTAGTACAGGTGTTAATAACCCATGTTCAGCTGTTTACACTTGCAAACTTCTTTCATGCATACAGTTTTATTACCTTTAGTATTATCTTATTCTTTAATTCAATCGTTTTTTTTTAGATATTTGCAATTTTGTTGCAAGATGTTTCACTAATGCGATTATAAATACAGGGATATTTTTATTACTATAATGAACCTCACTAAATCCTATACAGGATGTTCAAACTCATCTCTAATATCGGTATCTTGAAATTAACATTTTCTTTTTAATGAAACAAAAATTTGCTTTTATTGAAGCATTAATTACAAAGCAAAATTAAATTCTACATCGATTGGTACCTGGTATTGTATTTTAATGCGGCTATTTCTAATGGTTTGTGAAATATTGACACGTATTTCATAAAACCATATTTGAAATATACCAAAATTCTTCTAATTTTTTTTAATGTAAAATATTCTGTATTATTTGCTTAAAATTGCAAATTTCTACAGACAAATTTTAAGAAATTTATCTCAAAAGCATTAAGCTTTAATATTACAAAAACCAATGCCAATTGATGCAGAATTAATTAAATTCAATGTAGGAATTCAAAATGTTTTATTTAAAAAAGAAATATTTTACAGTAAGTAGTACTTAAATTCATTTTAAGTTCTTGATCGATTTTTGAACACCCAGTATAGAATTTAGTGACGATTACGCTAAAATTCTCATTGTATTTGCATCCACATCACTAAAACATCTTTAATGTCTAATAACCTTACAAAATATCTGCAATTTTATTTGTAAAATTTTAACAAAATTGCAAAAAAAAAACGATTGATTTTGGGGGTTGAAGTAAACTCAATAAAGCCCCATTAAAAATGCTGAAGATATTCACTGAAACGATAAAAAGTATACCATCTAAAATAAGGAAATCGATATCAACACCCTGTATAATCGGAAGTATTACGACATTGAATCTAAATAAATCATAATTAACCATGCAAGTTACAAAATAATTTCTTTTATTATTATTTACTATTTTTAAATAAACACATTTCTACTAGAAATTGGTAAACTTCTAATCCGGAACACCCTGTATAGTGAGATTTATAGTATTTCCTATTGTGATAAATCTAGTTCAATTACATTAAAATTATATTTAATTTAATATAATTTATGTCACATGATAGAAAATGTAACACATACTTATGTGACACTCTGTATATATGTATATTACAATGTAGGTGTAAATGTAAATTAAGAATAGATTGTGTAGTAATTATGTAAGAAGTTGAAAGGACGAATAAAAGTTTTTTTTTTACTGTTAAATCTTTGGCGTTTCAGCATTATCACATACGACCTTCTTCCAAGTTTTTGATGTTTATGTTTAAGTTTCTTTCACACCGGCGCTGCCCTAAAAAAATTGGCAGTGTGATTAATATATACGTATAATTGCCTCTCATAGGCTTTGCGTATACTATTTTCTAGACTTGAACGAGCTATAGTATAATTTTTCTTGTCGAGGTCAATTGTTACTTAGCAATTGTAACTTTATTTTGCTATTACATTGCTCTTTAGCATACAAAAGGTTTTTTTTTTCGAGCCGATGTGAACTAAATTACATCTGATTTCATAATACTTAAAAGGTGATTTACTTACATCACCAAAACAATTATCTTCATCAACCATATCAAACCTCAACATTTATTTACATAAAAAAAAACTATTTCTGTGGTCTCCTGATCCATGAAAACGAAATTTTAATTAATAAAACTCCATGCCAGGACATTTCCATGACAAGCTTCGACGAGCTTACATAATTCATTTGCATGCCAACCAACTCGACCAATGACATTTTTTCTCATGTGGTCTGAAACAATTTTCAATGACCGATCAAGTTTGCTATAAATAAAACACTTGCCACTTCTTTTGTTAGTGAGAGACTCGAAATTGCGTACTCCACATCTTGGTGGGGATAAACAAAAATATACCTCGTATAACGACCAGTATCTAAATAACAAAAACTGACTAGAACAAACAATCTACTTGCGAAGTGACCAATTATATGACAGTCGCCCGATAATGTTGTTGTCACAGGTAATTAGTGATGTTGGAGAAGGATGGACGCTTTGGTATAAATTCTCTACCATCAGCAAGGAGGCGGAAGATTCTTTTAAGCTGTGGTGGAAATCGGTAGTATAATTGTGTAGTGTGACGAAAGTAAAATGCACTTAAACGCTGTGCCGTTTTTCGATTTGGAATTGAGAGCTTTTGAGGATGTTTTTGGAAAACCCAGGCAGATCATTCCAGTACTCTGTGGTAAGTAATTTCATCGCTTTTTAGTCTTTTCAAAAGTAAACTCTTATATTCAGGTTACATGTAACCATTCTTCGGAATGATGCTAGGTTGGGCTTCTTCAGCCTACCCAGTAATGTTACAATGGGATACTTCCCCAATCCCCATCGATCTGGATCAAACAGCCCTAATCGCTGGGTTCTTAATGGAAGGGAACAGCGCTGGAGCGTTATTTTCCACCTGGAAACACTTAGGCAGTAAACCCAGCGTCTTCCTCTGCTGTTGCTTCCAATTCTTCGGCTGGTCCGTCATGCTAGGGGCTAAAGATGTTTGGTGTGTTTATCAGCAGATTCAGCATTGGTTTTGGAAACGGCTGGGGCACTGGACAATTGAAGAGGTACATCAAAGAGACATGCGACCCAGAATTGGCGGAAAAACTCTGCCACCACATTCCAGTTGGAGTAAGCGTCGGAATAATATTAATTTTATAATAGGATCTTGCGTTTCATTTAGAATATGTCGATATTCGGCATGGTCGTTCCTCTACTGGGTGCCATTACTTTCGGCCTGATCCCGAAGAAGGTGTACAACGCCAAAGAATCACAGCAACCAAGAATATCCTAGATAAAACCGCCAATTTAGACTTGGGTGGAATTCAAAGGGTTTTCAACGATCCCAAAGCTGATGAGTCTGTGGAAAAACAAGCTAACGTCTTCGAGTGTCTCATGGATAGGAAATGTAGGAATGGGCTTCTATTGATCTTCCTCATAGTATTGACACAGCAGTATATTTGCGCTCCTTCCAACATTATCTATGGACAAATGATCTTTACGGCAACCGAAAACCCTTACCCGGAAATCAACAGCATTATCTATTCGTTCTTCTTATTCTCTACAATAATAAGCTTGAGGTACACCAAGAATTTCCCAAGGAAAGCCAATCTACTCGTCACAACTGGATTAAGCTCTTTAAGCGCCGCCCTGGTGGCTTTATATTTCCTTTGGAAGCAAGTGTTACTAGAAACGAGCGAATATTTCTCTTGGGCGCCTCTTCTTATCCTGCTCTTTTTTCAATTTCAACCACACTTTCGGTATGTCCACCATCTCTTCGTATATCTTGGTGGAGAAGATACCGAAACGCTGTAGGAATGTGACCGGTAAGTTCCTAGTGATTCATTTTTCGATGTCCTCTGTGTTTTCCAACAAAATCTTCCAAGTGATCTTTGGAAATTTCGACATGTTTCATGCGTACGCCTTTTGCGCAGTTGTGGGAGTGGCTGGCTTGTTTTTGATGTTGATCTTCATGGAAGAGTACGATATAGACGTGGAAAAGGCAAAATCGGCGGGAAAACTGGAGCAAAAGGTTGAGACAATTGATATTGTGACTAGGTTGTAGGTTATGTTGAATGATTTCGATCCAAATAGTATTATTAACAATTATGAGTTTGTATTACTGTTGTATACAACTGACTGAATTTTGTGCCAAAAAATGTGATATTTATACAGGGTATTCCACGTAACTGGTTTATTAAAAGTTTATGATGTTCTATTAATTACTTACATTTGAGATTTTGGCACAGTATCTGTTCGATTGGAACTATAAATGAAAATACCTTAACCAAAATATCACTTTCGGTTGACCGGAAATGGATGTCAACTTTGTTATTTTAAATAGAATGATATAATTTTTTATTCGTTTTTGGATTCTACAACTATAAATACGTCAGTTTTCATTAGCTATTCCTATAGCTACATGTTGCCGTATTTGAGTTATTTAAGTTTTTCTTTTTTTTTTTTTAGTCATAATCATTGCATCATTGAGAAATTAATATCTCGGTTAATACTGCAAGTAGAGACTCCAAATTTGCTATGTATGAATGTAGATATTACTCTAAGAAACGGTAAGCACACTTTACATTCTAACATACAGGGTGTTCAAAACTGAGGAACAAAGTCACATATTTTCAAATGCAGAAAACTCATTTTTTTTAAATAGAGCACCCTGTATTTTAATTCGGAATTAGGAAGTACATATCATCCCCTATCCCTTTATATGAGCATTCCCTATACCTATCTTTAATAGATTTTTGAGATGTGAGTGACTTTTTGTTAAACAGACTAAGTAGCCCTATCTTTAAATGTTTGTAGCTGGCTCTGAAATGGATTCACGTCATTGGAATTGTGGATTTTCGAATAACCATACAAGAATGTCTGTTTGAATAGTCATTTCTATTAATATTGCGTTGTACGAAAGTGTAATTACAATGATATACATAAACACTTTTGGTTAGTTAATGAATTTGACATTAATCCCATTCAGAATCAGCTACAAACACGCAAAGATAGGGCTACTTAGTCTGTTTAACAAAAAGTCGTTCATATCTCAAAATCTATTAAAAATAGGTATAGGGAATGCTGATATAAAGTGATAGCAGATGATATTTACTTCTTAATTCCGAATTAAAATACAGGGTGTTCTATTTAAAAAAAAAAGAATACTTAGTCTGTTTAACAAAAAGTCGCTCATATCTCAAAATCTATTAAAGATAGGTATAGGGAATGCTCATATAAAGCGATAGGGGATGATATTTACTTCCTAATTCTGAATTAAAATACAGGGCGTTCTATTTAAAAAAAATGAGTTTTCTGCATTTAAAAATATGTCACTTTGTTCCTCAGTTTTGAACACCCTGTATGTTAGAATGTAAAGTGTGCTTACCGTTTCTTAGAGTTATATCTACATTCATAACAGCAAATATGGAGTCTCTACTTGCAGTGTTAACCGAGATATTAATTTCTCAATGATGCAATGATTATGACTAAAAAAAAAAAAAGAAAAACTTAAATAACTCAAATACGGCAACATGTAGCTATAGGAATAGCTAATGAAAACTGACGTATTTATAGTTGTAGATCAAAAAATGAATAAAAAATTATATTATTCTATTTAAAATAAGAAAGTCCATTTCCGGTCAACCGGAAGTGATATTTTGGTTAAGGTATTTTACATTTATAGTTCCAATCGAACAGATACTGGTGCCAAAATCACAAATATAAGTAAATAATAGAACATCGTAAACTTTTAATGAACCAGTTACGTGGAATACCCTGTATAAGGTTGTAATTAAGGATAGTAATTAATTCCTATTGTGATAAATCTAGTTCTATTATACAGTGTGAGTCGTTGAAGAAGAATGGGAAATCTGGAAACTGGGAATAGTAGAATCTAAAACATGAGGATTGAGCGCAACACGCTTTCTTGATCTCCTTTTTCCCTGTCTAGATCTCATTTTAATACTGCCTTTGTAGCACTCCAATCGGATAATCTTCCAATATCTGCTAACTTGTTGAAATTTAATATAATAGCAGTAGTTAATGATGGATTTTGATATAAGTCACATATTTCTTGATTAATTCTTCTTTCTTGTTTTCGTTTTTCCTCTTAGGATCTTTGCTATACTCCAAGTTTTTTTCTACAATTTCTTTCATTATTTATATTTCGCTGTTATGTAGAGTTTACTAGTTAAATATGTTCTTCATTTAAGCTTTCTAGGGACAGTTTCAAAATTACAATTTTTTATGGGAGATCCAGCACTTTTGCACCAAAAACCAAAAAAATTCTTTAAAATTCGAAGGTGGCCAACTTTTGCGTACATGAGATCTACGTGTGATCTTAAAGATTAAATTGGATTTACACAACGAGTTAACATATAAACCTAGTATGTTTGTATGATCGACCACAATTAGCTTTATACTGTTGGCCACCTCCTATTTTAAACCAAAGAAATATTCTTTCAGTTAAAACATATGACTTGAACTAAGAATAATATTAGCTTAATCATTGGTTCTTTTAAATATCTGCAAAGAAATATTTCTTGACAATATTAATCATTTCGAAAATAATAAAATTTAACTGTTGATACCTCTGTAAATAGAAAAAAATATACAGGGTGACATAGAAGAAACTACAATGCATAGCACCACGAGATAGAGGAACGAAAAATAACAAAAAAAGTTCCTATTCACTAATGTCTTGCTAAATGCTTTTTTTTCTTCAAGTTACAAACTGTTTCTTACATTGTCCTTGTATTTTAGTATTACGTAGGCAATAAAAAACATTTTGAGGTAGGCTGTGATTTCATGAAATAAAACATTTGGTAAATGTCAAATCAATATTAGCATAGTGTCTTGAAAGTTTTCAAAATGGTGCGCTATACTTTTGTAGAATACAGGGACATGATCATGTGTTACGGCAAAGCTCGTTCAAATTCTTCCGAAGCTCAACAGATATATCGAGAGAGATACCCAGCATTAAGGCAAGTTCCTAATGTTAGGACATTTATTGACATACATAGGCGTTTAGGAGAAGATGGTTGTTTTAAAAAAATTACAAAATTTGTGAATACTGGGGTTAACAGAACTCGTCGTACTGTTGCAAATGAAGAAGCTATTTTGCAAATAATAGAAGACAATCCTAGAATGAGCACCAGAAGAATAAGTGCAGCTGTACCGAATGTCAATCGTGAATCTGTTAGGGAAGTCCTCAAAGAACAACTTCTTCATCCATTTCATTTTCAAAAAAATCCATCGCCTATTGGTACAGGATTTCCTACCACGTTTATAATATTGCGAGTGGTTGCAAAATAAAGGGAAAAACTTTCTGTCATTAATTTTTTTTACCAATGAAGCCGGTTTTAGTCGCAATGGCATTTTGAATATTCACAATATGCATTATTGGAGCGATGAAAACCCTCATCAGAACGTAATACGGAATCACCAGTATGGGTTTTCCATTAATGTGTGGGCAGGTATAATCGACAATTATCTAATTGGTGCATTTCGAATGCCCAGACGATTGATAGGCGAACTCTATCGAATTTTTTGGAAAATGAACTGAATATTTTATTAGAAGATGTTCCACTGAATATTATAAGAAGCCAGCTCTAGGAGAGTAAGGGAATTTCTGCAAAGAAAATTTGGAAATAGGTGGATTGGTTGTGGGGGGCCTATACCATGACCAGCTCGTAGTCCCGACCTTAATCTTCTCGATTTTTCATTTTGGAGATTTATGAAAAGTGAAGTGTATGCCGCAGAACTAAACAGTGAAGAACAATTATGGAATCTGCTGACAGATTTCGTAGTAATGCTAACATGTTTCAAAGATGCCGTCAGTCATTAACACGAAGGTTGGAAATGAGTATTCAGGAACAAGGTCACCAATTAAAACACCTTATGCAGAACAAATATGTATCTTATATTTTTGAATGTTGTTTTGTTTAATAAAAGCCTTTTAACTTCAACGGCTTGTAACTTGAAAACAAAAAGCAATCTCACATTAGTGCATATAGGAACTTTTTTTGTTATTTCTTGGTCCTCTATCACATGTTGCTATGCATTGTAGTTTTTTCTATGTCACCCTGTATAATAGTTTATTTATGACACCCTTAACAAGGTGTCAGTCTTTAAATCATTCTAGGTATCAATATTATATTTATTTCAATGTAGGTAAATATTTAGGTTGTAATAGAAAACATATCATATATACTCTTGTATTACCTTGTAGGTATATAGTATATGTGCATTACAATATACACATATTGTGTAAATATTTTGTGTAATCATTGTGCAGGAAGTTGAACGGACAAATAAAGTTTTTTTTTTATACAACATATTAATAAAAGGTGGTTTTATTTTTTACTTTTTACACATGTATGCACCTGTGAGTCATTGACGCTCATTTAAAAATGCACTGTAATGTTTTGTTTGCCGTGCACGAGACTGCTTTGTGGATACAAGCTGAACTCTACACGTGATTGATTATTTACATTAGTAGCCAGTCAGTGAGCTGAAGGAAGAATACTGATGCTTTTTGGATCAATTAACATAACATTAAGGATTCGAATCGTTAAAAACATTGTAGGTCAGGTACATCGAATGGAAAATTTATTGGAAGATTATAAATATGCTAGATAACCAGACGGTTATTCCCCTTTAATACTACAGAAAATATATTTAGAATCTAAAGTTGTATAACTTGGAAGTTTTCCGACTAAGCAATTATTATGCGTTCGAATTCAGAATTCCACGCTATAAATGACACCTACTGCACGCTAATATAAATAATTATTTATCTAACGGGTCATTCGATGAAATTCCCATATTCTATTCAACGAGTAAGGAAGATTGTGCTGATATTACTGCCGAATATTAATTTCATAGTTTGGTGGCGCCCTATCTGCTTGAAATTGCGGTTATGGTTTGGTAAATTTACTTGATCATGATTAGTAACAGATTCAAAAGTTTTGGTAATATCATTGTGGTCACCTAATAAATTTAAGTAATAATAATACCCCGTTAGGATTTTTCCAAGAAATATGTATTTACTACTCTGTAGTGCTAACTCACATATTACTCTTTTAGTTTAAATGATGTATATGGTGTTTTAGCATCAAACGCGAACTCCAAGTTAATCAGAAATGGCATGCTTATATGCTAATTCATTAAAACAAAGTATAGCATTTTTTATTTATTTTTACTGACGAGAAAGTAATCACAATTTTTGTATGGAAACAGCTAAAACAGTTGGTTTGACCAGTGGCGGCTCGTGGTCGAAACGTAGGGTGTTCACAAAATCAAGAACATGCAAATTAACTAAAATCCAATCATTTTTTTTCGTACATGTCCTTCTTAAATTTTCTTGTAAAGTCTCTAAATTTCCCCTTTGTAGTTTGCGTCAAATTAAGTTCTGACTTTGGTCTGCCCATACTTTTAACTTGAATTTTTTGTTCATAACTAAACGAATTAAAATTGTCTTTCAATATTGCACAGTAAAACTGTTCGCATCCATAGTTCTTATGTATATATTGTTTAGTGTTTACTTACAATACTACTTTGTTTGTTTTATGTGCATTTCATTATCTTTTTTACGTACTGTATATTTCATTTCATTACTTTTTTTACGTATTATATATATTCTTTTTTGTTTGTCGGCTGCACCAAAGCTGATTAGTGGCGGCTTTGCTTTGTCGGCTTTTTGCAGAGGGATTTCACGATGCGGCGTAGTTTTTAACTGCGGCTGCGCTGTTGCCAATTTATTTTTGTTTTTCTAAAAAATCAATTATTATTTGTATCTTTGAGGGAAATGTACGTTTTTTTTTGGGAACAGTTAAAGATTTACGAGTTTAAGTTTGTGATTTTATGTGCGCGGGTTTAATAAACGTATTGCTGTAGTAGATGAAGTACCTCAAGCGAAAATTTAAATCAGTGTTTTAAATAAAATAGATATTTTTTTTTTAACAAATATATTGTCTAATTTCCTTTTTTTTTTTACAAAGTTAAATTTATTTATAAATTAACACTAAGTATTTACATTGTTACAACCATGATTATTGTGTTAATTATATCAACTTTTATCATCTACAATTCTTTGAAAATCTTCTTATACCTAAAACTAAAATATAAAATTAAATTTAATACAGACCTGTATTAATTACTCACCTAAACTGTACGAGTGTGATTAAACAATGAGTATTGGTTTAATATCAGTAACAAATTAATAGATTAATATATTACTATTTTTAAATTCCAAACAAAAGAAAACAACACATGTGAGCCACCCCGATATCTATACCACACTGGCTCTCTCGCTCGCACGTACGAAGCAGAGAGCCAGAAAACAAACAAAAAACCTGGAAACAAATCCGTCCAATACGGAAAAATATAGCAATAGTGAAATAAATGATATGTTATATATAGTCACGAAAATTCTGTTAAAGCTTAAAATATAAAGAAATACACCGTTATCCTAAAATATCAAAACAACTTTCAAATGAAAATAACATTAAATTAAGAAATTCATTCAGATAATTGTTTTTTTTTAAATAAAAAACTACAGCAGTATGTTATTTAATAAATTAAAATAATTACGCACTCTTGGTTTCATTATAAAACTGTGACTGACAAACAGTATTAGTTCTTATGGTAGTTACGACTTGTGAACGGTGAGTCATTCATAAACAAAACATATATAATATAGTTTATCGGTAAAACACGATATCTGAACGTTGATGTGGATCGATTTGTTAACGTGACCCGAGAACGCAACGAAAGCGAGCACAGGAGCACACTCAATTTGTGCACCGTTCATATGGAATCTGCCGTATCCCTCCCCACCTCCGCTGCGTCCTTTATGCGGCTAGGCATTGGATAAAATCAACGTAGTCCCGCCTACTTGGCGCACGTGCTCCGTCGTCGGTCGCTTGCTCGCGATGTACATACATTTGTATAGAAAGGAACGTTGCGTCGTTTATTCGTTTCGCTGCGTTATATTTCACGAATATATTAAGATCAAGTAATAGATTTTACTAGTTTGTAATCGACGATTTGTTTAGGGGGTTCACGTGCTCATGTGCTCCTATACAGAAACCGCCACTGGGTTTGACCAATTTTTTTGCAGTCGAGTATAAAGATGTGATAATGTGGAAGGTACTCAATTTGTTCTCTAACTAGAAACTGTATCCCCCATTTACGGTCATTCGCTCCTAGTAAGCATCATCCTTGATGAACATGAAGAGAATCGTATTTCAAGGATGTATAATTTATGTGTGAATTTTTAGTAATCATGTCGAAAGAGATAAGTGAAAAATCGGTTTCGCGATCGGTGTGCGTGTACCGTAACAAGAGCGAGTTTCTTTAAGGCTAAATTTTGTTGTTTAAACTAATTATTTTTTCAATACCACCAGACGAGATGTTGACGAATAATAAGAGTGTCTGTTAGTGATGTGTAAAACTGCAATTTTTTTGTAGTAGTTTTTGTTTTTTACATATAGCGATCTTAATAACTGCGTGTGTTTGACAATAGTAAATGCTACATTTGACGAGCACTTCGACATCTTTCAAAATCTAGGCATTGTAGTTACTGAAACCAATAAACAAATCCTTAAATTTATGAAAATCATATCTTTTTTTCCTCCACAACTCTTAATGTCCTCTAAGAATGTCGAATAATATTAGTATAACAATTTTCGCTAATATTAGGAAGTGCCATCATCTTGGACATCCTTCAAGATTTAGGTATTGCCGTTGCTGAAATCAATAAGATCAATTATCAATTATCATAAAGATTAACGTCATAGGCATATACCTAAAGCAGCTGTTTTCTGATTTTCCGAAGCAATGATACGTTACAGTGCACACTGATATAAATCTAACTTTATGGTTCGTAACATGATACAAGGTAATATTGTTCTTGACGTTTGGCGACTATTTGGTTGTCTATAGTACGTCAGAAAACTCCTACAGAATATATGATCTGTTAACCGTTGTTAGCTTCTGCAAAATAGCAGATTGCTTCGTAATAACGCCTTTACTATTATTTATTATGGTATCCCTAGCAGCCAGAAATATTACATAGATATTTTTATACATTATCAACACCTACTAATACATTTGGAGCATTTACAATAATTGGAGTGGTAGCTACATTTTAATACTTACGATAGGTACTTATTTTTACTTTATTTCATAATATTGGAAAACATTCTACGTACAAACAATAAAACAACACAACGTATTCTAACCTCTATTTGAGGTTATGACGCTTATCTACCGAGATGAATCTCTTAAGCAAATCAACTAGCAATTTACCTGGTGATGCAGTACATATATGATGCATAAAATTCCTACTATTATATTATTAAACGATTTCTGTACATAGCGATATTGAGCATTCAATTATCCTATAATGCCATGACATGTTCACAGTTTTGCTTACTCGTAGTCACCACAAAAACTAAACACACCCCGCACATTAATGACAAGTTAACCCTAATCTGCCTAATCGTATACTATTATAAACTATAATTTAACGGACAAACGAATGAAAACATTGATGATACGCACATGCGCGTATGCATTCTATGTACTAATCCATAGACGCCATAAACAATACTAAATCATATAACACCGGCACCGTAATGAATAGGGGTTGTGTTGACGTTCGCAACTACAAATATTAAAATAATATAATACAAACGCAGATATATTAATAGGAAGTTACAGCGCTCAACTTAGATACTAATTAAATCATATTAGATATATATTATCTAATTTAATCTTTAAACTATCATTTAAATAGTACATACCTACTTAATATGTTGCATATTTTACCATTTTATATATTATTCGTCTACGCACCAAATGTACAAAAGTAAAATTCAATCTTTTTTTATATGAAATAGATATTTACAGAAATACAAAGCAAAATATTCTTGCAGAGTTATGAAAAATATATTGAGAAAACATTTGCAATAAAATATTATTAATGCTACATAACATATATATTTTTAAATGTTTTCTAATTATTTTCTATAATATATTTTATGCATATTATATTAATATAACTAATATTCAAGAAAGATTTAATATTTTTTAAATATTTATAAAATATGAAATAAATATAGTTGGTCACTGGGGATGTAACGAGTTGGATTGGATAAAGAAATCTTTAACAGTTTACCTAATTTTAACAACAAATCTCATAGTCATGGTTTGGGCTATAGGATATTCGTTCTATATGATTGTTCTATATGATTTGCAAAATTACTCCTAAACTTGGCCTCCGCCATATAATTATCTGCAATTATCTTTTGAAACATTATTACGCCGATTTTTAAAGTGTCTTCCATTCAAGATGATTATACAATGTTTCTCCTTAAGTCTGAGTATTATATGGAAAAAAAAAACTGTTTTATTAGTTTTAAGAAAAAAAAATTGTTAGTCAAACTGGATTCTGTACAAGACTACCTTTATTATAAGGAAATATTGATAAGTTACAATCAAATAAGTTGTAATCGAAAGTTATATTCTACCTTACATGAATTGGCAGTGTTAATTCTTTGGATAATTCTTCTAGCATGTGTATTTAATTGCAAACTAATGTTTCCAGATTTTATTCGTTTGTATCACCTTGTTTTTGCCTTTTTTTACGATTGTTGCATATCTAAATGCAAATTTAGACGACACCCTAATTATCTAAACTATAATGGAGTCGACAACAGGTATAATAGACAAAAAAAACATTGAATTGGGATTTAATATTTGAGAAATAAGTCCGCTGTAATGTTACTAAGAAATGCTATTCAGAATGAAAAATTATGACGATATTTAAATTTGCAGAATCGTCGACCTATTTTGATAAAATCCATTGTTTGTCAATTTCGTTTCGGATAAAGTAGTACTTGGGCTCACAGCACGTCAATATGTCCTGAGATAAAAAGCTTAGAGCAAAAAGTTATGGAGCTATGCAAATTTTCACACCGATTCGTCTACTTCAATTCATTGGATTTTATTATTTTTTCATTATTGTTAGATTTTTTTTAGATTAACATAGCATTAATGCATTATTAAAATGGTTAATGCTCGTTGAAGTTATAGTGAGTTGATGAAGTGGTTAATCTTCTGTCTGATTTGCATAATTGCTAGATGTTTTGCGAATACCTACCCCATCATCATTCATCATTCATTCAAGTTAGGGTGGGCACTTGATGTCCGGGCACTTGAGCTTGGTGCTCATTGTACCATCCCTATTGATTCTCTTATTTCCACTCGAGCAGCTTGGTGTTCTCTATAAAGCCCAGTATTTTGCCCAGTGGAAACTTGAGGACCTTCGAGGGCTCCAGTAGATCTCTCCCGAAATATTTCTGCCTGAATACCTTCAGTTCCTCACATGTGCAGTTTACATGTAAATTCGTTTCCTCCTGTAGTTCGCATCTTCTACACCACGGTTCGCTTACACGGCCTGTGTTGTATAGATGCTTTTTCAGAGGACAGTGTCCAGTTACCAACCCAGTAATGGTTTTAACTTCTTTCTTACTGCGCTTGAGTAGGTTATCAGAGAAACTCCATCCCCATCCCTATCAGCGTTTTGGTATGAAGTTGACCTTCAGTCGACCTCCATTTCTTGTACTTTCTTTATCTAACCAGGTCAGATCTCCCTTCTTGCGAATCCTTAGTAATCCACATACGGGCTCTGGACCCATAAAGTGTCTCTTAGGGCCCTCCTTGGCTAGTTCATCGCTATTACGTTGCCTTTATATCCTCATGTCCTGGCACCCAAATCAGAGACACCGTGTTGTCTCGTGCCAGTGCATTGCGGGATTGTTTGCAGTACTAACTAGTTTTGACCTAGTTACAGGGTTTGAGATTGCCTTAATGACAGCTCGGCTGTCAGTCATTATATTAATTTCCTCCTCATGTAGCCCCTTTGCAATCATTTCTGCACAGGCTGCAAGGGCGAATACCTCTGCCTGGAAGACCGTTGTATGTTTCCCCAGGCTTATGAATATCCTTTAATTAGGACTGGGCCACAAATACCGGCTCCTGTCCCTGGCTGGATTTGATCATCCGTGTACCAGTTTTCGTTAGCAGTGATCTCACTACGTGCCTGGTCTCTGTTCGTATGGAGATTTTCACTTTTCAGTGAAGATAATTTCGGTGCCATGCTGTCGTGGGCATTTGTAGCAATGACCCGTCCAGCAGCGTGCCCGTAGTATAAGTGTGTCCTCCCACCTGAAGTTGGGATGCCACAGGTTGTTGGCTTTCAGTCTAAGGATCGCATTCATTGCCTCCGCTCTCACATAGAGTTCCAGCGGGGGGAGGCCCACAATGGTCTCCAGAGAGGCGGTCCCTGTACTGTTAGTTGCACCAGTGATACCCAGCAATGTCTGTCTCTGGACAGCGGTTAGCAGCTTCGCTGCGGAAGACACTTTTGTCCTCCTCCACCAGAGTACTGCCCCGTAAGTTATCGCTGGTCTTATCACGGCGGTATATAGCCAATAGATCACCTTAGGCTTTAATCCCCAGGTTTTGCCAGCAACTCTCCTGCAGTGTCAGAATATTTGCGTGGCCCTGGTCGTCGTTTTAACTAAGTGATTTTTCCAGCTCAGTTTCGCATCAAGGGTAACACCCAGATACTTTACTTCCTTGGTTAATTGTAACTCCTGCCCAAACAGTCTAATGCCGCTTAGGTCATTGAGTTTTCTCATGTTGGTAAAGGCAACCAACTTTGTTTTTTGTGGATTAACTGAGAGCCCTTGTGAAAGGCACCATTCCTCCACCATTCGCAGTGCATTACGCATGATGCCCGCCACCACGCCCGGGAACTTCCCCCTAGCCTATACTTACCCCAATAAACCTTGTGAAAAAATCTAGATGATGAGTAGTTTTAATAAATGATCTTTAGCTTATAGCAGGCAACTTAATATTTGTCGGGCAGTATACATAATCGCGTGTTACTGGTTTGAACATTAAGAGAATACGAGAAACGTTTTTTGTAGCACTTGTTTTTGTGACGTGTCAAAATGGAATGAGTATATTTTTAGCTCAGTTAATTTACTTTCCAAAACCTTTACCTTTATTGCAACTTGAAACCTTTATCCTAGCAATGTTTAAACATGAAACAGGAAATGAAATATTAGATTATATATATAAATATATGTCGTAATCTTAATTAATTGCTATTTATTTAATTAGTGAAAGTAAAAAGAAATATTTCTGGGGATTTCCATAAATAAAATTACAGGATTCATATTCGTTAGCATTTTTTGCAATTATATCAAATTAAGTTAGTTTTGTTATCAAACAGTTTCACTCACATCACAAATTAAACCAGCTTTATCTCATACATATTTCACACATATGCATATTTTAATTGCCTTTCAACAGAAACTAACGAAATGCTCGTGAAACCTGTGAATAAAAATGCCAAATTAAAACAATTTCTTGTGTTTTGTATTATAATTTTTTTCTTTCTCTAGCGAAAGTAAAAATTTTATAACTCATGTATAACAAAGACAGAACTGCACTAGAATATTGTGAACTTATATTGGCTGCATCTTAAACTTATATTAAACTGTTCTCTAGTAATTGCAGTTTGCGAAATGTATAAACTTGCAAATTAGTGTGTTTGTACACAATTTTACGAGTGTTCGCATTGAGAAACGCAATATACCAGATTATTTATAAACTGATGAATTTTATTTGTACTTATCTTAAGTTACCTCATTAGTTTGACGTGAATTACAGAAATGTTAACCCAGTTTTGATTTTTTTGCCGTAAGAATGCGATGCCATTAAGAGTTAATAAATGTATATAGTTACCTGTAGGGTAATCTCATGGTATTTGCAAAAAATGAGTTTGTTCGTATAAACAGATGTTATATTGAATACATTATATAAATATATGTCAATAAAACTATTAAACTTAGTTAAGAAATATTGTTTTAATATACATATATAGTACTAATATTAACCTAAACAGGGTGTTTCATTGGATAGGAATTCTGCTTAATATATAGGGGAAAAAGAAGCCTTGAACCGATGGAATATGTCACCAGGCGAAGTTCATGGTCTATTGTAGGAATCACCATACTAGTAAGAGCAATGGAAGGGGAATAACAATAGGAACGGACTCCTAGGAGCCACGTGCCAAACTCTCACTTGCAAGGGACTGTATCATAAAGCTGGCAATGCAGTCATTGAACCAGCTGGGATAATTCATTGACTATCGTAAAGCTTGAGATATGATTAGCGATGAAAGTGGGTTTATACACTCAGAGGAGCACTTATGACGCCTAGTAGGCATGTTATTCTTCTTTCATTGCTCTTGCAAGTATGATGATTCCTATAACAGACCATGAACCCCGGCTAGTGGCATATTCTGTCGATTCATTACTTTTAGGCATTCTTTTTTTGATGTTTTATTACGTCATGGTAAGTCGTTCTTGGAATCACAGTCATACGCAGTGTGGTTATTATTTATACGAGCCATCTAGCGCGACTGACAGTCCATGAACTATCCGAGCTACTTCAATGACTACATTGCCAGCTTTATGCTACAGAAGGGGAATAACAATAGGAACAGACTCCTAGGAGCCACGTGCCAAACTCTCACTTGCAAGGGACTGTAGCATAAAGCTGGCAATGCAGTCATTGAACCATCTGGGATAATTCATTGACTATCGTAAAGCTGGAGATGTGATTAGCGATGAAAGTGGGTTTACACACTCGGAGGAGCACTGATGACGCCTAGTAGCATGTTATTCTTCTTCATTGCTCTTGCAAGTATGGTGATTCCTATAACAGACCATGAACCCGCCTAGTGGCATATTCTGTCGATTCATTACTTTTAGGCATTCTTTTTTTGATGTTTTATTACGTCATGGTAAGTCGTTCTTGGAATCACAGTCATACGCAGTGTGGTTATATTTATACGAGCCATCAGCGCGACTGACAGCCATGAACTATCGAGCTACTTCAATGACTACATTGCCAGCTTTATGCTACAGAAGGGGAATAACAATAGGAACGGACTCCTAGGAGCCACGTGCCAAACTCTCACTTGCAAGGGACTGTAGCATAAAGCTGGCAATGCAGTCATTGAACCATCTGGGATAATTCATTGACTATCGTAAAGCTGGAGATGTGATTAGCGATGAAAGTGGGTTTACACACTCGGAGGAGCACTGATGACGCCTAGTAGGCATGTTATTCTTCTTTCATTGCTCTTGCAAGTATGGTGATTCCTATAACAGACCATGAACCCCGCCTAGTGGCATATTCTGTCGATTCATTACTTTTAGGCATTCTTTTTTTGATGTTTTATTACGTCATGGTAAGTCGTTCTTGGAATCACAGTCATACGCAGTGTGGTTATTATTTATACGAGCCATCTAGCGCGACTGACAGTCCATGAACTATCCGAGCTACTTCAATGACTACATTGCCAGCTTTATGCTACAGAAGGGGAATAACAATAGGAACGGACTCCTAGGAGCCACGTGCCAAACTCTCACTTGCAAGGGACTGTAGCATAAAGCTGGCAATGCAGTCATTGAACCATCTGGGATAATTCATTGACTATCGTAAAGCTGGAGATGTGATTAGCGATGAAAGTGGGTTTACACACTCGGAGGAGCACTGATGACGCCTAGTAGGCATGTTATTCTTCTTTCATTGCTCTTGCAAGTATGGTGATTCCTATAACAGACCATGAACCCCGCCTAGTGGCATATTCTGTCGATTCATTACTTTTAGGCATTCTTTTTTTGATGTTTTATTACGTCATGGTAAGTCGTTCTTGGAATCACAGTCATACGCAGTGTGGTTATTATTTATACGAGCCATCTAGCCGCGACTGACAGTCCATGAACTATCCGAGCTACTTCAATGACTACATTGCCAGCTTTATGCTACAGAAGGGGAATAACAATAGGAACGGACTCCTAGGAGCCACGTGCCAAACTCTCACTTGCAAGGGACTGTAGCATAAAGCTGGCAATGCAGTCATTGAACCATCGGGATAATTCATTGACTATCGTAAAGCTGGGAGATGTTGATTAGCGATGAAAGTGGGTTTACACACTCGGAGGAGCACTGATGACGCCTAGTAGGCATGTTATTCTTCTTTCATTGCTCTTGCAAGTATGGTGATTCCTATAACAGACCATGAACCCCGCCTAGTGGCATATTCTGTCGATTCATTACTTTTAGCATCTTTTTTTGATGTTTTATTAGAGTCATGGTAAGTCGTTCTTGGAATCACAGTCAATATCGCAGTGTGGTTATTTATTTATAACAGCCATCTAGCGCGATCTGACAGTCCATGAATATCCCGAGCTACTTCAATGACTACATTGCCAGCTTTATGCTACAGTCGCCTGCGGATGAGAGTTTGACACGTGGCTCCTAGGGGGGCGAAATTGAACTAGTTTTCACTTAGTACCATACGAGAGAATGGAGTGAAAGTACGAATGATAGACGATATTAGCTGCTTCATTGTTCGCAGTATGTTTTATTCTCTTTATGGCAAACAATGCAGCAGATAGTTTACCACATAGGTTCTGTATATGTTGGTGCCACTGTCAAATCGTAATGCCCAGAAAGTTTGCACTAGACAGTTCTCCGCTCCTTATGGAAAACGTGATAGTTTTTGTTTTATCAACATTTAATTTCAGGTTGCTTGCAGCAAGCCACCGCTCCGCGTTTTCCATTATTATCTCGGACACTCGCTGCAGCATTGAGGGATTAGCTGCAGACCCCGCATGCTCCGACATTGGTTGGAAGATCGTTAACATAAACTAAAAAGAAAGAGGTCCCAGCATGGAGCCCTGAGAACGCCGGATTTAATCGGCGGATCGTATATCTTTCCAGTCCGTTAATTGCACCCTGCCAGCAAGGTAAGATCTCAGAAGGTCCAATGGAGTGCCCATAATGCCATAACTTTCTAGCTTCTCTTGCAAGAGATGACGTCTGTTAGGCAGAAACTCACATCCGTTTCTAGTGTTATTCCTCTTTCATTGCTCTTGTATGTATGTAAATAGAAGGGTGGTGTTACACTGCGACCTAAAAGAGCTATTGTGTCCCCTATTCTTGCTGCTTTACAGCTGGCCTACCAATCCTATTCCCTTTTAGAAAGTGTAGGATGTCAGAGGGCGCCAGTCTAGGTGAAGTCTCCTCTTCGATTTACATGCTCCCAGTAACAATGCCCTCGAGCTGCACAGTTGCTACGCAGTTTGAGAGAGGTGGATGGATGTTTCAACCTGTTCCCCACAAAATCTGCATCAGATCTTTTTCCAACCAAAGCTTACTCAGGTGTCCTTACATCTACAATGGCCTGAAAGTATTCCTGTTAATATCGAACATTGTTCTTACTCAGGTTGATGCATTTTGTAACAACCTCTTCGGTATAAAGGTCCCAGAAGAATTTTACTTTGCCCCATTCCCTGGAGATTTTCCCAGTAACTGGATCTTCTCTGCTCCATTTCCATTTTTAATTTCTTCAGTATTGTACTGCTACTTAATCCGCAAAAGGGTTCAGGCCCTACAAAAGGCATTCCAGCCCCCTTTTTTGGTGGAGGTTATCCGTTATATTATCGTTTCCTTCCACTCTATGTGACCGGAACCCACAGGAGGGGTACTTTATTTCTTTGTCTAGCTCATTTAGTTTCCCTAGCATTCCCAGACCATCTTGGAGCTGATTTCATATGAGTTCAGCGCCTTGATGGCTGCTTGACTATCAGACACGATGATAATCTCCTGCTTTCGATAGTTCCTATCCATAGTGAACTGAACACATCGTCCAATAGCGTGTATTTCCGCCTGAAATATACTTGGGTATTTTCCCAAGCTTTCGAAATATGTAGTTTCCATATATTCCTATTCAAGTTCCTTCTGCCGTTTTGGAGCCATCAGTGTACTATTGAATGGCCATTTCTATTCAAGTATCAAGATGGTGCTAACCCATCACTCCTGTTACCTTAGCTTTATGCTGAATTTTTTTCACAAAGCTAAAATTTTTTAACATATCATACCCGGGGCATATCCCAGGTTTGATCACCGTCAGGAGATTGAGGTCTATGCCTAATCATTCCTTCCTTACCATTCTTAGTGCGGTTCTTTTCGCCACCCCCTCTACTACAATGTGGAGGGGGCAAATCCAATACTACTTCAATAAGCTG
The DNA here is from genome assembly GCA_004143645.1 of Protaetia brevitarsis. Classification (NCBI taxonomy): domain Eukaryota; kingdom Metazoa; phylum Arthropoda; class Insecta; order Coleoptera; family Scarabaeidae; genus Protaetia; species Protaetia brevitarsis. The sequence continues at coordinate 1,763,427 of RXPK01000049.1, forward strand.
CTGTTGGGCAGGTTCTCATAGCCCCCGTTATGCATAAACATAACTAATCTTTGTACTTTCGAGAGTTTAATTCTCCGCGGTGGGCCAGATTAGTTCTTTTTGTCCATGCTACTGATGTATAGGTGATGATCGGGTCTCACTATCGTGTATTACATCCAAGCTCATTGCCTCTTTTGCTCTTTACTAGTATGGTGATCTTACAAATTATCATGAGCCCCGCTGGGTGACATATTCTATCGGTTCATTGTTTTCTTTCTTTGATGTTTCATTACGTCATAGCATCAGCCGTTCTTAGAATCCTAGTCATTCGCAATCTTATTGTCGTTTATACGAGCCATCTAGCGGAATGATAGTCTATGAACTATTCCAGCTGGTTCAATGACTGCATTGCCAGCTTTATGCTACAGTCATTTGGGGTGAGAGTTTGGCACGTGACTCTAAGGGGCGTACAAACTAAACTCTTTTTCACTTAGTAAGTGATTGTACGTGAAACTTGAGATGTGATTAGTGATGAAAGTGGGTTTATACTCATATTCATTACTCATATTTAGCTGGCTAATAACACAACTAGTCTTATGAATGTCTGGTAAGCTTTAATTTTGATTACTATCGATAGATTTTTTTCCTTTAGTATTCTTGAAGATATCCCCACCGCTTTATTTCCATTTAGTATCCTTTTATCTATCTATTTCTCACTATTCTTGTAGTCCAAATTTGCTTGCTTCTGCTTTGAATATCTCGATAACTGGTAAAATTTTAAAAAAAATGAGGTATTATGAAGTAAAGTATTCACAAGTGGATGCATATTGAATTAAAAAGACTTCGAGTGACACCAAAATTATCTCAGCAGATATGACAATTATTTAATAGAATCAAAAAAATATTTACTATAGAAATCTTCCAGAAATGCCACACTCTGGTGTCATTATTTCCCAGTGTCATTTATCCAATAATATTCCCATTAGCAACACTATAATTTATTTGTCCCAGAACAAGAGTTCCAGTTACATTTTTAGAACGGAGTTGACGCCTACAATTAGTACAAGTAACACACGTTACAAAACTGCAAACACAGACGCCATTAATGAGAACAATACGTAGTACATTACACTACCTCCATAAGTCAAATCGTGATCATGCCGAATCGAACTTCAATGTATACCCGCACTATCAGACCACTTAATCAATTAATGAAACTCACCTAACGATTACGGCAAACGCCAGAACAATAAACGACACATTTAAAGAATGTTTTACAAGTTGGGTGCCGTACGCACAAATAATGTTTCGGCGCGTGTAGATTTTCGGGGAGTGACTTACATATATATTGTATTGTATTGCGTATAATGACATGTGGACACTTTACTATGTGGTATATTGTATGGGGTATCTACGGGTGTGTTTCACTAGGATGGAGTTACACATAGGGGAAAAATGTATAAATTATTTTTATATGATAAAAAATTGTGGAATGATTTTTAATGATAAGAATAATCCAGTGATGATAACCATGTCGGACATCATAATTACAAAAAATGGCTTATTTTGAAAAGCAGACATAATACTGCCAATAACCTGAGTGGTTTCATTTAATTACACACTGAGAAAAGGCAAGTAAAGTGTTTATTGATAAAAATTATTTACAATAGATAAAGTTTTACTTTGGAACTATTCTCGTTAATAATACTGTAACTGAACCCAGTTCCTGAATGCCAACTTTTAATGTAAATAGTGCTTTTATTAACGGCAATTACACAGCGTACCTAACAAATTTGTGGTAAGTAACGTATTACTATGTATACTGGTTGCTGTATCTAACTACAGCACATGCTTAGTAGAAAGCAAACAATGCTGATCGCTATTAAAACTCATGTATTTTCTTAGATAGGTAAACAACTTTGCCACAACTATGATTATTTGAGTTTTGCTGCTACCCCGTGATTGTTTTACTGTTCCTGATTGGCTAATGCGGCGGAGTAATGAAATAGTCCCCTAGACGGCTACGCGCGCAGGCGCGGGCTAGCGTCAAGTAAGAGTTACGGACGTGGGAAAAGGGGGCCAAGGATACGGCCATTGTAGGCCAGTTGGAACGCAAATATATTAAAAATACCGGTGGTTAGCTCAAGGTCCCAAACCGTATAAAGAATCCCAGCGAAAGAAAAGTACCGAGCCTATAAGCAATCGGATGTTTCAAGATTGCAGTTTTAAACCACGTGGTGGAATATTTGAATTCCCCATCATTGTGATGATATCTGCCCCCGCTGGTGAAGTTAAAGTGTGGATGCCGTCGCTAGCTGAGTGTCAGTCCAAGTATCACCTGCAGTTAGGGATACCCCGACGAAGTAGCCGTTTTCGAGGCGATCACCGGACATAACCGCCACGTACGCCGACAGAGGATCAACTCGCCGAGGCAACGCCCAGTGCAAAGAACCAACAGAAACCGGAAGTTTACCGCCTAGGTATATTATATCTTTGTTTGTTATTAGTTGTAACTTCAAAGCCATATTTCTCTTTGTCCTTTGTTTAGATTTCAATAATTTCAATAACTAAATAACGTTTGTTCATTTTTTCATTATTAAGGAATATATTTTATGAGTCATTACGTTGTAATTTGTTTAAAAAAAAAATTGTTGTTAAAGTGAAACCAATATCTTTCATTCATATCAGGTAGTCACTGTGTTTGTCCTATACAAAATAAAGCTATTACTAATAATACTGCTTTTTTCTAAGTAATAAGTATTATGTATCATCTTTAGCAAAATAAATGCGAATTTAATCTTCAATATTAATGCAATCGAAGCTACAGCACACTGAATAGTTAATTAAAAATTATTTGCAAACAATTTTGAATACGCATTGCTCGTACGCAGTACTTATAGTTCGTTGCATAAATAATCGAAATTTGTGGAATTTTTTTTTTGTACTTTATCAGTTATTCATACAGAGTACACAGTAAGCTACTTAATAAATATTCACTAAACTTCCTCGTTTCCTACGCTACCTATAGTTGAACAACAAATTTAAGGTAAGTATATTGTATATTTATAGCAAGCCATTACCTTCTATATATCAGGTATTTAGTGAACGTGCATTAATGATACTCTTTCTTATCACAAGTAATAAATAGCTTGTATTAATTATGAAGGTGATAGCTGTTATAGAATAGTTCACTCACAGCAATACACCTACTACTTGCCAAGGGTAAATCTTTGCTTACTGCAACTACATATATTCTTTGGCTTAACTACTTCAGTTTAATTATCATAAGTAACTTCATAAGTTACCAGTATGAAGCAGACCGTAAGTAACTTAGATTGTTTCTTGTTAGTATCAGTGTTTAGGATCTCTTTTTTACTAGTACTAACTAATCTGTGCTTTTGTCCCCTATCCAGCTGAACTTTTTACTTACGATAATTGTATTTTTATTTATGATTATTAAATTTTTTTCTCAGTGTTTTTTTTCCGTTTATTCTCCACATGCATAACAGAAGCTGTTGAGATTATTTGTATACGTACGGAACATTATGAAATAAAAAGACGTTCAGCTACCACAATTTGAGAAATTAAATTGAATTTGACGAGCCGTGCGTAGCTCCGAATACATCCACACAGCCAAAAATCTACAAATTCCTAATTTCATTGGCTCTAGAGCACAAATGGGGGTGGTTTGAATGCTAGGACGTAAGAAACAGGCAAGAATATGATCAGACATGTTTACTCAATGCTCGGCAGTATAATATATGTTGTAATATCTTTCTTATATAGAAGTCACTTTGAAATTCTGTGAAATTTAATGTACTTTTTGAAAAAGCTATTTAAAATAAATTTATGACGTGATGGAGCTAATTTAAAATTAGTTTCAGAATCAGCATGAAAAAGGACATAAACTACATATAATGGTGTATGAGAAAAAAATGTGTTGGAAAGTGTTATCAATCATAGCTACTACTTTTTGCTGCATCCTCGTATATTTAAATACACCAAAACAAGGAAATACCACACCAACAAATTCTTTTCAAATTGTAAAACGGAAATATATTTTATATATGGTTATTACCTCAATAGATGATGTTTTGTTTAGCATTTTTACCGCTATCCTATGTAAATTTCACGGAATTCCTAATATCTTCTGAATCAATATCGATTAATATGATTGTAGTAATACGTGGGAGCTGGTATTTCACAAGCCGGCTATTATGCATAATTTTCACCTTAAACTCTAGACTAGAAAATACGCCCGGTGTCTTTAAGGAATAGAGAAATTGTAGTATATAGTGATGCAAGAAACAGTTCGAATGTGAGAGAATAAATAATTGTGTGGTCCTTTTAGGGGACTTATGCATTTTGTACGGAGCAGAAAGAAAAAAATAGATCACCGTATGAAAATAAATTAACATCAACTTTTGTAATGTAAGAGATCGTTTATGCATTGCGTAATATCCCAATGAAAATGTAATAGACACGCTTTGTTACGCACATTAAAGGAATTAGACCAGAATAAATTGACAATCACTTTTGTCAATCGTGATCTAGTAATTTGGGCGTTCTAATCTAAGAGGTAAGTGTACATAACATATAATTGTATATGCACTTTTGTACTTCGTTATAGGTATCTACATGCACAAGGTGTGTATAATAAATTAGCGCAAAAGCTCCACGCATGATTCGCTACATAATGCCCATCTGATAATACATCACTCTTTTTTTCATGTCGTTAAAGTTAACGGAAACGAATATGGAAAACCGATCTTCCAGCATGACTTAACAGCTTGCCCATACATCGAAAATTGTTAAGCAATTCCTCACAGATGATATACGATAACCGTTTTGTGTTGGTCTGGAAATTTATTTTTTAAAAATACGTGCACCGAGTAGGCGGGACTACCCTGATTTTATCCAATGCCCAGGGCATAAAGACTGGCGGAAGGTGGGGAGGGAACGCAGATCTCACATATGAACGGTGCGCAAATGAGTGTGCTCCTGTGCTCCGCTTTCGTTGCGTTCTCGGTCACGTTAACAATCGATCGACATCAACATTCAGATATTTGTGTTTTCCGAATAACTATATTATATATATTTTGTTTATGAATGACTCACCGTTCACAGGTCGTAACTACCATAAGAACTAATACCGTTTGTTGGTGACAATTTAATAATGAAACCAAGTACGTAATTATTTTAATTTATAAATAACATACTGCTGTAGTTTTTTATTTAAAAAAAACAATTATCTGAAAATTCTTATTTAATGTTATTTTCATTTGAAAGTTGTTTTGATATTTTAGGATAACGGTGTATTTCTTTATACTTTAAGTTTTAACAGAATTTTCGTGACTATATATAACATTATATTATTTATTTCACTATTGCTATATTTTTCCGTATTGGACGGATTTGTTTCCAAGTTTTTTGTTTGTTTTCTGGCTCTCTGCTTCGTACGTGCGAGCGAGAGAACCAGTGTGATAGATATTGGGGTGGCTCACATGTGTTGTTTCTTTTGCTTGAATTTAAAAATTTTAATATATTAATCTATTAATTTGTTGCTGATATTAACCATGCTCAATGTTTAATTCACACTCGTGCAGTTTAGATAAGAAATAATACAGCTCTGTATTAAAGTTAATTTATATTTTAGTTTTAGGTATAAGAATTTTCAAAGAATTGTAGATGATAAAAGTTTATATAATTAACACAATAATCATAGTTGTAACAATTTAAATACTTAGTGTTAATTTATAAATATCTTAAATCTAACTTTGTAAAAAAAAGGAAATTAGACAATATATTTGTTAAAAAAAACTATCTATTTTATTTAAAACACTGATTTAAATTTTCGTTTGAGGTACTTCATCTACAGCAATACGTTTATTAAACCCGCGCACATAAAATCACAAACTTAAACTCGTAAATTTTTAACTGTTCCCAAAAAACGTACATTTCCCTCAAAGATACAAATAATAATTGATTTTTTTAAACAAAAATAAATTGGCAACAGCGCAGCCACAGTTAAAAACTACGCCGCATCGTTAAATGCCTCTGCAAAAAGCCGACAAAGCAAAGCCGCTACTAATGCGCTTTGGTGCAGCCGACAAACAAAAAAGAATATATAAAGTACGAAAAAAGGTAATGAAATGAAATATACAGGTACGTAAAAAGATAATGAAATGCACACAAAACAAACAAAGTAGTATTGTAAGTAACACACTAAACATAATAATAATAAGAACTATGGGTGCGAAACAGTTTTACTGTGCAATATTTGAAAGACAATTTTAATTCGTTTAGTTATGAACAAAAAATTCAAGTAAAAGTATGAGCAGACCAAAACCTGAACTTAATTTGACGCAAATACAAAGGCAAATTTTAGAGATTTACAAGAAATTTAAAGAGGACATGTACGAAAAAAATGATTGGATTTTAGTTAAAAATTTGCATGTTCTTGATTTTGTGAACACCCTACGTTTCCGACCACGAGCCGCCACTGCAGTGATCCATACTCGCGGGTGACTGATAAAGTAAAGAAGTCATTATAGCCATTAGTTTTATATCTTTCTATAAATCGGTTGAAAAATCAATGTATTGAAATTGTGTATTCCAGAATGTCTGAAACTAAGAAGAAATGTCGGCAGTACAACATTGAGTTATTTTGAAATATGGATTAACACAATCTTCACAGACCAATTATTAATCTATGTGTTCTCAACGAAGCCATGACCAGCTCTTACCGGCTCCAAAGCATTGAATAAAATTACATGCTGATAAAAAGGACAAAGATTTATATTCTATTTTAACAAAGACTTGGAAAAGAAATATTTAAAACAGCCAACTATATCAAACCTTTTTGCATCGTGTTCTAAACAAGAAGATGACGGACTACGAGCTTCATATAATATTTCATTATTAATCGCAAAAGCGAGAAAACCGCACACAATTGGTGAGGAATTAATTATGCCGGCAGTCAAAGAGGTAATCGAAACTGTTCTTCATCATAAGACGCTATCAGAAATCATCAAAAAAGTTCCTTTGGGTAATATTACAGAGCAAAGAAGAATCGATGAAATGGCTAAAGACGTTGAACTATCATTATGTGATTAGTTAAAGCCTTCCAAATTTTCCATTCAACTCGATGAATCAACTTTACCAAATAGCAAAGCACTATACTCTTGGCTTACGTCCAATTCATAAAAGAAGAAAAAATTGGTCAACAGTTATTATTTATTAAGAAAAGGAATAGCAGACTGCAGATCACCGAGCGTGGTGATTCAGCGATTCATTTGGAATGTGAAAAATGTGTTAGTGGGGATAAAAAATTGGAGGAGAAACGTTGGACAAAGTATATTGAGTTAAAAAGAGATTATGTTGAGAAATAAATTATATTTTTGCTAAAGAAAAACTCTTTTATTACTTTTTGATTCGCTCTCGTATAACTTAACAATGATTATTCAGGATAACACAGATTTTCTCCTCAATAATTTACATCTAATTATATAATATACTAGTCAATGTGCATGCAACCCGATTCTGCTATTGACATATAAAATCACCATTGCGTGAAAGCCAATTCATTCAGTCTGGACACCCTGGACTTGGATACGATCTAGTAAACAAGTACTTGAACTTCATGCGTGGTTAGCTCTGCACGATTACTCTAATGCTATTAAATTAACGATTCTAACAATTTCTACAATTCACTATAGATTTATAAATACGGTTTTTGAAATATATTATATTTTTTTCTACGTATTATATTTGAAACTAAGTCGATTTTATGTTATCCATAAGAAGCCACCTACGAGACATCGCTATATAGATGAAACAAAAAACTCCAACTAACTAAATACGCCATTACGAAGATGTAAAACCTTGATATATAAACCAGTCCTGTAACGCCGGTATTAGCATAGAGCGTGCTTAAGTTACTATAGCGCACTTACTGTGCCAGTAATCTAATTTCTATGATCGGTATTCGGTAGCTGCCTTGTCACTTGAAAAATTAATAGAATTCAAAGAAGCGCAAGGACATAAAGCACACATAAGCGAGATGGTATTTTAAAAGTTTCAAGGCATTGGGCTTATGAATATGCATCGTACGCTTACTGTGAGTCAGGTCAAGCTGTTGCCAAACAATACCTAATATCTGTACTGGTGCAATTTGTACAAGTTGTGCAGATATTTTCTTAGCCTTTTATCTCAATTAAAAGATATTCTATCCTGCGTCTATACGAAATCTTGGAAGCTTCAATATTCAGTTAGTATTTAAATGAAATGAAGGAGAATCGTGCAGTGGCGCACTATAGGGTGGGAAACCATTTTTTTTATTCGAAAGTAAAGTTTCAAAACATTGTTTTGTCTATTAAAATTCTCTTCACCTATGAAGCAACATTTACTAGACGTTGGAAATTCAACGATAAGCGATCTCCTAAATTAGGTACTTCTCTCCCTCTAAGTTCAAACCGAAACAAAATAGGTCCTAAAGGACAGGACCGGATTACCAAAACTAAGAAAGTTAACAACCGAAAGAAAAGTCAGCTTACCGGTGACGCCATTCAACTAAATGGATGGGATCAGCAAGAAGTACGAAACTTAGCTACTAGATGGCGTTGCAGGGTCTAATTCTTAATTTAATTGAACAATAATCTTTAAATAAAATCCATAAATGAAATGATCGCAATCCCACGGCGACAACATTTCCAGTACGAATTCAAAATAAACATTTGGTGTGGGATGATATCTGATTTTTTCATTGGTCCCTTTTGGACTTCCACCGAATCTGAACGATCAACTATACTTAAATTTTCTCGAACCAAATTGAAATTGGCTGCTAGAAGATTTACCACTCAAACAAAGTAAGTAAGTAAGTAAGAATAAAAGTAAATAGAAGGTCGGTGTATTACACTGCGACTAACAAATCTATTGTGTCCCCTATTCTTGCTGCTTTACAGCTGGCCTTCCAATCCTATTCCTTTTAGAAAGTGTAGGATGTCAGAGGGCCCCAGTCTAGGTAAGTCTCCCTCTTCGATTTCACATGCACCCAGGTGCAATGCCCTCGAGTTGCACAGTGCTACGCAGTTTGAGAGGAGGTAGGTGGATGTCTCATCCTGTTCCCCACAAAATCTGCATTCAGGATCTTTTTCAATCCAAGCTTACTCAGGTGTCCTTTCAGTCTACAATGGCCTGAAAGTATTCCTGTAATATACGAACATTGTTCTTACTCAGGTTGATGTATTCTGTAAACCTCTTCTTGGTTATAAGTTTCCAGAGAATTTACTTGCCTCATTCCCTGGAGATTTTCCCATAACTGGATTTCTCTGCTCCATTTCCATTTAGTTCTTCAGATTGTACTGCTACTTAACCCGCAAAAAGGTTCAGGCCCTACAAAGGCATTCCAGCCCCTTTTTTGCGAGGTTATCCGTTATTCGTTTCCTTCCACTCCTGTGTGAACCGGAACCCACAGGAGGGTTACTTTATTTCTTTGCCTAGCTCATTTAGTTTCCCTAGGCATTCCCAGACCATCTTGGAGCTGATTTCATATGAGTTCAGCGCCTTGATGGCTGCTTGACTATCAGACACGATGATAATCTCCTGCTTCCGATAGTTCCTATTCCGTAATGAACTGGACACATCTTCCAATAGCGAGTATTTCCGCCTGAAATATACTTGGGTATTTTCCAAGCTTTCGAAATATGGTAGTTTAGGCCCATATTTCCTATTCCAGTTCCTTCTGCGCGTTTTGGAGCCATCAGTATACCATTTGATGGCATTTCTACTCAAGTTCAAGATGGTGTTATGATCCCACTCGCTCCTGTTATTTAGCTTTATGGTGAATTCTTCACAAAGCTAATTTTTTTAACATATCATCCCGGGCATAATCCCAAGTTTGATCACCGTCAGGAGATTGAGGTCCTATGCCTAATCATTCCTTCCTTGACCATTCTTAGTGCGGGTCTTTTCGCCACGCTCTCTACTACAATGTGGAGGGGGGCAAGATCCAATACTATTTCAATAGCTGCTGTTTGAACAAAGACAAAATATGTGGTTTATGTGCGATGGAGCGCCACCACATTTTTCGTTGCCTGTGCGCGAGTATCTGAACGACGTAGTTTCCATATCGATGATTTGCTCATGGAAGTGAATTTTCTTGGCCATCTAGAAGATCTTAACCCCTCTAGATTGCTCTGTTTGATCTAGTATGAACGAAATAGTCTACAAGGAAAGAATTGAGTCCCGCGAATAGTTGCTTCAAAAAATTCAAGAAGCTGCCCAATGTAATCAGAAATAAGGCAGAACTGTTTCTTTTAACATCAGAAGATATTGAAGAAAACGCCTAGAGAACTGCACTGTAGTGTGTGATGGATATTTCGAGCAGTTGCTCTAAATAAGTTATGCGGGCGCTTGTATCAGTTTTGCTACCTTATATTTTGCTCTCAACAGAAACGTTTTTTGCGTAATTATTTATCGAAACAGATCATTGAAATCAATCGTATACCTACCAATTACTTACGTAGACTTACGTAACAATCTATTGAAAAAAAAAATGAAATATTACCACTGGGAACGCAGTCTAAAATATCCCTGGAGATAGGCAGACTATAAATTATAAATTTATGTCAACATATTCTCGGTAAACGTTTGCAAAAATCGATAGTTAGGTAGTACATATATATGCAAGTCCGGTTGAACTGAATATTTAATTTGTATCTAAATGTAATTTACGACTTTGTAATTTTAATAGTTATAGATAACTTATACGCTTTGGGATATTTTAAATATTTTTAATAACGTGATTGTCACAGAACAAATGCGTAAGTTACTGCTGGTAATTGTATAAATGATAATTATTTTAATACATACATTTTAATAAGTTATGTAACAAATTCCCTTGAAAATCGATTCACGTCGAATTCTAACTATTCCCATAACCAATCTATCCCTTATTTTAATGTAGGAAATGTAACTTTTTCAATCGGAGAACATTCTCTAAACTATTTCGCGACTTTCGAGACTTGCTCATAACATCTATTTTTATCTGTGTAGGTGAATTAGACACCATGATGAATGCCCCTCTTCTTCAACTAGAGCACCTTATAGCAGCGGTTAAAGCATTTGAGAAACTAGAAGCAGTAAATAATATTTATTTGCTCTAACAATGACAGTTAGATATGTACTAAATGTCGTGCGTGCAAATGCGATATTATTTGGAATGGAGAAAGGATTTTGCCAGATCGAAAGATAAAAACTCTGGGATTAATGTTCCTGTGATTTTTTGGTTGTACAGGTTGCTGTACCGGCCTGGGATCGTTAGATTTTTTTTGGACTGCTAATAGGAATTCGATTTTGAAATGGATTGATACAATTTTTATCAGTCTAATAAATTTACCGAGTCATTTGCAACTAGTTTGTAGAAGGTTCCCTATCCCTAAACCTAACCGTTTTTAAGATATTTGTAATGTTGCTAATTTTTTGACGTTTAACACAATAAATGAAGTAATTTTCCCCCACTTGGGGAAATTTGCTTAGGAGCAAGGAAAAATAACATATTTCGTGGAATATTACCCCCTATGTTGGTAAAAATACAATATACATAATACAAGGGACATGAAATTCTGATTATATATATTATATATATGCATCTGTTGTTTGATTGGAACACAAAATGTGTTTTTTTTTAACATTGCGTTACATTGTGTCCCTTGATCAAAAATTAAACCCGTTACAAGAATGCATTACAGGTACGCAGTTTGAATACAAGTGCGGCATCTACACTGATGGCTTCAACGCATAAATGTAAATGGTGTGTTTTTCATTATGTCTTGCAAATAAAGATTGAGGTAAGTTCATTTTACATTAATTATGTATTGAGATGATTACAATGTACTTAGCTATGACAGCACATAAATAATAGACATACACCTGCGTATGGATATCTAATATGATATACTGGGAACTTAACCTCAATAGCATTTGGCGGTATTGTTGCTACATATGATACATTTATTTAAAGTTTTCAACGTGCAAGTGACAAAAATAAAAAAGCTCCAAATCTAAACTCAAATTGATAAGATTTTTTAATGTATTTTGTTAGTCAAAATTTATTTTATGATTACATTCAACTAGATCTTTGTATTATGAATATAACCAATTCTTAGTAACTATTGGCTTTTCTTATCGACCTTTCTCTCAAAATATTTACTCTTTAAAACATTGCTTATTGAATTTAAAAATTATTGAATTATTGTAAACTGTCTGTAATCAACTAATTAATATATCTTTCAGAAATTATTAAAAATTAAATCTAATATTATAAATGGTATATTTGAATATTTAAGTGGAGAATCTGCATTAAGTTCTAAATGACATAAACATGTTATTAGATAACTGAACTTATAATTTTTGGATGATAAAACAACCTAATATCAATTATTTGTAATTTTCTTTGTTGTTACTCTAAATCTATAATTAAAAAAAAATGTGGTAAAATTACCCCAAAATAGATGGCAACAGGCTACCGCCTATTTTTGGAGTAAATTTACACTATAGGGGATTTTTCACAAACTGGTGGAATATTCCTTGAAGTGTGGTAAATCTACTTGAAATTATTCCATTCCATTAGGGAATATTACTTTAGAGGTGTAAATTTACCAGGGAAAATTACCACACTTTCAAGGAATATTCCACAAGCATGTGAAAAATCCCTTATAGGTGTAAATTTACCCCAAAAATAGGCGGTAGCCCAGTTGCCATCTATTTTTGGGGTAATTTTACCACATTTTTTTTTAAGGTGTTAACAGCACTATTACAGAGCCCGTCAAAACTGAATTACTTCATTAAATAAATATCGCATCCACCAGATTTCCTCATAACGAGTCAAAGATACTTACTAAACTACTCAGCAAAATATACTGTTGCTCCGTTACTTACGTATTTGGAACGAACATAAAAGCATATAAAAGTATCATGTTTCCAATGACTAACACAACCCCGTTATCACACATGTATATCTTTCTTACGCAACACGGGTAGAAATTTATCGGAATTCGTTCGAATTGCGTGTGCGGATGAAGTGAAATAGTTAGAGTTATTCGTAGCGTAATGTACTTCAATAATCACGGTGCCTTGTGCTGTGGGCAACTTGAAGGAATAATAACCTCACCATATTTGCGCTAACCTACTTTCGGAGATTGCTCGAACACATGAACGTTCAAAAAGGATATTGTGTATCAAACATATTTTTCATTCTGTGAGTAAGGTCGGTTGTTCGCTTTGACGAAATTTTTTACGGTTTAAAGGTGACAAGGGGATCTTCGTAATCACTGAAATGCGTTGTTATGTCGTTTGTGAAGAGATTCTGGATATAATCTCTAAATTATGTCTCGAGAAATTGCGGGTCGTCCTTTGATTTTTTATGCATGATATTTTACGAGAGAGGCTGATCAAAAGCTCATTAAGTATCCTTCGCAAATTTGGAATTTATATAGGCGGTGATGCGAATTATGTCACATAACTTCTCAGGCAAGAATAAACGTTGAATTTTGGTTATAGCACCAGTATAATAAAACACAAAATATATCGTGTGCGATTACTGCACCCACATCACCTATACAGGATGTCTTGATTTTTTTTTGACTTCTAGTAAGAATTTAATTACACTTGCTGTGTAGTCATGGCCCATTGTGATCTGTTTAAGAAAAATATATTTGACTTTCTAGCACTTTCGGTATACAGGGTGTTGATATAAACTTTCTTATTTTAAATGGAATGGTGTAATTTTCATCGGTCTAATGAAGTTACCTAGTCATTTGTGATTAGTTTATATGAGGATTCCCTGTATCTAAACTTAACCGTTTTTGAGATATTTGCGATTTTGTGGAATTTTTGACGTTTGTACTCTTTGAAAAAATGAAATAGTTCATAAGGTATCAGTTATTTAGTGGTTCTATACTAAGGTCGATGTAAGTACATAAATGTACGTATAAGGTGTTACAGCCCTCGATCAACCGATCTGAGATGCATTTTCTATGCCCATGGACCTTACAGTGGGTGTACCACAAGGTTCTGTTCTTGGACCCCTTCTTTTTGTGTTATATGTTAACGACCTTAACTGTTCTCTTTCCGTTGGCAACCTTTGCCAATATACGGATGACACTACTGTTATCATCTCAAGAGTTAATGATAGTGAACTCTCGCGGTTTGATAGTGAATGTGCATTGGCGATGTCTAGATGGTGTAGTGATAATGGACTTGTATTAAATAAATTTAAAACTTCAATAGTAGCCTTCAGTTCGGCTAGCTGTCCCGTCGACAGATCACCAATACATGACACTTAAATTCTTACAAAACGGTTCGATTTATGCAGCCATTTTTAAAGAATAATCATTCCTGTTGGATTGTCTTAAAAACCAACAGCAATCGTGGAAGAAAATAGTCATTCTAAAGAGCTTGCACTGTCTGTACATGAAACGGGTGCAATAATTGTTCCTGCAAAACATACCAGTCTTAGATGAAATATCGACATCAGCAGCTATTCGCCTAGTACTTGTACTTGGGCCAGTATCAACTATCTTAAAAATATCTTCTTCTACAGCATTACGAACTGTTCGGTTAGCCCCACAGTTGAAAGAAACCTTCGCGAAGCATCCTGTCTCTCCAAGATGATGAGGAATAGCCACAAAAGTACTTACCTACAATTGGTTCGCACGTCAAATAAAATGGATATCTGCCATTTTTGCATTTGTGTATTTATACATTTTGAGAAACTGAAAAGTGTAAAACTTCAATATGACATGACAATGTTTGCACTGAGAAAAAAAAATTAATACAATTATCGTAAGTAAAAAGTTCAGCTGGATAGGGGACAAAAGCGCAGATTACTTAGCACTAGTAAAAAAGAGATCCTAAACACTGAGACTCACAACACCCAATCTAAGTTACTTACGGTCTGCTTCATACCGGTAACTTATGATAATTAAACTTAAGTAGTTAAGCCAAAGAATATATGTAGTTGCAGTAAGTAAAGATTTGCTCTTGTCAAGTAGTAGGTGTATTGCTGTGAGTGAACTATTCTATAATGGCTATCACACCTTCATTGTTAACCTCAATTAATACAAGCTATTTGGATTACTTGTGATAAGGAAACAGTTTCATTAATGCACGTTCACTAAATACCTGATATATAAAAAGTAATGGTTTGCTATTATACAATATACTTACCTTAAATTTATTGTTCAACTATAGGTAGTGCAGGAAACGAGGAAGTTTAGTGAATATTTAATATAAATTTAAATAAAAACCAGTATTATTAGTAATAGTTTTATTTTGTATAGGACAAACACAGTGACTACCTGATATGAATGAAAGATATTGGTTTCACTTTCACAACAGTTTTTTTTTAAACAATTAACAACGTAATGACTCATAAAATATATTCCTTAATAATGAAAAAAAAATTAACAAAGAAATAATAAAAGATAAGGTAAATGGGACCTCTTTGAAACGTTATTTAGTTATTGAAATTATTGTAATCTAAACAAAGGACAAAGAGAAATATGGCTTTGAAGTTACAACTAATAACAAACAAAGAAATAATATACCTAGACGGTAAACTGCCGTTTCTGTTGGTTCTTTGTACTGGGCGTTGTCTCGGCGAGTTGATCCTTTGTCGGCGTACATGGCGGTTATGGCCGGTGATCGCCTCGAAAACGGCTACTTCGTCGGGGTATCCCTAACTGCAGGTGGCACTTGGACTGTCACTCAGCTAGCGACGGTATCCACACTTTAACTTCACCAGCGGGCGCAGATATCATCACAATGATGGGAAATTCAAATATCCCACCACGTGGTGTAAAGCTGCAATCTTGAAACATCCGATTGCTTATAGGTTCGATACTTCTTCTTTCGCTGGGATTCTTTATACGTATGGGGCCTTGAGTTAACTGGCCTTCAATGGCCGTACTCCTTGGCTACTCTTTTTCAACGACCTTTTCTCACGTCTGTAACTCTTACTTGACGCTAGCCCGCGCTTGCGCGTGTATCAGTCTCGCGGACTAGTTCATTACTCCGCCGCATTAGCCAATCAGGAATAGTAAAACAATCACGGGGTGGCAGCAAAACTCAAATAATCATAGTTGTGGCAAGTTGTTACCTATTTAAGAAAATACATGATTTTAATAGCGATCAGCATTGTTGTTACTTACACTAAACATGTGCTCTAGTTAGATACAGCACCAGTAGTCATAGGTAATACGTTACTTACCATAAATTTGTCAGGTACGCTGTGTAATAGCCGTTAATAAAAAGCACTATTTACAGTAACAACTTGCATTCAGGAAACTGGGTTTAGTTGCATGTATTAATTAACGAGAATAATTCCAAGTAAAACTTTATCTATTGTAAATAATTTTTTATCAAATAAACATGTTACTTAGCCCATTTTTCTCAGTGTGTCTTTGTAAAGATTGCAAGCTTTTTACAGTAAGAAGTTAACAAATTAATGTCTCTTCGTATGTATTGAGTAACTAAACTAAAATAAAGAGTTCCACAAATATTAGTAGGCATGTACTGCGGAAAACATTTTCCTTTTCAATCAAGTCGAATGGCTAACAACGCATTTACTAACACTCCTTACCTATATATGGAAATTCGAAAAGAATGTAAATACTGCAGCTATAATTGCAGAAATAAATCAAATACCGCTACAATAAACTATCTTGTTAGTGCTATACATTTACTGCCACCAGAAAGGTAGCAATCTCCAGGAAGGCGAAATTCGTGAAAGCACGTCACCTATGGCGACGCATGTAGTATGTATAAGTATATTCGAAAAACGCCAACGCAATTTGATCGATATATCGTGTAATTGAGAATGCGATTCGGCGAACTCCTTACGTAACTCTCTTTTAGGACAACACCCGCTAACCCAACTAGATCACTTACTTTCTTTCTCGCCTGCTTAATTTATGCCTTTTCGATTACATATATGTAAATTTCTTTGTATATCAATTTGCGACTCTTAAGATGTCGATTACGTGGTACCTCTAATTCGTTTTCCGGTTCTCATTTTTTTTTGCGTGTTTTGTTTGAAGGATGGGAGAGAGCATGGCAACCGATAAGGCCTGTCATATAGAAGAGATGTTATCTTAGATTTTAACAACCAAAGGCCTCGATTAATGATCCTGTTATCGTAAAATTCTTCAAGGTAGGTAATTGTTTGTCTTGCAGTGTGTGCTGGTCATAGAGATAATAGAGTGCTGATATTAAACTCAAAACTGTCATCAATTGAAATGCGCCATTTTGGTACACAAACGTCATCGTGGATTGTATTCAAATAATTCAAGTTAAAGAGACAAAAAAACTTTAGCACAGCCATCTATCGTGTTAAATTTTAACCTGTGTATTTAAAATGTTAAAACTGTATTTTTGTTTTATTAAAGTTGTGGGTAATTTAGAGGCTCAGATGATTTCTATTTCTAAATCTACGATTAACTTTTGACGCGTACTACGATCAACAAAGCTAACACAAGTAGTGTTCTAAAACCATTTCTTAACTTACTGTCCACCATCCATAGGGGCTTAATAAAAATAAGAAAAAGAGACGCATTCGTTTAACGCCATATAAAAATACGCAGGATAAAATATAATGAAAGTTATCTGAGAGTGGAATCTGAATCTACCGTTAACAAAGTAATGTATGTTTTCTTCAGGAGTAAATAATCAACTAGAGTGTTTGCTGTCTAATTTACTGATGATTAAATAATATTAGTTTATACATACTTAATTCCTTTCTTATTGATTTTCTTTGTATCTTTATTGTTAACGTTATAATATGCATACTTACACAAGGCTTACTCATATAATAAAAATATGAATAATATTCATCTTAGAAACAATCCGTCAAAGCAAAAAACAAAGAAACTAAATAAACAAAACAATTAAACTGTAAGGTTAGGTAATATACCGCACCAGTCACATTTGTGATTTGGCCATAGTAATCACAATATATTACTGTGATTTGACCAACTTATAAACAACTCAACGCAAATACTCCCTAGAGAGGTACTAATTGAACGTAAGCATGATGCGTGATAATGACGCCTGTGTTCCAAGATGTCCGGCTAACTGGTGTATTGTCCTGCTGGAATAAATAAATGTGTCTTCCTCAGAAGTAAACTAAAACTGAAAAGTAAATGCATATATAATATTGATAGATAATGCATTGTAGTCTTACCTTATTGGATTAAAATGCTTTCGATAGCTCTAAAAAGAACAGGTTTTTAATAATATCCAAAATAACAAGAGGAAAATGCAACAACGAACAAGAAATAATATGAATTTTAGCAGAAAATAGACAAGAACGTTACAAAACAATATGACAACCAAGCTATGCTATGTATGAATATAGGATTAACTTATTTTACTACCAACTTAAATTTCAAATTTCGCGCCTTTAATTTAACCTTGATTTTAACCATTTATATACACTTATTGTTAATATAATACATATGTTGGATTTGTAGCTTTTAACGTGATATGTAACACAATAAATGAACGAGATAAAGTGTAGACGATTTTATTTTGCAACTCGCGTTACATCGTTATATCTCTGCCATGTTAGTACATTATGAATCGTATGTGTTACGCGTGTGGCGCGCTCATTCTAACGCGAAAGTGGCGCGGTATTCAAATTTTACAATGTAACTGAACAACATATGCAATGGCATTTCTTACCTGCAGCACTGCTTTATTTAATTATTTTGCTTTAACATGTTTATTGTACAAAAATGTCAGTAAACGCAAAAATAATTTGAAAAAAACTGGAATTTATCAAATTAAGTGGTGGTTGTTATGCAGAGCAGACTACGAGATTAATTGAAATAAGATTTAAAGAACACATTTGAGAAATAACGATTCAACAATAATTTTGCTTTTCACAAAATGTGCACTCCTCCATAAGGGAAACTTAAAGCTTTAAATTGTGGAAATTAAACAAGACATTTTTCCGTTTTAACACATCTACAATAACAAATGGAATCAATAAAATCTTACTTCAGCAATACTATCTTAATAACTACAATATTACTTATTATTAGTACGCCTTCTTATATATCACGGTTTTAGAAAGACCAAACTGTATATATATACAAACGTTGTGGTATAATAAATACACGTATATTATTGTTAAACTTCTCGAAACGGTTTCAGAAAGCGGTCGATCGTGTAATACCCGGATTTCGAGTTAATTTATTCGAAGGCATCGCCTCGGACGCATGACACTATGCAAGTCGATCACTTATATTACGCAAAATCTTGTAAAAATGTATTATATCGAAGCACGTAGTGAAACGGCGATTTGGGTGGAATTGTGTCAAGTGATTTTTGTATTTATCGCAATCTTTTTGTACCCGCTCTAATATCTAGGAACGAATAATTAAACTGCTTTTTCTAATAGATTTATTGCTTACCTATTGAAAGAAATTAGGTTATTTATCAACACGGTAAAATTTAAATTAACTGATCTAAAAGAATGCTGTACAAACAAAACCATGTATCGGAAAGATTTGAAATTAAATTCATGTAAAAAATTCATCTTGTTCGATGAAATAAACACGAGTCGCTGTAACTTCTGATTATACAGGGTGTTGACATCAAGTTTCTTATAGTTTAAATGCACCACGTTGTATATGTTGATATCTTTGAATCTTTGAAATCAAAATTTTCCTCATAAAAATTAATATACAGGTAACGTATTCTTTTGTGTGCATAGTACATCTCATTCGTTACAAATATGGTCACTATAGATTAAATTAGAAAAAAACAAACATTGTTTTAATTTTGTTAAGATGTTTACGTAAATTTTTGGAGAAGTCATGACATGGATCTAGTAAACACTAAACAAGTACTTGCATTAATTTTGTATTTAAAAAGAGGAATTGAATTAAAATTTAGGTATCTTTCTACAACCGTCAAATTTTGATTTCAGTTAAACTCTACAGATTGAAAGAGTACCATGGTAGAAGCACTACATTCAACATCAAATACTAAAAAACTATAGGATGCATTTACTAAATACGTTCATTTATATTTTACACGAAAACCAAAAATGTTCTCAAAAAAAAACCAACAATTGTAGAACAGTGAACTACAATTTGTCGTGGGAATACGACTGGCTACAACTTATCTCAGTTTCTATGACATGATTGTAGTTAACGGATTGCATTTCTATTAAATACAATATTGTTGTAAAAATTACTGAAAAATCTATTCCAAGCGTTGACACAATAGTGTATAAATTTTAGTTACATACATTGTACGGAAAATCACCTTATTAGGAAGTAAAATTTAATATAAATTTTCTTGCTATTTATCACACACTTCTGTGTGAAAAAATACAACAATATTATTCTAATGATTGTTACAAGCTTTCAAGGTAAACTCAAACATTGTCGTCTCAGATAACATTACAATTTTGTAGTAAGGAGTATTAAGTGTTGTATCAATAATAATACATTTAAATCCAAAATTTTATTCATATATGAATAAATAATATAATATTAAAATATAACAGTATGATAAACATATGACATGTAAATATATTTTTTATACATTATACGAAAAAATAAAAAACTTCAACACATCATTTAGGTATCTAATCGAATATAATATAATATATATATATACAGGGTGTATCAGATATAGAGGTAAATATAATAATATGTAGCAGCTGCAATCATATACAATGAAAAAGTCTTAATGCACAGGGGGTCTATCTGTCAGCATTAACGAGGAAAAAAAATATTTTATAAATGCCGTGGGCTAGAGCCGCACCTGTACCCAACCTAAATGCTGTCCCGAGTATACCACCACATACCACTATCATTCAGCCATTACCGCTATTAGTTTTGTGTGGATCGCCGCTTGGAGTGCAAGCCACTTCGAACATTTTATTTAAATTCTTCCCGTCTCGAAAAAACGATCCTTTTCAGGACCATCATGCTTTCATTTAAAGATTGAAGCTTGATGCATCGGCAAAAGCGCGGGAATGTATCGATTCATTTTCGCGTGATATCATAGTAAAAAGGCGTGTTTGCAAATTTTCTGTATCTACATTTATTTCTGTGTAATTCGATTCAATTCATTTTGCGTTATATGATTAAATAAATCCAAAAGAAATAACTCAGTTTCATGTGGTACCGTTTATTAACAACTAACTCTCGATTCGACAAAGCAAAAGAAAAATATTTACGTTTTTTGTAACTATTGAAGTCGCATATCCGGTGAAACTCGAACGTCTTATCAGGATATTAAAAATAATACTTTGTAGACTTACGTAGAATGCTCTTAACAAAAAAGGAATGTTTCTTTTATAAAAAGGAGAAATTTAAAATGCCTCAGTTTTGCTATTTTTACAAGGGCCTTTATTTATTCAGAATGACGTTAAATGAGCTTACGGCATACCATTAAGAATAATACTAAATAAGTGCAATGTATTTATACATAATACCACGTTTAGTGGGTGCTTAACATGACGTTTCCTTGCATCAGGCTCGGACTAAAGAATTTTTGGCTCTAAATTTTACTTTTTTTTATTCTTTAATGGTGAAATCCGGTTTCGGTGGGTTCGTGGTTTATATGTCGTGTAGTTAACACCCAAGCAAAATTTTACTTTTTTATTTGATACACCCTGTATAATATATGCATCGGGAAATAAGTTTCAACTCAGCAATAACTCGTGGTATGATGTCGCGAGGCGCATTAACGATGACTCTAATTTGGTACCTAAACTATGTTTACTTATAGAGTTCAGAAAATACCTGTACAATTGAAAAGTTCATTCCTTGAACACCCAATACAGGAGAAGCTCCTTAATATCATCTGACGTTAAATTCTTGAAGCATTCTTCATTTACTTCGTTATCTAAACAAAAATGAGTTAAGCGTAGAAATTATACTCTTAGTTATTCTTAAGAAGTTTTGTTAGTAAAATTGAACCATCACCCACTATAAGTTACACACTTAGCGAGATACGGCCACTATCAGCCATATATCTTTTAATAAAATGTCGTTCATTCTTCTATTATTACAACATGAGAAAAGTGCGTATAAGGATTTATATTAATTTATGTAAGGTGCAGTGTATATAAATTATATACAGTTGACATTCTGTGGCTTTTTCGCATTTCGTAGAAACGGATACATAATCTTATCCATATCAAGATTTATTAGATCTGTAATTAAACATGAACCTGCGAAAAGTCACGTACATGTTTGATACATTAAGACAATTATTTCAAATAATATACTATGTTTGGTGCTGCTTACAATTGTAGTTTGCTACAATGCCAGTAATTAATATAGCTAATGTAATAAACATGTTACTTGGGACAGAATACAAGCACAATTACATTAAAAATTAAAAAGGAAAAATAAGTTACAAAATTCTATATCAACAAAAAGTTATTTATTTTTTAATACTATTTTCTTAAGAGAGTACAATATTTTTTACTCATTCTTATCATAATAAGATGTACTTAGAAACACTTACAGAAGCAGGTTGTAGCTGCTAACGTAAAGGAGCAGTTTTATACAGTGGCGGCTGGTAGTAAAGGGCACAAGGGCACTTGCCCACCCAACCACCAAGATAAACACAGAAAGAAATTCGCATGTAATTCAGTGCATTATTTTATTTTATTATTTTTACGTATTTTTATAACGATGGTATGAAGGTTTCCTTCCGCACCGCAAACGCTAGCGTATATGTGAACGCTATGCGAAACGAACTATGTTCCGGGGCACTCTTTCCGATGTACCTATTTGGAGTATGAATCGGACGGCTCCGTTTATCTTCGCTATATGCGCTTATACGGTCGCTTCGGGGCACGCAATGCCGTGTCCCCAGTTAACGTCTTGCATTCGTTGCGACTGCATCGTTTTCAACGCGTACCGCGCATGTGTGATTTCAAAGGCTTGAAGTGACGTTTATTATTAATGGTGGAAGTTAATTGAGTGCAAAATCTTTTTAAAAAAAAATCCGCTCTCATTTGGGGAAAAAAAATTAATTAAAGAGAAAGGAAGGCCTATTCCTGATCTTCAAATAAACTACACTTCCACAAGTAAAACTCGAACTTACAATAGAGTATTTAATAAAAATATGAGTGGACGTGCGGATGTTCACTAACAAATAAACTATTTTGTTTTATCTGCTTAATTTTTAAGAAAGAGGTCAGTGCGTGGAATAAACCAGGGTTAAATGATTTAAAGCGTATCGCAGAGAGGGCAAAGAAACACGAAAATTCTGTTTCTCACATGAATGCATGCGTGGATTTTAATGTTCTAGGCAAAGTGGACATACGTGAATAGTTAGACAGTGCTTATATATTTGCGACATAAAATTAAGTACAACGAAGATGTGGAAAAAAAAATCGTCGTATTTTGCGTCGGTTAATTATGTGTATAAAAAAAGCGAAATCTTATCCTATGTTGGACAGGGTGAAATTAAAAAGTGAACTTTCAGTAATTTATGAGCGCGAGGACATGTGTGACGTAGATGTAGGTGGTGTTTTGCCGCTTTTAGTGTTCATAACACACAACAACTTAAAAATGTGTCGACGAAAACATATAGTGTGTTACAAAAAGGTTATCGGATATTTTACCCAATTGTAGTACTGGTGGAAATAAACAAAAAAGTCTTAGTCAACATGGGTCCGCAATTCAACTGTTTTTGACATATAGTCGATTGCATATTGTTTTAGTAGGATAAAAAATTTTCAAAGAAATTCTGATCGCAATGTAAATTAAACAAATGTTTATTTAAAGTAAAACTAAAGAAATTGTTCTACATGTCCACCGTTCATTTCTAAGCACGCTTCACATCTTCTTATGAAAGATCGAGGCAATCTTTCGAAAATTCCTGGAGTCCTCCGAATTTCCTCGCAACAATTTACGATTCGTTGCCTGAGTTCTTCCAAATTGTTTACACATCGTGCGTACACTAATTGTTTTAGATGCCCCCAAACATAGAAGTGTAGAGGTGTCAGGTCAGGGGACCTAGGAAGCCATGCAGTTGGTCCACCCCGTCCTATCCATCTCTCGTTGTAATCTTGATTTAAGAAATTTCTAACTACGATGGAAAAATGCGCCGGAGCTCCATCGTGCATAAACCACATATTTAATCTGTTAAAAAGTGGCACGTCTTCCAACAAAACGGGTAATTCATTTCTTAAAAAATCCAAGTATACTTGTCCCGTTAAACGATTAGGGAGAAAATACTGGACCAATTAAACAGTCTCCAAAATAGCATGTGGATTTTCATCTGCCCAGACGTGATGAAAATTGAATATTCCGTCTCTTGTAAACCCAGCCTCGTCACTAAATAAAATCTGAGTCGTAAAATTGGGAGTTTCTGCCAGCTTTCGTAAAACCCAATGACAAAAAACCCTACGTGCATCATAATCGAGAGGAGCAAGAACTTGCACGCGTGAATGTGGTAGGGATAGAGCTGCTGTTCCCGCAGAATTCTCCAAATGAGAGGATGACTGACGTTCAGTTCTGCGGGCAAGTCTTCGGGTGCTAATATTTGGGTTGTCTTCTACCCGTCTCAAAATATCAAATTCTACTGCGGGAGAAGAAACTGATCTAGGTCTACCAGAACCGCCATTAATTTTAAATGAACCAGTTTCGGACAGCCGAATATGAAGTCTTGAGAAAATCTTATCACTCGGTAACAACCGATTTGGAAATTCATCGGCATACATACGCCGTGCTTCAGCGGCATTACCATTCGCACGACCGTACATAAAATGCATATCGGCCATTTCTGCATTTGTGTACTTATGCATAATTTGAGAACAAAAAAAAAATTGACGCAAATGATAAATAATCTGATGACAGATGTCTGACAGAACTAATTTTAAGTCACAATCAGTTGTTTGACAAAGGGAACTATTCTCAAAACCGAAAAATGTTTTTTTTTTTATTTTAAAATATGCAATCGACTATATGTCAAAAATAGTTGAATTGCGGACCCATGTTGACTAAGACTTTTTTGTTTATTTCCACCAGTACTATAATTGGGTAAAATATCCGATAACCTTTTTGTAACACACTGTATAAACTGTTGGATATTATTTGTACAACTCCCATGTCGACAGCAGTACGTAAACGATGTTTTTCCACCCTCAAACGCATTAAAACTGTTCTGAGAAGCACAATGTCAGAAGATCGACTGAACGCATTTTTACAACAAAGTCATAGACGTCTTTACCAGCATGAAAAGTAGGAGAATGGATTTTATGTACAAAAAATAGGCAAGTTCTTATATTGTGCCCACCCTCTTTCATAACTCACGAGCCGCCACTGGTTTTATACATCACTACATTTTATACACTGCTTTACTGCTACGAATATTCATGTATGTGTCACAACATTTGCACTTGTCTACTATATCAGGAAATTAGGCAATTTATTGGCAGAGAACCTTAGCTTAGTTATTAAAGAAAAACAAAAAATAAACGCATTGTTATCCAAAAATTATAACAAAATGTTTATATTATATTAAAGAACATTTCAAATGCAAGCACGTGAAAATTGTATAAATTATAATAGAATTAGCAATATCGCAGTAAATCATGAGAATTTCACCATTCATTTCATGAATCACAGGTCCCTAAAGCACCCGGACCTGTCTCTCACCCACATTTTTGCGGCCCGCCTCGATTTCCTTTCGATATACGACAAGAATCAATTCACCTCTACGATATTCTCGATAATTATGGTATATTAGGTGGGGTGGTACTCGCATGCATTATATACCTAACGGAAAGAAAGATCGAAACGTTTAATAATAATAACAAAAAAAAAACAAAAACTCCGAATGCGTAATACCCAACCAAAGGCTTGTTCGCCTTTCTACTGCGGTCCTCCACATCACGTTCGAAAAAATGTGGAAATAGCACCCTACGTGCTGACCGGGCGCCGAAGAAACGGTCAGTTTATCCAACGAGATCAAGATATTCAGATCGATCACCGAAAAGTGAAAACCGACATACACACAGTCACACACACCGCTTTCATTCACTGTCGCTTTCAACTGAACTGCAGACGAGAGACACCGCATGCAACATCAAGTTCATTTATTACGATATATACATAGATATATATATAGACGCTGCAACATACAAACGAGAAGATCGACTCATAATTTCATTATACTATAAAACACTCAACTACTATCGAGTTTTAGTACGTTGCGATCTTTCGCACAATACGGGAATCTTAGACTATCGTTATAGCTTTTCAAATATGAGATAATTTTTCTCTTGTCGCGTCGTAAACAGTAGAAATATGAATATCGCCGTTTATCTTTCGTTATTTTTACTTTCGGTCGCTACGGATCTGTCATTCGCGGAAAAATGTTCGTCGGTCAAAAGTTCCAACACCAAACTCTTCTGCTACTACGGGAAATTGAAGGATGTCGATTCGTGTAAATGCAGTCACGTTATCTTGCCGCCAAATTCGGACGTCAAATCGATCGAACGTTTGCGAAGCAAATTGGCAGGTGTCAAAATATTGGTCACGGTTCACGAATTTAATGAGGTATGTATGAGTTTCCTATGATGATATAGTCAATATTAGAATTTGTGGTGTGACATATGTCAAGTTTCTGTCAAATTCTGTCTGTTATAATCAATTTAATTTTTGCATGTCTTGTGTGTTGAAAAAAAATAAATTAAAAAAAATACAGTATAAATAATAAAGTTTATGATGTGACATATGTCAAATTTCTGTCAAATTCTGTTATAATCAATTTAATTTTTGCATGTCTTGTGTATTGAAAAGATTAAATTAAAAAAAAACTATAGTATAAATAATAAATTTTATGATGTGGCGTATGTCAAATTTTTGTCAAATTCTGTTATAATCAATTTAATTTTTGCATGTCTTGTGGATTGAAAAGATTAAATTAAAAAAAACTACAGTATAAATAATAAATTTTATGATGTGGCGTATGTCAAATTTCTGTCAAATTCTGTTATAATCAATTTAATTTTTGCATGTCTTGTGTATTGAAAAGATTAAATTAAAAAAAACTACAGTATAAATAATAAATTTTATGATGTGGCGTATGTCAAATTTCTGTCAAATTCTGTTATAATAATTTAATTTTTGCATGTCTTGTGTATTGAAAGATTAATTAAAAAAACTACAGTATAAATAATAATTTTATGATGTGGGCGTATGTCAAATTTCTGTCAAATTCTGTTATAATCAATTTAATTTTGCATTGTCTTGTGTATTGAAAAGATTAAATTTAAAAAAGTACAGTATAAATAATAAATTTTATATGTGGCGTATGTCAAATTCTGTTATAATCAATTTAATTTTTGCATGTCTTGTGTATTGAAAAGATTAAATTAAAAAAAACTACAGTATAAATAATAAATTTTATGATGTGGCGTATGTCAAATTTCTGTCAAATTCTGTTATAATCAATTTAATTTTTGCATGTCTTGTGTATTGAAAAGATTAAATTAAAAAAAAACTACAGTATAAATAATAAATTTTATGATGTGGCGTATGTCAAATTTCTGTCAAATTCTGTTATAATCAATTTAATTTTTGCATGTCTTGTGTATTGAAAAGATTAAATTAAAAAAAATACAGTATAAATAATAAATTTTATGATGTGGCGTATGTCAAATTTCTGTCAAATTCTGTTATAATCAATTTAATTTTTGCATGTCTTGTGTATTGAAAAGATTAAATTAAAAAAAACTACAGTATAAATAATAAATTTTATGATGTGGCGTATATCAAATTTCTGTCAAATTCTGTTATAATAATCAATTAACTTTTATATGTCTTGTATATAGAAACAAAAAATATATTTTTTTAAATATATTCTTGTTCCAATGTTAGTTTTTCATCAATAAAATAATAAAATACAAATTGTGGATTCCACAAACGTCAAATTTTTATGTTTAAATCGATATGGGTTCAAACGCTCTGTATATTATTCTAAATTAGGATAAATTTACTTAACACCAAGATAAATTATACATAACAAAGTTCACATAAGTTCAAAAACATCGGATGTGATAAATAGGTATCAATTTTTTTGGAAAAAAACTACTCTTCTTCCAATAAGTGATAATCGAATCGAATCGATTATCGAAATCATTCGATTATGCTCATCACTAATACATATACGGTTTTATTGTTAAAATGGGTGTGTTAAACCTAATTTGTTGATGTTAATTTTCCATTATTAAATAGTAAGTTTTACAAGTTTCGATATTTTGATGTCTGAATTGGGAATTTTGAAACATTCTGTATCTATATTAAATAAAATCGATATTTCTTAATGTATATTATGCAAATATACTGGGTTCATTAAAAGTTTATGATGTTCTATTATTTACTTATATTTGAGATTCTGGCACCATTATCTGTTCGATTGGAACTATAATGTGAAAATACTTTAACCAAAAAATATTCATTTCCGTTGACCGGAAATGGATGTCAAATTTTGTTATTTTAAATAGAATGATCTAATTTTTGTTTATTTTTGGATTCTACGACCATAAATACGTCAGTTTTCATAGCTATTCCTATAGCTACATGTGCCATTTTGAGTTATTTAAGTTTTCTTTTTTTTTAGTTCATAATCATTGCATCATTAAGAAATTAATATCTCATAAATATGGCAAGTAGAAACATCAAATTTGCTATGTTATGAATGTAGATATAACCCTAAAAAACGGCACGCACACTTCACATTCTAACATACAGGGTGTTCAAAACTAAGGAACAAAGTGACATATTTTCAAATGCAGAAAACTCATTTTTTTCTAAATAGAACACCCTGTATTTTAATTCGAAATTAGAAGTAAATATCATCCCCTTCACTTTATATTAGCATTCCCTATACCTATCTTCAATAAATTTTGAGATATGAACGACTTTTTGTTAAACAGACTAAGTAGCCCTATCTTTGCGTGTTTGTAGCTGGCTCTGAATGGGATTAATGTCAAATTCATTGACTAACCAAAAGTGTTTATGTATATCATTGTAATTACACTTTCGCACAACGCAATATTAATAGAAATGACTATTCGAACATCAACATTCTTGTATGGTTATTCAAAGAATAATACATGAATTTTTGCAAGTCCAGATAGTTTTATGTTTGGACTTTTAAAAAACTTCATGCTTTAAATAAAATTAGCGTTGATTCATCTACAGAAATGTAAAAATTGGCCCATAAGCTAATTTTTATTAAAATAAGGAACAAATTTCTTATGCTAAGATTTTATTTTTTAAAATACTTGCTTTTTTATATTAAACAAAATCACTGGGAAATTCTCAGTACGAATATGTAAATGTATTTTCGTTAACTTCTTAACTTTTCTATTGAAAAATATAATATAATAAACTAGAAAATAGAGTCTGGATGTGACAGATGTCATTTTCTTCAATGTAGCTTTTAAATATTTAAATTTTTTAACACTTACATGGTAATTTAAGTACTATGAGATTCAAAAAGATTGTCGATTCCGCTCCTACAGATAGTAACAGGGTGTAGGTATATGCCGCGTGTTTGTAATGAAGGTTTGAACTAAGTCACTGTTGGAACATAAGAAAGTAAAGGGATCTGTCATAAATAAGGAAAACGTAACCTATATTTGAACTCGCTTTATATAAACGACTATGGATTGGTGTTTCTGCTTGTAAAAATGTAATGTAATTAATTTAACTTTACTAAATTATGATTTTACAATTCAGTACGAACTGGTGTTTAACTAAATTTATTTATTACTTTAAATTATAACATACAATTAGTATAATTATTAAGTGACAAAACTGCATCTCTCAGTTCTTCTATGTTATGCATGCGGTTTCTATAGATCCTATTTTTTAGATAGCCGAACATGAAGTAATCTAATGGGGTTAGATCAGGCGATCTTGGTGGTCCTCTTTGTGCTCTAACGAGCCTGTCAGCAAAAAACTGTTGAAGATATTGGCAGGTTTGTCGAGCAGTATGTGCTGGAGCATTATCGTGCTGAAAATAACCTGCTTCAAGCTCATTTTCTTGTAACTCTGCAATAAACAATTCCAACATCTGTTGGTAACGTTGGGTTGTTACAGTTTCCTGGAAGAAAATTGGCCCTATTATTCGTTGCCTGGACATAGCTAACCAAACTCCAACTTTTACGGGATGCAATTGCGTTTCTTGAAATTCGTGTGGATTTTCTGCAGACCAGATACAATAGTTTTGTAAATCGATATAGTCTGTTAGTTAAAACCAGGCTTCATCCGAGAAAAATGATTTGTTTAGCAAGTCATCGTCCCTAAATTGTTATTAAACCAATGACAATATTCCAATCGCCTATCGTAATCTAATGGTAATAATTCCTGTACCGTAGAAACTTTATAGGGATGAAAATGTAACTTTCTTTTGACAGCTCATTGCGCTGAAGTGTATGATAAGCCTACAAAATTATAAAATGTAATAAACTATTTCAGTTAATGTTAACATTGATGTTTTACCTGTTTGTTGAGCTATAACCACAGATGAATTCCCTTATTTTCTTACAGTATTCAGAAATATTATTGTTGGTGATATTAGATGTAAATATAAACGATTTGAAAAAAATTATGAGATAAATAATCGAAAGATACTACAACATGCACGCCAATGTCGCTAAATGTCAAGAAAATTCATTTAATGTATGAAATTTGTATGTAGCTAACTTCGCTCATTAAATTGGTAATAAGTATAGATAAATTTTTCCGGAAAACAGTTTTTTTCTTACGACAATCATTTTGAATCACATGGTATAAATAACTCAAAATCTGAACAAAAAAAAACTTAATACACTTTTGCTCTGATGAGGTAAGGATTCGTAGTATAATTCTTGTTTCTTTCTAAATCTCTTATATACGTCATCATTTATATATAAATAAAAATTTAAATTTCGGCCACCAATTTTTTCCCCATGCATTAATTCATCTATTAAATTAAAACAATGCCCGCTATAAGACACTCTTAAATGAGTCAGAAATCCCGTAAGACAATCACATGCGACAGTTCATTCATGAAACACTAAAAATAAACTACATATTAGTCACCGTTGCTCAGCTAAGGACAAACAAGGAAACCTGTGATGTAATCGAGTCGTAATCCACCGCAAGAAATCGGCAATCAGTTAATTAATGAGTTCACTTCGAATCCCAAAACGAATGTTTCCGTTTAATAGATACGCAAATGCGTTTGAATACGTTTAACCACTTATTGGTAATTACATGTTTTGACAACCCCAAAAATTAAATGTCAAGGCAGTCCCACCGACGATTTTTTTTTTGTTGTTTCGTGATCTAAGTTAAAATCATTATTGAAGCTGTAATAATCAGAATTTCCTTGTCTGTTTCTAAGTGAGCTTTTCCGAGAGCTAAATGATACATATTCATTATATAGGAGAACCGTATTTCGTTTCGCAATATTATACTACGAAGTTCAAATCCACTTTCTTCTATTTTTTTTTGCCCCAACTGTATGAATAATTCAAGGTATGCGGATCTCTCTAATCCATGCTTATATAGTTGGATGGTTTTTGCTGTATAATATCCTAGTATTATCGTTGTTAAGAGCTAGAAGGATCCTACCGAACAAAAGGTATTGTTCGCTGTTCGCTGCTTGTTTTGAAAGGGTAAAAGTTAGTCTGGTATACAGGCTATTCCACGTAACTGGTTCATTAAAAGTTTATGATGTTTTATTATTTACTTATATTTGATATTTTGGCACCAGTATCTGTTCGATTGGAACTATAAATGTAAAATACCCTAACCAAAATATCACTTCCGGTTGACCGGAAATGGATGTCAACTTTGTTATTTTAAATAGAATGATATAATTTTTATTCATTTTTGGATTCTACAACTATAAATACGTCAGTTTTCATTAGCTATTCATAGCTACATGTTGCCGTTTTTGAGTTATTTAAGTTTTTTCTTTTTTTTAGTTATAATCATTGCATCATTGAGAAATTAATACTCCGGTTAATACCTCAAGTAGAGAACTCCAAATTTGCTATGTTATGAATGTAGATATAACTCTAAAAACGGTAAGCACACTTTACTTCCTAAACATACAGGCTGTTCAAAACTGAGGAAACAAATACGTAGGTATATTCAAATGCAGACAAACTCATTTTTTTTAAAATAGAACACCCTGTATTTTAATATCGGAATTAGGAAGTAAATATCATCCCCTATCGCTTTATATGAGCATTCCCTATACCTATCTTAATAGATTTTGAGATATGAGCGACTTTTTTGTTAAACAGACTAAGTATTCTTTTTTTTTTAAATAGACACCCTGTATTTTAATTCGAATTAAGAAGTAAATATCATCCCTATCACTTATATAGCATTCCCTATACCTATCTTTAATAGATTTTTGAGATAATTTGTTAAACAGACTAAGTAGCCCTGTCTTTGCGTGTTTGTAGCTGGCCTCTGAATGGGATTAATGTCAAATTCATTGACTAACCAAAAGTGTTTATGTATATCATTGTAATTACACTTTCGTACAACGCAATATTAATAGAAATGACTATTCGAACAGACATTTTTGTATGGTTATTCAAAAATAATACATGAATTTGACGTGAATCCATTTCAGAGCCAGCTACAATCATTTAAAGATAGGGCTACTTAGTCTGTTTAACAAAAAGTCGCTCATATCTCAAAGTCTAATTAAAGATAGGTATAGGGAATGCTCATATAAAAGTGATAGGGGATGATATTTACTTCCTAATTCCGAATTAAAATACAGGCTGTTCTATTTTAAAAAAAAATGAGTTTGCTGCATTTGAAAATATGTCACTTTGTTCCTCAGTTTTGAACACCCTGTATGTTGGAATCTAAAGTGTGTGTACCGTTTCTTAGGGCTATATCTACATTCATAACATAGCAAATTTGGAGTCTCTACTTGCAGTATTAATCGAGATATTAATTTTTCAATGATGCAATGATTATGACTAAAAAAAAAAGAAAACTTAAATAACTCAAAAACGGCACATATAGTCATAGGAATAGCTAATGAAAACTGACGTATTTATAGTTGTAGAATCAAAAATGAATAAAAAATTATATCATTCTATTTAAAATAAAAAGTTGACATCCATTTTCCGGTCAACGGAAGTGATATTTTGGTTAAGGTATTTTACATTTATAGTTCCAATCGAACAGATACTAGTGCCAAATCTCAATATAAGTAAATAATAGAACATCATAAACTTTTAATGAACCAGTTACGTGGAATACCCTGTATATTGCACCTTTCTACGGAGGAACGTGTTAAATCCAAAAATATTTTTATGTTATACATTGTGTGATATTGACGTTTCGCAACAACATTACTTTTAGTGAAAACATGACATGATGTCATAATTCGATACTAAATTACGCCACTTTCTATATTTCTAATTTATTTGAAGTGCCCGCTTGGAAATTTACATATAAGTGTTATCAAATAATTTTTCATTTAAAAATGGCTTAGACAAATTAAGCATCGCCTTATACATATTAATGAATTTCACGTTTCCATGCAAATTTTAACATACCATTCGTTCGAGTGTATACCGATATGTTCTTAGTTAAGGCGTGTTTTCAATAATTAGTTTATTACCAAGCTATTATAGAGAATATGTCACAATATTTTTTTTTGTAATAAGTATGTTGGTGTTTCATTACGATATAGTGGATTTCTTAATTGTGATCTAGATATGGGCAATTGGAGTATCTTATTTTACGCAAGAGACATTACGGGGTGTTAAACAGCGCACACAATCCGATAATTAACGATAACACATTGATTTATCCAGACTCTAACAATCGTTTTAAATTACAGTACGATCAAGTAAGGCGATTATATATCGGCGATTATACCTATATAAGGCGATATGTACGATTTTGGGGCAATTTTGTGCTCCTAAAACCGTACAGGTATTTTACTTTTACAAGTAATATTTCTAACTATAAATTATTTTTTGAAAGTTTTGTTCATATAACCTGGAATATTCATAGTAAAGTTTCGTAATGTGGGTAACTTTTCCAGGATTTTTTCATGTAGTCTGGAGTACTCACAAGTAAAATTTCTAAATTACTGATAATTTCCATAGAAGTCTTACTTGTTTAAAAGTAAAATTACAAAGAAAAGTGAAGTATTTCTGATTTTTTATTTAACAAAAAGGAAAATATCGTCACAATGAAAATGTCCAGTTAGAGTGTATTTCATTAGAATTTAATGCATAAAGAACAAACAAAATACGAAAATTTCTAATGTTAGTATTTGGTTTATCAGTGTTAAACAATAATAAAGGGTGTCCCATTAAGATCGCCTATTTTAAAACTTGAAAAAAAAAACGCACAACTTATGTAAAAAGCTGTGATATTTTTATTTTAACAAAGGATGTACACGTGGAGGTTATGTATGACACACAACAGCTCTCCAAATGCGACAATTCTGTTTATTGACATAGCCATCAAGTTGGAAATACGCCTTACTAGAGAAAATGATTTTCTTTGAAAAATCATCATTCGCTTCTTGTTGCTGTAAAATCCATTCTCTGAACATTCGGCGCTGCATATGGTCTGCTGGCTTTAAGTGTTGTGTCAACTGAATCTTATAATGATGTAAATGCAGATTTTTAGTCAAAATTCGCAGTAAACTGCTCCGTAAAAGTCCCAATTGCTAACTAAATCTCTATGTTCACACATGACAGCTGTCAAACAACAACGCTCTACGATTGATACAAAAAAAATAGCGCTAAATTCAAAATAGGCGGTCTTATTGGGACACTCGTTATAAGCAGTACTTGATATCATACATCCAAAATTTTTTTTGCTGTTAAAGTAAATTACCTGAATAAAAGGTATTATTTTTAACTGTAATTTTCCAAATTGTAAGAAATGTTAAGTTTTTCCTGACAGATATTAATATTTTTCTTTTGCCATATTACAATGTTAAAGATTTTTTATTTCTAAGCACGTCTTGCTTGATAACTTAGACAGTTTACTTTATACGGCCTGTCGAATCATCCAAATTTACATTGCATTGAATGTTACACCAGTTTCCCGTAAGTGGCGACATCTGAATGACGTTTTGAGAACCTGAGAGAACTGCTTTCTTGACACGTCAAAATCAGGGATACTGCACTTGATACAAAGATGTTCTCCAAGCTTTTTATTGGCTCAAACTTTCATGTGTCATTTAGTTCGCGGAAGCAGATATTCGATGGCGCCACTAAGGTGTTTTTGAGAGTCATCGTTGATATACCTCTTCTCTTTATCGATACGTCCCATGCTCTACCTCAATGTTGACATATATTATTTGAAATTACATATACTGTAGTCACAGTATAAACCTTATCCAGTAGTTTCACTAAGTGTCGGCGCCTTTGATGTTTTATCTATCAATTTAAGGAAATTCCCGATGGCGTTTGGCGGCTATATTTGCAACTAATAATTGCAAAGTGGGTACGAAAATAACCTATATATTCAAACAGACTGACAATTGACAGAAAATCACACAACATCAATGTCACTCCTATAACAAAATGACAGAATGGAACGGCTTTGTAGGTTAGATTTTTGCTTGTAAACAAATTCAAATAGTTTTAGTTACAATTTCACCCACCTATGCGACACCGCGAATTTCCTTGGGCGCCATGTTTGACACCCATGTTACCGGCGATGTGAAACTATTGGATATACCTATATACTGTGCTATAGTCGTCTTCATTCTCGTCAGTGTTGCCAGAGCTAGGGAAATTTCCCTAGGCCTAGGGAATTTAGGTCAGTGCTAGGGTAAAAGGGATTTTTTACGAAATAAGGTTATAATCTAGGGAATTATGCCATGCTACAATATTTCCAATATATATATGTTAGGAATGTCCTTAGCGTGGAAACTTTAAATATTGTGAATCATGTAAGAACACCTCAATATACAGATATGCAAAAAATTTGGTGTAGTAGTTGTTAATTGCAACGCTAAAATAGTCAGTGATTTTTATTTTGAAAAGTACCATTTTAAATTTGTGATGTTAATGCCTACAGACTCATCTAATTTAAATAATTAAAAAATTATGATTTAGTTACTTTTTAAATAATCAGTAGATTGTTATGAGCTTTAATAATGATCCTGACACATATACGTATTTTTATATGTTAAAACTTGAACTTAAAAAAAACTAAATAATTGAGATTGTAATCCTATTTCTAGAAATAATAAAATCATGTATTTATAACATTGTTTAGGAAGCGCGGCTATTCTACAAATTTAGACAATTGTGCAGATGTTCACGAAATAAATAAACGTTTTGTTGTAACAGGCAAAATAAAATACCCTTTGTGAACTACTTTTTGAATGATGTTTGTAAATATGGTTCTTGAAGCATATGTTGCCACTTTGAAAGTAACACGTTCAATAAACGAAAGAGGATTATTGATAGTAATAATCAAAACCTAAAAACCCCGATTTATTAAACATTCTTTATCAGTATGAGACCTAAAAGATAACCAGCTGATGTCAATAAATCTAAAATAAGTATATTAGTAGTGTCCTTTTTACAAGAAATCTCAAATAATCTCAAGTCACTACAGATATTAGAGATATTGTTTAAAAAGTTTCTGGAAATTTAGGGAAATTTTCTATAAATGTCTAGGGAATTAAAAAAAAATTCCCTGGCAACACTGATTCTGGTTTCATCTATCATGCGTTGACGTATTTGTTATATAATATTTTTATTATCGATGTTGTATATTCATCAATAATAAAAATATATAAATAATAATATATTAGGGAAGGACTACGAGTACGTTGAGACGGCTAAGTTCATACGAGCAGTTGTTGGATGGCGCTAGTAACACGGCTACGTTTAACTACATTATCTGCCGCTTCTATTTAAGGTATTCTCTGGTCAAAATGGTAGTAGCAGAGGACACAGCTGATTACAATCTGGTTTATGTCAAAACTAAATCGTATAAAACTATTAACCAAATAATTGAAATAACTAATAAGATGCGAAATACAACTTTAAAAACCTTAATAGGTCGGTTTTTAACGAAGCAAACATGTTCTTTAGAATAATTTTGAGTGATTTTAACTTTGGTACTTGTCAATGTGACATTCATTTAAATTAGATTGACATTTTGCTGTCACAATCCCAGTGTTGCCAACTGTCAGAAAGTATTTCTCCCTAGATGGTGTGTCAGATTCCCCTTGACCAAGCACTTTATCCCCAAAAAAAAGTATTTAAAATTTACGGTAAATACATGACAAATCTCCCTAGTAACCAACTTTAAATTCCCTGCCATTATTTTTGGTGAATCCAACGTAAAAGTATTAAAATAACTATGGATGTAGTACAAAATAGAAGGGTCATTCTGTATGAACATTGAAATTACTGAAAATAATTGTTGGAAGTTCAAAATTTTGGCTATTTGAGATTAATTAGTTCCAAGTTTCGGGATGTGCTGCATAGCACTACACTGTTGAAAATTTTAACACTTTTTTGACTAATTTAATAGTCAGGAGAGGTCCACACTCTTTTCGTGTTATTTTGTCGAGAACTATAGAAGTTTAAATTTGACGAGCAAAGATAGTCAAGTATTGTCTATTGCTAAGGGGTTATTTTGTCCAACTGACACGTGGAATTATAAAATACTTCTAGTCACATTTTATTTGATCTAGACTAGACAAATTTACTAGCTGTTTAACTAAATGTATGCGATCTATTGGGTGTTTTAACACCATTTTCTAAACACAACGTCGTTTTAATATGTAACTCCTATTTCTTAGTGCTATAATATTCTCTCTTTAAGACGTTTTCTCAATTATAAATATGCAAAACCACTCATTCACAAGTTTTGGATTCAACTAAACGTACCAATTTTAAAATGATTTTTTGAGAACCATTATAAAATTAAGTAAATGTTTATGCTATTTGATTCAAGTCTAAACTAATTGCGTAAATAGATGTTCCCAATACATCTTTAAGATGTTGAAATTTTTTATGCCCACTGGAATTAACGTTTAATAACACAAGGTTACACTTTGCAGGTCAGTCACATCTGGTGGTTTGTTTGGATATGTTAATACGCAGAAACAAACTCGAAAACAGATACACGTGCAATGCAGGTGGTGCGTATAATGCAATACCGTATTAGATTAGGTGGGGTTTCTATATTTCTATCCGAGGGAAAAATTCTGATTGGTTGACGCTTCTGAATGTCTAGAAATATAGCCAATCCTCATATCTGAACAAAGAATTCACACGAAATTCTAGTCATTTCTGTTCTATTAAATACGCGTAGTCAACTTGTCTGGCAAAGTTTGTAAAAATCAACACTAAAATATTTGACTAGCGCAAAATTAACGCCAACACCGTAATATTTTCAACAGTGTAGATAATGCTGAAGGTTAAAAAATTACAAAAATTAAAGAATATATAAAGTTTATTTGTAAAAAAAAAAATGGATTAAAATTTGCTATTCATTTACAAAACTCCATTTTAACAAATATAGTAACTAAAAAAGATTCCATAAAAATTCCCCTTAAGACATGTATCCCCTAAAGTCTCCTCTCGCCATAAAAGTTTACCCCAAATTTAGGGGAAAATTCCCCAATTTGGCAATACTGCATAATCCTGCAACCGAAGGGTAAGCAATTTTCCCAAAAATATAATCTGATAAGTGGCGCCAGCGGTGAACACGTGCAACTCATGATTCGACACTTCGACAGGCCGTATAATAAAGCAGTCATCAAGCAGGTCGTGTTTCTAAGAAACAGGATTTTTTTTCATTAATATTCACGTTTCAACATTTTATAGATTTACCCCCATTGAATACGGAAAGTGATTTTTACCAAGAAAAATTACCTAAATTGTTTAGTGTGTAGGTGAGTCTTCAACAGATAATGCTGAATTAATTCCAACGTACATGCATAAGTTAATTGTTTCGGATATTCCATGTTCAAATTGTAGCAGAGTGCGTAACATACTTTAAAACATTAAAAGAACAACACACATATTTTACTGTTACTTATATAACAAAATTATTAACAACTTTAACAACTGTTATTGGCATATTGTGAATGTCTAAATGTAATTTTGGTTGTAGTGATTTATACTATAAAACAGTACAACCTAGACAGTGCAATGCATGGAACTCAAAATTTCTCATATAGATAATGATAATATCTATAACTGGAAGATTAATTAATTACAAAGAACTCAGAAGATTTTTTCCAATTAAGATAAACGAGTATAAAGATTCAACAAAGAAACTGAGGATCTTGCACGATGATTTACACACTCTTGTAGATGCATTTTAATATTTAAACACTCTGAGAAAAAGCAATAAAACATTTCTGAAAGTACCTAACACCTGCAATACCTATTTCGCTTCGTTTTCATAAGAAAAGTGTTTTCCATCTTAAGTTAGCAATTTAGTTTCCCACGCATCGAAAATTAAACGTACCTCCTTCATAAAAAAAAATATTTCCTCCGTTTTCTATAGAGACATACGTACTACGTAAACTGTTCGAAATCAGAGTTCTCAGCGATGTGACCTTGATCGACATTTCATAATTTATAACAACGGACGACCTTAGATGCGGTAACGCGAGCAGGTTTCAATTTTTTCCCATGTTTGAGCGCACAAAACAGATCGTGTGTGGAATAGTAAATAGAATCTTATACCATCTTTCGCCGTAGCGACGTAATCACGAAAGAAATAATTGCAGTCTTGTATGTAATAATAATAGAATATAATTGGCAAATTATGATGTTTAATCACGAACAGAATATTCTGAATTAATTACACGCTTATGTCACACCTATTTGAGTCGTTTTAGAACTTAGAACACACGTAAAAAATATTATTCTTGAAAATCAAACGTTTAACGCTTTATCTGTCAAAACATTACATTATCCTAACCTATAATTTTTGACGTTAGGGGCTCGTGGATCTACTGAAGAAAACCAAAATAGACGGTCTAGAAGTGGATTTGAAAAATTGGAATCGAAAACAGATATAGCCGATTTCATTTCGACTGCCAGAAGTAAATTAGGATCTGATCTATACACCGCTGTGTCTGTACCAGTTCGCACTGACCTCCTAGCGAAATTTTACGATTTCAAGGACTTTCTAAGAATGTGGACAGCTTTATATTACAAACTGCGTTTTTGGGCGCTTCAACGAATATCACCTTCCACCCCAGCAGATTATCGGGATTGTGGGACATGCAGAATGCTGTAAGTACATGAATATTTTTATTTTCTAACCTGTATTTATAATTTTTAAAACCACGCTCTCACACTTACGGGTGAAATTATTTTCCTACAACTTTTGCTAAATTCCCTGTATGTTTATGATGAATGGTTGCTGTACGATTTAGTTTTAAAAAAAATGATATGTCATTTGGTTTCACTTCAGCGCATTGGATAATTTCGAAAGAATTTCTGATAGATATCTCTAGGTGTTGTGAAAGTTATTTTTCGGTGGATATGAAATGGAAGCATTAATTCTGTTAGAAGTGAGAGAACTGGTGTTGTTGAGAATATTGTTTCGTTGGGCGGATTGAATGTAGGAGAAATTTTAAACTGAATTAAATATGCGAATGACGTCATAGTGAATGCTTTTTTTTCTAACCTCTGTAATGTTCTGTTTACAATTGCTACGACATATTATTATAGTTAATCGGTTGATGAATAACTTTATACTGTGAGCGCCGTGCGTCGTTAGAGATTTTGACAGTGTTTCCAAGAAGTATTAAATTAAAAAAGTTGTTGATATGTTTTTTTTCAAAAAGTCAAGTTGTTGTTGTCATTTTTCGATAAAAAAATAAAGATAATCGGCCTACAGATTTTCAGAAGTGGGATATTAAAGTGATCCACGAACACAAGTAAAATAGTTTGTTACAAATACACAGATACTGGTTGCTGGACCCGATATAGATAATCCGTGGTTGTGAGGTTTTTTGTGTATCGGACAACAGTGTTTGTGTAGGCTGTCATTGGGAACATTTCCTGCGTTAACGTAGAAATGAGTCGAAGAGGTGAGAAGCTTTTGCAAAACGCACGTGAGACAGAGGCTGAGGAGAAGAGTGACTTGGCTGTAGCAGAATCAGCAGCAGCGATGGACTTACAAAAGAATTTGGAAGCAATTGGATGCCCTTACAAAACAGGTTGAGGAAAAAAACAATGAAATTGCTAATTTAAAAGAAAGTTTGCCGGCAAAACTGTAAGTACTCTACATCTATTCCTTCAGCGAAATCGGAGCTCAAATTCCTGTATTTACTGGCGAATCCGGTCAGATAGACATTGAAGACTGGGTAAAGTGTGTAGATGGTCTAAGTGAAATTTACAACGTACCCGACCGTGTAATCAAAATATTGGCGAGTAACAAACTAAGCGGTAACGCGAGAAATTTTATGATTCTAGTGAATTAACAACTTGCTCATGGGATGAACTTAAACTTTCTTTGTTTAGTATGTTTGAAGTCAAAGAGGACATTGCAACTTTAGTGGACCGTGTACGCGCGCGAAGATGGTTAAGTACAGAGCGGTTTGAAGACTATTTTCATGAGAAATGTCGGTTAGCAAGAAAGGCAACCATGACCGAAGCTGAAACGATATCGCATGTTATTCGCGGTATAGACAATTTTACATTACGGAACGCAAACTTGTAATGGCTAGGCATACTACATTAAAGACTTATTCGCGACAATGAAACTTTTAACAATCTGAGGTTGGTATACGGCGCCGCGAAAGACTGAACATACAAACCGTAATGTGTTACCGAGTGCGGGAAATTCAAGGATGCGCGAGATAGACAATTTTCGAAAACAACCACGGCGCGACCAACTGATGTTAAAGACATTTTATGCTACAATTGTCGTAAACCGGGTCACATATCGCGTAAGTGCCCTGAATCTCGTACGAGGGACGAAGAAAACCAACGTCATTCAGTGAATACGATAACTAGTAAGAACTTAACTAAATATCACAAAATGTTGCTAGTTGGTACTGAAGCGATCATCGCATTGATCGATACTGGTTCAAATGCTAACTTAATAAAAGATAGCTGTGTCAAGAAGTTGAATTTGCCCTGCGTTCCGAAAGATTGTGTTTTAGTTGGACTTAATCGACATCAAATGCGCAGTTCATTAGAAGCTAAGTTTACTCCGTTAATAGACTGTATTTCGTATGAACTTACAATGATTGTAGTGCCGGATAATGCGATTGACATTGACATTATAATTGGACGACAGTTTCTAGATACGGTTATTTGGAATGTCACTGCTGACAGTATTATTTTTGAAAAAATACCTACGAATGTAGTAGTGCAAACTTCGTTTTCTGAATTTGATTCAGAACTACTACAAATTTCGGTCGATTCTAGTGCAGCGAGTGTTGCCATTAACAATGCCTTACCAGGTGAAGTAAAAGCTTATATTGAAAGACTTGTTAACCTACTCAGTGAGCCAAAAGAAACGTCCAATCCGTTGCACGTGAAAACCAAGACTAAGTTGTCAATTGAGCTGGATACAATGAAGCCTATTGCTGCGAAGCCTAGACGTTTAGCATACCATGAAAAGAAGTTGTTAATAGAAATTGTTGGAGAATGGTTAGATGCAGGTGTCGTGCGACCGAGCAATTCCGAATACGCAGTCCAGTAGTTCTAGTAC
This sequence comes from Protaetia brevitarsis, assembly GCA_004143645.1. Classification (NCBI taxonomy): domain Eukaryota; kingdom Metazoa; phylum Arthropoda; class Insecta; order Coleoptera; family Scarabaeidae; genus Protaetia; species Protaetia brevitarsis. Next base: position 1,806,167 of record RXPK01000049.1, read on the forward strand.
GAAAAAAGAACAATGAATACCGTCTTTGTGTTGATTATAGAGAAATAATAAGCACACTACCAAAGATAATTTCCATTGCCTGTGATTGAAGAGTTGATAGACAACTTGAGTAGTTCAAATTATTTCTCATTACTAGATTTGAAAAATGGGTATCATCATGTGGATGTGGATGAAGCTTCTATAAGATATACAGCATTTGTAACATCGTCTGGACAATATGAGTTTTTGAAAATGCCATTCGGATTAACTGGTGCGCCTTCAGCATTTGCAAGATTTGTGTCGAACATTTTTGAAGATTTGGTTCAAGATGAAAACTTAGAAATTTATATGGACGATTTATTGATTCATACGAAAACAATTGAAGATCACATCGTAATGTTGGAAAAAGTTCTGGCTAGGATTAGAGAATTCAATTTGAAATTAAGGTTAGATAAATGTGAATTTGGGATGAACGAGATAAACTATTTAGGATACCACATTAGCGCTGGAGAAGTTCGACCCGGCATAGTGAAAATGAAAACAATAGAAAAATTTTCCTGAGCCTAAAACATGTCGCGAGATGCAACGATTTCTAGGTCTTACAGGATACTTCCGAAAATTTATTAAAGGGTACGCCCGGATTGCAAAACCATTATCTGATTTGTTACGAGATGGTAATCAGTTTGTATTTGGTGCAGAGCAGAAACGCGCTTTTGATGAATTGAAGTGGTGCTTGCAAAATGAACCTGTATTGAAACTATACGATAGAAACAAGGAAACTGAACTGCACACCGATGCTTGTTCTAAGGGCCTCGGCGCATGTTTGCTTCAAAGGCATGCTGGAAAGTTACATCCTGTATATTACGCAAGCTGGAAGACTTCGGAAGTTGAAGAAAAGCTGCACAGTTTTGAGTTAGAAGCATTAGCTGTTATTAAAGCTCTCGATAAGTTTCGTGTTTATTTGCTGGGGAAAAGATTTAAAATTGTTACTGATTGCAATGCACTCAAACAAACATTGCAAAAGAAGGAAGTGAACCGGAAAATTTTAGGTTGGAGTTTGAAAATGCACGAATACGATTATGAAATGGAGCATAGGATAGGGGAAATGATGCAACATGTAGATGCACTAAGCAGGTCTTTCGAAGTGAATATCATCGAGGAAAGTATTGAAGATGAGATTTCGAGAATGCAATTGAAAGATGAAGAAGTGAAAGGCATTAAGGTGAAGATAGAAAATGGCGAGAAAGTTAATGATTATGTTTTGGTTTAATGGAATCGTCATGAAAGAGCATCAAGGGACAAGATTATTTGTGGTACCTAGAATAATGAAAAGAGAAGTTGTTGTAAAGACACATGAAGAGATTTCTCATTTAGGAACTGACAAAACATTAGCCGAGATTAGGCGTAAATTCTACTTTAAGAATATGCGCAAGTATGTTAAAAAATGCATTAGTAACTGCATTAAGTGCCTGGAATACAACTATAAGGCCAATACGAGTAACACTCTATTACATTCCATAGATAAGGGAGATAGACCATGGGATACGTTACATGTGGACCATTTAGGCCCATTAGAAAGGACATCAAAAGGACATAGACACATATTCTGTGTTATTGATGGATTTTCCAAATTCTTATTTTTGGAACCGACCAAGACCACTAGTTCATCGGAATGTCTAAAAGCTTTAAAAAACTGTTTAATATATTTGGGAATCCAAAGCGAATCATTTCAGAATCTGGGGGACTGCTTTTTCCAGTGAAGAATTTAAGAACTTCTGTGAAGAAAGACACATTAAATTGGTCCATATTGCCGTTCAAACGCCGAGATCAAATGGACAAATCGAGCGCTATAATAAAACTATTATGCCAGCGTTACTAAAGATGACAGAACAACCAAAACTTTGGAATTTTGCGCTGCCTAAGGTTCAATTAGCATTGAACGCAAACAATTCAGAAGTCGACAAAATACAGTCCAGCTGAAATCATGTTTGGATTTAAATTGAATATCACCCCGTTCTCTGAATTAGAAGAGATACTCGAAGAGCAATTGAAACTCGAAGATTATAGGAAAGACCGAGAGAATATTCGGAAACAGAGTTACTGAAAAATACGAAGAAATCAAGACATTGCCAAGATTAGATACGACAAGAAACGAAGACTCATCACAAATATTCTCAGGGTGATTATATATCCATACGTAAACCGACCTAGGTGACTGTAATCCGAAATGGACAAGAAGTTTGTTGGTCCATATCAAATTGCTAAGGTGTTGGACAATGATCGTTATTTGGTTACCGACATTCCAGGTTCCAGTTGAAACAGAAACCATATAGAAGTGTTTTACCACCTGAAAGGATCAAGCCGTGGGTTCATTATACAGAATTTGGAAGAAGACATGTTCTGAAGAAGATGTCAAACTGTGATGATATTAGTGAGGTGGACGAGATAGAAGACGGACCTTGTGCTTGAAAACGGAAGCATTGAGACAATGCTCTGTCAGGAGAGGCCGAGCTGTGAGCGCCGTGCGTCGTTAGAGATTTTGACAGTGTTTCCAAGAAGTATTAAATTAAAAAAGTTGTTGATATGTTTTTTTTCAAAAAGTCAAGTTGTTGTTGTCATTTTTCCGATAAAAAATAAAGATAATCGGCCTACAATACTAAGGTAAAGTCAGGTAAGTATGTAGTAAAAATTGCATAGTGTGAAGAAAATGTAACATTTTTCACATAATAAGACATTATGATAAATTTTACACATAGAAGTACGTAATGTATGCCCAGTTGTAAGCCTTCAATAGATAGGCTTTTTTATAATTATCAACGGTTTACTAGAAAAAAAAAAGAAATGTTAAACAGTGTCAATACTACACACTTACCCAGCAAAATCGTTTCACATTTTTTATATTAATACCATTATCCTTTAGTTCGGCCAAGTGTGTAATACTATACTGATGCTTTTTAATAAGGCATGATAAATTTACAAGATATCTAAGTTATTACACGTTAGCAGATGTGATTTTTTATTTGTAAAATTAGTATGAAGTTTAGTACATTAGTAATATAACAGAGGACATCCTTATTTTAATGTTAAAAATAAATATCGCCAGTCTACACACTTACCTGACTTTACCTTAATTTCATCTTTTTATGTCATAAGCAAAATTTTAAATTGCCGATTATTAGTAACTATATTCTGATGTTATAAAATAATGCAAACAAAAAAAAAACAACTACCATTGCTTAGCAATGTTAACAGACTTAAATTTTATAATTGTCAAACCAAATTATTAATAAGTGAACAAAACATAACCTCAACTGTCAACAAAATTGGTAAACATATCAAAGGTAACGTTTCTTGAACGATCGTTTTCCTAACACGAGCGCCATCTGGAGGGCCTAATTCTGTTAATCAAATGAAATGTCAAATGTCACAAACTTGTATCAATTTAAAGCGGCTTAATATATTAAGTTTAATTTTATTTAAATGAATACTATAATCCCAAGTTCGTATTGCACATTTCATATTAATGTTGGCTGTTGGAAATATTCTGGACCACGCTGATTATTTTTATGAGAAGACAAGTTAAATTTTAATAGTTGAAAATATCGTTATTTTCCTTAAATCTGGTGATAAATAATTTAAACGTTAGGCTAGTAGTAGTTATATGATCATGTGACATGTTTAAGGGACATTTTGGAATGAGTACATAGACGTGCCGATTAAATTACTATTGTACATCGTATTGAATAGTAATCCGCACGCCTTCACGAATAATAAGCCTATGGACTGGGAGTAAACAAAACATTTTTTTACTCAAAACCTGAACGGTAATCTTCTTTGGTTATTACGAATAAAAATGTTATTGTCAGTAGTCATTTTTAACATTCATGGTTTCCTTGGTCAAAGTAATGTAAATTCGTTAGATGTATCCCAGATAGCACCAACACGTCATTATGACGTACAATTTTGGTCATATCTTACGTCATAATGACTTATTATAGTACGTAAAAGACACGTTATAATGACGATAAAGTGTCACAGCCCAGTGACGTCTTTTTCAACTTAAAAAAGACGTCACAGTATCACGTCTAAGTGACGTCATATATTTAAGTTAAAAAAAAACGCCTTTTTGGGGGATAATTTATGGGACAAAAAAGAAGCTCAATACATAAATATTTATTATGAACTACATAAATATGAATGAAAAATTAATAGAAACGATACCCAGCATGGAGTTTCATTTTTTTAAAAGATAAAGTAAACTTATAGATTGAGAGTCCATAATTATTAGGTTATGGTAATTTTCATCCATGATATAAATATCAGTAACAGTAACAAAAGTTAAATTTAAAAATTTAATAAAAAGTAAGGTTAGATTTAATATTGTATCCAAATAACGAAATTTTGATAGTGCATCTTGTAATTTGTAATATGTTAGAAGCAACTTCATCATTGAATTGTTGAATTGCCATAAAAAATATGGTAGTATACTAAATAATTTGTATTTAGTTAATATACATATGGCAAATACTTAAACAAGGTGAAATGGACGTGTTTTTGACGTCATAAAGACCGACAAATTTCACGTTATAGTTACATTTGTCAAATCACGTTATATGATCGTCCCTTATTGGTTACTTGCCGTCATTTTGACCAATATGACTTAAAATCAACGTCATAATGACGACACCTTGCTACCTGGGATGTGATTCTTAATTTTGTCACAGAATTAGTAATATGCCATGTATTTTTTTTTATATAAAATTTGATACACGCTCATTTCAGATGGGGCTTAATCTAGTGGCGTAGTCATATCCTTTGTGAAAATATTGCCTAATACCATTTCTTGCATTTTCATGCCGACACAATTAACACACTATCGCCCCTCATTGGTTACTTGCCGTCATTTTAACCAATATGACTTAAAATCAACGTCATAATGACGACAGCTTGCTACGTGGGATGTGATTCTTAATTTTGTCACAGAATTAGTAATATACCATATTTTTTTTTTATATAAAATTTTATAAATGCTCATTTCAGATGGGGCTTAATCTAATGGCGTAGTTATATCTTATGTGAAAAAATTGCCTAATACCATTTCTTGCATTTTCATCCCGACACAATTAACACACTATCACCCCTCATTGGTTACTTGCCGTCATTTTGAACAATATGACTTAAAATCAACGTCATTATGACGACAGCTTGCTACCTGGGATGTGATTCTTAAGTTTGTCACAGAATTAGTAATATGCCATATATTTTTTTATATAAAATTTGACACATGCTCATTTCAGATGGGGCTTAATCTAGTGGCGTAGCCATATCTTTTGTGAATAAATAGCCTAATACAATTTCTTGCATTTTCATCCCGGTACAATTAACACACTATCACCTCTCATTGGTTACTTGCCGTCATTTTGACCAATATGACTTAAAATCAACGTCATAATGACGACAGCTTGCTACCTGAGATGTTATTCTTAATTTTGTCACAGAATTAGTAATATGTCATATATTTTTTTTTATATAAAATTTGATACATGCTCATTTCAGATGGGGCTTAATCTAGTGGCGTAGTCATATCTTTTATGAGAAAATAGGCTAATACCATTTCTTGCATTTTCATCCCGACACAATTAACACACTATCCCTTGGTTTTGTATAAACAAAAAATGTGAAACTTTGTCCATTCAATAGATTATCTAGCGATTATCACATTTGAAAATCAAAAGACAAAAAACCGTTATAAGAAACAAGACTTTTGATGAATTAAAAGAATAGGCAACATTTGCAAATGGATCATAAAACTTAAGGACAGTAATATAGTTCATTTACTATAACAGACGAGGTACTACGTGAGTCAGTTTGCTATGACGTCACGACCGTGTTGCAAATTTTCTGTTCGTCAAAACGTAAACAAACCGTTAGGTTATTTAACTGTCAAACACTTTTGACAGGTGAATAAACGAACTCTTAAAAATAACATTTACCGTTAATATTAGTGATGATTCTTTTTGAAAATCAGGATTTAAAGTATATTAATCATGATAGCAGTGGAAAAATAACAAAAAAGCACAAGTGAGTACAATAAATTTAATCGGGACCATTATCGCTTAAAGTATTCACAGTAATACGATTAGTATGCAAGTTTCTTCTCTATCAAAACCAATCTCTCTGATTTACTACTTCTAAATTTCGTTCCCAATATGTTGTACACCAAGTACGTCAAATTTCCAGAGTAATTTAATTCAATCCGCTTTATACAATTGTATGCATCCTCCGATCTGCCATATTTCATCCATCATTTCGTAACAAACTTCCTTTTCTTTGAGAACAAATAATATATACCACAACAATGTGTTTCAACCATAGAAAATGTCTTTTTCTTTAGCACTGTTCAAAATCTTTAATGTGTTATGTTAGTCTAAAAATCTATGTGAAAGAACCACTTCTGTAAACAATATTTGTATATACTCACTGTTTTCGTACATGTCATAAATTGTATTTCCAGTAGCACATTGACAATGAGTAGAATAATCAATTTTTACAACATTTATTTCGTATGCATTTTCGTTTTGGGTTAGTGGATGTAATTCCTTGTTTACTCATGGATGAAATTTTGCTTATGTTTGCAACATGAATGTTTAGAACACTCGTCACTCTCTAAAAACGAAATGCTATAAAGAATATGACATTAAAAATATATGGATTTTATACTTCTCGCACAAAAGTTAACGGGAGTAATGGCCCGTTGTTCCCGCGTTCTGCGTCGAAATACACGATTAACGAAACTATTAACTCCTTCGATTGTTTACACAATGGTTTCGGTATGGTTTAGTTGTAATAACTACTTATTTTAAATAAATATATACCAAGTATAAACGCAAATTCCCACACTTTACTGCAAATGCAGAATATAACCCTTTGACAGTTGACAGCTATAACAACTAAATTGGTGGGAATACATTGGGAAGATGTGACAAGCATGCAATTTAAAAAGCAGTAGGCACCAACATAGTATCTTTAATTGAACATGAATAAGTTATATGTTAGTTGGTTATTTTAATAATATGGTATTGCATGGCCCGAATTTGCAAGTAATGACGTACCTCGTCTGTTATAGTAAATGAAGTATACCTGAATTTTATTGGCAGTGAAGTTAAGATAACTCATTTGTATATAATCCCGTACAAGGACGAATTCAAAAGATGGAATTCCTTGATATAACCTTGCTATTTCAGCATGGGTGAGATTGTTGTGGTAAGGCACGACTTGAAAAGTTGTCGCAATTAACTGCTAGCTATACGCCGTTGGCATTTAATATATTATGTACCGTTCCATAATAATAATTACTATGATATTATGGTCCAGAAAGAAAAAAATCCACCAATCACAGTATAAATCCTAAAGTAATCGAAAAACAAGGCATTGAACTATTAAATCGGGCGCATTCACTTTTGTCCGGTGCTATAAATGCATGTATAACAACCCGAGATCTATTACGAAATTATATGCTTATAATAGCAACAACACCAGCTATAAATCTTGTCTCTCATTACAAATTCGCAGTGTGTACGATGTTTATTGAAGGTAATGACATAGTATAAACATAACAAACAACAATGACTGCACTCGAAATGTTAAAGGCTTTTCGAGATCTTAAGAGATCTAGCGCGGCATACAATGAGGTCATATTCAATTATTATTATTGTGTGTGTCGTTCATGAGCGCCACCTCTAGTTTGGGCGTTGCTCTGTTCATTCGCATGCAATCCCGGATGTGGATGCTTTTGTAGAAGCGGCCGAACGGTTAAAATGGTAAATGTCTCCTGTGGATACGTAATTGGTAATGATTGGTGATGAAAAAAGTTGATTTAAATAAAAATGCCATTGTGTAATTATCATGGTGTTTGTATGTATGTACTTAGAAGAGGTAGCAGCAACAATCATTTTCTTGATTTATCTCGCTTGATTAGTAACTCGTATGGTATGTTTATAATTACGTAATAATGTTTTTTTTTTCCTTCATGTGGATATTACCTGTCTTGTTTATATTTTGTATAAATATGTAAACTCTTGCTTACGCATCAGAAAGAAAAAATATTAAAATATTTGTTTTTTTTTTACAAAATCTTCAATCATTCACACAAATTATAGAAATGACAACACTACAGCCAGTGGTGGCTCGTGAGTTATGAAAGAGGGTGGGCACAATATAAGAACTTGCCTATTTTTTGTACATAAAATCCATTCTCCTATTTTTCATGCTGGAAAAGACGTCTATGACTTTGTTGTAAAAATGCGTTCAGTCGATCTTCTGACATTGTGCTTCTCAGAAAAGTTTTAATGCGTTTGAGGGTGGAAAAATATCGTTCACATACTGCTGTCGACATAAGGGTTGTACAAATAATATCCAACAGTTTATATGTTTCCGTCAAAACTTCTTTTAAGTTGTTGTGTGTTATGAACACTAAAAGTGGCAAAACACCACCTACATCTACGTCACACATGTCCTCGCGCTCATAAATTACTGAAAGTTCACTTTTCAATTTTACGCTGTCCAATATAGGATGAGATTTCACATTTTTTTATACACATAATTAACTGACGCAAAATATGACGATTTTTTTCCACATCTTCGTTGTACTTAATTTTACGTTGCAAATAAGCACTGTCTAACTATTCACGTATGTCCACTTTGCCTAGAACATTAAAATCCACGCATCCATTCATGTGGGAAACGGAATTTTCGTGTTTCTTTGCTCTCTCTGCGATATGCTTTAAATTATTTAACCCTTGTTTATTCCACGCACTGACCTCTTTCTTAAAAATTAAAATTGACTGAAGACGTCTTTTCCAGCATGAAAAATAAGAGAATGGATTTTATGTACAAAAAATAGGCAAGTTCTTATTTTGTGCCCACCCTCTTTCATAACTCACGAGCCGCCACTGGGACGATATAACACTAGTTATATCATAGGATCTTAAAATGCATAAAAATAAATATAGGTACTGTGATCGATAACAAAGACATTTTACGATATGTATAATGTCATTCAAATTAAATGTTTAAAATCAAAAAATTCATTACAGTGATTTAAAGACTTTTTTAATAAAATTGAATAAAGCAGTTTGTTGTTTCTATATCTTATTTTTATAATTCGGTTTTAAATGTGAAACGAAGCAAAATTAGTCTACATATTAAATTAAAATATGGGATACTTGGTTATTTTGCATATATTATTGTCTTAGGGGCACTAAGGAAAGAAAAAGAACTTCGCACCTCATTACATTGACAAATTCATTTATTCAAACAAGTCTTTTTATTCAAATAAATTGCTTTTATATAAAATAATTCTGTTATAATTATAATTTCAACTATACAAACAGTAATATTAATTATGTTTATATGTAAACTTCCTAGGAACTATATGAAATATGAATTTATTTCTATCTGATACACCAACCAAATATAAGAAATCAATAATGAGAAATGTGAAAACTTATAATAATTCTTACAATTGTACTGTTCAAAATAAACAAATACTTTAAAACAAATAAATTCCAGGATATTGTATCGAACTGCTGCCTAATTTTATTAATTACTTTAATTTACAATTTATTCATATTAACTTAACAAATAAGCTTGTATTTGGCGCCTATTGTATCTAAAATTTGGGCACTTTTAGTAACTTTTTATTCCACATCATTACTACCACATGATAAATCCGTCAAAAACGCCTCGCACATAACCTTGAAATAGCACTTTTCGAACACTGTTTTTAGTACTGTCTTTCCATTCGGTCAAAAAATGAATAGGTATTTTACACCCAGGAACACATGCTGTTTCCGTTAATGTGCATATAAATCACCAAATAGTTATCTTATTGTTAGTATCATCATTTTTAGTTATTTGTTTTATTTTGTGTAATTTTTATTCACTGATTTTACATAATATTACTCATGTATTTAATTTTCTGACTATGTCCATGTTCTCTTGAACCATGACATAAAAATAAATAAATAAATAAACAAATCAATGGTCCTCTTACGGAACTTTTGCCAATCATTTTTGCCAGTAAATTCTGAAAAGAAAAAAAAGTACAGACAGGATCGACTCTTCTTAATAACTTCACGAAAGTTTACGAATGCAAACGGGTGTGGTACCGTACAAAAATATTTATAAAACGTGGGTATATAATTTATACGTTTTTATAATGAGGCTCGCTGATGTTTCATTGTTCTTTTTTTCCTCTCGTCTATGCATATTACTAACGCAGAATCTGATGTAGAACTGACAACGTATCTCTAGCTATTAATAAATGTGTAAATGCGGTAGCAAGAAAGTTGTAAATTTGGTTAGTATACACGCGGCAAAAGTTTATGATTTCAGACCTGTTATTATTACAGGTATTGCTGTCTGTTTAACGTCAAGTCAATGGATGTAATTGGATGGGCATGACGTTTGTTTGTCACTTGAATCGGTCATAAATTGAATATAAATTAGGATGAGAATGAATTCAGGAGTCTCCGTGCTTTTATATTTATACCAAGTGAACGCACGTGAGCTGGCAATGAGTACATACATCAGTAAGGAGCAAAATAAAGCTAAAGGATCTTCGTTTGTTATTCTCTCGAGATAAAGCAGGCGATTTTTTTTTTAGCTTGTTGTCTGTTTATCTCACACATCGATGAACGATTGAAAATCTCGATTAGAAAGATTTACTATCACGTCAACTACAGACAGAGGAATTCAAACATTTATGTGTAGTCTAGTTTAGGTTTTTAAGGAAATATTAACTCTTATGGGTATCCTACATAATGATGTCTTAATGATGATTATGTACTTACTTTGTCATATATTATCGCTCTGAACAGCTCGGCGAATCTCATTCTGGCGTTTAATAAATGTCAAACTTGTGATTTTTGTTTGCATTTATGGTTTATGTTTTATTAATATGAAATTCTAAAATATAATAGGATATATGTAGGGAATTTGCAATTCAATGTTTCCATGTTTGTGACACAGTTCTTATGTAGTACTTCATTCCATGCAAAAGCCTATGTATATGTCGAATGTTAAACGTCAACGACGCTGCTTGCATTACCAACCTCACATAAAATGTAATCACAAACAGCGTCACAAAGTGGAAAAATAGTGTAACACTATAGTCAATACTTCCTAAATAGTTAGCTTTTCATTGCATTTTTATATGTATACTGTATACTAAATAATAACTGTACAAAATACTGTAAAATAAATTGCAATTAACTCTTGTCCGCGATTGTATATCTCGACACTAATATTAGTTCTCTCTTATATTTTTAATAGTAAAAAATTGCGAACACTGAGTAGTTGAAATGAAAGCAGTATCTAGGTGTTGCAGAAATCAAGACATCCTTATAAATCGGATGATCCCATCGGTAAGTATAATGCATGGGGACAATTTTGTGCTTCAATACGATAACTGCCTCGTATCCCAAATTGTGCAAGAATTTACATTTACTTAACAAGTATTGACCTGGCGTCCAAATAGTCCGGACTTAAGTCCTAATGAAAATGTTTGAGTTGCATTAAAACAGAATATATATTTATACATATATAAAGACTTCATTCCAGAAAATGCAGATAAACTATGAGAGACTTCTAAGAAGTAATCGAAAATAATGGGAACTGGAGACATTGGATGCTTCAAGATTAAAGAAATGCATTTATGCAAATGTTATATTAGATAAAACAACAAGATAAAGTTATAGTGAGAACATTTTGTTATTACAGTATCACATGTGTATATGTATGATACGTTACTAGCAAAGTATGTCCTTGTATTTATTATTGAAAACTATATATTTTATTTATATTCAAATTCACTTATTGCTAAATGTTACAATTAAAAAATTACGAAAATGGATCCACTATATTCCATATTGGCCATATACACAGAGATTCAAAATGATTGTCAATTCCGCTCCTATAGATAGTAACAGGGTGTAGGTATATGCCGCGTGTTTGTAATGAAGGTTTGAACTAAGTCAGTGTTGGAACATAAGAAAGTAAACGGATCTGTCATAAATAAGGAAAACGTAACCTATATTTGAACTCGCATTATATAAACGACTATGGATTGGTGTTTCTGCTTGTAAAAATGAAATGTAATTAATTTAACTTTACTAAATTATGATTTTACAATTCAGTACTAACTGGTGTTTAACTAAATTTATTTATTACTTTAAATTATAACATACAATTAGTATAATTATTAAGTGACAAAACTGTATCTCTCAGTTCTTCTATGGTATGCATGCGGTTTCTATAGATTCTATTTTTTAGATAGCCAAACATGAAGTAATCTAATGGGGTTAGATCAGGCGATCTTGGTGGCCATCTTTGTGCTCTGACGATCCTGCCAGCAAAAAACTGTTGAAGATATTGGCAGGTTTGTCGAGCAGTATGTGCTAGAGCATTATCGTGCTGAAAATAACCTGCTTCAAACTCATTTTCTTGTAACTCTGCAATAAAAAATTCCAACATCTGTTGGTAATGTTGGGCTGTTACAGTTTCCTCGAAGAAAATTGGCCCTATTATTCGTTGCCTGGACATGGCTAACCAAACTCCAACTTTTACGGGATGCAATTGCATTTCTCGAAATTCGTGTGGATTTTCTGCAGACCAAATACGATAGTTTTGTGAATTGATATAGCCTGTTAGATAAAACCAGGCTTCATCCGAAAAAAAATGATTTGTTTAGCAAGTCATCGTCCCTTAAATTGTTATTAAACCAATGACAATATTCCAATCACCTATCGTGATCTAATGGTAATAATTCCTGTACCATAGAAACTTTATAGGGATGAAAATGTAACTTTCTTTTGACAGCTCATTGCGCTGAAGTGTATGATAAGCCTATAAAATTATAAAATGTAATAAACTATTTCACTTAATGTTAATATTGATTTTTTACCTGTTTGTTGAACTATTACCACAGATAAATTCCCTTATTTTCTTACAGTATTCAGAAATACTATTGTTGGTGATATTAGATGTAAATATGAACGATTTGAAAAAAATTATAAGATAAATAATCGAAAGATACTACAATACGCACGCCAATGTCGCCAAATTTTCAAGAAAATTCATTTAATGTATGAAATTTATATGTTGCTAACTTCGCTCATTCAATTGGTAATAAGTATAGATAAAGTTTTCCGGAAAACAGTTTTTTTTCTTACGACAATCATTTTGAATAGCATGGTATATGCGAAATAAGGTATTCTAATAAATCAATAAGAACATTCAGAAACAGAAAATCTATTTTACCAAAGAATACATAAAAATATTATTTCAACGCGTGCTTGTTTTATGTCTTAATAACAAAAAATAATCATAATCATAATATATCAATTTATTGGCACCACTTCAGTACATTCATATTATGAACATATATGCCAAAAAGATTAAATCACCACAAAGGTGCTCTTCCCTTAACCTCAATTCCAATTTTTATAGTTTTGGCCAGAAGTATAACACACGTCAAATTTATCTTTCCTTTTCTATCACTCAACTCCTCTTCATTGATGACCATACAACTTGAGGTATAAATAAATAAATTATAAAAACAAGAAATCCTGAGTCGAAAGAATCATACATAATATCTGTTTACACCGATAAGCCGCAGTCGTAGTAAAAGCTATAGTTCATCCTAAATGCGCTCGCCATATACATTTTCGCGTAGGTCATTAACTTTTTTTTGGTAGGAACTGCCCTATATAACAATTACAAATATTTTAAAAATACATATGTACACAAGGTAAAATGGGAACGAAGCGAATAGCTAGTAAGGAGTATTAAACGTTTTAAAGTGGCCAGTTTTTTTCCGTGTATGCACGCACTTTTGTGAGGAAAGGTATAACATCTTTAAAGAACAACTTTAGTGATATAGATTGTTCATCATAGCGCTCAGTTATACGAAATCGAACATCCGTTGGACCACAAAAATGCTGACCAGGTGAAAGTCGGAAGTTACATGTATATCTTTGCGTATCTGTAAAGAATTAACTAGATGATAAATAGTCGCTTCTGGCAACAGCAGAATGTTACCACATATATTATGTATAATATGTAGTTAATCCACATTGGAGCCAATGACATATCGATGTTTATCGATTCTCTTTAAATTAAGTAAGTGTATATTTCATCCGGAATTAACTAATACATATTTTCTTCCTTGTTAAATCGAAATACTAATAATAATAAATAAACCAAGTTCTTCATACCTATATGTATGTTTAAAACGTAAATTAATCAATCGAAATCTTTATTTTAATTAGATTTTCTAGTGTATACATTATAGCTGTCAAAGAAAATAGAAATTTGCTTCTTTATGAGGTAATTCCAACATCCTGATATATACCCATTAAGAAGAAAAAAAAAACACACTTAGATGACGATTTATTTATATGATACGAGTTCCATTCGATTTTTAGGATTCCGTAGTCGATTTGATGGTCGGCTTAGGAGCTCCCCTTTCCAAGCTCGTTATAGCGGCGCCCGTGCAAGCGTTTCAATTCACACTGCAAGACGAGAAGCACACAGCCCCGGGAAGTCCCGCTGTGGAGGTCAAATCGATCACCAGAGATGAGTTATGTGGAAAAATGGCAGCGGCCAATTGGACTTTGGAACGGGACCAAGATCAAGCTGGGCCCTACATATTTAGGTGAGTGAAAAAGCGTCTATGGTAAAAGTCACAGATCTTTATTTATTATTTATTCGATTCAATTTATTGGGGTTTCGATTGAGTCGTGTAATCAAACTGCTTCTTTACGTCAGCAGCTACATCATTTTTTCTGCTACTTTTGGCTAGCGGTTTAAAAAAAGCTGGTACTCTTTGTAACCGTTTTCCTTAAATAGTGGTATGCGTTAAACAGATAAACCGTTTTTACAACTTTGCACACCGCCCCAAAGTGTCTTTTGTTACCGCTATTAACTCAATAGCCATTTATATTGAGGACAACTCTATTTGATTCAGTAACGAGTGGAGGTACATGTACAGCTCCTACCAAAAAAAAGGTAACGATCTGCACGAAAATATCGGCAGTAAGCCCACTTAGGACGAACTGTAGCTTCTACTATAGCTATTGAATAAAGCACTATATTGTATTCTATTATTCAATGGCCGTAGTAAAAGCTACAGTTCGTCCTAAGTGGGCTTACTGCCGATATTTTCGTGCAGGTCGTTAGCTTTTTTTGGTAGGAGCTGTACGTACACTTCTCACAGGAAAAATCGGGACACCCACTATTCAGAATTTTCAAATTTCTTGATTGTAAATGCAACTTTCGGAGGACGTATTCACTTATCATAGCCATAAATCACTTAATTATGTATATTACTGCGATCAAAGGTAACGACTAGAAATTTAAACAGAAAAATAAATATATAGAAAGAAAGAGGTTTATGTATAGAATAAACAAATCGGAGTTTCGGTGGCGGCGTTTCCTTTAGAAATACCAATGAAAAAAAAAAAGACATAACAACAAAAAGAACTCTTGAATAGCGACTTCATTTAGAAATATATATGTATTTAACTTGTTTGATGTTATGCAGAGATAATTCTTTTTTAAGAAAACATGTGGTGATGAGATTTTATTTAATGTTATGTTACTTGTTAGTGCTGCTTTGATATTAGTTACTTACTTTGATTTATGCTCGCAAGTATTAGTTTAGCAATAGACAATATGTCAGTCAGCCTCCTCAGTTTTGGGATAATGTGATTTTCACAGATTCATTGATACTATTATTGATGTATTAATTACTATTGTTGTTTAATATTCTTAAATATTGTATTACTATAAAGTTTCCTTCTATCTATAAAAAAATTACCAAAACCCGGTTTAAGATTATTTATAAAATTCTTAAATAAAGCAATTAAGTTCGCAAAGAAATTATTTATTTTATGAACCCTCCGTTTATTGTATTTTCAGGAAATATATTTTAGCTATCGCCTGTGTAATCTGACGTCGTTGATCTATTTTCTTGAGATATGGCCAATACTGGGTCTCTTTACAAACTGTCTTTATGTAGCACAGGTTTATTAACAATTATTTAAAATATTATTGGATTTATAATACATAACAAACATTGTAAGAAAGCATATTGTTCGTCAATCTCAGTTAGTGCTAAAATATATATTTATTTTTGAATTTGATACATTTAATACTTTTTCGTTGCTACTGCCTGAAGCTGTGTTACAGACCAAAAGTGTTAGCTATATTTCAATAAAGTAGAACGACATTGGATTACACAGGCGATAGTTAAGATATATTTCTTGAAAATACAATAAACGGAGGGTTAATAAAATAAATAATTTCTTTGTGAAATTAATTGCTTTAAAAATTTTGTAAATAATCTTAAACTGATTTTGGTAATTTTTTAATACATAGAAAAATATTTTGTAGTAATACAATATTTAAGAGTACTAAACAACAATAATGAATACATCAATAATAGTGTAATTAATCAATGTGAAAATCACATTGTTCAAAAACTCAGGAGGCTGATTGACATATTGTCTATTGCTAAAGTATTACTTGCGGGCATAAATCAAACTAAGCATATAATTATATAATTTTAAAATCCCGTCGGCATATGTTTTCTTAAAAAAAGAATTATCTCTACATAACATCAAACAGGTTAAATACATATATGTGTATTTCTAAATGGTGCCATCTATTCAAGAGGCCTTTTAGTTGTTATGTATTTTTTTTTTTTGCATTAATATTTCCGTATTCGGTATTTCTAAGGAAAACACCGCTACCGAAATTCCAATGCGTTCTTTTTATGTATAAACCTTTTTCTCTATATATATTTATATTTCTGTTTACAGTTTTAGTCTTTACTTTTGATGGCAATAATACACACAAAAAAGTGATTTATGGCTTTGATAAGTGCTCTGAAAGCTGCATTTACACCTAAGAAATTTTAAAATTTAGGATTGCTGGTGTCCCGATTTTTCCTGTGAGAAGTGTACATACTGCTATGAACTGATTGTCCAAGCATATAAGTTTAAAGAAATTAAAAATGACAAAATTAATTTAGCTAGCTCAGCAAAAATGAATTTAAAAGGGCGCCAGAGATTCTTATATCTCAGAGTAACTATCTTAAAAAAGTAATAGTGGGCGTTTGCAAACTTGACTTTCTTTAAAATCCCCAAAAATTGAAATGGCTGATTCAAAAATAAAAGAAACTGTGATTTTAAAATGATATTTACAATCATTAGATTTATTTTTTAAAAAGAAAAAAGAAAAAAAAACATTTGATACAAATTACAGGAAAAATTAAAACCATGAATATAAGATTCTGGCAAAAAACAAACCTACATAAGACTCTACAATTTAAAAAGGACAATGCAAATCCTTTAGCAAACAAAATGGTGAATTCGTTCTAGATGGACTTTCTTATACCACAAAAAAAAAAAATCCACGTGGTTTCAAAAATTCAAAGCAAACTAAAATTTAATTCAAATAACGTAGAGAAACAACCAAAATTAAAAATGAAATTTAAATCAAGCTCACAGCTTCACTTCACCTACCCCGAGGTGATTAAAATAAAATTAATATGAAAACTACAAAAAAAAACGGAAAATTTAAACTCTAAACGCGATCACTTCTAAAACGAAAATTATTAAAGAGCCTTACATAAATTGTGCACAATAATACAACGCCAATTAATAACTAGTGAGTTGCTAGATGGACGATTTTAAAATTTCAAAAGAACGAACTACATCTTAAACTAAAAAGAATTACCAGAAACGGTAACCAAGAGACCTAAACAAGACAATACTCGCGCTCGTCTATCTGGTAACTGCCCGGGCCTCAAGGTAACACACTCATATATATGAAATTTACATCTGCGTGCGATGAAGGCGCAACGCATCGCAAAGAAAAAACTAGCATATAAACTATATACAATACTGGAGTACACAAAATGTACAAATAAATGAAATTAACTTTACACAACTGAACAATAAAATACTCAAACAAAACTATTAACTTCTTTCTTACAATTAAATCTAAATGAGAATTTGCGCGCGGCAAAGCCAAAACTTGATCTTGGAAAATTAACAGCATAGAGTTCAAACAACCGGGGAGCCATACCATAGCAATACGTAGTGCTGTGTACCGATTGAATTAAATGAACTTGCAAAATGAAATATTAGCTAGCTCAACGGATAACTCTAACCACGAAAAGTAAAATGTGAGTGAAAGAAATCTGACTTTTTTAATAACCGGAAAATTGAAAAGGTTTAAGTTAAAATAAAAGAACAGAATTTTTTAACCCAACGAAGATAATTAACAATCAAAATTTTATTCAAAAAGGGTTAAATTGTACAGAAAAAAACCGTGAACAGAGGGTTCTGGCCTAAATTAAAAACTGCACGTGATTCTAAATTACAATAGGACAAATGCTATTTCCTATACAAAGCAAAAGATTAGTTTGTTCAGGAAGATAATCCTAAATAAACCAATTCAAACCACGTGGTTTCAACAAAATAAAATAATTTGTGGACAAAAAAATTACAAAAAATGAAAACTAAAAGCAAGAACAATGCTTCTACTCACCCAAACGAGGTTTTGCAATTAAAAGCAAAATAGAAAAACGGAAAAATTAATTCTTTAACGTATAATGAGAGAAATTAAACTGAAAAAATATCTTCCCGAACAAAAAGAATAAATGATCTTATATCTATAATGTGCACACATCAATATAATAACAATTATTATAAAGCGAACTCCTTGATGGACTAAAAATTCACAGAAATCAAATCTCAAAATCTCAAGAATTTCAAAATGGCAGCAAAGATTTAAAAATACAACTACTCACATTAAAGTCAACCAAGGGACTGCCTGACAAAACTCTACAACTGCGTACAACGCAAACGCACAAAATCTAGTAGAATAAACATTAAATAGAACTAGCCAATGCTAGACATCTAAATGAATGAAATTAATTTAAAAAAAAAACTAAACACTTAATTAAATAAATCGTACAATCAACTCTTAAACTACAAATACAACAATCTAAATTTAAATTTGTGAAAATTCTCTCGGTACATTGATAAATGGCTGACCGGAGTAAACAAGACAAAATCTATGCAACTAAAAATACTCTCGCGAAAAACGGGGTGTCTACCACAGCAGTAGGTATGTGAATAGCTTTATAAATATGTATGTACACCTAGCTATTGTATATATTTTCGCAACTAATAACGATCTATTAATATAAATAATTGATCAATAAATGAAAAAATATAGATTCTTGAACATCAAAGTATAAATTGGTATTTTCTATCAATTATAAAACGGTGATTGTAACAAGTAATAGGTTCTGAGGGGTTACGTTTCATAATGATCGAGTTTCTATAATGATACGTATTATGTGTTTTTGCATAGGTATTTCTTAACCAAAATCGATATAAAAACTAGGAAAAATTTTTAATTCTCTTATTTACTTAAGCGGATGCGATGTTCGTATATTCGTTATTTCTAGAAGATTTTTTTTTAACGCGTACGCTTGTCATTTATTTAACACACCACTAAAATACAAGTATTTTTAGAAATATCTTCTTTATTATGTTTGTTAGTTCATTCTTACATCTTTTTATGGTAAAAAACATCTACGATACATAGAAAGCGCCATAAAATAAACATGAACTGTTTCTTACAATAAAATGTTTCCTGAATTTATAATAACAAATAAATATAGCCGTTATGTATTTATCTTTGTTCCTTGTATTATTATCACCACCAAATTCATATAAATAACAACACCATACACAAGTTATTGTTAGTCTTTGAGTAGACTTTCAATAAGAGAAGCTATTTAAATCTATTTGAAAAAAAAAAAAAAAACTTACTAAATTCTTCAATTTCGCTGCTGCAAAATAGCAGTTTGCTTCATAGCAACCCATCACTACTAACCTGTCGATAATATGCTTCTTATACCGTTATAACATATAAATAAAACATTTAACATTACGTGAATGTTTATTCAAAAAAACTAAGTATATAAAGTACTTTAATATACTCAGTGATATTAGTGTGTGTGTTAAACCTAGAAAGAATAATAAAGTACCATAGCACGCTTTAAATATAGTCCTTCAGATGCCAAAAATTCAAGTTGAACAAATTATTCCTTCTGGGTGTAAACACATCTAATGTCACTGAGTATATATACGTTTTAAAAGTAGTAAGACTTTTACATTAATAAATTATAATTTTATAGGCACATTTTTGAATTTTAATTTCAAAATATAATTTAATTTAATTTAATTAACTACGTAACAAGGAATAAAATAAGTTTGTTTAATACATTTATAAATGTTTCAACGTTAATAGGTACTTGTTTCCAAAATTATTACAACTAATATTTAATAATTAACATCGATTAACATTAAACTTTGAGAACGATGAAAAACTAAAAAATACCATGGGAACGTTAGATGTAAAATGAATAAAATTATAATGTAACTACCTTCAGTGATAAAACATGTAATCTAAAGCCTTATTATTTGGTAAAATACACAGAGGGCTCCACTCACATCAATATTCAGCTGGTTTATTTTTGTAACACGGACTATTGGCTAATTTGGGACCAATTCAATTCATTTACGGTTTTGCGTTTGGATTTATTATTCCTTTTACAGCATGCACCAGAAACATTCACTATTAGAATAGACGTTTGCGACCTGAATGAATGAAATAATACGCGTACGGTATCAAACTGTTCAGAAAATGTTTCAGAGCAAACTCATGATTCCAAAAGTATTGCGGAAAAAGGATAATCACCAAAAAAAAATGCTTCTCTACGAGCTCAAACGCTCTTAATGTACATTAATTGTTTCACATATATATTTCATATGCGTACTTTAATGAAAATGTTTTATTTACTTGAAATAATCAGAATAATCAGAATACGTACAAGCAATCGTGCACGAACACAACAATTATCAAATACGTTAAAACATAACCACCCACTTGCTAATAATATGTAACATAACCTCTTTCACTTTTTAAAATTACATCTGCAACCACCGCTTAAAAAGATATAACCTTACTTCTTATCGGAACTCTCTTCTCGAAGAAATTACGTTGTCGGAATTCGATACACTTTCTTTTTTTGCGTTCGTAATTTAAATACACGTGCATAAAACGTTCCACATTTTTTTTCTGGCTTCCATTTCACCGAGACCGCAATACAATTTCGCCAAAATTACATAAGACACATCCGAAATATCGTTTATACGTACTCACATATTAACTAATACATAAAATCTATAGGTACGCAAATCTACTTATAAAAAATAATAAACAAATAAAGTAAAATACGTACCTGTATAAGAAAGCCGAATATACGGGTTAGTTATATCACTAGGCGTTCCGGAGAGAACTTGTTTCTCTTTAGGACATTTGATATTATTATCTTTTTTTTTTTGGTGCAAGTATACACAGTGGCACTCCTATTCGGTCAGTGGGTAATTAAGAATTTTAAAATGGCCGTTTACTTGATCTTACGCGTTATGCAATCGATAAAAAGATATGGGCGGATACGTAAAAGGAAGTATTTTTTTATGTAAAATAATGAATCTATAACGTATTTTAGGTTTATAAGATAAACCATTTGTATGTACACTCAAATACAAAATTCATGTCTCCCTAAGAATTCTTTATGAGCGAATAATATACCTAATTTAAATGTAAACATGTCTGAGATAACACCCCAGGCAACCAAATTTAAATTTCCCACGATTATTTTTAGTAACTTCAACATAAAGATATTAAAATAACTATTAATGTAATATAAAATTCTTAGTAACTTCATGATTCAACGTTGAAGTTTGAAGAAACCTTTCATAAGACGTCGATGTAGTAAATATATTTTCTGCACAGATACAAAAAAAAAGTACCATCCTTAAACCTAAAGATAAAACCTAGTGAAATCAATATCTTAGAAATATAAAATATAAATACGTATACTTGCTTTTTAACTCTACAAGAAAGCATCAAAACGTCCAGTATTTTCTATATTTTCCTTAATATTAATCTTCTTATGTGTTTGCGACTCCAATAATGCTTAAATTTTTAAATTTCTATCTCCTATAATTAAATTATTATAAATATGACTAAGGTATTTATATCTTTCTTATCATTTATTGATTTTGTGTAATTTTTTTACGTATAATATTTCCTTGAATATCCTTTTACAATATTTTTGTTTTGATGTTAATAATTCTAGTTCCTTCAAATATTATGATTGCTGTTTTAAACTACATTTTATATTACTATTGTGCGACATCTAGCGTGTAATCGCAGAAATTTTATCTACAAGTAGAATTCTTTTATTTCATTTCATTTTAAAAAGACACTAACGATTAATAGATGGCGCTGGTATTTAATAACTTTTTATATATTTTAAACCATTATAATTTATTTAAATTTACAAACTCTAGACATAATGTTTTAATTTAACCGTATACCTATTAAAATAACTAATTAATGTATATATAATAATAATTACGGAAAGATTGAATTTTATTGGGGTAGTGAGCAGTGAACTATCATCCATGTAAACAAACATTTAAGGTTATATTCTAGGGAATCCTTAATTCTCTCCAATAATTTCACAGAAAACAAGAATGGATAGCATTCGACGATCCCACAAGCATAGATATCAAAGCAAAATACGCAAGAGTTCGTGGTCTGGCCGGTTTAGCCTTGAAGGACCTTTCCCAGGACGGCGGAGCAGAATGTGATGGCACCCTCTTGGAAGCCGCCTACAACGGCTTGTCTAAACAATCTAGAGCGCCAAGGGGAGCCGTTTTACAATCCTTAGAACGGGAAATCTTGACACCATCCCGTCCTTTAGATAACATTCGAGTATCCCCCTACAGGATTACCAGAATCATCGACACCGAAGGCAAAATCCATGCTGTCAGACAGGTAATCTAACATTATTATATAAAATAAAAAATTATTGGAATTTTTCTCAACAAATAGGACACAAGGACGGAATTCGAATGCTCCAGGCAAGGGTATTTCGTTCATCCGCGCTCGTGCAACCGCTTCTATCGTTGTGTCAAATTTGATCAACATACTGACGAATTTAATGTGTTCGAATTCGATTGCCCAGCCGGTTTAGCCTTTGACAGTAAAGTTGAGGTCTGTGTATGGCCCGGAAGTTTGTCTGACGGTTCGGCTTGCTCTGGAAGTAGTGAAATTGCTCCAGTACCAAAGAATAGATTTGTTTGCCCACACGAAGCAGGTAAAGTAAATGTCTTTCCTATATCCTTTGCTGTTTTAATTGCAAACTTATTATTTACTTGTGTTTAAAATTAATACGAATTATTTGAAAGTAGACCATGAACTTCCATTTCTATCTTAAAAATAGTTATTAGTCACAAGCGATGGTGGTGTAATGGTCAGCATAGTTGCCTTCCAAGCAGTTGATCCGGGTTCGATTCCCGGCCATCGCACTTCTTTTTTTTCTATTATAATTTTAATTTTATTAATCTTTAAAGTATGTAATCTATATTTTTCAAAATTATTTGCAGAAATTAGATTATTTACCTAAATTTAAAATAATAAATATAATTATTTAATAAGATAAAATATTAATAATTAAAATAGACAGATACCTTTGAATTATAATTTTTTTTATTGACTTTTACTAATTTTTGATGATTATTGTTTTGTAAAATAATTTTTAAAAAACTTTAAAATGAGATTCTTAGCTAATTATTTATATATATTTTGCAACAATTAACATTTATAAGATTCTGGGTGTCATTTTGCTCTTCTCTTTCTTATTATATACGCATATATTTTTTTAATTTATTAAATGTTTTCATTTTCAAAATTACTCAAAAAATTATTAGTTATTAATAAAAAAATATTAAAATTTTTTTTTTTAATTAATTTTTAAAAAATTAAAATATTACTTAACTAGTTATTGATATATATTGTTAATTAACACCAATAAGGTTTTAGGTGTAAACAGATATTTTTAAATCTTATTTTTCTTTCTTGATTTTTCCAATTTTTAAAGATTACATTTTAATAACTTTTTAAAAAATGTAAAATAAAATTATTACTTCTTAAAATATTTAAATTGAAACAAATATTTATTTCCTTTATTGTTTTTTTTTGATTGATTTTGTAATTTTATAATTTTTAAAACCAATTCGTTATATTTGAATATCTTCTGTTACATAATTTTTAAGTTTTATCGTTTCTTTTTATACATTTTTCTAAAATTAGTTTGTAAAAAAATTAAACAAGCAATTTTATATTGTACAATAAGGTTTTAGGTCTCATTTTACTCTTCTCTTTCTTATTATAATTTTTTAAATTTATTTAATGTTTTTCTTTTCAAAATTATTTAAAAAAAAATAAAATTTTTATTTATTAATGAAAAAAAAAATATTTAAAATTAAAACAGATATCATTGAATCATTTTTCTTGATTTTTTCCAGTTTTTAAAGATTACATTTTAATAACTTTTTAAAAAATGTAAAATAAAATTATTACTTCTTAAAATATTTAAATTGAAACAAATATTTATTTCCTTTATTGTTTTTTTTTTGATTGATTTTGTAATTTTATAATTTTTAAAACCAATTCGTTATATTTGAATATCTTCTGTTACATAATTTTTAAGTTTTATCGTTTCTTTTTATACATTTTTCTAAAATTAGTTTCTAAAAAAATTAAACAAGCAATTTTATATTGTACAATAAGGTTTTAGGTCTCATTTTACTCTTTTCTTTCTTATTATAATTTTTTAAATTTATTTAATGTTTTTCTTTTCAAAATTATTTAAAAAAAAAATAAAATTTTTATTTATTAATGAAAAAAAAAATATTTAAAATTAAAACAGATATCATTGAATCATTTTTCTTGATTTTTTCCAGTTTTTAAAGGTGACTACATATTTTTCAATTACTTAAAAAAAAAATATTACTTTTTAAAATATTTAAATTGAAGTAAATTTATTTCTTTTATTGATTTTTCAACTACCTTACAAATTTTGTAATTTTATAATTTGGAAAAACAATTTTTTTATATATATTTTACAATAATTAATATTAATAAAATTTCTTCTAGGTCATATTTTGCTTCAATACTTTTTACTATTTCTTTATATGTATATGAATACTTCCATTATATAATTAATCAGTTTTATTATTTTTTTTTCATACATTTTACCAAAATTAGTTTGTAAAAAAAATCAAACAAACATTTTAAACTATTTCTTTTTATTGCCTTTTTGAATTTTACCACAAATTCGTAATTTTCATACCATTTTTATAATACATTTCACAAAATTTACCCCAGTAAAACTCCTCCGAGGTCACATCTTAGCTCCAATACTTTTTGTTATCATCCATATTTTACCTCAATCCTTCTAATTTGCAGGCTACTACGCTGATCCTGAAAACTGCCGCTGGTTCTTCGCCTGCCTAGACCACGGCCAATCGGCTCCAACTGCCTACGAGTTCAGATGTCCCTTTGGCTTGGTTTTCGATCAAGACCGATTAGTGTGCGAGTGGCCTTGGTTGGTTCCGAAATGTGCTCACGGATACGGTTCTGGAGTTTTGGTGGAATTCCACGGAGGTGCTTATGGCACACATGGAGGAGCCTTAGGTGTTAATGCAGCAATCGATGCTCACGGAGCATTTGGACAAGGTGACGGACATGGAAACTTAGCAGGTGTCCAACGTGGCCAACTAATCTTGGGCAATTATAACGGATTGGGTATTTTACAACCGGTTTCTTTGGGGGGATTACATGGACCGATTGAGGAACCTGTGTCGAAAGTTTATAGCAGTTTTAGTGGTGGCCATGATGGTTCAATTCTGCTTGGTGCAAATGCTGGACGTGGAACTAACATCGATGGTGGATTGGGTCAAAGAGGCTCTATTAAATACCAAGGTGTTGGTCATTCTGGATTGATTGGAGATATTGAAGGCCAGAGAATATTATCCACAACCGTTGATGGGCAAGGGGATGGTGACGGACAAGTTTTATTACATCAAAATGGTAACCCAAATTAATTTTAATGTTTCCAAAGTAAAATTTGATGCAATTTCGATGTTTAGGTGGAAGCCAAGCTGGTCATGGAGGTTCCATAAGCTATCAAGAAGGACATCTCTCTGGTTTGGATGGAAATTTGGGAAAATCTACTGTTACGTATCATGGAAACTTAAGAGGAGGTGATAGACATGTTTTGCTTGATGGAAACGTAGGTTCTGTTGGTTATCAAGGAATTGATCAATCTGGGTCGAAAGTTTTATCAAACAGTGATGGACAAGCTATATTACATCAAGGTAATCATTTTAATTATTATTTTCCACAATATCTAGGAAAGGATTTTACGCAAATTCCAGGTCTTATCGATGGGAGCCAAGCCAGTCATGGAGGATATCAAGAAGGATATCTTGGTGGTAATTTGGGAAAATCTACTGTTACATACCATGGAAACTTTGGAGGTGATTCATCGAGGAGTGACGAGCAAGCTTTGCTTCATGGTGTTGCTGGAAACGTTGGAGGAATCGGAATCATACAAGGACTGGATGATCAAAGAGGTTCAATTAAATACCAAGGAGATGAGCATTCTGGATCAAATGGAGTGATCGAAGGACAAAGGATTTATCGACAACTGTAAATGGTGAGGGACAATTACGTGATGAAGACGTTTAACATTTCTAACATTTATGTTATTTCGAGGTGTAGATGGAAGCAGTCATGGAGGTTTAGATGGAAGCTCGATAAATTATCAGGGACATCTAGCTGGTTTGGATGGGGATTCGGGTAAATCTACTGTGACGTATCATGGAAACTTGGAGGCGATGGGCAAGTTTTGGTTCATGGAAGTGCTGGGCACTTAGGCCAAATTGGATTGGACGATCAAAGAGGCTCTATTAAATACCAAGGAGTTGATCATTCTGGATCAAATGGAGAGATCGAAGGGCAAAGAATTTTATCTACAGCTCTAAATGCACATGAAAGTGGTGAGGAGCATTTGCATGAAGTGGTTTAACATTTCGTATTGTATGTTATTTGCAGGTTTGGATGGAAGCAGTCATGGAGGCTCTATAAGCTATCAAAATGGGCGTCTTGCTGGTTTGGATGGTAATTTAGGGAAATCTACTGTGACGTACCATGGAAACTACGGAAGCAGTTCATCAGCAGGTGATGAGGGACATTTAACTCATGGAGTTGGTGTCGTTGGAATCGGAGGTGTGAGTTATGGTTCTGTTGGGCAAGATGGAGGCTATTTGATTGGGGGCGGAGGTAAATTTAAAATTCCTTTGTTTAAAACAAAAACAAAAAAATATTTCAGCAGGAATTGATGCCAATAATCAAGAATTCGCTCAAAGAGGCTCATCCAAGTTCCAATCTTCTGGAAGCCTAGCAGGTGATGGTTTATCTCATCAAAACGGTGTTGTATTCTTGGAGAATGGAGGTGAAAGACATTTATTGAAAAAATAATAACATTTTTAATAATTCTTTCTTTGGATTTAGGGCTCGTACAAGATGGAGGTGTACACTTCGGGCAAAGGGGTTCTTCGAAATTCCAATCTGCTGGCTTATCAAGCGATGCAGGAAGATCTACCGTTACGTATCATGGGAATCTAGGAAAATCCAACCGAATCGGATATAGCATCAATAAATCGCCGATCGATCGAGCTTCGTTGGTATTCGGAACGAAATTGAGGGGATCTTCGAATCGAGGCGATGTTGAAGGATTGAAATTCACCCAGCAACAAGTTTTAATCGGAGGACACGATGGAGTTAACCAGGACGGTCAACAAGGTTATACGGCTACGTTTGGAAGTGGTGTCACAGCAGGAGATAAGATCGTGACATATCATGGAGCTTCTGGAGATAACATCGGAATATTAAATACTGGAGTTTCTTCGCACGGGCTTACCGAAAAGAACCTAATAGATGCTAGCAGAGGTTCCGTTAAGTATCAACAAGATGGAGGTTCTACATCGTATCAAAACTTCAATCGAGAGAAATCAGCAGGAAGAGTGAACATAGTCGGAGGTGGATTCTCAGCCGTTGGTGTGTACCCGAACACCTACAAACAAACTACGCCTCAGATACAAACAGTGACAGCTGCTCCAGTCTCGGTGACTCCTCACATACCAGTCGTGACGTCTGTTCCGATCCCCACCACCCATTCGAGTGATACTTTGGATGTTTACAACGGAAATGGCGTCGTTGCCAACGTTCCGGAGTTGCAAGTGAAGGTCCAGCACCACGGCGAAGCTATCATACCGAATATCCAACAAGCGCACACAGCGACAACTGGAGAGGCTTTAGACGTGGTGAATGGAGGTTATGTTTACGATAAGCCGTCGTTGCAGTTCGTAGAAGGAGCAAATCTTTCGTGCATCAAAAGATCGAACATCACACGCCGGTAAAGACGGTGGTTCCAGTTGCACCTAATTCGGGAGAAATCGGGCACCATGAGCAAGAAGTTGTGTTCCAATCTGGACGGATCGATTTGCAAGATAATCAGTATCCGAGTGGTCAAGGCGTTGGAGTGGAAAGTGTGACACCTTCGCTATTGTTGACGGAACGGAAGATAGCTACACCGACTGTGAGCTCGATTGAATTCGGTAATTACCAACCTTCAGTTGTGTTTAAACAACCTCGTCAAAGGGTGGAAGTTAGCAGCACCGTTAGGCCTAAATACCTGGAAAATGTGACACCGATTCAACCAGTTCTGATCGAGAATGTGACACCGTCTGTAAATTACGCCACTGCTTTAGTCGAGAACGTAACTCCATCAGTATCGATACATTCCAATGGAGAAGAAGAGGTTAGCACCGTTCGACCTGCAACCTCCTACAACCAAATCCATCATCATGTCCAAGGCGTAACACCGATTCTACAACAAAATATTGGCGTCAGCACCATTAGAGGCGACGTTTCGTACGATAAAAGTGTGACACCTTCCATTTTACTCCGGCCAATCGCAGAGCAAAATGGCGGAATTAAATCACCACCGCTTCATACCTACAGTTCTATACGATTCGGAACTTCAATCGGATCTCACCAGGATACTCTGATTCACCAACCCGTAATTGAAAGTGTCACACCAGTGAGCGTAGTGCATCAACCTGTAATCGAACACAAAGTTACTTCTGGTTCTATAACTTCGATCCCGACAGCATCGTTTTCTTATCAGAATTTAGGTGCTGGAGGATACGAAAAACAAGATGTAATTCATCAAGGCGTAGTTGAAAACGTCACACCACTGAGTGTCGGCCATCAACCTATAATCGAACATAAGGTTACTTCTGGTTCTATAACTTCGATCCCGACAGCATCGTTTTCTTATCAGAATTTAGATGCTGGAAGATTCGAAAAACAAGATTTGATTCATCAAGGCGTAATTGAAAATGTCACGCCAGTGAGTGTCGGCCATCAACCTATAATCGAACATAAAGTTACTTCTGGTTCAAGAACTTCGATCCCGACAGCATCGCTTT
Source organism: Protaetia brevitarsis (assembly GCA_004143645.1). Lineage (NCBI taxonomy): Eukaryota > Metazoa > Arthropoda > Insecta > Coleoptera > Scarabaeidae > Protaetia > Protaetia brevitarsis. The sequence goes on from RXPK01000049.1 coordinate 1,835,707, forward strand.
CTTATCAGAATTTAGGTGCTGGGGCATTCGAAAAACAAGATTTAATTCATCAAGGAGTGGTTGAAAATGTCACACCACTGAGTGTCGGCCATCAACCTATAATCGAACATAAGGTTACTTCTGGATCTATAACTTCGATCCCGACAGCATCGCTTTCTTATCAGAATTTAGGTGCTGGAGGATACGAAAAGCAAGATTTGATTCATCAAGGGGTAGTTGAAAATGTCACACCAGTGAGTGTCGGCCATCAACCTATAATCGAACATAAGGTTATTTCTGGTTCTATAACTTCGATCCCGACAGCATCGTTTTCTTATCAGAATTTAGGTGCTGGGGGATTGGAAAAGCAAGGTTTGATTCATCAAGGAGTAATTGAAAATGTCACACCGGTGAGTGTCGGCCATCAACCTATAATCGAACATGAGGTTACTTCTGGTTCTATAACTTCGAACCCGACAGCATCGTTTTCTTATCAGAATTTAGGCGCTAGGGGATTCGAAAAGCAAGATTTTAGTTCGGTTACACCATCTTCCATTGTTGTACAGCAACCAGATCTTCACTCGACTTTCCTTTCTGCCATATCTAAGGGTCGCGGATTCTCAAAATCTGATGATGCAGATATACAGATGTAACACCATCCGTTGCTTATAAAGAAAATTTGATTCGTCTCAGAAGGCCACCGGACAAAATGTCTACTTAGGTCATGTCGGTGGGAATATAGAGTTTGGTAAATTTGGCAGTCAGCAGATTGTACCCGAAGGGAACGCCTATCATGGTGGTGAACGTCGAGGATTCGTCAAATACACCCAATCTGTGACGCCGACACCGGAAACTTTGGTGTCGCAAATCGACCTCGGGGGACACCAGAATCTCTACGGAACGTTCCAACAATTCGGATTGAAAAATAATCTAGATCAATACCAGGGGAGGAAGGAAAGCGGGGGATATCATTACGCTAAACCGACGATTGCTTTCAATGAAGAACCTAATTACGAAGGATTAGAACCGGTGAAGGAAGAACCGTTTGTCGCTAAGAAAGCTTACGTAACCGGGCATGGAAATGGTTTAAGTAATGTCGTGTACGAGGAGAATTATTCTGTGACGCCATCACCCGTGATACCAGTTGTATCTTCGACGCCAGTATTTGTAACTTCAACTGTCAGACCGTCTTATCAAAGCACGATACAATCTGTCTACAACACCATACCATCAACTAGTGTTAAACCATTGAATTACTATTACCATGATAGCAGATATTCTTCGACTCCAAACCGTTTGAAATAAAATCAAGCGTTACACCGTTCGTCCCAATAATCGACCGAAATTCGTTGTTTCAACTACACCCGCACCAACTGTTTCCATCACTCCAGTCGAAATTCACCCAGAATTGACACCGATAACACAAAGCAAACCGATATTTAAATACTCATTCAACTCCTTCGATCATCAATATTCCTCATCTCCTCACGATATCGATGTCGAAGTGACTAAACCGATCGTTACATCATTTGCGGTGAAATCAACAACTCCTCTCCCCTTACCAGAAATCGTAACACCATCCCTTCAGCCGACGAGGGCGTATCTCCCACCCGCAGGGATCGTTGAGGATTACCGAGCGCCGATTTTGAAGAATCGGGAAGATCGTCAAGGTGGTGCGACCGCCCACTTCTCAAGCCATCGTTAAAGTGAACGACTTCCACCCGCTACTCTCGGCTAAGTTGGGGGCACAGTGCACCTGCATTACCGACGCCGTGCGGTTCCGAAACAAGCCGGTCAAGGTTAAGATCGATGACGGCGAGACCGTGGAAGAGTTCGTCGTGAATCCGAATAATGGAATCGGCGATATCGAAGGGGAGAGTATTAAAGGGGCTTACGCTGTGCCTCAGTATGAATCGCAAGTGGTTGTCGATGTGACTCCTGTTCCTGAAGTGACGATCGGTAAGTATAGTACGAAAGAATAAGGTTGTCGTGATACTAGTCTACTTTCCGCGAAGTTCGAACAGCGAAGAGATAAGAAAGGAAGTGTTGCTTGCATGACTTTTGGGCGCCCCGACACCGCTGATGATTTACAGAGAAGGCGCCACTGCAGTAATTGTTTTGACGTTGATTTTGATGGTCCTGGGCATAACTCAGGATAATTAAACATAATTACTGGAGTACCTGCTGTTTTGTTATTTGAAACGACCTTTCTTGATTTAACTCTTCGCTGGGTCATCTAACCAAAATATAGTAACATGCAGTTTTTATAAAAAAGATATCCCAAGGATTAGTGTAGTAAAAGCAGCGATCGAAAATAAACTGTTTATTTTCGATCGCTTAAACAGTACGTTTACGTACCGTACCTAGGAGGAAGAACGCAAACTATTCCGCTCTTTATAAAGTTTGTCTACGCGAGCGCAAACCTTATACAGTACATTAAAATGTACTGAGAACGAAACATAACGATATCGTACTGTACTAAGTACATATGTTTTAGGCAGCCTTGAATCGTTCATGTATGCGATCGTTTACCGAATACAGAATACAAAAAGAAAATACGCAAACCGTACGTTACGTTTAACGTACTTGCGATTTTACTATTTAGTTTACTGTGAAGTTGTACTATTGCACTAATATTGGATGAAAAGTAAACAAGTGTGTTTTATATTGGTTTCTTACATTTGTGTTATATACAATGAAATAAATACAAGGTAGATATAAACATTCTTGTGAAAAATAAACATTTTAAATTGAATAATAATAATAGTAATAAAAATGAACAAAAATATGAATCGTAGTATCTAAATTGCCATCGTGTTCTTTCAAAACTTTACCACCACGAATTAATTCCATTTTCCCATATCGTTTCATTTACGTTATTCGTCCCGAAAAAAACACGCAAAATGATATTCTTTAATCGCGGCATCTTTTTTTGACTTGTTATAATATAAGAATGTCACTAATATATGTCTGGTAATAGAATAGAGCTCTACTAAACTACCATGTTTTGTTGAAAAAGAAATTGATATGTTTTCTCTGTTTCGTTTGCGTTTGCGTACGGTTCTCGCAATCCTACCGTACGAAACACTAAGGAACTGTTTCATAACGTTTATTTCCGATCTCTGAGTAAAAGACCCATAAAAGATCTGATCACTACGCGCTACACGACATTCTATTTACAGGGCAATAGTTTCGTGAACACGTGTATTCCTATTACACTAGCTGATATAAATATTTTTAATAACAGTTGTAAATCGATAGAATATGCACCGAGCAGGGGCTCATAGTCTATTGTAGAATCACCATACTAGCAAGAGCAATCGAACTTCTGCTTACTAGGCGTCATCAGCGCCCCTCCGATTGTATGAAACCCACTTTCATCACTATCACATCTCAAGTTTTACGTACAATCATCCACCAGGTGAACAGAGTTCAGCTGCGCGCCCCTAGGGCCACACGCTAAACTCTCACCCGCAAGCGGCCGTAGCATAAAGTTGGCAATGCAGTCATTGATCTAACTCGGATAGCTCATGTATTATTAGTCCCACTAGATGGCTCGTACAAGCGCCAACTATGGGATTTGTTTGTGGGGGTTGTCTACCTCGGCACCGGGCGTTTTTACGGTCCAAAAGAGGATTTTACGCATTATTCTCGGTGTTTCATATCGAGCGAGTTGTCGAGATTCGTTTAAGTAGCCCGGGATTTTAACTTTGACAAATTTATTTATTTTAAATATCTTACTTTACATATTCAATAGAAAAGACAGCTTTCAGAGGGTCGGTCAAGGGCAAAGAGTTATTACTAGACAACAGAATGATTTCTACATACCGTTTTATAAATATGATATAGGCATGAAGTCGCCTTCATGCATCGGTCTCAAAATCTACAATTCTCTCCCTCAGGAAATCAAAAATATAGCAAGCTTTTTTTCCGTTTAAACGTGCTTTGAAAGCATACTTACTTAATCACGTTTTTTATGATCTAGGCGAATACTTTAACGCACCTCAGCTGGGCTCTTAATTTTATTCTGATAGTGAGTTGCTAATGTAATATTTTATATTGTTTGTCGTCTTTAGTTTTATACATTTATGTGTATTTGACCCCCCTCCCCTTTTTTTGACAATTCCTTTAAAAAGAATGTAATTTTTTATATAGGAAATATATTATATTATTATTATTATTAACTAGACTGCGTATGACGGTAATTCCAAGAACGGCTTACCGTACTAGCAAGAGCAATAAAACGCTAGTAACACTAGGAACTGACTCTAATTTCGGCCTACCAAGCATCATCAGCGCTCCTTCGACTGTGTAAAACCCACTTTCACCGCTATCACATTTCAACCTTTACGTACCATCATCCGACCATAGGCGAAAAGAGTTCAGTTCGGCCATCTAACGGGACTGATGGTCCATGAACTATCCGAGCTAGATCAATGATTACATTGCCAGCTTTATGATATGGTCGCTTGCGAGTGAGAGTTTAGCGTGTGGCTTCTAGGGGGCGCGCACGCTGAGCTCTTCATCGAGAGAATAATTGTGCTTAAAGTTTGAGGTTTGCCAAATAATTTCGATGCATTTGAGTTGGAAGCTCAAAATAAGTTCTTTTCAACGCGTTGCTTACAGATAGAATACGTCTGGATTAGTGATGTAACGAATATTCGCATGTTTTTGAATATTCGCATTCGCAATAAATATCCGAATAAAAAAAGTTACCTGTTAAAATGGATAATTTAGGGAAAACAAGCTAATATTTAAATTCTTTGAGATCCTAAAACAACTTGTTGAGCACAAATTTGTAATTTACATTAGAATAACCATCAATAACCTCAAAACGAAACTTGAATTGACAAGAATAAGACGTAAAAAGTCGAAACGATTCGGTTGTACTTGGCTAGTTTCGTTCTCTAAGTGTTCGTATAGTTATAAATTGAGAGCTAACAGATGGCGCTAGTAAAGTGAATAAAGTTAATATTCGTTTTCGCATTCGCGAATGTTTAAAATCACGTATTCGTTACATCACTAGTCTAGATACGTTACTTTGAGTTTATTTCTTTTTGAAAACCCTTTAATTTCTACAAGACAGAAGTAACACTCCGCGACGTGATTTGTTGGTTCACGCCAAATCACTGATCCTTCTGACAGGGCTTGTAAAGGATTCTTGTTTTTGTTCCACTACGTTAATTTGACATAACACGAAGTATATCATATATGTAGTACACATGTTTTGTCTTGATTTATAATTCTGAAAACGAAATATTGTTCAAAAAAAGCCATCAAACATCTTCGAATTAATGCACTTAAAAGTATGTTTTACGATTTTGTAACATATAATCTACAAACATAAGAAAAGCTATTCGGAGAATTTTTACAACCTCATGCATGATTTTCTATTCCTGAAAATCACACACAACACAACTTGGGAAATACTGTTTCAAACGTTCTTAATGTTTCTTAACTAATAATAAGCGACATTTCGTTTTTGCCGTTTGTCAGATCGCGTCAAGAACTAAACAATAAATGAATCACACCGCTGGTTGCAACCTTTATATCTGCACATATCGATTCCAGAAGTTTCCAATTTAGTATGTTCCACGATGACCTAAACATGCAACGTTATCTCTCTCTAAAAAGAAACGTATTAACAAGTGCTTTTCTTGGTCTACTTGGCCCTCAATCCACAAAAAACTTTATTGTACAATAAAATAGTAGAAAACGTACAAATATTGATTTACATTATTCATCATGTCTTCCTATTACCGTCGGAGTTCCGCAGGGTTCAATATTGGGGCCAATTTTATTTTTAATTTTTATCAGTGACATTGTTTTATTTATGCGACAATCCCTTTTTATATACGCCGACGATACATCATCCATTGTCGTCGGCAGGAATCCTGTGGAGGTACAAAGTGAAGCAAATAGACTTCTTACTGAGCTGGCCCGATGGTTTACTTATTACTTAAACTAATTACATGTATTTTCATACTTTGCGCTATTCCATAAATACTACAAATAATGTAATGTACAACAGTTCATATATAGGGCGTAAAACAACAATTAAATTTTTAGGCATGACTCTGGATGAACATTTGAATTGGAGCTCGCACTGTGAATGCCTTATTAAAAAGATTAACACTTATAAAATTAGAAATTTAAAATATGTGTTGCATTCCAGTGACTTATTAAAGTTTTATTATAGTGAAGTCTATTCGCGAATAACCTATGGCATAGTATGCTGGGGCTCGTCGGTACTATCACGGGATGTTTTTATTGCCCAAAAAAGGGTTGTGAGATGTTTAGTGGGTATTGGAAGTTACGAATCCTGTCGCCCGCACTTTCAGAGATTGGCTATTCTACCCTTGCCTAGTATATACATTATGGAGTTGCTCTGTTATATATTTGATAATCAATTAACTTTTCTAAAATGTTCTGACATCCATAATTATAACACAAGAGCAAAAGAGAACTATAAGCAGCCACTAAACAGACTGGAAATTACTAGACGATCCCCTACTTCGATGGCAATCAAATTATTTAATTTCTTACCAAACCATATAAAGTCTCTTGCCGGTTTACGAGTATTTAAACGTCGACTAAGGCGTTGCTTCTTGAGCACTGCATCTAGTCCGTTGAGGAATTTATCTCTATCATGTCAAATATGTAGTATTTTAAGTTTAATATTTATTGTGTGATTGTAATCTGTAAACATTGACAATGTGTCTTCAGTATTGCTACTGGTATACATAATAAAAGCTCTATCTATCTATCTACATCGCGGAAAGTAGTCCAAAGATCACGACATATAACTAAATGCAAAATAATTACTCATAATCTGTGCTTACAGGTTCAACGACACCAATTCTAGTCTCTAAACCTCCACTGGTAGTCAGAAAACGTGTCAGAGTGCGTCCGTTACAATCAACAACCTCGACAATATTAGAAACACCAATCAGTAAGATTTCCGACATATTCCTGAAGAGTACAGCGGTGCCGAACTACCAACTCACCGACGATCAGATTCTAACCGGCGTAAAGACCAATCAAGCTTTGACAGCTCATAACTTTGACAGGTACGGTCCAGGGGGCTTACGAAGCAAAACTGAAACGCTGCAAGGAACAATCGACTGCCAACGTGCCGGATTATTCAGACATCCGACGCAATGCAATAAATTCTATTCCTGCCGATGGGACTGCAATAAAAACAAGTTCACTTTGCACGTATTCAATTGTCCCGTACATCTGACCTTCGACGATAGTTTGGGCGCTTGTAATTGGCCCAGCCAAGGGCCGACCTGTTTGGGGAATACCCTATTGCCTAGCGATTAAAATTGTTTGTCGTACTTAATAAGAAAATCGGTGCTAAAAATGATTTTGGTGTTTATTTTTTCCACTAAAACGAAATTATTAACACCAAAAAGCTCAGTAAAAACTCATAAATATTGTTAAGGAAATATTTATCGAGTTTTAGAAAATTTTCTTTTCTCTTTGTTTTTTTTTTCTTTCCTTTTTTAATTATTAATTTATTTTAACTGCCATGCCATTAAGTTCTTATTTATTGCATCGTGATCATTTTAATTTTTTGTTCATACATACCAAAATCGGAGAGAAAATCTTGCCACTATAGCTTTTAAACATTCCTCTTTTTTTTTTATTTGATAAAAGACATCTATGACAAAGAATTTTTGTACCTTTATAGACCTTAAATAATATATAAATATTTGTAATTATAATTTTTTTTTTTGTATCATGTGCTTTTTTTAATTTTATATTCTCTAAACCGTTTAGATTCTAAGGATGTTTTCATGTACACATTTGTATATAATAAAATGAATTATCGAAATGTGGATCGAGTGACTTTAATTTCTGAGGTTCAAGAAATCGCTGTTCTGCTTGTTGTGTGAGTTTTTTCAAATCGAGTTTTTGATTTTAGTTTGGTGAAAGATCATGGTTTGAATATACTGTAACGTTTTTCTATTCTTAAAACGTTGTCAGGGTTTATAAAAATACGCAGGCGATATATTTAAACTAACTTAAATAAAATACTTAAAATCTATTAAATAAGATCAAAATAAACACTAATATTAAATCACTCACTACTTACTATTAAAATCACTTAATTACTAATGTCTTAATTTATGTAAACGATTTATTTCCACCGATATTTATATCACACGTACTAATTCGCTCGTATTTATCTCCACTGGTTGTCCGCGCTATTCAACTCGTATCGACTGACTGACCAATAACCACGCGTTATTTTATATCTGTCGCGAAACTACGAGATTTTTCCGGACATATCTAGGGCGTGCTTCTAGATTCGGAAGAATAATCACGAATCTTCGACCCGGTATTGCCCTCTCTTATTCCTCGTACGTAGTTCCTTGTTCAGCTACGCCAGCGCCATTCATCAGCGCTTAACGAAACTACCAGTTTGAAAATTGGCGTTCGTTACAATACAATAAATTTTTAACATAGGGAATTTTGTGTTATTAGTTATAACTTTGTTTTATTAGTTATTTTAATTTCATTTTATAATTTGTGTGAACGTTTTTGAAGAATTTTATTGATGAACATTTGAGGGTAGGTATTTATTATTTTATAAAATGTTTTTGACGATTTTTTTAATTACCTGATCTGTATTTAGGACTTGTAAGTAAATGTAAGTAACTTGTAAGTAACTGACTGAAATGATGAAAATGCAAAATGAATATAAAAAATGAAAAATTAAATTAGCAAGCTCAACGGATAAAAAAAAGAAAGGGCGCAAAAGAAAAATTAATTTCAGAGTTACCCTCGCGAATTAAAACTTGTATCTAACCACGAAAAGTAAAATGTGAGTGAATGAAAACTGACTTTCATAAATTACCGCAAAAATTGAAAAGGTTTAATTAAAAATAAAAGAACAGAATTTTTAACTTAAAGATGCTAAGTAACAACAAAAATTTATTATATAAATGGGTAAAATTACAAAATGGCAGAAAAAAAAAACCGTGAACTTAAGGTTCTGGCCAAAAAATAAAAACTGCACTTGATTCTGAATTACAATAGGACAATGCTATTTCCTATACAAAGCAAAAGATTAGTTTGTTCAGGAAGATAATCCAATATCTTACAATTTCAAACCACGTGGTTTCAAATTAACACAAACTAAATTAAGCGTGGACAAATTCTAGTAAATAACAAAAGGAAAATTTAAATGCAAGCACAAAGCTTCTATTCCCCCAAGCGAGGTGATTGATAAAATAAAAGTGAATCAGCAAAATAGAAAACCAAAAATTAACTCTTTAAAATTATAATGAGAGAATTAAAACTAAAATATATCTTCCTGCACAGAAATAATAAATGATCTTATATCTATAATGTGCACACACCAATAGGCGTTTACGAAAATTGGATTGTAAGGTATCTATCGACTTTCTATCCTATTCTAGCACATTATAAATGGTTTTCTTTCATTTTCGGTACATCGGTATATATCCGATCCAATTTTCGTAAACCCCTAATATAATAATTATTATATAGCGAATTCTTTGATGGATAGAATATTTAAAAGTCAAATTATGAGAATTAAATTACGATATCAAAATGAAATACAAAATGGCAAACAATGATTCACAAAAATACGTGTACTCACGGTAACAGTCGACCAAGGAACTGCCTGACGAAACTCCTACAATCGTTTTTCTTACAATTTACCGACAAAATCTATGCAACACAAATTACACTCGCGAAACATGGGTTGCTAACCATAGCAGTAATTAATTAATTCTATATTAAAACAATGTAAAATTACTGTAGTACATAAAAATAACAATAATTTAAAATGTTGTTTCACCAAACTAAAATCAAGAATTCAATTTGAAAAACAAAATTGCTATTCTGGCTATAATTAATTTGTGCGAATTATTTTTTTTTTGCACTATCCAGGTATTGGACAAAGGCAAAAAAATACTAAAGCAAAAACGCAGAGACACGACTGGGAAAATACGCAGTTATGGGCAAGTAATATATATTTATGTGGATGATCTTATTTATAGGATTATATTTCGTTTAACTAATTTGTTATTTTTTTATTGATTAAAATATAAATCCGTAATTATAAACAGAATCTTAAATCTTTTACCAAAATGATCGGAATCCTTTATTAGAAAAGGTTACGATTTTTCTTGCGCCCACTACTAGATGGTTTGTACAAAAAAAAAAACGAAAACAACATAAAAAGTGCGAATCCATGGATATACCAAGAATTTTTATAAAAAGTTTGATACGGATGGCAAACGAGTCAAGAAGGAGAGAAAGAAGGTCAAAGAAAAAATGATTTCAGGAAATGAAAGGGGATAATAACACAGTGCAACAACCAAAATGGGAATTGGATGAGACCAATTGCAAATGAAAGTTGACATTATCCATAACAAAACCTTGAAGGGTTTTTTTTTAGTTCAGTACGAGATTTTTTTTTACACGCATTTGAAGTTGTTGATTTTGGAACGCTGTCTAACAAGGAAAGATCATTGAAAATTTGATAAAATAATGCTTTTTTTTTTTTATTATCCTGGAAAGTTGTGGTATCTTACTGTTTTTGGGGTCGAGGCATTCATTTTCGATATTTATTTTTACCTAAAACTGACGCTAGATGGCGCTGTCATACAAATGGTGCTTACAAAAATAACTTTTTTATTTTAAAGTATTATATCTTATTTAGATCTCATTTTGGATCCGCTTAATCATCATCATTATCATTGTCAATTTGCATGTTTGAAGTAGCAAAAGCTCCAGAAGTAGTAGGCTGTGGATCTCTGTATTCGTTTACTGTAATGATATTGAAAAACTTATGGCAGAAATGGGTATGAAGTATGTTCCTCATAAATGGAGATTATTTATGGATTCAAAAACCAGTATGAAAGCAGTTTTATTGTACTACAATAACAAAAAATCAAGCATTCCAATAGCATACAATTTGAACACTAAAGAAACCTACGAATCAGTAAAATATCTACTGGAATCAGTGAATTGGCGTATATGCTGTGATTTGAAAATGGTGGCCTTACTTTGTGGTTTACAAGGTGGCTATACGAAAAACATGTGCTTTATATGCTTGTGGAACACACGTTACGAAGGAAATCAATATCAAAAGTGTGACTAGGAAAAGAGAGAAGTTTTTCGTGTTGGAACAGCTAATGTTATCCATGAACCTCTTGTACCAGCAGATAAAGTATTGCTACCACCACTTCATATTAAATTGGGTCTTTTCAAAAATGTTGTTAAAGTGTTTTCTGTAGATGGACCAGCTTTTACTACTTTAAGTTCTACATTTCCACGACTTTGTATACAAATAAAATAAATGATTTTAAAAAAATGAATTTACAATATTTTTTTCTAATTTTACAGGTATGTTTAATGGTCCAGACATTAGAATATTGATGAAAAATAATGATTTTGATAATTCTTTGGATCAAAATCAATTAATTGCATGGAATGCAATTAAAGACGTAATCGGAAATGTTCTTGGTAAAAAACGAGAAGCAGATAGTGCACAAAGAGTTAAACGTCTCTTGAAAGCCTTTGAGGAACTTGGTGTGCATATGTCATTAAAAATTAATTTTCTCCATCACCATATGGATTGGTTTGAAAACCAACTATTCACCGAATCTGATGAGCAAAGTGAACGTTTTCACCAAGTAGCTTTAACCATGGAAACTAGGTACAGAGGAAAGAAACTAGATTCTATGTTAGGTGATTTATGCTGGTGGTTAAAGAGAAAAACCGATGAAGAGGATACTGACGAAGAGCAAGAACCAGAAACATACAGAGATCCACAGTCTACTACTTCTGGAGCTTTTGCTACTTCAAACGTGCAAATTGACAGTGATAGTGATGATGATTAAGCGGATCCAAGATGAGATCCAAATAAGATATGATAAAATATAATACTTTAAAATAAAAAAGTTATTTTTGTAAGCACCATTTGTATGACAGCGCCATCTAGCGTCAGTTTTAGGTAAAATAAATATCGAAAATGAATTCCTCGACCCCAAAAACAGTGAGATACCACAACTTTCCAGGATAATAAAAATAAAAAAGCATTATTTTATCAAATTTTCAATGATCTTTCCTTGTTAGACAGCGTTCTAAAATCAACAACTTCAAATGCGTGTAAAAAAAATCTCGCACTGAACTAAAAAAAAACCCTTCAAGGTTTTGTTGTGGATAATGTCAACTTTCATTTGCAATTGGTCTCATTCCCATTCGGAAAGTTCGATTTTGTATCACTGTGTAATCTTGAATAAGTTGGAATGTAGGTAGAAAATAGAAACTATAGCTTCCGAGGCGTGCATCTAGCACTGATTTATATTAAAATTTTATAAAACTTCAACAATTTTACATCTAAAACCCAAAGTAATCTACCATCAAGCCACACCAGTTATATATATAAAGTAACCGTTTGATTGGTTACTTTTAAAACATCCTCATACGTTTTAAGAATCGGCTCGACTTCATCCTTTAAAAACTCTTCCACCTGCTCAGTGGCCCTCCCAATGAACGTCGCAGGATCTAACAATTTATCCAAATCACTCAGGATCGGCTCAAAATACGGATCTCCCTTTAACCCTGTCGATCAAGTCGTTATCTTTCCCGAACTGTTTGACTTGTGCGGCGGCTTGATGGGAGAGTACTCTGATTTTTCGTGGCAAACCTGCCGATCCCCACCCTTTTTCACCATCGCCATTATGATGTTCTCCGTCGACATGAATGGCAGCTCTTGCTTGATGTGCTTCTCGATAACTTTGGGATAAACGACCAAGCCTTGAGTTACGTTCAGGAGTGTCAGTAATAAAGCATCTGCTGATAGGAATGCTTCGGATAGCGTCAATCTGCGGTTGGCTGAATCGTCTAAAGTTCTTTCGAACCATTGGACTGAATGCGTTTGAACCGCATTGAAGTATATGGTCATCATATGTCGGGCCAAGGCGCAGCACCGTTCTGATCTCATCGGGTTTCTCTTGTATGCCATAGCTGAGCTTCCAATTTGAGTTTGTTCGAACGGTTCTTCGACTTCCTTCATGTTGGCTAGCAATCTTATATCGGAACACATCTTGTGCACAGCTCGATCCTAAACTTGCTAAAGCGCTCACGACTTGAACATCACTTTCTGGAGTAAGTCTGCCCAGTAACTGGATAAGTAGCTTCGAATCCCGATAATTTAGCGACTGATTTATCTAGCTGTGCTACCTTTGAACCATCACCGTTGAATAGTTGCAAGAATGAAGCTTGCGTCCCAGTTGTACCTTTAGCTCCTCTGAATTTCAGATCATCCCTGGCACGTTTCAAATCCCTTTCGTCCATCAGCAGATCCTGGATCCACAAGCAAGCTCGTTTTCCCACCGTCGTCAGTTGCGCCGGTTGCAAATGGGTGAATCCCAAAGTTGGAAGCGATCTAAATCGATTAAAACAGAAAAAAAGTACATTATCGTCACGAACACGAAATAATATTGAAATGAAAATACTTGTATTCCTCTGCGAATTTCGCCAAATTCTGTATGACGGCTGCCAAACGCGGTAGGAGCAGATTCAAGCCGTCTTTAATGATGATCAAGTCGGTGTTGTCACCGACGAAGCACGACGTGGCTCCCAGATGGATGATCGGCGCTGCTTTTGGGCACTGCTTGGCAAAGACGTGTACGTGGGACATGACGTCATGCCTGGTAAGGCGTTCTTCTTCGGCCGCTGCGGCAAAATCGATGGTGTGAATGTTGGCGTCATTTCTGCGATTTGTTCGTCTGTTATGTCCAAGCCAAGATCCTGAAATCGACAATCTTGTAAGAGATATACAGCGTGTATCAGATATAGAGGTAAATATAATAATATGTAGCAGCTGTCTGTGCAATCTGCTATTTTGCAGAAGCTAATAACAGTTAACAGATCATATATTCTGTAGGAGTTTTCTGACGTACTAGACAACCAAATAGTCGCCAAACATCAAGAACAATATTACCTTGTATCATGTTGCGAAGCATAAAGCTAGATTTATATCAGTGTGCACTGTAACGTATCATTGCTTCGAAAAATCAAAAAACAGCTGCTTTAGATATACAGGGTGTATCAGATATAGAGGTAAATATAATATGTAGCAGCTGTAATCATATACGATCAAAAAGTCTTAATGCACAGGGGGTCTATCTGTAAGCATTAACGAGAAAAAAAATATTTTATAAATGCCGTGGGCTAGAGCCGCACCTGTGCCCAACCTAAATGCTGTCCCGAGTATACCCCCACATACCACTATCATTCAGCCATTATCGCTGTTAGTTTTGTGTGGATCGCCGCTTGGAATGCAAGCCACTTCGAACATTTTATTTAAATTCCTCCCGTCTCGAAGAAACGATCCTTTTCAAGACCATCATGATTTCATATAAAGAAAATCGAAGCTTGATGCATCGGCAAAAGCGCGGGAATGTATAGATAGATAGTAAAAAGGCGTGTTTGCAAATTTTCTATATCTACTTTTATTTCTGTGTAATTCGATTCAATCCATTTTGCGTTATATGATACAAATAACTCATATTCATGTGGTACCGTTTATTAGCAACTATCTCTCGATTCGACAAAGCAAAAGAAAAAATATTTACGTTTTTTGTAACTACTGAAGTCGCATATCCGGTGAAACTCGAACGTCTTATCAGGATATTAAAAATAATACTATGTAGACTTACGTAGAATACTCTTAACAAAAAAGGAATGTTTATTTTATAAAAAGAAGAAATTTAAAATGCCTCAGTTTTGCTATTTTTACAAGGGCCTTTATTTATTCAGAATGACGTTAAATGAACTTACGACATACCATTAAGAATAATACTAAATGAGTGCAATGTATTTATACATAATACCACGTTTAGCGGGTGCTTAACATGACGTTACTTTGCATCAGGCCCGGACTAAAGAATTTTTGGCTCTAAATTTTACTTTTTTTTTATTCTTTAATGATGAAATCCGGTTTCGGTGGGTTTGTGCTTTATATGTCGCGTGGTTAACACCCAAGCAAAATTTACTTTTTTATTTGATACACCCTGTATAAAAAGATTCATTTTAAAAAGTCTTGATCGGTGTTATAGACATAGATCATAGTAAAAAATTACAATGATTTTATTGGCCAACACAATTCTTTTTCAAGGTGATGAAACTAATTTTAAATTTGCTCCATCACGTCAGCATTTTGAGAAATTATTTTAAATAGCTTTTCCAAAAAGAGTACATTAAATTTTACAGAATTTCTAAGTAACTTTATATAAGAAAGATATTACAATGTACATGCACTGTCGAACATTAGTGGACATGTTAGATTCTAATACTACATTCAAATAATCAGATTACATTACTAAAATTAAGAAAAAATTGTAATAACACTATTTTTATGTTGGATATGCATATATTATGCTTCAGTTACTTTTGAGCGCATCTGTATATATAATTCTAAGAGATTTCATTAAAAACTTTTAGAATTCACTATATATGCTGTTTCAAAAGCAATTTTGGAAATATACATAATTGATTTAAAAATTTGAAAATTTAAATTATATAATATTATAATTATAATATAATTAATGTAATTATAATATTTTATTTTTAAAAATTTAAATAAATTAAATAAAATTAAGTATATACATCTTTTTCCAAAATAAATCGAACTATATAATTCCCATTATTCGAAAAACCATTTTCTAAAACAGTTTAAAATATTTAGCTGCCGATACAATTAGACATACCAAAACATTTAATTATATGCAATAATAATATATGAATGATTCACCCAATCAATTATACAGTAGATATTAAACACAAGGTTTTGTTTTACGAATCACACCACGAATTAATTAATCGCATTATTTGTTCTGACATCCGGAGTTCACCATCATTAGTCATTGCTTAATCACAAATAATTTAAAAAAAATATATAAAGTTCCATTTGTAATAGTTGACCTGCTGTGATGCAATAGTTATTAAGGCCAATTTATAAGTTGGTATGAATGAAAAGATACGTTAGAAAAAATTAAAATTGTACTCGACTCTTAACAAGTGGTGTTAATGAAAATAACTTTACTTTAAATACTGAACTGGATAAAATATAAGTATTAATATACGAGATGATGATAAGGTTAAATGATGCTTATAGCCAAAAAAAAATGGTACTTCAAAGTTGTATAAGAGCAAATCAAAAAGTGAAATAATAGATACAGAATTTAGTCAAAATATTTTGAATATTTTAGTCAGTCTTTGTGTTTATTTTAATGCGGATTTTTTTCAAGTTAATTTCATTTAAAAGTAAATGCCACTATTTGTGTCAAAATTTAATGAATACGGAACTCCAGGAATTGAAATTAAACTTCAAGTTAGGTGTTGCAACATATTACTTCTAAAAAAAAATTAAAAATTTTTTTTTTTATTCGATCAATTAAATAACAAAGCGCCACTGTTTGTGTCAACATTTCTTAGATACCCTAAGGCAGACACGACTTGTTTCAAATGAAAATCTAAATTAATGTTTATATAACAGTAGGTACAATAATATTTGTGCTATATTTGTAATAAAATTTTATAAAAATAGTACATGTTTTATTTATTTTTAAATGAATTCTCCCAAGTTAATACGTAACGAGTTGCCACTGTTTTCGACAATATTAAATAGATATCTCCTGGCATTTCTGCTTAAAATTTTTAACGAAAATAAATATATATCTAGAGTTTATTTCTGGAGGATTCTTTTTATGCAATTCGCACAAGTAACGACTTGTCACTGTTTTGTGTTTAAATTACAATAGAGAAACATATTAATATGTTTTCGTCAAATAGTTCTTAGTCCGTTATCGCTTATCGTATTTTCACGATTATTAAAACGAGGCTAACTAGATGATAAGCCCAGATAGTCGATGATAAGAGACAGCCATTACCTGTTGGGTTTGCAAAAGTTTACACTTTCGTATAAGGTAACTAAAAATATCACTTTTACATCGTGTTAGTTGGGAGGAAAATATAATCTTTGTTTTTTTTTTGCATATTTAATCGCTTTAAACACGATAAATTCCTGTATTATTGCTCTCAGTACGGTATTTTACTTTATTCTAAGAGGGTAAGATAACATCAAAGTTGCAAAAAAATGTCTACGGCCTTAGCAAGTGTGGGTACTATGGTGTTGAAGATCATTAAATTGGTAAGTCGTATTTTTAAATCGATTTATTGTGTTTTTAATGTAATGATTTCTTTTTTGTTTATAAATATGTATAAAAATATTTATTTAATAGAGAAAAAATGATGTGTTTAGATTTAGTGTACGCAGGCGTAGAGTATTATGACTAATACAAATATTTTATTTGATAAACGATGAATTTGGTGTCTATAGTATATGATGTGATAATATTTTCAAATCAATCTTTAAGAAAACTAAATAAAATTAATCTGCAAGAAGTTGAAGAAGTTTCCTAAATTAACTAAAACCTTTATTTTAACTTTGTAAATGCTCGAACAAATTGCTTCTTTTTGAATTCATTCATGGGGTTTCACACTTTAAATACTTTCCTGATTAGAGTAGGCCGTTTTCTAAGCAAAATTAGCAATTAGCAAATTTAGAATTAGTTTCAGAATCGCCATAAAAACGACATAAAGTACACGTGGAGTGTTATTGGACCTATATTTAACCACACAATAATTGCTTAACTGAAAAATATCGAAACCAATTATTACAGCCCTTGATCAATGAACATCATGATGACAAACGTACAGAAGGATTTTTTTTTCAGCAAGATAATGTGCCGGCATACAAATCTCCACAAACAATAGCTTTCTTGCAACAATTTTTCGATACATGAATTATTAATTTTATAATGTTTTATTGTCCCATATTTAAAGGATATCATTTTAAAGACTAGACATAACACAATGGAAGAGCTTCGCAATGCTATTAGAGATTCCTGTGCCAACATAACCTCACAACTCCTCATAAATGATTTTGAGAACAGAAGCGTAGAGTTCGACTGTGTCTTCAAACTAGTGGACAACATTTTCAATATTATCTTTTTAACTTAAAATATTTTTTGCATGCATTTTGGTGACACACAAACTATCAAAGTGACTATTGCGTGCCTGCATTGTGACCAGTGATTTACAAAAAAGCATAGCCTACTCTAATCATGAAGGAATTTGAAAGCACGGTATTAAAAATAATTCGGCGCCCATAGATGAATTTATATTCAGTCTGTTATAGCGAGGTGCATAGTTATTCTTATTTCTGGTGTCATAGCTAAGGGTATCTTTTAAACTAATAACAAAAACTTTGAGTATATAAACTCTCGATAATGACAAAATAGCAACTTCTTGAAAAAGGGTACCAAATAACATATGCACTAGTAGAAACACCCCTTTATACTACAATAACTAATTCTTCCATTTAATCTAAATCATCATTTCTAGATCTTCATCCTAGCTATCCTGTTACTATATCGTTTTGGATTCGGTGGACAATTCCTTGGAGTTGGCGGTACTTGGAACTTAAACGAAGAAAGAAACCCAGATGTCGAGATAGTAGCATCGGGAGTAATTATAGGTTATCTCATCTACACGACAGTCTCATTGGTAAACTACTTCTTCGCTTCGGAAGAATACAAATTGTAAGTTTTCGAATACGCAGCGAAAAGTCGTTATTCACCAAAAAATTTTCGTAGCACATTCGTGGATATATGCATGAATGTCGTCGGCATCTTCTTGTGGATGGCTGTGGGTACCGCTTTGTTCACTATTGGATCAACTACCTCTCGGAATATTGGTTAAGCAATGATACAGAAGAAAGGAGGGTGAGTTCTTGGTGTTGTGAAGAGTTTTTAGATTATAAAATGATCTTGATTTATCTTATCGTAGGCTGGATTGGCTTTGGGAGCTCTCTGTTTGATAAACGGAGTGTTCTTCCTATTGGATTCTGGATTGTCGGCGTATCTGTTCTTCAGGAGAAAATTAGGAGTGGAAGATGAATGAAGTACGATTTATTAAAGAATAATAATCATAAGTTATTTTGTATTAAATTTAGATTAGTTTTTTTCTAGTTATTTCTGTTTTATTTTTGTCTATTTAGGCGACTACCGATGTATGTTCCATGTTTTACTTTTTTTGTATTTATAATTTTTAATAAATTATTATCATTCCATACTAATATAACAAATATTTTTAATTTTATTGCCAGATATCATCAGATAAATAAATCATTTATCACGAGAATTTTACTTATCTAGAACTCCAGATATTTTATTTGCTTTCTACGTGAAATATTGGCATATAAATCAACAAAAAAATATATATTTATATATATTTTCAATCAATTTGCGATAGGTTAAAAATGCGTCACTATTTCTTTAAGTTCAGTTATCCACTAAGAATAAATTAACTGTTTTGAAAAGTACATTTATTCAGCTATCCGCGAAAATATACAGGGTGATCCTTTAAAATTGATCACCTCTCGACCTAAACACAAAATATCCTTGTGTTGCTAGGCTTCTAATTAGCTTCAATTAAAATATTTTTTCGATCAAGAGATAAATACCACACCTGATATGTACAGGGTGTTTTTATATAAAAGGAAAATACAACGTGTGTATAAATTGTCGCAAAAGCTACACGTAGCGACATACTTCCTTCGTTTCTGAATCGAAGATCTAAATGGTAAAATATGGTACTATGCTTCATGCGTCTTCAGGAGCCACTTGAAAGTAACATACATTTGGCAACACTGTAGTCGCATACTACCGTAATGGTAGTTACAATACTTGTCAAAATTGACAGACCAGAATTACAAATGGCAAATTACATAACACAAATGATACATAGGGAAAAGCAATAAGAAAGCTTTATTAAAACAGACATTAGTAGTTTTGATTTTTCGAAGCGCATCTCTTGTAATAAATTAGCGACACTATTACCTACGCATATGTTCAAATTGATATCCGTCTGTTTGTAAACACATTTGCAATCTCCGAGGTATTGTCTGTATTATTGTTCAAGCCTGTTCCGTGTAATTTCTAATACTGCTGCGTTTATTCGTCCTATAACTTCGTCCGCGTCTTGTGGAGGTGTTGCATAAACTTTCACCTTTATGAAACCCAAACAAAAAAGTCTAAAGGATTTAGGTCGGGGAGACTTGCAGCCATAAGATAGGACCACCGCGACCAATCCACCTGTTAGGGACGTGTTCTATCAACCACTCTCTCACATTACGAGAAAAATGTGCCGGAGCTCCATCATGCATGTAAAACATTTACGGCGTCTATTCAATGGCATCTCGTCATAAACTTGTTCAATACATTTAAATACCCGTTGGCATCAAGTCGATTTGGCAGATAATTGGCCAACGACACGGTGATTTATTATACCCAGCCAAACATTAACTGAAACACTTTCTTGGTGAACGTATTTCGAACGGCATGAGGATTTTCATCTGCCCAATGGTGAAATTATGGGTATTGGAGTACACCATCTCTGGTAAACATAGACTCGTCGGTCCAAAGACAACCTCTTAAAAGTCGCCATCTTCTGAATCCTATTAAGATACTATGACAAAAGTTTAAACGTGGTATGTTTATCGTTTTCATAGAGCGGCTGCACCTTAGTTATATGGTATGGATAAAGAGGTTTCACGTAGAACCAATGAACGTCTTATTACTGGCGGATATTGAATGTGGACGCCACTGTCGAGTACTGACGGAGGATCTTCATGTACTGAGTCTAGAATTTCCTCTTCCAGTTGTAATGTACGCCGTTGTCTAGGTCGACCAGGTTGGCATTTCTTTTCTTAACGAACCAGTTTCACGTAGACATTGTCCAGCCGTCGAAATAGCTTTCCAGTAGGATGTCTCCGGTTTGGAAAACGTACCGATATTCCTGTTCTGCCATGTTAGCATTTCCATTACATAAACGTATACCATATACATATCGCATATTCATTAAATGTAAAACCATTGTAAATAACAAAACCAGTAATACGAGAATGATAAAAACACTGAAACCAGAAAAACTATCAAGAAAATACGAGTAATCACGAAAAGAGCAGAGCTTGCATAAAATTTGAACATTCAGATTAATGTCAAAATTTGACAGTAAGGTTTTGATTGATAATAAATTAGAAAACAAGTCATTGTCTACAATGTTGTCAAATGTGTTTTCATGAGAGGATGCTTATGAAGAAAATGTTTGAAACCAGGCTCTAAAATCAAAAAGAAACTGTTTACGAAAAAACAGGAATAAGAAATCGTCTAAATTCAGAATTACAGCTATCTATACCGACAAATAAGGAACACAAACGCTTATTAAGGAACTAAAAAACCGAACTTCAAGAACCTCGTGAAGACTTATGAAGCATAGTACAATATTTTACCATTTAGATTTTCGATTCAGAAACGAACGAAGTATGTCGCTACGTGTAGCTTTTGCGACAATTTATACACACGTTGTATTTTAACGCTGTATTGATTTTTTGTGTGTAGAGAAAATAATGAAAAGATCCCTACAAACATATATTATAATATGAATTGAGTTTTTGAGATATTCAGTCTTGAAGATGTAATTTGACAGTTTTAAATGTCAAATGCGACTTAAAGTACAAAGCAAGACAACGACTTGAATATCCAAATCTACAAAAATGACTAACTCAATCAGTATTTAGTTTTCCAGAAAGAATGTAACCAAATAATGAGTAACTTATATTACAGCCCCACTTTGCAATAAACAAGTTAATAGATGATACATGGTATTTTCGTAGAATTTTCCCTACAGTATCTGAAAACGTAATTGTGTTTGTTCATTTCAAAATATATCACTTAGAATTTTATCTAATCGACTTCAAAACAGAATATGGAGTAATATTTCTGATAATAAAACACGTTAAGTGTATTCCTTTTATAGAAAAAAAAATGAATCGTATAAGCTATATAAAAAAAAAAAACTAGGTCCTATCAGTAAACAAGCGAAAAAGATAAGGTAGTTGATTATCAGATAATGAGCATTCAGCAAGTGAGACGACGACATTATTAGTACCGCCTAGTTTTTGTGAACGATGTAATTTAGATCTCGAAAATCGATTTTTTTATTGTGGCAAATTTGTTTTTTGGCGACGAATATTTTCATTTTCTGTAGAAGTTTCAGGAGATACGTTTATATAGAGTGTAAAAGTGTGTGGTGAAAATTGGACAAAATGACTAACGTAGCAACTGTGGGGTCGATTATCATCAAGCTGCTCAAATTGGTGAGTAGAGTTTTTGGATTTTGGGTTTGGAAAATGTGAACTCAAAATTTTCAGTGCTGAATGAATAGTTTATTTAAGAAAGTTGGTTTTCGAAAGTTAGCACTCGTAAAGATGTTATGTTTTTCAATAATCATGAATCATGGTTTAATTTGCGCATGTGTTATTGCTAAACACACTCGAGATACAACAAAATGGCGGTTGGATAATGAAAAATAAAATGTGATTCGGCGAATAATAATTTAACGAAAGTAAAAAAAAAAAATGATGTATTTCCAAAGCATGTAAATATTTTATAAATACTTAATCGTATTTTAAATTGAATATTATTTTATTATTATTGTGTATTTTCTGATAGTTGTTGACATAACATACTTAAAATTCACCTGTTCCACATGTAGGCCTATTTAACCGAATTTAAATACATATAATGTGTACGTAATGACTGATATACATATTTAAATAGTGATACACAAAAGGAGATATACTCGTATGTATATGATAAATATTCCGTGACAGCGCAGGTGAATAGAATGTGTTGCTTTTATCAGGGATTTTTATTTGCACGTTTTATCTCACAAAGTGTGTGATATCATCAATATATTATGTATTTATATCAATTGCATTAATAATGATTACTTGGATAAATCTTTAAAGAGAGAAAATTGAAAAAAATATGTTTAATTTTTAATACATCGAGTGTTAAAAACTACACACTAAAAAGTTGGTGTAATTTTGCTTGGTAAAAATGTAGAAGAAGAATATTTAACTCATATTTTGTTTTAGCGTGCCATATTTGGTTCTAGGGGCTGTAATGTCACTACAAAATTTCCCCCCAAAATACCTTTTTTTGCAATATTTCAGAAACGAGAAGAGATACCGAGATCATGTAAAGATTTATCATTTTAGGTTGAAAAAGAGAACAGTGGCGCACCCACGGGTTGGTTATGGGGTTAAAAAGTACCATTTTTTTTCATTCCCTCTTATATATTATAAATTCAATTTTTCTTTTTTTAATCTTTAAATTACACGAAAAAAATAAAGGTTAGGTGTGTGTTTCTGGATTTTTTTTTCTAAATGATCATTTTAGGAAGCTACCATCATTTCTATGTACACCTGCAGAAGACTATTTCCCTTCATATTTTTGTATTTCAATTAAAAATCGTTTGTGATATTAAAATATAAAAAGTTAAAGTGATACGTACAAAAAAAGTTAGTTGTTGTTCATCTCCTAAATATAAATGACTTTTTCACGTCTTGGCAAATCAATGTGTTTATTATTGCTTGTTTGCGCAAGTGCTTCTTCAGCATCATTTTGTGCAGATATAGGTGTACCTAGGTATTGGTTATTTATTAAACATTGGCAATCATAAACACATTGATTTTCCAAGATGTGAAAAAATAATTTATATTTAATTGCCTGTTTGCGCAAGTGCTTCTTCAGCACCATTCTATGGAGATGCAGGTGTACCTAGATATTGGTTATTTATTAAACATTGGCAATCATAAACACATTGATTTTCCAAGACGTGAAAAAATAATTTATATTTAATTGCCTGTATGCGCAAGTGCATCTTCGGCACCATTTTGTGAGACGCAGGTGTACCTAGGTATTGGTTATTTATAAACATTGGAATCATAAACACATTGATTTTCCAAGACGTGAAAAAATATTTATATTAATTGCCTGTTTGCGCAAGTGCTTCTTCAGCACCATTTTGTGGAGATGCAGGTGTACCTAGGTATTGGTTATTTATTAAACATTGGCAACATAAACACATTGATTTCCAAGACGTGAAAAAATAATTTATATTAATTGCCTGTTTGCGCAAGTGCTTCTTCAGCACCATTTTGTGGAGATGCAGGTGTACCTAGGTATTGGTTATTTATTAAACATTGGCAATCATAAACACATTGATTTTCCAAGACGTGAAAAAATAATTTATATTTAATTGCCTGTTTGCGCAAGTGCTTCTTCAGCACCATTTTGTGGAGATGCAGGTGTACCTAGGTATTGGTTATTTATTAAACATTGGCAATCATAAACACATTGATTTTCCAAGACGTGAAAAATAAATTTATATTTAATTGCCTGTTTGCGCAAGTGCTTTTTCAGCACCATTTTGGTGGAGATGCAGGTGTACCTAGGTATTGGTTATTTATTAAACATTGGCAATCATAAACACATTCCAAGACGTGAAAAAATAATTTATATTTAATTGCCTGTTTGCGCAAGTGCTTCTTCAGCACCATTTTGTAGAGATGCAGATGTACCTAGGTATTGGTTATTTATTCAACATTGGCAATCATAAACACATTGATTTTCCAAGACGTGAAAAAATAATTTATATTTAATTGCCTGTTTGCGCAAGTGCTTCTTCAGCACCATTTTGTGGAGATGCAGGTGTACCTAGGTATTGGTTATTTATTAAACATTGGCAATCATAAACACATTGATTTGTAAGACGTGAAAAAATAATTTATATTTTCGAGATGAACAACAACGCACGAACTTTTTGTTTTAGCATTTATAGTATACCGGACCAGGAGTGAGTAAAGGATATTTTTTAACCCCCTAACCAGTCCGTAACAATGCGGCATTGTTCCTTTTTTCAACTAAATTGTACGGCTGCTGACAAGGAACGATTTGATCTTTATCAGATCTCAATATCTTTTGTCGTTTCTGAAATATTGCAAAAAATGTGTTTTTGGGAAAACTTTAAGGCCCTATTATCACTCCTCAAAACCAAATATGGGACGCTAAAAAAATAAGTGTCAAATTTTCAAATTTGGTATTCCACATTCCTACCAATTTTAATTTAAGAATATTATTGTTCTTTAAAGCGATCAAATTATTTCTTTAAAATAAGGTCTTTAATTCAAGTATGTGAATACTTTAACACCAATTTTCTCACAGAAACTATTTTTATTTTATACAAAGTCGGTGCAGTTACTGACAAAGTAATAGTAGATTTACGTCAAAATTGTAATACTTAACTATGAGGGCGAAACCATATTGTGGACAACAGCTGGAGTCCTTGTACAATATACTTATTTTTGTCAAATAAATAAATTATTAAACTAAAGATATGCTTTATTAACTTCAAATGATTCATCTTTCTGCAATCAAATAAATATTTATTTGAATATAAATTTAGTCATTCCACCAAATACATATGTGTATCATTCGGAAGTAGAACATTAATCGAAAAATTCATGAACAGTGTAACACAACAAATTTTCAATAGCTAAATAGCATTTTTTATCAAATACAAAACGAAATTAAGGATTATTAAGATTATCATTCACTAAATTAGTTCTTAAGCAACAAAGAAACAAGATAAAAATAAGGAACAAACCACTTTAAAATATCGATATGACTGACTACTACTTTTAAGAATATATTGTTTAACATTTTATTTATTAAAAATTTATACAAAGAAAAAAAATAATTTATTTGCATCATTTTTCTAGGTGATAAACCTGATAATCCTGGTACTATACAGGACAGGCTATGCGAGGATATTTCTTAGGAGCTGGAGGCACTTGGAACTTGAACGAAGTCAAAGATCCGAATGTTGAAATCGTCGCATCAGGAGTATTTGTCGGCTTCATAATCTACACAGCTGTTTCCTTAGTCAGTTACTGCTTCGCGACGGGAGAACACAAAAAGTACGTACGATTACAAACCGTAATGGTCCTAAATCACACTCCTACGGCACCCCAGATTTTAATGAGATCTTTTTTTCTTATTTTTCCGCAGCACTTTCGTGGATATCATGATGAATACTGTTGGGATCTTCATGTGGCTTGCGGTAGGAGCAGTGGCTCTGCATTATTGGCACGGATACTTGTCGGAGCAGAGATTTATTTATGCGTCAGCTGAACGACAGGTGAGATTTTATTAAGAAATTACATTTCTTTTTTCTTTTAGGGATGAATGATTTTGGGTGTAGGCTTTTCACGTATAGTAAACATACTTACAGTTAGTGACATTAGAAGTGTTACAAGCCAAACACATTATTGATTTTTTTTTGTTCATATTACATGTTAATAAATTTCTTGCAAATGTTTCATTTTTGATGCAAAAATATCAAGTTGAACAAATTATTCCTTGTGGGTGGGACACTTCTAATATCACCGAGATTTTTGGGGTTTATCGCGTTGAATTTTTGACGTTTCGCCGATCATACTGTCAGCTTCTTCAGTATTAAAAAAAAACCATGAATGATTTGATTCTGTTTTCAGACCGGTTTGGCCATGGGATCATTGTGCGTCATACAAGGTGCTGTGTATCTCTTGGATACAGTGTTGGCTGCGGTACATTACTTCAAAACGAAAATGGCTAGCGAATAGGAATTTTTTTCTTTAATTTATAGCATTTTAGTGTATAGATAATAAGTCGTTTTTGTGTATTTCTGTTTCTAAGCCATTTTTTGTACTTAACTGTGAACGTATTAAAAATCATTACACTGATACATACAACCAAATATTTACCAATACAATATATACCATGACTGTTTCATTAAATCATCTTCTTCGTTCTTATATCACATTTAACAGGCAAGTCAATAATTTAAGTATTAATTTAATGTTATAAAATTGTGTATCAATATTTTTTTTTGTATTAAAAAATAAAAATAATTATAAAAAAATATGCATGATTTTCCTCATTTAAAACGTCAATTCGCGATAATCCACATCTGTATAATGGATGATTTCGTACACTGAGAGAAATATCCTTTTCATTTAAAAGGGATCCTTGAAAAGGAATATAATTTTAAATTCACGCATTTTTTCGGAAATAATATATTTTTCGTTGAAACAGTTTATTCTTTTAAGTGAAAGATATTGATAGTGGATTCAAGTCCTCTTTATTTTGCTTGACTTGAAAACTATGCAGATTGGCAGAAAACTGCAAGCATGTTGATTCAAGAGGTTTTTCCTTTTCTTATAACATTTATTCATTTTAGACTTAATCGTCGTAAATACAACAAAATGGCGTGATCATTTTCAATTGAAATGAAAATGAATAATCTCAAAACCCATGTCACTAGGAGGGATTTGCCGTTAGAATGTTGTAAATCCTAGTAGTATTGGGGGAGTTGCTCGCAGTGACCACCCTAACACTCTAAGTGTGTTAAAGAAATCGCCCTTTCAATGGCGATGACTCCTATCAGATGTTGTTCTAGTAAATCTACCAGATTAGTATGTTACGATCGTAGTTTCCAGCCTATTTTGTGCGAAATATTATCTGTTACTGGAATGAAATAGGAGATGCGCCATCTATGCGACAATTTCTCCACTACACATAAGTATATCTGCTTATCTGCTATACTGGTATACGAAAATAAAATGCGATATTTATTTTACTTCCATGTAGATATTTAGTTAAATTAATAATATACCTGCGCAGTTCAAATAAATCTACTAACAAATTATTTGTTTGATTGAATACAGGAATATAACCTAAATAGTCCAAAATTAAGAAAAATAATTTAGTAACTGTAACCAAATGCAATGAAAAGTGGTTAAAAACAACAAGATCGTAAAGTGCCTTGGCTTATAAGTAAATCAGCATCAACTGAAAAGATTCTAATTATCTCTGAAATTTCTTTAACCTCGCGCGAAGAATATTCACTTTTGTTCATTATTGTTTGTATATCTGAGACTTGTGCACGTGGAAACATGAATAAACTAAAATACTTTCGCGTAAAAAAGCACTCAGCTTGAATACAGGTGCTTGCTTTTCCGTTAAATGGCAAAAGTTTTAAATCAATGCGTACATGCATGTCAGCGAAATAAACCAAAACGCTCGGCTTTTTATTTAAAATACTGTTTGTAATTCAATTATACTTAAAAGAAACTAAAATATGTTGTTAAACATGTACATAATAATAACAATATAATATGTAATGTGTATTATCTTACTTAAACAGAAGTTATAAAGACATTGTAAAATATTAATCAAAACTGAGGTGCATTCCATTTAATTACGGTTACTTTTCGTCGAAAAGCATGTACTTAAGAAGAAAATAGTCGTTCGGGAAAAGAGCACGCTACTTTCAATTAAAATGAACACTTTTTCTGAGAAAAGGTATTCTTTTTATTGAACATGATAAAAATCAAAAGTTATAAAACTTTTTCATTTAATGCAATCTCTTTTCTCAGTGTAGATAATTTAAATTTGGAAGAGAGGAACTTAACTGCAGAAACAGCAAAAGTCCTAACAGAAATTTGTGGAAATAAATGGATTGATACCAGGGAACCAGTTAATTGGCCTGTACGATCTCCCGACCTGTTCCATGGTTTTTTTTTCCTGTGGGGATATCTAAAAGACAAAATATACAGTCAAAGATATCCAAATATACACAAGTTGCAAAATGATATGCCATTTAATTTCTCAATCGGCAAGGAGTAATTAAACAGTATAGGAAATACATATCAGAAAATAGAAATATAGTCGAACACTTATTATAATTTATTATTTTTTGTCATTGGTATCAATAAATTTTTGTAAACTCTTAGATTTTCTTTTTGGTTTTTAAAACAAACATCTTAAGTTGGGAAACAACAAAAGTTTTGGCCGTTATATCGAATCCATCATTATATGAGTCGTAGATATTTTATTTTTCATTTTATGGTTATACTATTATAACAATATTGCATGCAGAAACTGATTTTCTATCAATTAGTGACAAAATATACAGGGTGGTCCATTGAAAAAAACTAAGTTATCTATTATACAGGGTGTATCCGATATAGAGGTAAATATAACAATATGTAGCAGCTGTAATCATATATAATCAAAAAGTCTTAATGCATAGGGGGTCTATCTGTAAGCATTAACGAGAAAAAAATATATTTTATAAATGCCGTGGGCTAGAGCCGCACCTGTGCCCAACCTAAATGCTGTCCCGAGTATACCCCCACATATCATTATCATTCAGCCATTACCGCTGTTAGTTTTGTGTGGATCGCCGCTTGGAGTGCAAGCCACTTCGAACATTTTTTAAATTCTTCCCGTCTCGAAAAAAACGATCCTTTCAGGACCATCATGATTTCATATAAAGAAATCGAAGCTTGATGCATCGGCAAAAGCGCGGAATGTATAGATTCATTTTCGCGCGATATCATAGTAAAAAGGCGTGTTTGCAAATTTTCTGTATCAACATTTATTTCTGTATAAT
Source organism: Protaetia brevitarsis (assembly GCA_004143645.1). Lineage (NCBI taxonomy): Eukaryota > Metazoa > Arthropoda > Insecta > Coleoptera > Scarabaeidae > Protaetia > Protaetia brevitarsis. The sequence goes on from RXPK01000049.1 coordinate 1,865,146, forward strand.
TCGATTCAATTCATTTTGCGTTATATGATTAAATAAATCCAAAAGAAATAACTCAGATTCATGTGGTACCGTTTATTAACAATTAATTCTCGATTCGACAAAGCAAAAGAAAAATATTTACGTTTTTTGTAACTACTTAAGTCGCATATCCGGTGAAACTCGAACGTCTTATCAGGATATTAAAAATAATACTATGTGGACTTACGTAGAATGCTCTTAACAAAAAAAGGAATGTTTATTTTATAAAAAGAAGAAATTTAAAACGCCTCAGTTTTGCTGCAGTTTTACAAGAGCCTTTATTTATTCAGAATGACGTTAAATGAACTTACGGCATACCATTAAGAATAATACTGACTGAGTGCAATGTATTTATACATAATACCACGTTTAGCGGGTGCTTAACCTGGCGTTTCCTTGCATCAGGCCCGGACTAAAGAATTTTTGGCTCTAAATTTTACTTTTTTTATTCTTTAATGATGAAATCCGGTTTCGGCGGGTTTATGCTTTATATGTCGTGTAGTTAACACCCAAGCAAAATTTACTTTTTTATTTGATACACCCTGTATTTCGTAAACGTGATTTTCAATTGTTTTTCTGATTACGCGATCGTAATCAGCATAAAAAACCCTACATCTTTAATAATTTAACCAACATTGCAGTTGCAATATTCACAAAGTTAGCAATTGTGCACCGATAACTTTCAACAATCTGTAATATGTCATAATAATACTATTTAATTAATCTAAACATCACATATGCTGTCAAAGTTCTAAAACATCACTCGATGTCTATCGATGACAGTTTACGGATACGGGACGTAATTTTTAAATAATTTTCGAAAAATATTTAAGGGAGAAGTGATCTACAATCCGACAGAATGGTGCACAGTCCTAAAGATCTCTTCGGAAATATCAATTTCATCTTCAAACTCGTGGAAGTCGTAAGTAATTTTATTCGATTATAACTGCATTAGTACTAATGGTTTCATTTTGCGTGTTCGTGCATTTGGAACGGCTAAGAGATTTCAACCATCTCTTACTGACTCTATGTTAAATCTTCCTTCTCAGTGTGTTGTGTATTATAGTTTCGCGTGTGTCCGAAAAGTTGAGAGCAACTGCATCATGACGTCACACAGTGGTTCAGAACGCGAAAAACGCGATGGAAAATCATATTTTCAACTTCTTGGTACAAAGTTAAAATTGCAGTAATTTAATCTTGAATAGTTGCTCTATTTGAAGATATAAATAATATGCATCTTATTTACATAAGTTTTTCTATATTGGCTTTCAAAGTTCAGTAAAATTGAGACGTTTCTCCGTATAGAAATTAGGGTGTAATTAAAAAGACTGTACCAGGAGCAAATGCGTTTATTTATTCATGTCATTCTAATATTGTTATACATTGCTAAGTGTATTATTAAGTCGCATTACTTATTATTGAATAATGTTTACCTGGTACAAGAAAATAAACTGTTCGTAACAGGTAATCGGATTATAAAAATTTGCCTTAAGTAGGGATTAAGTTTAGTTCTACAACCAACCCTACACGGTAATTACCTCATTTATGTGTAAATTAGCTATTTGGTATTGTAAATTCAAGAAAATTAGCTGCCAATATTTGCCTATTCAAAACATATAAACGAAAACCCGACTTGGTACGCGATCAATTGAAACTCAACTTTGAGTCGAAACTTTATGCAGATTATTCTGTGCGCTATTTTCGGAATTCCTGACGTTAGAGTGATTGTAAAAGATTGTGTTTTTGTTGCAATAGCTTTTTTGAAAAGTTGTAACATAATGGACGCGTATAGAAAATAAGTCGATTGGTATTACACGAAGTCGCTATGAAGAATGATGATAAATCGACTGAAAGTAAAAAACGAGCAATGTATCGGTTTATACTTGAAACCGCACTAAGGATGGTCAAGGAAGGAATGATTAGGTATAGGCCTCAATCTCCTGACGGTGATCAAACCTGGGATATGTTAAAAAAATTTAGCTTTGTGAAAGAATTCACCATAAAGCTAAGTAACAGGAGCGAGTGGGAACATAACACCATCTTGAACTTGAATAGAAATGCCTTCAAATGGTACACTGATGGCTCCAAAACGGCAGAAGGAACTGGAATAGGAATATATGGGCCTAGAGCTACATATTTCGAAAGCTTGGGAAAATACCCAAGTATATTTCAGGCGGAAATACACGCTATTGGAAGATTCAGATCAGTTCATTATGGATAGGAACTATCGGAAGCAGGAGATTATCATCGTGTCTGATAGTCAAGCAGCCATCAAGGCGCTGAACTCATATGAAATCAGCTCCAAGATGGTCTGGGAATGCCTAGGGAAACTAAATGAGCTAGGCAAAAGAAATAAAGTAACCTCCTGTGGGTTCCGGGTCATACAGGAGTGGAAGGAAACGAAATAACGGATAACTCGCAAAAAAAGGGGCTGGAATGCCTTTTGTAGGCCTGAACCCTTTTGCGGGTTAAGTAGCAGTACAATACTGAAGAAACTAAAAATGGAAATGGAGCAGAGAAAAATCCAGTTACTGGGAAATCTCCAGGGAATGAGGCAAAGTAAATTCTTCTGGGAACTTATAACCAGAAGAGGTTTACAGAATGCATCAACTTGAGTAAGAACAATGTTCGCATATTAACAGGAATACTTTCAGGCCATTGTAGACTGAAAGGACACCTGAGTAAGCTTGGATTGGAAAAAGATCATGAATGCAGATTTGTGAGGAACAGGATGAAACACATCCACCTCCTCTCAACTGCGTAGCACTGTCAACTCGAGGGCATTGTACCTGGGAGCATGTGAAATCGAAGAGGGAGACTTACCTAGACTGGGGCCCTCTGACATCCTACACTTTCTAAAAGGAATAGGATTGGAAGGCCAGCTGTAAAGCAGCAAGAATAGGGGACACAATAGATCTTTTAGGTCGCAGTGTAACACCACCCTTCTATTTACATACATACATGCCGGGGGCATTGCCGAAGAAGATAAATCAAGTAAAAATATTTTGCATTGGCTTGAACACATGTCTTTTTCCAAGATATTTTCAATATTGGAAATCGTCCAATAGAACATCAAGTGTTTTTATGAAAAAGCATAATGTTCGGCTACAAGAAGAAATTATTTTTCTTGAATCTGTTTACTGCGATCGACCATCAACTTCGGGTATTCGAGGACGTCCTTCAAAGAGTTTTGCTGAAAGTTATGTTGTTATAAAAAGGCGTAAAACCGAAGAGCTCAGGAAAAGTACTTCCGTGGAAGAACTACTGCAATAAAAAGTCGAGATAAAAGTACTGCCGATTTGATAATTGAAAGTACTTCAACTACACCAACTAGAGGCAAACGTATAATGGAAAAATGGAGGAATCCCGAACAAGAACAAAATGCTATAACACCTGAAGAGGCTTTATCATTTATTTATTATCTCGGGTGATTTTACGAAGCAGCAATATATGCTTATTAGAGCAACAGCTTTAAAACGAGGTTGCAAATTATATCCAAGTTATCACGATATTCTAAAAGCAAAAAAGACGTTTTATCCTGAAAATATTACAATATCTGAGCAAACATGTGAAGTGCGTTTTACGCAAAATTTACTAAATAAAACTTGTGAAAGTCTTTTAAAAAAGTGGTGGAACCTGAAAATGCAAACTTAACTTTGATTTGCAAGTGGGGCTTTGATGGTAGTAGTTCTGAGTTTTCCACATATAAACAAAAATTTTAAAGTGAAGGTGTAAAAGATGACAGCATTGAGGCTAATTGACAATGAAAATCATGTATTATGGCAAAATCCTCTACCATCTTCTGTTAAATTTTGCAGACCTTTAAGAATGCAATTGGTTCGTGAAACTGAAGAAATCGCTAAAAATGAAAGATTATATATATCTAACATGTCAAATTCAATGCATTAAGGGGTGCTTTTGACAAACAAATACTTTGAATTTGCAAACTAAATTGTATAATTTGTATAAAAAAAATAGTTTTCGTACTTGTATTAAGTGATGTCAATTTCTCGCATTTAAGGGTTGTAATTTTTTAGGGTAGGTTTTACAAATACGGGGGTTTTATGCATAATTTCAGATTCAGCATACCTAAAAACATAAACTCACTCAACTTTTAATGTAAAACTTGTTAAAACTAAAGAGTAAACAATTTCGATCGCATTTTTCGCTTTCTGAACCACTGTGATGCCATTATTAGCAGATTCTGAGATCTAGATCCCAGGGTAAAGGTGTTTCGATCATATTAATCGATTCAGAATTCGCGCAATCGTTCCAAATCCACGCAAGCACCGTTAGAAATTCGCCCTTGACATTGCAATACTGATAAATTAATTTTGATCTGTGCAGATCCTCTTGATAGTCACCTGCATCTTCATGGCCAACCGTAACACGGTTTTTTACGATCAGGAGTCGCGAGATTTGACCATGGTGGCCGTCGGTGGATACTTGATAATCACCTTTACCCTGCTGGTAATCTATATCTTCGACGACACCAATGTTCTATACGAGTTGCTCGTATTGTTCGTGGGATTCGTTCTGCTGATCGTGGCCGCAATTCTGGCTATCATATGCTACTCTGACGACACCAATCATAGAGGAAATACTCTTCTGGTGGCTGTCCTCACTTTGGCTGCTGGTGTCGTCATGTGTATAGACTGGGTATTCGATATCAAGAAGAAATAATGAAGCAATGTGTGTTCGTTAATAAAAAAGACTTTCCTGTTAGTTATTGTTGTAAAAAATCGAATTCAAATAAATGTCTAAACTTTTTTTTTCCTAAAAAATATTTTTTTGTACTACATGAAATTGAAAACAGGAGTACGATATTTTTTTTACCATACTTGGCAGAAGCGTTTAGCTATTCAATATACATACATATTTAATTAAAGTTTTGTTTCTATAGATCGAGTGGTTCACCACTTCAAACAGTTTCTTCTGACTTGTATTTCTTTACAGGGAAAAAAGCTATTGGTAGTAAATCTGTGAATCACCCCCAAGTATAATTCCTTAAATTTAATTTCTTCACCTGATCGATTTGTTTAATCATTTAAACATCCATTAAGTAATGGTTATGTTAAAATGTTAAAAGTAACCCTAATGATCCACAAATATCACATTAAAATATACATAGGGTGATTCTCAATATATGCGACAAACTTTAAGAGCTTATTCCTGAGGTTATTTTGATCATAAAAGTTCATATGAGTATATGTCCAAAACGGTTTGGTTTTAAAATTATTGAATGTTTAATGATAAATTATGAACTATGACTAACACGATATAATATGACAGTTGGTTCTTCAAAAACTATTGTGTTGAGAGAGAATTGTTTATTTGTCAATAGTTGTCAGAGTATCATTCAGTTTATTGCCAGTTTCTGTTTTCCAAAATGAATCACACGAATGCTGAGATGAGTGATATGCATTTCGTTTACGGTCTTGCCAATGGAAATTCGCGTGCTGCTAGACGTCTTTATGAAGAACGATACCCGAACCGCATCATCCCGCATCATTCAATATTTGCCCGTCTTCACCAACGTCTTAGTGAAACGGGAAATTTTAAAAAAACAGACGACTGATAACGGGCACCCATCTACAGTGAGAACTCCACAAGTTGAAGAAATGGCACTAAATAAAATTGAGAAACATCCTACTACGAGCACCAGAAAAATTGCGTTTGCTTTAAACATTAGTCAGGCCACATTTTGCAGAATATTAAAAGATCAACTGTTGTATCCATATCACATTCAACGGGTGCGGCGCCTTTTGCCGCAAATTTTCCGCAAGAGTGCTTTTTGTCAATGGATGCAACAGAAAATCGCACAAAATCCTGACTATTTGGCTCAAATATTCTTCACCGACGAGGCTACATTCTCTAGAAACGCGATTATTAATTTTCATAATAATCGCATATGGGTCGAAGAAAATCCGCACGAACTAGTGAATGCCCGTCATCAACATCAATTCTCTCAATGTGTGGCCCGGAATTGTTGGAGATCACTTGATAGGTCCACCTTTTTTACCGATGCGGTTAAATGGCGAGGTATACCGCAATTTTCTTGAAGAGGAGCTACCACTGCTGCTGGAAGAAGTTCCGTTGCAATTGGGATTACAAATGTATTTTTATGCATGACGGTGCTCCAGCGTATTTTAGTTTAGTTGCTCGCGAGTTTTTGGACAATACGTATCCAGATCGGTGGATAGACGGAGAGGTCCACAACCGTGGCCTCCTCGTCTTCAGGCTTAATTCTTGGACTTTTTTCTCTGGGTCATCTTAAATCATTAGTTTTATACGACTCCATTGAAAATGTCGAACTGAGAAATCGTATTATCGCAGCTTTTCAAACAATTCGAAATACCCCTGGTATTTTAGAACGGACTCTCCAATCAATACGACGAAGGATAGAAGCTTGCATTGCAGTTGGGGGCGGTCATTTTCAACAGTTGGTATAAGTTAATTTTGTTTCACTAATTATTTTGTTAATTTATAAAAAAAAAAAAAACATTAATTATGTTAACTTACTATTAAACATTGTACAACTTTAGAACTAAACGATTTTGGATATATGTTCTTATGAACTTTTATAATCAAAATAACCTCAGGAATCAGCACTTAAAGTTTGTCGCATATATTGAGAATCACCCTGTATATGTTAACTTCATAAGTGTTAAGGAGGTCACCACAGAATTTGAATTCAATGGAAAATCATAAGGATAATCGGCAAAAGACAAAGGACATTTTCTCAAAGATGCGCAAACCGATTTGTTTCAAAATTTCTGACCATGTTAAGTGACGTTATTGGAACACATTGAATGAGAGATTTAAAAAGAATATATTAAAAACTCCATAAGAAATTTAGGATTTACTTGTGTTGCAGTCTTTGGATTCCTTTTATTTCGGGCTTTTGATTTTGGTTTTTACACAAACTACGACTTAATTAGTACAAGCCTTCATTCAATATACTCTTTAGACGATTCTGAATCTACAAAAAAAAATTATAATAACTCAGTTGAACACGAAAGGAAAAAATGTATCTTAAAGTTTAAAAAACGTAATTTACAGGAGAAGCGAAAATACAAAAAAAAAACCACAATTGGTAGTTTTTGTGACCGTGGTCAGCAATAATCATTGTTACTTACTGTCTTATTGTTAGTGTAATTATTTCATTAAGTATATGAATTTTAATACTTACTACTTACTTAGCTACTGACACTAGGTACACAGTTAGCATAATTCTTTAGCGGATCTGCTGAGTAATTGTCTCAATAGTTGGCCGCGTCCTCTATTTTCCGCGATGCCAAAGAAACTTTTCCGCAATCAGCTGTTAGATTTGATGTATTCTTAGTATACACAATTACTAATACTAAATTTTGATACTTTCCTCTTTTTCTAACACTACAGTGGCGCACCCCATTTAGAGCGTGAGTTTCGGTAAAAAAAAAGTCTCTCGCCAAAGGATCCGAAGCCACGCTAGATTAAAAGGGAAGTAAATGACGGTCGAACGGGGAAAAAGCGTCGCGTGAGACTAGAGGTATTTTAGTTTATCGATAAAAGTAGGAAAAAACGACAAGATTCGTCAAAATTTGCGTTAGAAGTTAGGAGCGCGAACGGCGAGATGGCGCAATCCTTCGCTACTCACTTTGATTCGACTCCGTTCCTTTCTCAGGGCTTAACCCTCGGAAAGTCACTAAGTAAAGTAAATTAGTTATTAGCTTTGAAATAGCCAAACTTTTTCTGCCTTTGGTTTAAAAAAAAAAAATCGCCTTCAGTTACGTATAGTATATATTTTCAATCAATTCTGCTTTTTCTAGGGCATTGGCGGAGGTGCCGTCGTTCTAATAGCAGACAAGAAGACCACGTACTTCCACTCAACTCATCGGGATTTAGCTGTCGTTTCCGCCATCACTTATATATTAATCCCAGCGGTTATCTTACCAGTGTACCTTCTGGATGCTCCGATGCCCTTCTACGAGCAGATGGTGATGCCAATCGGAGTCATCCTGCACTTAGCCACGGCCGCTTTGGGCATTGTACATGTCGTGGGCGATATCAGGAAACGCATCCCCACCTTAGTGCTGTCCGCTATCAATATTGCCGCGGCGATTGCCCTCTTGGGCGATTGGGTCATCATGTATGGCAAGCAAGGAACCTACGCGGATGAAGAGGAGTTTTCCTTGTTCGGTTGAGCGACTGTGCTTTGTAGATCTTCTAGGCGAATAAAGAAATTTTGGTTCAAATTAATTCTTCTATTTTCCTCCTAATATAGTGCATGGCCAATTAGTTAAAGGTAAAATCATCGGGGAGAAAATATTACAAGGAAAATACATACAATACAATACAGCTTGTTTCAAAATTAATTACATCTGGGTGTGTTCATAGATTTCTCATATAAATTATGATATTCCGCTTTCTTGAAATGGGGGTATAGATTACACTGGTCAACAGTGAAATTGCTTCTTAGGTGAAAGTACCCAATCCCGAATGAATTCAACGTGCTGAACACGAATATCACATTGAAAAAGTTGATTGGCTCACGTCCAGAGTATTGACGTTTTGTCCATTTGTATAGATGCTATTGCATAATGTAATGCAATTTAGTGAGAATATACGAAATTTTGCGTCATATTGCATCACCCTTCATGCAAAGAAGTTAATGCAGCATTTGCTGTAAGTTTCCATTGAGAGTGTTGCGAAATTGATTGCGCAATATCAAGCAATAGCTAATTATAGTTTATTTTAAATGGCCGAACGTGACAATTAACTCGTGCAATGTCCGTTCATTCGCGCATATTTTTCGAAGCTCTAGCATACACAAGTGATTGCTATAGTGTAAAGTAACTAAACAGTGGCAATGCCTCGTAACTGTGTTAATAGTGCATATAACTTCTGTTTATATTTGCGGAGAAGTGACATTTGCTGCACAGAAAAGAACATCAGTGCAACAGTTAAGAAAGCTATCATTTGTAGTTTTGTTGCAAGATAGGCGACCAGGACAAAGACTGGGCCCACACGTATGCTGCCGCACTTGTGCCGTAAATCTTTTCACAGTGGCTTAATGGCAAAAGAAGGCAATGCCATTTGCTGTGCCCATGATTTGGAGGAGCCCACCAATCACGTTGACGACTGTTATTTCTGTATGGTACCACCAGCTTCTGGAGGCATCACCAAGAAGAAGAAATGGACAGTTGAATACCCTAACATACCATCTGCTCTGCGACCTGTCTTCATGGCGAAGGACTCCCAATTCCAGAACCTCCTACAGATTTTTCTATCAGTTCAGACGATGAGGATGGCCATGCGTCGGCGAGTTCTCCTCAACGTGGCAGTAAGGATGATAACTTTTCGTGCTTTGACGAAACATCTGCACCACATAAAATTACCCAGGATGAAATGAACGATCTTGTTCGCGATTTGGATCTGTCAAAAGCAAAGCGGAGATACTGGCCTCAAGACTTCGACAGTGGAATCTTCTGGAACAGATTGTCCGAGTGACTTCATTTCGCACTCGCCATCAGCTCTTCGAATCTTTCTTTAAGAAAGAAGAAAGCCTTGTGTTCTGCTGCGATATTGATGGTCTACTACAAGCTCTCGGTATTGCACATGATCCCACGAATGGCGGCTGTTTATAGACGCTTCAAAACTGAGCCTAAAGGCGGTTTTGTTGAATAATGGGAACATACCTATTGCACATGCGGTCTACATGAAGGAGACTTACGGCAATCTAAAGCAGCTACTGGAGGCGATTAACTACAGCAAGTATGGCTGGCAGATATGTCTGACCTGAAGGTAGTATCTCTGTGATGGGTTTGCAGCAGGGATATACAAGTACTGCTGTTTTCTTTGTCTGTGGGACAGCAGAGCAATCGATTTGCACTACATCAAGAAAGACTGGCCTCCGAGAGCATTTTTAAGCCTGGAGAACGAATGTACAGCACCCACCATTGGCACAGCCACACAAAATCATCATTCCTCCTTTACACATCAAGCTCGGTCTTGGTAAAAGCCATGGATAAGAATGGACCAGCATTCAAGTACCTGCATGGAAAATTCCCTCGACTCAGTGAAGCCAAAATTAAGAGGGCATCTTTGTGGGCCTTCAAATTAGACAGCTCTTCCGAGACCCCAGTTTGAGGAACTTCTTCAAGGTAAAGAAAAACAGGTTTGGGATGCATTCTATCAAGTGGCAGCAAACTTCCTGGGAATGACAAGGCAGAAATTACAAGTGTCTGGTTGAGGATATGTTGGCTTTTGTTTCATGAATTCGCTGCAATATGTCCTTAAAGATCCACTTTCTTGATTCCCACTTAGATTTCTTTCCTGATAACTGCGGGCAGGTCAGCGATGAGCACGGCGAACGCTTTCATCAGGACATTGCCACCATGGAGCAACGGTACCAAGGCAAATGGTCTACGTCAATGCTAGCTGACTATTGTTGGACAATCAGTAGAGATGCTCCACAAGTCCACTAACAAACGGCAGGCCAAAAGAAGTCGAAAGCAGAAGCAGACTAATGTTTCTTACCATGTATTATAATATTGACATAAGTACACTTTTTCTGAAATATGCGTACATTTTACAGAAACCCGTAGCCAATTCAGCTTTTTCTTAGTCATTTTCGTGTTCAGCACATTGAATTCATTAAGAAATGACTATTTTCAGCTTGGAAGCATGAACTTTTCGAAAATTTGTTGCCCAGTGTTATAATAGTATATAGGTTACCCACCTGTCACTGTCAAAATTTAACGCCGAACTATGTTAAAACGAGTATAAATTTCATACTAAGTAAATAACGAGCAAATTTACGAGGGCATAGTAAAGAACAGGCTGGAGAATGAGCGGTCAACCGTACACGCTATAAAAGCCGTAACAGACCGAATTATAAGATCCACGGAGAAATGGGCAGTGATGATAACATTAGACATTAAAAACGCCTTCAATACCGTGTCGTGGAATAAGGGTTTTGGATTTAGACTGGCAAGAGGGGGTCTCGGCATACGCGTATGCGGATGACCTGGCCCTAGTGGTGGAGGCCGAAGATGAGAGGGACCTGGTTTTTAAGGCCAATGAATCTCTCGAGCAGATTGCGAAGTGGATGAAAGAGAACGGTCTGGAGCTGGCATTGGGGAAAAATAAAGTAGGAGTGCTGAAAGGGCCCCGTAGGAGGTGGCACTTCTGTATTGAGTTAACTGGCAGTCGGTTTCCCCCGAAAAAAGAAATCAAGTATCTAGGGATGGTCTTAAAGCACAAACTAACGTATGGCGCACACATAAAATACATTAAAGAAAAAACCTAGGCGACGCAGGCAGCTTTACTGAAACTTATGCCAAAACATAGGCGGCCCCAGTAGCTGCAAGAGAAAAATGCTGTACAGGGGTTTTCAATCCCAGGTACTCTACGCAGCACCGGCGTGGGAAAGAACTCTGGAGGCTAACACAAACAGAGAGACATTACAACAACTCCAGAGAAGGATACTACTGAGAGTAACCAGCGCGTATAAGACGGTGGTTGGTATGTTTGTGGGTGTTACAGCCGGGATTCCACCTACCCATCTTTTGGTGGAAGAACAAGCTACACTTTTCAAGGCGAGGAAAAAGGACAGACCCCGGAAGAAGCTATCGGTGAGGGACCATACTCTGAGAAGGTGGCAACGATTATGGACCAGGTGTGAGGTAACATCGAACTGGACGAAGAATCTAATCCCCGACATAATCCCTTGGGTAAAATGCAATTTCAGAAGAACTGGCTATTATCTGACCCAGTTTCTCTCCGGGCACGGACATTTCCGATCTTATTTAAAGAGGTTCCATCTATTTGAGGAGGGCACATGTCGACACTGTGGGATGGAGGACACCCCCGAGCACGCGGTGCTTTAGTGCGAACAGTGGGCAATGGAAAGACGAGAAGGTTATGTTAGAGGACTCCGGCAAGTGGAATCTGGTTGGGGCTTTTATGTTCCGAGTGTTGGCGAAAAAAGGGTCGGAGAAAAGAAACATCCAAATGCAACAGGACACCAGTAGATATAATCCGATAACTCCTAATCCTTAACTAGGTAAGGGAGACGTAGGGAAAAGACGTGAATTTATGACACCCCCACACTACCCTTGATGTTATGTCTAAGAAGACAGTTCCGAGGGTGTGAGAAAGAACGGTTCAGGCGGGCCACTTGTCCGGTCGGTAGACCGCCTGCGTCCGTAAAAAAAAAGAAAAAGTAAATAACGAGCAACAAAAGATTAAAATTAATCAACTAAACTTCAGTGTATCAAGTACTTAAATTTAAACTGCTCCCCATCATGAACTAACTGACAATAACCTAAGCGACTATAAAAACTTTGAACTGATCGATCAATTGCTTCAGGAGGTATTGACCCCATAAGGAAAAGTCCAATAAGGTCAGATCCGGGGATGATCTAGGGGACCATTCAATAAGCCCTCAGCGACCAATCCATCTTCCAGGAAACACGTCATTTAAACATGTTCTAACAGCAATTCCATAGTGCAATGGTGTCCCATCCTGCTGAAGCCAAATATCTTGATGGGGCACGTCATTATCATTGTCATTGGGAAACAACACAGCCAAAGCAGGCATTTAGTCCATCACGTAAAAATTCTAAATAGCGTGCAGCAGTGAGAATTGATTATGATAAATTAGAGTTTTGAAACATCGACCATTTTTTTACAAAAATTTTCTGTTTAAACATAGCAAAAAATTACAGGGGTGTTTTACTAGCAGAAAACCCCTCTATAACTCGTAAACAGTGACAGATAGGAAAAAAGTTTTTAATAAATTCTTGTAAGATTATAATTTTTCGATAATGCAAAATTATCGGGATTTGTACAGGGTGTTTCGTAACCTTGATACAGCTTTCAACATTCGTTTTTTTAAACACAATACCTCCAAATATTATTGCATTTTTAAAAACGCCAGTATATCTTTAAAAAATGAGATATAACATACTTTAGCGCTAAATTTACTAATTTCCATGCTATCTTTGATTTTCTAAAAAAAAAAATATGTCGCTTGCACTGTTTGAGAAAACAGGACAGCCTGTATATGTTTACATTTTTGAATTCCTATTAACAAGTGCTTTGATTTTTATTAGGCATATCCTATGTCTATCTCTTTTACTTTTCGAGTTATTACAGTTTTAATAAATTTTTCATTATTACTTATGAAAAATTCATCAAAACTGTAATAAGTCGAAAAGTAGAAGAGATAGACATAAAGTATGCCTGTAGTCATTAAATTGTAATTTTTAGAATAAATACTTAATAATAGATTAACTAATACAGAGTTATCCCAAGAAATATGAATAGATAGCATTGTTTATATACATACTAGTTAGTCAACCTTATGGACAAAATAGTTAACGGATTTTTGAACAGTTTGGACAAAAGCGGGAGATGGCAGCACGGCGTTGGTGCCCATCTCGATTTAAATATAAGCTTTATAGTTAGACTACTACATACAAGATGGCCCTCTTACGTGTCGGCAAAATATTTAATTGCAATAGCATTGCAAGGCCCCGAAGAAAAGAGAGGGTGGATAGGCGATGACGCTGTGAGGACGGGCAAGCGATAATTCTCGTGTTTACATTGAAATGTTTGTTTTATTAGGAAGAAAAATATTTAGTTTGATAATATATAATCGTCATTTTTTACTATTTTACTTTACTTTTCTTAGTTTCTAATTTAATGTTATTGCTAATATATGTGTGTAGTTCTAAGTTTTGTGTTATATATTGTTAGCGCTTGAAAATATTTTTTTTTCCTCATCACGTAGAATATGTTCACACATGTCTAATAAATTCTTCGCCTATTTAGTTAGACGTTGTATTATTAGTATTAGACCTCAGTGCATTAGTTGTGCTGTATGATAATCTTTTTGGGTCACACATACCATTATTATTTCTGCACCTCCATAAATCTTCCGGCTAATGGGTAAGATGTTAGCGAGCAATATTAGAGGCGAATTCGATGAGATTGGTCATTAGTGGTCATTCGCGGTCTAAAGACCGCTCGAATTCGTTTGGAAAACTGATGACGTCACACCTGGTCACGTTTGGTCTGTCAATTTTAAGACCGCGCTCGGAGATCGGTCACAAGTGCGGTATGAGCGTCTAACCTCCCGTATTACATGTGGTAACAAATGCAATAAGTATGTAGCCTGGGCAGTAGTTACAATAATTGAAAATACTAAAGACGGTATGTTTCATGAAAATAGATGTTAGTTCTTCAACAACAATGGCAATAAGAGCTGTTTTTATTTTTATATTGGAGATATTCTCTCTAACCTACAAATACGTACAATTGCTGCTCGTTCACGACGCTCTGAATTATTACTCTTTATATGGGTTGTGAGCAGTATCGCGTTTATATACATTATCTTCGATATTGAAAACTATTTTCATATAACACTAAACCAAAGCCTTATGTGATAGTAGTTACAAAAACACAGTTTTGCCGCTCAAAATATTGTAATTTATGACGTCACAAATACTGACTGATAACACGTGTGACCACAAATGACTACTTCAGACCAGGTACAGAGACCAAAGGGCTCAATCGAATTCGCTTAGGTTTCATGAGATTATTTGTTTACATAAGAAAAGAGGAAGAAACGGCTCCGCTGTCGCAACAGTCACACAGTCTGATGACGCGCCTGCGATAGATACGTGAAACTAAAAAAATACGAAAAATTGAGTGGAGGTAAAAGAACGTTACAATTTAAAATATTGTGTTTAATGATGTAGAGGGTTCTCTTGCTTTTGAATGTCGCGCGGTACGAAAATAACTTGTAGGCTTTGCGGAATATATATATTTACTCTTTAAAACATCTCACCTTACAAATACATAGTCACATAAAAAATACAGTACCTCCTAGTTCCCCATAATCTCCGCCCTCTTCCTCCTTCCCATCGTATACAACTAACTCACTCCTTTGGCGCGCGAAGTTTGAATTTGAAAATAAATTTCTACAATGACTTATAATTCTAACAATATATATATATTGGCTATACTTCCGTAAGAGGACCACTGATTTTGGCGATTTCTATGCATACTAAGGAAATAGCATGTGTTCCTGAGTGTAAAATGACTATTCATTTTTTGAGCAAATGAAAACAAAGTTCTAAAAACAGTGTTCGAAAAGTGCTATTTCGAGGTTATGTGCGAGGCGTTTACAACAACAAAGCTATTAAAAACAGCATACATGATGACGCGTTCGCGCTTTTTCTCTTGATTGGCTGAAAAGTTACGATGTAACCTTGTATAACGGATGTTGCCCCCAAAGGTTACCTCGTAACTTTTCAGCCGCTCAAGAGAAAGTAACTCAAATAAAAAATGTTTTGTGAATATAAGAAAACTATATACATAGAGTACCTATACATTAAATTAGAACTAAGAAAAAGTCAAAAAGTAAAGTAAATGGTACATACATGTAAAGAAAATAACGATTTATAGTAGGCTACATTTTAATTTCAAATTTCCCGCCTTTACACCAGTTGAAGTTAGCGATAGTACCGCTATACACGAGAGAAGCGAATATAACAATAGGAGAGAGGAGGAGAAGAAGGATTTCGTATATACGTTTCGAACTAAAAACCCGCGTTTTGTTAAAATTTAAATATAAAAAAGCCATCGAACTAAGATTATATATTATCAAACTAAATACTTATTCTTCTTAATAAAACAAACATTTCTGATTATTATATAATCATAAACATAAGTAAAATTAAGTTAACAAAACAAAACTATTAATTTAAAAACTAAGAAAAATAAAAATTGGGAAGTAGATTAATGTTTGTTTTTTAATCGGCAAATTTCGTCCTTTAGATTTAACTTTTCTCTTTTCAGTGATTTTTTTGTTTTAAGTTTAAATATTTTTATTCTTATAAGAAAAACCTAATTTAGAAAATTGTTCAATTAATGTTTTGTCAACAAGAACGAGCCTTGCAATATACCTTCAATTTTTTTTACTTTATAGCAAGAATACCTCAGAATTCTAATCTTCTAATGTAACAAACACGAGAATTATGCGCAGTGCGTCATCACAGCGTCACATGCATCCACTCTCCTTTTCCCAGCAGCCACACAATTCGCCAATACTAGTAAATCACCGATACGGATTCTGTCGTTTCCGCAATGATAAAAAACAGAAATCTGTTCTCACTATGACGAGATTTCAAATCAATAATACATTGACCGATAGAGTGCTCACTTCCCAGACAATATTTTAAATTTTCCGAAAATGCATTACGTTTGACTAACTAGATATACTTAAACAATGTACATAGTATTGTAGACATTCATTTTAACTGCTTATCAAAAGAAAATAACTGTTTACATGTGTATTCAAGTAACTTCACTTTATTAGTTTAAATTTGAGCTATGTATACACAGAAGAACCTGTTTGTTCTATTAATAATACATGAATTTCATCCGTAACGTAAACGTTTCAACCAACGTTTCCTGTCTATTTCATGTAGGCCACCTAAAATTTTCTCTCAATCGACATGCATTCTCATTTACGAAAATTAGAAGAAAATACAAACGTAAAAGTAGGTTATACATATACAGAAAAGGTCAGATCAGATAAAACAACTGGCACAATTTTTAATAACGCGTGCATTTTGCGACACGATAATTCTTCA
Organism: Protaetia brevitarsis; assembly: GCA_004143645.1. Lineage (NCBI taxonomy): Eukaryota > Metazoa > Arthropoda > Insecta > Coleoptera > Scarabaeidae > Protaetia > Protaetia brevitarsis. The sequence continues at coordinate 1,881,813 of RXPK01000049.1, forward strand.
ATTCCAACAAGAGAAAAAAAATGCAAATAAACTTTAATAGTAAAAACAAACACACCTTCCTTAAACCGCGCGCATTATACTCTAACGCAACGAAGGTCAAACCGCTATTCTGTTTTACGTGGTTTTACCGTGTATGTGTGTGTAGCGCAGAATACAGAGGTGTGTTTTGTATCGGCTAGTAAACAAGATTCGAAAGCGCACCTATTGGCCAATCATTCGAGAATGCTACGCATCGAAGCTATGCGTATACGTGAAGACATCATAGCTTAATTAATAATAATAACAGTAAATTTCTGATGGGTCCGGCGTTTTGAATAAGTCTTTCGTCTCATCTGGTGTATGGTATACCGCATAC